>OZ018317.1:171305113-171905113 GCA_963969495.1 Ceratothoa steindachneri
GACCGTCTCCCAACTTCTTTGCCAAGCAGTCCGAAGAGCTGCCCGTATTCCTGCCATGTAGTCGGTGTGAGGAAGAGCGAAACGCTGGTCCGGTCGCAGAGTCCTCGCGGACTCTTTGGCGCCCTCATCGGCGCGCTCATTCCCCGCAATTCCTACATGTCCAGGAACCCAGCAGAAGATAATCTCGACATCTGCCCGGCTCGCCAAAACCGTGGCGTCACGGATATCGCGAACCAGGGGATGCGGAGATTCCAATGCCCCGAGAGCACTCAGGGCGCTTTGTGAGTCGCTATAGATCACAATCCGGTCTCCGAACCGGGCACGTCGCGTAATCTCCCGTACCGAGTGGTGTATTGCCACCAGCTCGGCCGTGAAGACAAACGCAGCGCCTGGTAGAGCCCCGCTGACTTCAAACAGAGGGGATACGGCGTGGAAGCCGACCCCCTCTTGGGACTTGGAGCCATCCGTATACACTGGCACGGTTCCAGCGTGACACGATGTGTGCTCCAAAAAGGTCGAACGCAATACTCCCGGCGCAGTACAAGCTTTGGGAGCAGAGGCGTGGCGACAAATAGCCAAATGTGGTACCCTCCAGGGTGGCGTCCTGGGCAGAACCAGGGGCGCCACCGGCCCGAGAGCTATATCTACCTCTCGAAGGAGTTCCTGGCCCTAAACCCAAAGGGCTTAGGGTATGACTGGCGTCTCTCGGCGGCATAGGCACCATCGAGATCAGCTGCGGATGCAGTGAGAGCTGTTGGCGACTGAGGGAGGCGCCGGGCTCGCTTTTACAGGCGAGTGATGCACTGCACGCGGCGCAGAGCGAGTGGCATCTCCCCAGCATCGACCAACAGGCTCTCAATGGGGTAAGTGCGGAAGGCACCGGTCGCAAGGCGAAGGCCGGTGTGGTGGATTGAATCCACCTTCCGCAATAAACGCTCGGCTGCGGATGCATAAAACTCGCATCCGTAGTCGAGCTTCGAGCGAACAAAGGATCGATAAAAAAGTAAGGCGGTAGCCCTATCAGCGCCCCAAGCGCTGAACGTCACGGAACGGAGAATGTCCATGGCGCGGGTACAAGAGACCCTAAGGCTGCGAATATGAGCCTCCCAGGTGCGACTCAACCACATCCAGGCGCACCCCATTAAGAAACAAATCTGGGTCGGGGTGAAGCCGTGGATGGCGGCAGAAGTGCACCACCTTAGTCTTGGCCAAAGAAAACCGAAACCTGTGCGCTTCGGCATAGCGAGAGACGCGGTTCAATGCCTGTTGGAGTCGACGCTCCAGAGTTGGCATCTGGGCCGCGCCAAAAGAGATCGAAAGGTCGTCCACGTAGAGCGTAGCGAGAACTTCTTCTGGCAGCACCGAGGTAATGCCGTTGATGCTCAGGGCAAAGAGTGTGACACTGAGGACAGTTCCCTGCGGGACACCCTCTTCCTGCTCCTTTGGGGCAGAGAGGGCTCCCCCCACCCGTATGCGGAATCGACGATCTCGCCAAAATTCAGATATAAACATTGGGAGGCGTCCCCTCGCCCCCATCGTGTGGAGAGTCTCCATGATACCGTATCGCCATGCGGTATCATAGGCCTTCTCCAGAACAAAAAACACCGTGGCGTAGTGCTGTCTACGAAGGAAAGCCTCGCAGACGGCATTTTCCAGTCGGAGCAGAGCATCCGACGTGGAGTGAAACTTACGGAAGCCGCACTGTGCAGAAGACAGATGGCCTCCGCTGTCCAGGAAATAGGCTAATCTAACATTTACCAATTTCTCCATCAACTTGCACACGCAAGAGGTTAGAGAGATTGGGCGGAAACCGGTCGGAGTAGAGTGATCTCTCCCCGGCTTGCGAAAGGCGAGCACAGTAGCGATTCGCCAGGAGTCTGGGAGAAGACCTTCCACCCAGATCCTGTTGAACAGATCTAACAGAAAGGCCATGCCTCGCTCACCCAGGTGTCGAAGCATGGCGTACGGGACATCGTCCGGACCATGGGCGGTGTCCGCGCAAGAAGCGAGAGCGGAACGCAACTCACTCACAGTAAACTTGTCGTTGAAGGGTTCTCCGCCTCTGGAGGTAAAGTCCAGCCGGCGGCCTTCCACGACATCACGACGTGCATTGAATGCTGGCGGAGCAGCATCACGGCTAGAGAATGCGGAGAAAGCGGTCGCTAAGGATTCCACCACGGACGCGGGGTCCGAGATTGCGGTCCCATTCTCCTGGAGAACGGGAGGGGGGTCCTGCGAGAACTTGCCCCGAATCCTTTTGACTCGCTTCCACACCTCAGCTAAAGGGGTCTTCCCGTTAAGTGAAGACACGTATGCCCGCCAAGAAGAGCGGCGGGCGTGCTTCGAAATATACCGGAACCTAGCCCTAGCCCGACGAAATTCAGCGACAGTGAAATCGTTCGGGCGGCGCTTATAGCGCATGTAGGCATAACGCTTCTGTTTGAGGGCCGTCTCACACTCGGCCGACCGCCATGGGAGTGGTCGGCGTGCAAAACGGCCAGACGTCCTAGGAATAGTAGTCAGGCCTACGGCGATGAGGTTGCCGGAGAAGAACTCAACGGCCTCATCTACCGACCTAAACTCCTCGACTGAGATAGAGAATTCAGTCATTTCCTGAAATGCAGGCCACCGCGCCCGCGCCAAGCACCACCGAGGTGGTCTCTCAGGCGGCAGTTGCCCTGAAAATGATATTTGAATGGGAAAGTGATCACTACCATGGAGGTCATCGACCACCCCCCAATCAAAATCAGGCTGTGCATCCGAAGAGCACAAAGATAGGTCAAGGCAAGAAAATGAAGCGGTTCTCGGACAGTGATGCGTAAACTCATCCACGTTTAGGACACCCATCTCAAGCTCTTCGATCAGATCGGCAAGGACTTGTCCCCTGGGATTTATGGAGTAATCTCACCAGAGAGGATGCCTGCCGTTCAGATCTCCAAGCAAGAGATAGGGCCTCGGCAACCGTGCCACGACGCGGCGGAAGTCCCCCGCGTCGAAGTCAGCTGACGGTGGAATGTACGCAGAAATGATAGTATACCTCCTATCCAGGTGCAGCTGCACAGCCACTGCCTGAAAGGAGGTATCTAAAGAGAAAGGAAGAACGGAGACATCATGCCGGGTGTAAACCGCGCATCCCCCAGCCCGGCCATCCCGCGGTGGTGGGGTCGCAAGACCCTTATACCCCGGGAGGGCAGGCAGCGGGCAGCGCCTAGCATGGTCTCCTGCAAAAAAATAGCTAACGGGGAACGGGACGAGACGAGCCTCCGCAGCTCCTCCCAGTTGGCCCGGAGTCCACGGCAATTCCATTGAAGGAATATGCCCTCCAGGCCTAGCTCGGAGGAGACGCGGGGGCCCTCCTCGAATTGAAGACCCTCACGGGAATGGCCGTACGCTTCCCGGGGGCAGAACCCCGGGCGCTGTTGGCCGGACAAAGCGCTGAAGGCGCTGTCGCCTTCGAGGTCTTATTGGGGGAGGTTGGGCTCGCCATGCGAGTCTTTTCCTCCCTCCGCCTCGAAACCTTAGGCGGGCGTTGCGGCTTGGGAGGCGGGGGGCCCTCTTTTCGAGGAACCACCGTCTCCGAGCCACCCGCTCCACCTCAGGGCGTGGGCGAAGGGGCCGAAGCTCCTTTGTTGCTGTCCTCCTTTCGGGGAACAGCTTTAGGAACGCCGGAAGATGGCCTAGCGACCATCTTCAGGGGTGTTGCCTCCTGTGAGTCTAACGACTCTGTGGAGGCGCGTGGCCGTTTCGCCTTACGGGAAACGGTCACGCTGGGGGGAGAGGGGGGAGCCCTGGTATTAGCCGGGGGTGGGTGTGAACCCTTTTTGCCGCCAGCTCTACCAGGGGAGCGCCCGGGTGTAGTAGAGCCCGCAGAAGGGCTCCGAATGGGCGCGGAAACAACCGTGCTCGTTGGCCTGGATGGGCCAGGAGCAGAGGGTGCTTTTCTAACTATTGAGGCATATGACGTCCCAGGCAGAGCCGGGCGCGCCAGGACCAAGTCCTTAGCCTCGCGGAATGAGAGTCGATCCTGGGCCTGAACGGCCAGGATTTCTTTCTCAAGGAGATATGCACCACATTGCTTCGAAGAAGCAGGGTGCGGCTCTCCGCAATTGACACACTTGGCCACACACGATTTGGACTTATCGTGTGCGACCTTGGAGCAATTTACACAGACTTCGGGTGACCCCGATTTTGCACGTCTACATGATCGATTCGTGTGGCCGAAGCGGTGACAGTAATAGCACCGCCGCGGCAGTGGCACGAATGCCTTCACGCGGTAACGGTACCAACCGGCACGCACCGACTCAGGGAGCTTGTCACAGTCGAACGTGACGAAGAGTGAGGGGGGGGTCTCGAGGCCCCTCCCTGTTTTCTCATCACACGTTCGACCTTGACCGCCCCATGGTCGGCCAGCTCTAGGGTGATGTCTTCTATGGAGTAGTCAACGAGTTCCCTCGCATAAACTACTCCTTTTACAAAGTTCATGGTAGAGTGCGGCGTCACACTCACCGGGGTGCCCTGAAGTGTCCGAAGAGCACTTATCTTGGCCGCCTCGGCGGGATTCGCCGCATTCGCCAGAAGGCTCCCGTCCGAGAAACGGGTTACCTTCGGCTCTCTACCAATTGCACTAGCTAATCCTCTCCTCTGATGGATCATGTTGCCCTTGGACAACATGGTGCCATCAGTGGAGCGAATAACGAGGAAGCGTTTGAAGCCAGCGGGCTCGAAAACGCCAGGTAACCTCTGAATGAGGGGCCCCGATGTCATCGAGGCTCCGCCCTGTGCACTCTTGGTCTTAGTCAGGGGCTCCGCACACGAGGGGGTAGAGGGGCCGGATGTGCCGATCTTGGCTTGGTCGCCTACCAAAGTGGCAGCAGACCCATCCGTCCCCGCAGCCCCCGCGGATGGAGAGGAGCCCCGAGTCTTTTTCGTCCTTTTAGTCTTTTTCTTTTTTGGAGAGGAGGGCGGGGAATAAATCCGCTTTTCACCTCCGCCGGCAGAAGCCCCCAGGCCAGATGGACCGGCCTCAGCCAGGTCCCTCTCCGAAATGGAGAAGGTCCTGGTTGCCGTAGGGGCACCTGTCGGAGGAGATCCCTCCCCTCCTTTTACTGCCTCGGAGCCCTCAGCCATTTGAGGAGGACCTTGCATAGGGGCGGATTCGGGTTCGGTGCTTGGCGCCGAGCCCGAATTCCCCCCCATGGAAGGCCCTACCGTCTGAGGCTGGGTCTCCTCAAGGACCATGTCTATCACAGGAGGGGCCTCCAGTTGGCCATCCCCTCCCAGGACATCGCAGGTCCCCTTGGCAGTGTCGCCAGTCTTGTGTGGGGAGGCACAGGCCTTGACCCCAGCAAGGTTTAAAATTCTTGCCAGCAGGTCTTTTGAGGGAAGCGACCGAAGGGGCCTGGCTTCCCTCTCCCCCCTAAGGGGGTTTGCCCTACCGAGCCGCTTTGATGGGGAGCGGCTGGCTAAGGGCTGCCTGCTGGCTTTCTTGGCAGTCCCCTTGGAAAGAAAAGAGGGGACTGCCGCTGGGAAAAGGGAGGTGCCCGAAAGCACCTCCAGAGAAGGGGGTAAGGGGGAGTCCCCTGCACCCGTAGGCGAAGGAGAGGAGTAAGCCTCCTCTCCGGTTAGAGAAATATGGAGGGTCCCCTGTGCAAGCACAGGGGGGGGGGGGGACCTTCTTTTAATACGGGATGCAATCGCGCACACCTCTCGCAGTAGCCCGCACTGCGAGAGGTGCTTACAAGCCCGGCAGAGCCAGGTGCCGCCATTTGGGACCACCCCTCCCGCCTGGTGGCCTGGCAGTCCATCGGCATGGCGGCTCCACCTTAGACACGGCTTAAAAAATATAGATTGTGAAGAGGAGAGGAAAAGGGATGTGTGGAAGGTATGGGTGGGGATGAAGCAGGTTGTTAAAAACCAGCCACCCCAGACCGGAGCTCAGGGGTTAGGGAACTTTGTCCCCCACCCCCTCAGCCCCGATGCGGGACGGTTGGCTGAAAGGAAGGTCAGCATCTACCCTGTGAAATTAGAGGCTGACCAGAGAAAGTTGTGGGAGAGGTTGTGTGAAAAGAGAGGAAACAAGTATTTTGAAGGAAGGAAGAGAGGCTAAGCTGGGGCCGGACGGAGCGCTGGATCCCGTCAGCACGGCGGCCAGGATGGCAAATCGCCGCGCCCCTTACGGGGTTGTCATAAGTGAAAAAAAAGACTGATGTGGCAGCGCCAATCTGCACTCAATGAAGATGTTTTTCATTTATTAGTGTGGGTCTACTGATTAACAGGGTAGCCAAACCACAAGTATCTATGGCATATGGCAACCTCTGTGAACCCAACCTCATTGTCACTCCATCCAACAACTAACCGCACCCAATGTGGCTCAACTTCTCAAAGGAGGAGGATTATTTGCATTCGGCTAAGCCATAGCCCCATCTTAAAGCAAAAGAAGGAATCTCACCAAGTATTGTAGTTCGTGTCCTTTGTGGTCAGATGCCTGGGGCTCCTGGAGGTGATACTCGACATAAAAGCGAACCCTTGAACTATCAAAATCCCAGCTATCCTTCAGTTCATTCAGTACTTCAGCTTCACAGTCGGGCGAAAGGTCACTTATCTGTGGGAGTTAGTGTGCAGCGTCAGTCATAACAGCAATTAAAACCTGAAGACTGAAAGTGACTCAAAAGATCTCTTAATTTTCATTTGATAATGCTTTTTCTTTGAGGCTGAAATGCAAATTTCATTAAATTTTGTATGATCAAACAAAGAAAATTATCCAAAATATTAAACAAGATTCAGGAAGAAAGGGGAGAATAAAGAACAATAAAAGCAAGTTTAATTAGCAACAATACCATTATTTGATAAAAAAAGAGTCAAAAAACAAAAAAAATGAGAATATTTGCCATTAATGTTTAAAAGAGAATTTGTAAGGAAACTAAGAGAAAATTTTCTCAAAATTACTTTAAATATGCACCTATAAGTGGAGGAAGAATGCATACAGCATTTACTTACATCATAGTCTGGAAAACGGGCAATTCTGAAGACAGCCAACACAGCCGGACATCCAATTCTCTTCGTCTGAAGGGGTTTATTCAAATCTTCCTAAAATGATTATTTTGGATGTCTTTAATTTTTTTGGGGGGGGATGAAGTTAGGAGGCTATCTGGCGACTGCCCACTTGGGCATAAGTCACCAAAATCACACAGCCTAGCTCTAGGCTACTTTAAAATAAAAATATGAAAACAAAACATAGATAAAAAGGAAAGATGACAACAATTAGGAAGCAAGCTCCGGCATCGGGGGGAGGTCCCCCTCCCCCCAGCGCAGGAGCGTGTGACCTACAAAGAAAACAACAAAAAACATAAACCTAGTTAAATAAAAGGGAAGAAGGCTGGCCTCCCCCAAAAGGTGTAAAAGTCCACCAGTCAATGTGCACACACTCATCCCGAGTACAAGGGACAGGTGGTAGCGACCCCGCCCATCCCGGTACCGGGACAGGTAACGTGCGCGAAGATCGCCCAGACTGGGACATTCAACAAGAATGTGCCGAACAGTCTGGGGAACAATGCAGTCTCCACAGAAGGGCGCGCCGGCGAGCGCTCCATCAAATGGCGGTGCGTCCCGCGAGGTGTCCAATTCGGAGACGACAGAAAGCAACCTGAAGCCTTCGCGGCATTGGGGAGGGGGGGTAGGTCCATGGGAACAGTCGCAGCGCAACGGCACGCAACTTTAAATCAAAGCAACTATGAATGTGTACATAGAGATAATGGAATGTAGGGGAATACTTTGAAATTATTAGATGTTACAATAAAGGTAAAGTAGTAATAGTTTTAATTTTTTGTAGGGAGTAGCTCTTCAAAGCCATGGCCCTTTACAGAGGGCCCATCTATCAACAAAGAAAAAGCTAAAGAGAAGAGGAGAGACTTCAAGGCACGCTTAAAGGTACAAGGGAGGGAATTTTTTATTATTATTAAAGGCACTCATCTGGCAACTGCCTTTTAGTTGAGAGTGTATGAAGGAAGGTGAGTAGGAAGGGGGGTATTGAGCTTAACTAGGAAGTAGGGTGCTGGGGAGATCTTTTTTGTCTAGGTTATGTTGTAAGGTGGTGGTAAGGTGGTGGTTGAGGTGGGAAATATCTTGTGCTCTACTGAAGTGTTGAGTTTTAATCATGTCTAGGTGTACTTTAGTGGGTAATATGTTGGTTTGTGAGAAGGTGTGGGGTTTGTGCATTACTTGACCTTGTCTTCAAAAGATAAAGTTTATGAGATATTTCTTGTCATTGTTTGTGAGGTTTATGTTTAGGATCTTGTGAGCTAGGATGTGTTTGGGTACTGTGTCGATTGCTGTGAGGATGGTGCGTGCAGGTGGGGGATTCGATTGTTGAGACCAGCTAGAATGTGTTGTGTGATGTTTGTTAGGAGGGTTGTGGTGGAACGGTCTTTCCTGAAGTCAAGTTGTGTTGGAGAGAGGGGTGTGTTTGGGCTAATTCTTTGGTGTACAAATTTTTCTAAATGTTTTAATTAGGGTGCATAGGAGGAAGATGGGCCATTAGGAGTTTGGTTGTATGGGAGGCTTGCCTGGTTTGCGAATTGAAATATGTTCTAGAATGATGGTATTATTAAATCAAACCAAACCACAAGTGGCATTGTCATATATGTAAGCAGAAAGAGCCGAAAGGTGATGAGATCAAATGGGAAGTGAGTGCAGATTGTGAAGCAGGGTGAAGTCATGAAATATTCTCAGCGAAGAAGAGCGTGGGATATTTAGTGTGGGGGTTTTTTACCCATCTGGTGGTGACTGCTTCAAAGTCACTGCAATTAATTTCAGCCTAATACACTACTAGGCTACATTAAAACAAAAATACTTTTAAAAAAAGGCAAAACCAACAAAAAGATGTAAAGGGGCTGCAAAGTTTTGAACTCGTTGGAGAGGCGAAATAAGCGAGAATGAAGCTTCAATAGTCAAGGGAGAGGTAACAAAAGCATGAAAGACAATTTGTAGGCTTTTGTGGTCAAAAGTGGGACTGGGTGCAGTGCAAAGATTACAGAGAGAGGACTGGAAAACATTGGCAACATGAAATCTAAGAGAACTATCAAAGGTGGTATGTCAAAGGCATTGTGGTTGTCCTTATGTAGTAGCGTATCAAAGGGAGGGTATTAGATGGTTTGATAAGAGAAAAAAAATAATGCTGACTGGGGCAAGTGGATGATCGTGTATGAGGAGCAGGCATGGGGGGGAGGGGTAATTTTAAAGATCTTCCCCCACACCAATTTTTTTAAATGAAACAAATTAACATGAAAAGTAAATTAAATGAAATAGAAGTTGTTATAACTTTAGTGTAAACAAAGAAAACACATTTAGAACAATACCATTCAATTTTTTTTTTACATAATCAAAATATTGCTTTGATAACTACAGACTATTTACCAAAGAAAACAAATTTATGGAATTGATTCAAACAATCAAACATAACAGTCCAATAGCATCTCACCTACTAATCTCTCCAGAACACCCCACAAGTTTGATAGGATTGCAATCGTGAATTTGGGAGGGCCAATCCATTATTCTTAAGCCCACATTTCTGTTCTTTCTTCTACAAATAACTACAATACAGTAAGCCCTATAATATTTAGTGAAAAAATATTATACATACCCCTCCTCAGGTACCTTAAGGAACATACCATATTACTTAGCACATGAGTCAGGTGAGCTAACAGGAGATTCAGTGCAGCTAGGCAGATGAGCTTCAGTTTGCTCATGGTGTTTGTAGTTACAGGTTGTGCATTTGGATAGGGGGGTGGGACATGGTGGGGGAGGAGTGACCCACTGTCCTATTTTGGCTATGGATAGGGGTAAAGACTTGAAATCTGACTTAGTTGAAGTGTCATTGTTTAAGGCAAACAAATCCAACAAGGAAATAACTGCTCCAATCAAAGTGAGCCTGTGTAGTGTTCAAAGGTGGACACAAAGCACACAAAAGTGGTGCTGCCAAACTACCACTTCACAAGAAGACCACATGAAACCTCAAAGGAGAAGCAGCCACATGCTGAAAAAGAGCTCTGTTAGGCCCATTCCATGCTGGGTCTGTGATGATCTCCATTTTGAGCCCTGTGCACCTCAGCAAATCACAAGTAACTAGCAGAGGCAAAAGTGGGTTGCCTTTGCCAAAAAATAATTATCTTGATACCCAGTGAAGTGACAGGTACTGGGAACTGAAGGGGTAAGGTCAGGGTGAAGCATGGGTCAGATCCTCTCAACCTGAGGTACACTCAAGCCACCATGAAACACCCTGAGAGTGTTATGGTCTGGAGTGCTTTGGGTATCACAGCATCAGCAAACTTGTGGTCTGGGAGAGCAGTTACTGTGAACAATGAGAGGTGGTTGTACCTGCATTCTGACCACCTGCAGGATTGTTTTGATGCTTGCCAGAGTGAAGTTTTTATGCAGGACAGTGCACCTACACATTTAAGGAATGGTAGAAATATCTGTAGATTTGAGTACATAGAGGACTGGCAGGGGAATAGACCATATTTAAACTGCATTGAGAACCTCTGGCCCATATTAAAGGTTTCTGTAGACATGAAACCTCTTCCATACATACATCATTCATCACCTCCAGGAGTTGTGAAGCAGTTTTGAGGATTTTTTTTTTTTAGTGGGGACGGGAGTAAGTTTGGCCTTACGATTCAGGATTTGGGTGGTTGTTTGTTTTGCTTAAGAATCGGTATTATTTTTTAAAATTTTGAGACATTTGGAATAGAGTTATGGGAGATAGAAAGGTTGACATTTGTGGGAGGGCATCAATGACTCTTGGACTAAGGTGTTTTGGGTGAATTTTGATAGTCTGTCAGGTCCAGAGGTGGGTCATGATTATTCCTGCAGTTCAGGAGTGGGATACAATTTCTGGGGTGAATTGTCTGGGCATATCAGGGTCAATTGATAGTGAGTAGTGTATGTGGTTCAGTGTGATAGGTCAGGATTACTATTATGTAGTTATTTTTGTGTAGTGAAGTTGCCTTTGTTTGAGTGCTCCCTTGGAACAGGGTATCCAAATTTAGGGATGACCCTTCTTGGCTCATTGGCAAGCTATTGTACTGCGACTAATGCATGGGCATATTTTTTTAAAGATCCCATCACAGTAACAACTAAATAGGGCATAGCCACAGCAACACCTAATAATCAGTTATTCTACAACTAGCAAAGTTACCACCAAACATCTACCCATCATATAAACAAAAAGGTAGAAAAATAAAAAGAAAAACTAACAACACATTCAAATAGAACCCCCCCCCTCCAAATATTAGCTCTAGGTTCCAAACTAAGCTGTGATATCTTGTAGGAGGTCCACCTCCTTTAAGAACTATGAAACCACAACCTGATCAAACCATCAGGGACAGTAGCAGTGACCCCCTCTGACTAGAACATCCGATTTTAAGAGAGAGGTAAAAAACAGACAAGTTCAGGAGCATCCGCCCTCAGATGTCCTTAACACTGGCAGTGAAAACATTACTGCAGTAATTACATGAATGCCTTCAAAGTTCGAGTACCAACCAGCATGCAGTAACTTATCGGCCAGTCAAGTGCGATCATCCCCACCTCATAACCTGATTAATTTTGACCGGTGCTTGGGCAGAGGTTGAACAAAATAATTGGCACAGGTGACATTTCAAACCCTGTATTTTTGCCAATGTTTGCACATAAATAATAATCGCGATGGTACATAAAGCTTTTGTATTTGCAATGCAGACCTCCCATACTTGATGTAATAGCCAAGAGATTTCATTTTTACAGATATGTGTATCAGTATATGTATAATGTATGGCATTACTGACCTGCAAAGAGACCAAATTGTTGAGTGTGGTAATAGCTGGGACCTCAGTAACAAACCTACCAAGTTGTTTGTTTCAAGTGTGTCTAAAGTCATGCTGACATACCAAAAACAATGAAAAGATAGGACCACAGCTACTAGTGCTGTAGAACTAAACTAGCATTTCAACAAGCCAGGATTAACCAAAACATTCCATCGAGAGCTCAAAGCAGCTGGATACTATGGAAGGGCAGCCCTTGCCAAATTGTTCAGCCCCCCCCCCCCATCTTAAAAGAAATGCATAAAATGGTGCAAAGACCACAATAAGTGGACAATGGGGCTGGTGGAAGAATGTCATTATCTGATGAATCTTCCTTCACTCTTTTTCCTCATTTAAGGAGGAATTATGTAAGGAAGACGACAGTCAAAGAATCCTTTGAACCTGATTACCTGACCTGAAGCATGGAGATAGTTCCATGATTGTTTGGCTAGCTATAAGGTGGATACTACTAAATGGTAAGGTAAGTAAGTAATGGTTTGCCAACCTTCCTTCATCCAGGAGGATCTCTGACTGGATAATGAAATAGACAAAGGTCAGTATGACAATCGCTGGTGAGGTTGAGGGTCCCAGGGGCTAGTCCTCTTTGAGGAGAGGTGCCAGCAAGTATTATGATTTGACACCAAACAGCGACAGGTGGAACCTTCATCGACCCAGGGTAGAAGGACCTGTTAGGGGTCAGAAGTATGTCAATAGAGATACCCGTCAGCAGGATTCCTCAGGACAGTGAGTGCATGCGTTGTGTTGCGAAGATGGGAGAGGAAAGAAAGCAGTGCTGTAATTGGCTATGTGTGTGATGAAAAGTGTAAGATCTACCCACTCCAATACAGGGACGAGCACAGCGTGTCAACCAAATGGTAGCCAGATCTCTACATGCGCTGATGTTTGTGTCCGCTCATGCTGGGATCAAACCCAGTACTGCTACATTGGGAGACCACTGTATCCACTCGGCTAGCAAGAGCCCTAATGGTAAAGTTATTTCTAAGAATAATTCCTACATTTGGAGTGACCAAATTTCCAATATGGTGCAAACTTTTCCAAAGTTACACCAGGACGATAATTGCACCAAATTCAAAAAAGTAAAATTGTTAAAAACTGCCTGTTTGAGCAGCAGGCAAGAAACTACTTTCCCCTACTATCATATCTAAATGAGTTGAAACAGATTCTGCTTCAGCTAGTGTCCAAAATTTGTAAGACTATTCCTTTATGTATTGAAGCAGTTATTGCTGCCAAAAGAGGACTAATTCAATATTAAATCAAATTATTTAATACAGCTGGGAGGCACAGCAATCCTTCAGATATCAGCTGTAGCATACTGGCCAAAGCTTCACCTGACAACCTGTTGTAGTGAAAAGGCGAGTGCCAGCCCCCCTTTTGGGGATGGCAAATCAACACCTAGTAAGGATAGACACACTGAATCCCACTAAGGGCAAAGCTCTTGTGTATTTTGTACTTTATATTGCCCACTTGAAGGGGCCCACCTTCTTGCATCAAACCCATGGCCCCTAAAGAATATGAGCACACAAGAAACCAATGTTTTCAAATTAAGTAATTTGGTAGGGGTTTGCTGGAAATTGATGGGGTTTTTTAAGCACTGATCTGGTGAATATCAGGAATCACATTATCAAGCATGAAAGGATGTTTGCGTTGTAGTAGTGTAATAAGATAATTCACCTCCCCTTACCATCCCAAATGCCTAATCCCTTTCTTCTTTTCCAGGGAGGCTGAGATAAGCAAGAACTAGGTGATCATAATCTGTGTCGGAGACTCAATAGACTGAAATGCCTTCTCCTTTTCAGATACTTGGAATGAACTAGACCAAGTACTTGGCAAGCAGTAGTTGAACTGTTGTGCCTCCAAGTTCACCATAAACTCAGCGTGCCCCACCAAGTCTGATTTCCAGAACTGTTTATCCTGGCCAAAATTGCACATTATTGGTACCAATCCAGGTGTATATAGTTTGGGGTGTATCCATTTATATTTTGCATTTAGTGATTCTTGCATATACAGGGGTTGGAAAAAATAATTGGAACAGTAGAAATTTAACACCAATATTTCAATGAGACATTATAAATATCTATCCAAATTTCCTTGAAAGTATTTTGTTTTTATTGAAGATGCATAGTTTTATTTATCAACTTTAATGATCATTTGTATTTCTTTTTCAGATCATGGTATAGATGCTAAGATGCATGACCTCACTGAGTTCAAAAAAGGGCAAATTGTTGGGTTTCAAATTGCAGGAGCTTCCATCACAAAAATACCTAAACTCCTTGGTTTTTCGAGAGCTACCATATCAAGCACCATGACAGACTTCAAGAAGCAGGGAGTAATTCCAGCAGGACTTCAAAGCTTGCTTAAAGAGACTGAAGAGTGTTGAAACGCATTGTGATGAAAAATCCCCGGACAACTACCCCTAAAGTGACTGCAGAGTTGAATCAACAACTCACCAGCCCAGTTTCAACCAAAACTCTCAGAAAAGGCTAAACTGGTAGAGAGATCACAAGGGCGGGCCGACAGACCAATGGAAGCAAGTAATATTCTACGGCAAGTCCAGTTCTCTCTTTTCCCCACTGCAGGGCGAGTTTATCTGTGGCCGCAGCCCAGGGAAGCTTTTAATCCTGACTGCCTTCTTCCTACAGTGAACCACAGAGGAAGGTCACTCATGGTTTGGGAGTGTTTTGCGCTCTACTCAAGTGTTGGGTTCTTATCGTGAGGAAACTTAAATGGGGTCAACAGACTGAAAAAACATATTTGCAAGGTCACAGGTCATTTTGGCCCACCCATTACCACCTCAGACAGGGTTGAAAAACTGCATAAAAGGTGGATTATACGAATGAGTGAAAGGGAATAACTGAAGATCAAGTAGCCATCATGTATGAGTTGCAAATGAAATGAGTTTGTCAGACATGCTAGGGATCTTCTACTTTGAGATGAAGCCCAAAAGTACCAGATACTACTACATATAACACCCCATGGTTGTAATGCATCAATTTGGCATGAAAAAAGGATGTCTTGATAGGCCATAAAGAGGTGATATACTGTGAATAGATTTATGGAGCATTGATGTGCATCAACCATACTTTGTGGAAAAGCGATTATAGAGAGGTACAAGTTTTACTTTGTTACCATCTGACTGGTTATGATGGCTAGTCTGTCTAACACCACTGATAGCTATACCCACAAGTCTGACTAAGGACGGGTTACCACCTGTTCATGAATTAAAAGTGGCAATGAAATCTGGTACAGGTATACAGGAAGGGGAGGGGTGACTAAATATATTTTAACAAAAAATTTTAGTAAATAAAAGTTAACCACAACAAATTTAATGTCAAAAAGTAAACAGAAACACTTTAGGCACACACTGTATAATGGTGTAGGAGAAACATGATATCAACAGGAATTGGTTGATATTAAAATATAAAAAGTTGAAAGGAACCTAACACAGGCATCTTCAATCATCTTGAATGGAAATAAAAGACCTTACAACTTTACTGCAATCCTGTTCCCAGCAACTTGAATGGAAATAAAAGACCTTACAACTTCACTACAATCCTGTTCCCAGCATCTTGAATGGAAATAAAATACCTTACGACTTCACTACAATCCTGTTCCCAGCAACAGGAATGGAAATAAAATACTTTACAACTTCACTACAATCCTGTTCCCAGCAACTTGAATGGAAATAAAAGACCTTACAACTTCACTATCATCCTGTTCCCAGCATCTTGAATGGAAATAAAAGACCTTACAACTTCACTACAATCCTGTTCCCAGCATCTTGAATGGAAATAAAAGACCTTACAACTTCACTGCAATCCTGTTCCCAGCATCTTGAATGGAAATAAAAGACCTTACGACTTCACTGCAATCCTTTTTCCCCATTCTGAGATGTAGCAAAAGTATAAGCTTAGAATTATATGACAAAAGAATAAGATTTGAGTTTAGTCTAGATACAAGAACCGGTTATGCTACATTTCAAGTGTCTTATAAACTACTTTGCTAGCATTTTTATTAGAAACTACCTAATTGAACAATACTGCTAGCACTATTTAAACTTCTGATCCAAACTACAAACTTTGGAACTTTCATGCAAGGTCAATGATAGACATTCTATAAATACTGAAAAAAAAAATGAATTACCTCTATAGAATCCTTTGTCTTTATTCGTTTCTTTCCTAAATGACAGCTATAGGCAGCAATACCAATGTATATGAAAGGTATCCCTGTATTTGGTATGGAAATTTTGATATCCTTTCTGATTGTATCTAAATCAAAGCGAATTTTCTTAAAAGGCTCAGGATCATCTGAAACATTTCCAGAATTGATTAATTCAATAAAATACTAAAATATTTTGTTGCATTTTACATATAAGGGAGAAGAGACTAACAGAGTGGAACCAAACTTCACATTAGTAAATTTAATGCACAATATGTAATCAGATGGAAGTCCAAATTAGGGTCAAATAAAGGTTGCCATATACAGTGGTACCTTGATTTACTAATCAACCAATTATGTGTTTTCTTAGGTATGAACTGTTGCTTGGTTCATTTTCTGCTTTGTGGTACAAGCCAAGATCTGGGGTACAAGTGAGTGACTGAGCTTCACATACACCGCCACTAGGTAGTGTAGCGAGTGCACCACCACATTCGCCCAGCCTCGTGGAGTTCACATGGTTGCCTTGCTGTACAAGCAGCTTGTCGTATCACTGTTGCTTTTTCCATTGTGTTTTGTGCTTTTTGTGTGGTTATTTAATTAATACTGTACAGTATTAACCATGGGTTCTAAGAAAGTGAGTGTCAAGGCCAGTGGTGAGAAGAAGAAAGGATGATGTCTTTGGAATTAAAGTACAAAATCATTGAAAAACATGAGTGAGGTGTGTGTGCTGTCAACTTGGAGAGGCAGGATGAGAGTAATACATCTACGATATATAATATTTTGAAAATCAAAATAGTACATTTCAAAACTCCGGACCTCTGTCCATGAAGAGATAAGAGAGGCTGCTGTTGGTGTGTTTGACTGAGAAGCAGCTCACAGGAGATATTGTGACTGAGAGCATCATTTGACAGTGGAATGTACGCAGAAATAATAGTATACCTCCTATCCAGGTGAAGCTGCACAGCCACTGGCTGAAAGGAAGTATCTAAAGTGAAAAGAAGAACGGAGACATCATGCCGGGTGTAAACCGCGCATCCCCCAGCCCAGCCCCCATCTCGTGGTCGTGGGGTCGCAAAACCCTTATACCCCGGAAGGGCGGGCAGGGGGTACGCGCCTAGCATGGTCTCCTGCAAAAGATAGCTAACGGGGAACGGGACGAGCCTCCGCAGATCCTCCCAGTTGACCAGGAGTCCACGGCAATTCCATTGAAGGAATATGCTCTCCAGGCCTAGCTCGGAGGAGATGCGGAGGCACTCTTCCAAGAGAAGACCCTCACGGGAATGGCTGTACGCTTCCCAGGGGCATAACCGCAGGCGCTGTTGGCCGAATAATGCGCTGTCGCCTTCGACGACTTATTGGGAGAGGTTGGGCTCGCCATGCGAGTTTTTTCCTCCCTCCGCCTCCAACCCGTAGGCGGGGGTTGCGGCTTTGGAGGCAGGGGGCGTCTTTTTGAGGATCCACCGTCTCCGAGCCACTCAGCCCACCACTAGGCGTGGGCGAAGGAGCCGAAGCTCCTTTGTTGCTGTCCTCCTTTCGGGGGAAAGCTTTAGGAAGCCCAGAAGATAACCTGGCAAACAACTTCAGGGGTGTTGCCTCCTGTGAGTCTAACAACTCGGTGGAGGCACGTGGCCATTTCGCCTTACGGGAAACGGTCACGCTGAGGGAAGGAGGGGAGCCCTGGTTTTAGCCGAAGCTGGGTGTGAACCCTTTGTGCTGCCAGCTTTACCAGGGAAGCGCATGGGTTGAGTAGAACCCGCAGAAGGGCTCCAAATGGGCATGGAAACAACTGTGCTCATTGGCCTGGATAGGCCAGGAGCAGAGGGTGTCTTTCTAACCATTGAGGTGTAAGATGTCCCAGGAAAAGCCGGGCATGCCAGGACCAAGTCCTTAGCCTCGCAGAATGAGAGTTGATCCTGGGCCTGAACAGCCAGGATTTCTTTAAGGAGATATGCACCACATTGCTTCGAAGAAGCAGGGTGCGGCTCTCCGCAATTGAGACACTTGGCCACACATGATTTGGACTTATCATTTGCGGCCTTGGAGCAATTTACACATACTTCGGGTGACCCCATCTTTGCACGTTTACATGAACAATTCGTATGGGGAAAGCTGTGACAGCAATAGCATCGCAGCGGCAGCGGCACAAATGCCTTCATGCGGTAGCAGTACCAACCAGCACACACCGACTCAGGGAGCTTGTCACAGTCAAACATGACAAAGAGTGTAAGGGTGGGTCTCGAGGCCCCTCCCTGTTTTCTCATCACACATTCGACCTTGACCGCCCCATGGTCAGCCAGCTCTAAGGTGATGTCCTCTATGGAGTAGTCAATGAGTTCCCTCGCATGAACTACTCCTTTCACAAAGTTCATGGTAGAGTGCGGCTTCACACTAACCGGGGTTCCATCAAGTGTCTGAAGGGCACTTATCTTGGCCACCTCGGAGGGATCTGTCGCATTCACCAGAAGACTCCCGTCCGAGAAACGGGTCACCTTTGGCTCTCTACCAATTACACTAGCTAATGCTCTCCTCTAATGGACCATGTTGCCCTTGGCCAACATGGTGCCATCAGTGGAGCGAATAAGGAGGAAGCGTTTGAAGCCAGCGGGCTAAAAAATGCCAGGTAACCTCTGAATGAGGGGCGCTGATGTTATAGGGTCATCATTGGGCATGGTGACCCTACATTTTTCACAGGATGCATACGCTCATCACCCCTCGCAGTAGCCCGCCCTACAAGGGGTGTGTACAGGCCTGGCAGAGCCAGGTGCCGCCATTCAGGACCACCCCTCCCGCCTGATGGCCTGGCAGTCCCTTGGCATGGCGGCTCCACCTTGGACACTGCATAAAAAAAATAGATGGTGAAGTGAGAAGGAAAGGGGATGTGAGGAAGGTATGGGAGGGGATGAAGCAGGTTGTTAAAAACCCACCATCCCGAACTGGAGCTCATGGGTTAGTGAACATTGTCCCAATCCAGGATGGTTGGCTGAGAAGGAGGTCAGCATCTACCCTGTGAAATTAGAGGCTGACCAGAGAAAGTTGTAGGAGAGGTTGTATGAAAAGCAATGAAGTAGGGGAGAAATACAGGCTGTCTGAAAGAAGAGGCTAAGCTGGGGTCAGACGGGGTGCTGAGTCCCGTCAGCATGGCAAATCCCTGAGCCCCTTAAGGTAGAATGGTTTTTGGAAGTCATGTTGAAGTGCTGTTTCAGGGAGGTAGTGATATAATTTGTGAGGATTAATTCTTTAGTCTGCAGAAGGAACAATATTGTGCAGCAATGAGTGGTTGGTTGAAATTGGTAATGAGAGGAACTGTCTTTTACATATTCTAGTTAAGACACCATGAAAAGAAACTATAGCATAATCTTACCTTTGAATTTTGGAGATCTAAAATCAAGTGTAAACTTTGTCATAGTTTCCTCCTCTAATTCTTCAATCCTTTCTTTCACTGCTTCCCAGCTAAGAAATGTGCGTACTCCTAAAGCAGTTCCTGATTTCGTGCTATTATAAGCATAATATGGGAATGTATTAGGCAAAAATTCTGAAGCTCCAAATTTTATATTTTGGTCCTTTTGTGTATTAGATTTACTATATTTTATTCTTAAATTATCGGATAACTGATGATAATTCAGAACTCTATCTATATTTCCTTCTTCCCAATGAATTAGTTTAGATTTTAATGAATTTTCATTTCTTTTTGTTGTTTTGGTAAAATCAATAGGACTAAATGATGCACTGGGGTTTATATCTCGTCTTTCTTCACCACTAAGTCGAGGATGATTACAATTAGAGCATAAATCCCCTTTTGCATCTCTTAGATTGGATTTGGGATTTTGGCATAAAAGAAAGAGTTTTTCTTTTGATTTTTGTAGAGTTAGGGTTTTATCGAGGACCCAGGGTTCAATGGGAAATGACCGACTTGAAGAAGACTTGACATAGGTATTTGTAATAACATGATTGCCCGATTTAGGATCAACCATCATTTTCATCCCAGAGTAATTTTTCTTTTGTTTTAAAACATTATTCATTACAATTGAAGTAACTTCTGTCTTTCCTTTGAATTTAAAATTATTGACTTTGCTTTTTAGCACTTGTAATGGTTTGGCTTTACGTTTGATATTAAACTCAATCGTCCTACCATTATTGATACTATGCTTTACCAAGCTTGATTTTGGCTCAGGGATAGGTTTAATAGAGATACACGGATTTGTTGACTGATAATCAGCACTCCCATTGCTTGATATGCCAGTTAGAGTGGAGTCATCTTGAAAGAAACCGTTTTGATTGGTTTTATCTATCTGAAGGTTGATATTTTGGGCAGTTGCATTCTGCAATGTAACAGCAACAGATTGATCAACAATTTCATGACTGATAATATCATCATCCTCAATTTCATTTTCAACAACTGATATTGTTGATTCTGATAATGCAGTAGGAGTGGGACAAGGAATACTGTTTTCTTCTAAAACCTGGATGCAAAATGTCAAACCATTAGCAGCATTTAAGATCTTTTTATTACTTCCTTTGGTCAATTTGAGTTGACTGGAATTAGGATCCATGATGAGAAGATTGAAATCCAACATCTGCAAAAATAAAACAATTCTAGTAATGGTGCAAACTACAAATCAATAAGACTTGATAAGAGTAATCTATGGATAAACATTTAGAGATAAATAGGTAAACCTTTTAACAGATAAATTTCTCCAAGAATTAGTTTTAAAAATAAAAAGTATGTTTTTAATGTTACACATTAATTGCACCGCCAATCCTTTTTCAATTATGTACAAGGCCTATGAGCTAATGAAATTCACATAAGAATCAGAATAACAATTGCAGGTGACCCCATGCATGGGTCCACATTAATCTTTGTAGGTGAAATTTCCTATGGGTAGGGAGCTTGGTGATGTAATCTTTGTAGGTGAAATTACCTATGGGTAGAGCTTGGTGGTGTAGTCTTTGTAGGTGAAATTTCCTATGGGAGGAGCTTGGTGGTATAATCTTATTAGGTAAAATTTCCTATGGGTAGGGAGCTTGGTGGTGTAATCTTTGTAGGTGAAATTTCCTGTGTGTGAAAAGTGATTTGTATTACAAAGTAATTTTTTAAGGTGCTTTTAGTGTTGAAACCACATGGGTATATCGAGTGACATCTACCACATGGGTATATCAAATGACATCTGCCCCAATGCTCCCAGGAGGATCTGAAGTAGAGTATATACATAAACATATTTCACTTTACCTAGCTTCATTTTTTTACAGATCTCTCCTTACAAAAGGAAAAATTGTGCTTAAAAGAACATTTAGAAATTTCTAATTTAATTTACTAAAATTAAATAATTTATTAAAATTAAATTAAATTCTACATGAAGTGTACACACCCTCCTGACACCTTGGTCACAGAACCGCATGAAATTTACATCATTTATTGGTTATGATGAATAAAGTTCACATACTAAGTATGAGGCCTATCTGGTCATTGTGGTCATATTTATGGCCAGATCAATTTTGGGAAAACTGATTGACCCAAAACCTTTGAGAAGTCATAACTTTGGCCAGAATTAACCCATTAGGGTTGAAGCACTGGACTGAGAAAACATGAAAATAATTAAAAATAATGTTGATCATTGAATAGGTACCTACTCTTTTCTTGTGTTTTGTCAACTTCTCTCCGAATTTATGAAGAATGAAATCTTAAAATGCCCTAATGGAAATGTTTATTAGTTATAAACCAGTCTACCAGCCTACAGCCCATTGCACATATACTTTGACCTATTTCTACTAAGATATAATACTTGACTATTATTATGCACTTATTTCTTTGCTTACCAATTTTCTAGGACAATGCAATGATTGGAGCAGCTATATTGATATTGTATATTGGCAATTTTAAATATAAGTGCTTCAATCACTTGTGTTTATTTTAATTAAATTAATGTATAGTTTATAAACAGTAATTTACTAATTGGATCTTTTTCAGGCTTTGTTTCATTAAGATGGTGCATTGAAAGTACTGCAGCGATCCGCTGAAGATCCATAAATCCCTGCAAAAGAAAGACCTAAGAAATGTTTCTGCTCAGCTCTTGCAGTTCTCATCTCTTCTTAGCAAAGATGATAAGCTTTGTTCTGTTTGTAGGAAGAAGCTTTCAGAGTTACCAATGGAGAAAAATACTCCAAAGGAGTCCGGAACTTCAGAATCTGAACAGGAGTTCAATGAGATGCCTAGCCAAAAAGAGGATTCAGATGTTGTGGAAGTTGACTTACTGAACCAATCGTTGTCTTTCAACGATGAGCAAAGTTAAAGCACACGGGATCGATGGCAGTATATTTAGGTGGATTCAGTCATGGCTAGGTGACAGACAGCAAAGAGTTAGTATAGATGGAAGTAAATCTGAGTGGGGGTGTGTTAGCAGTGGAGTTCCGCAAGGATCTGTTTTGGGTCCCTTGCTATTCTTAATTTATATTAATGATCTTGACATAGGTATAAGTAGTGACCTGAGTAAATTTGCTGATGATACTAAGCTAGGTAGGGCCATTAGGGCTGATTCTGATGCTGTTATAATGCAGGAGGAATTGACCATTCTGTCCAATTGGGCTGAGAAATGGCAAATGAAGTTTAACATAGACAAATGTAGTGTACTTAGTATAGGTAGAAATAATCCATTGAATAGTTATAAATTAAATGGGAGAAATTTAGGGAGGACCGATTGTGAGAGGGACTTGGGTATTTTGGTAAGTTCAGACCTTCGTCCTAGAAAGCAATGCCTAAATGCTAAGAATAAAGCTAATAGGATATTGGGATTCATTAGGAGGAGTGTAAGCAATAAGAGTGCCAAAGTCATTCTAAAACTGTATCTGGCGCTAGTTAGGCCTCATCTAGACTATGCAGTACAATTTTGGTCACCATATTATAGGAAGGATATTGATTTACTTGAGTCTGTGCAGAGAAGGATGACAAAGATGATTGGTGGGCTAAGGAACTTACCTTATGGTGAAAGGCTCAGAAAACTAAATCTACATACATTGGAAAGGAGAAGAGTCAGAGGGGAATTGATTGAAGTCTTCAAATAATGGGTAAAAGGATATAATAAAGGGGATCTGGGTAAGGTTCTTATACTTAGTGAACATGACAGGACACGTAGCAATGGGTTTAAGCTTGATAAGTATAGGTTTAGGAAGGAGATTGGGAGGAATTGGTTTACAAATCGTGTGGTAGATGAATGGAATAGGCTCACTAGACATGTGATAGAAGCCTCCTCTCTGGGTAGTTTTAAGAATAGATTAGATAAATATATGGATGAAGCTGCTAGATGGGACTGACTTTTTTTTTATGTACATATGTATATATTTTTCTAATGAGTGGGAGATTATATTTTGCGGTTGCATGAATGGACATAATCCTCTGGATGCATTTTATGTATATTGTAGATTAGATCTGATGAACTCCTGTTAAGGGTGACAATATTGATGACTTTTCTCTGGTAAGAAATCTTTTGTGTGTTGAATGGAACAGGAGCTGCCAAGTGTAGGCCATGAATGGTCTTTTGCAGTCTCCTTCTTTTCTTATGTTCTTATTCTTCACGAAAAGAGCGGTTGCGAGATAGCCAGCAAAATGTTTACCGTTTTCGTTTAAATAGAACTTATCACAACGAAACAGTAAATATTCCGAAAAATGTAAATTCGCACTGCATTTTGGCCATTTTATAGTTTTCTTAATTAATTTATGAGCCTCTAGAAAATCTAAAAGTTTTTCGCGGTTATGCAAAATAAAGCCAAATTCGAATAATGAAGCACAAGTAGAGCACGCAGACGACATAACTACAAAAAATTTTTGGCAAAACAGGTCATAGTTATAAGCTACGACGTTGCCAGTAAGAAGCTGTTATCGTTCGTAACAATACAAAATATACAAAAACAAAAAAAAAACAATAAAAGAAAACAAGAAACCTTACCGAACTTAGAAAAAACTATAAACAAGCAGAGGCGCAGATATTTAGTAAATAATACAAACTAAAAGTTACAAATCCCCAAAACAACAAAACAATATAACGCCGTGATTGGTCATATCTGAGGCTACCGTCTGACGTCATAGATATGCTGTAGCCCAAAATTATAGCCGACTAACAGCGCCATCTACCGTGCGCCCCGAATCTGAAGTATTACCCAATTAGCTATAATCCTAATTGTTTATAGAATAATGTTCTAACATTTACATAAGTGAATGATTTAACCAAAAATGTCGTAAGGTAAACAGCGTTTTTCATTAGTTTAGTTTCGGGCATTTCTTTTACAAATAAATGGCATCAGCAATATTTCAAATATATTCAGGGGTAAATATGTAGATTATCGGCGCGAACGATGGGACGTACTATTTCGTCCGTGTTCCAAAATGTTTCACGTTTTTGGAGTACATTTAAGTTGACGGCTCGTGTGGGGGTAAACACAATGGGGAGACTACACTGCGATGATCCTAAGTTTCATTATATTGGTGGGGGGTCTGGGGGGCACAGCCCTCCAGTATATAATCCTAATTGTTTATAGAATAATAATTCGAAAAGGACTCAAACGCGCATGAATATTCCGACACGAGTGAACGATAATATTTACACACAATTTTTTTTTTCGGCCGGGCCGCTAATCTACATATTTACCTATTCAGGCAGGTGAATGGGGGTGGGGGTGGGGTCTGACATCAGATGACTCAAACGCGCATGAATATTCCAGGAGGGGTGAACAAAAATATTTAAAAAAAAAAACACTTTTCTGGCCGAGTCGCTAATCTACATATTTACCCATTATTCTATAAACAATTGGTGGTAAACATGTAGACAAGCGACCCGGCTGGAAAAATTATTTTGTGCCAATATTATCATTCACCCTTGTCATTTAAAAAAAATTTGGGTGTAAATATTATCATTCACTCGTGTCGGAATATTCATGCGCGTTTGAGTCCTTTTTGAATTATTATTCTATAAACAATTAGGATTATATACTGGGGGGCTGTGCCCCCTCCCCAATTTAATGAAACCCCCACACGAGCCGTCAACTTAAATGTACTCCAAAAGGGTGAAACATTTTTGGAACACAGACGATATAGTACGTCCCATCGTTCGCGCCAATAATCTACATATTTACCGAAACATATTGGAACAGGGACAAATACCATATTTTGCATCAAATCATCAGCACCGGTGATCTTCATGTTTACCGAAAGGTTTTCCCAAGTGGGTATATGCAGACAGCATTTAGTTTTGAAAGAAACTACACAGACACTAAATGAACCAGGAGCAGAAATATATAGGGTACCTATTGTGTCTGCCACCACATATGACCATACAGCATATGTGGTTTATGAACTGGTCAGGAGAGTATGCCTCTTCCAGATCTTCTGAAGTATCTGCATTATGCTAAAAATTGAATCCCCATCATCATGGCTTATCAGAAACTAAATAATGCAACGAGAGAATCCATTTAATATAATGTACGCATTATTTATATAAAATTGGCATCACTTAAGTTAGAACTCAAGCTAGAGCAGTTCAAGAATATAAAACCATCTCTAAAAGAACATATTTATTTTAATAAAGAATCGTTTAAAAAGAATAAACAGATAATATGCCATGACATAAAGAATAATATTTTGAATTGTGAGTTTATTTACTATTTTATCTTACCAATTCATGTTAGAAAATTGACGCCATGCTTTGATCGTTCCACTTGGTCTTGTTCTATATGGCGAAATTTTGATCTGCCAACCAAGAAAAATCACATGTAACCTGTTTTTTTTATAACTTTCTCCCCGAATAAATATATATATATATATATATATATATATATATATATATATATATATATATATATATATATATATAAATATCTCTGCACGGATTTTTTTCGAAAAAAGGTAATTATAAATATTACTGCAAGAAAAATTATTCCGTTTTCTTTTTCTATATAGGTTAAATGGATTCATTTTCATCATTCTATCGCGCTACTTTGAGAGATATATACATTTGTATATTTACCACACGTTTAACTATTCCTCATTTATTCTTTGAATTCACAATTAATTTTCTATTTCTTTCATAGTCCCCGTTCGAACTTGCGAAAGTGTTCCTTAAAAGGTATTCTATTGAGAGAATTTGGGGGTTATCTGCGTAGCATAGTGTACTAAAGGCCTACTTTTAACTGTGGTGAAAGTGGTGCTCACTGCCTCAGTGTGCATGGTTCGAATCGCTTCCATGCACGGATTATTTTTTTTTAAAAAAAAGTAATATAATATTACTGCAAGGAAATATTAATCTGTTTTCTCTTTCTATGTGGTTTAATGGATATATTAATATATATATATATATATATATATATATATATATATATATATATATATATATATATATATATATATATATATAAATGAATAACTCAAAAAACACGACATCAGGAAATAACTTTTCCGAAGAAAATCTATCCTGTTTTTCCGTTTCTTTCGGGTAGCTTGATATATATATATATATATATATATATATATATATATATATATATATATATATATATATATATATATATATATATATGTGTGTGTGTGTGTGTGTGTGTGTATGTGTGTATGTGTGTGTGTGTGCAAGAGAAATATGGGCAATGAAAGGGAAAAATCGGGTCATAAATGGATGTGAAAGTAGTTTAAAGACGTGGCGTAATTACAATCTAGCCTGCCTCTCTTTTTAGGACATTCATCCATTTGGCACGCTCTTCATCAAAAGCTTCCTGGAATTTAGGCTTGTTCATCGTAGGATGATTTGCTTATCAAATTATAATAGCTCATAAATGCGCCTTCCACGAATTTACTATTGCCTCGAGGAAAATAAGAAATGATGTCCTATGGTTGCTGACAGCCTGGGCAAGCAGATGTTCGACGCCATTTTTAAGTATAATTATAAAACTTAGACAAGGAAAAACTATAAATATAGAATAATAGAAATTTTTATTACATGGGTTTGGGTTTTTTAAACAAACAATTAACAATAGAATTGCTTTACTTTGTGGGAGGATACTTGATGCCCTCCCCCTAAGAACATGGCGCGCTCCGAGCAACTTCCCGAGTTACCAGTAACTTGAGCCGACACTGTGTTTTTACTCTTTTCAGTCCAGAGCTTAGACTGTGGCGTTTACAGTATCTCGTAAATGAACACTTTTATGTATTATATGAAATATTTTAATGGGTTTGTAGGGGTCGGACTATGCATAGGTAGGCTTCTGGCACCCAAAATTTCTGGAGTCAATAAGCCCAAAAAACACCTACACAAATGGATGCAAATTGGTCCTATTAAATCCAAGCATGCCCTATTAGGTGTATAGATCCAATTGTGTATCAGAAATAGAATAAGTTTTGTAAATGTCCATATGTAGCAAGAAGCATGAGAGACAAAAGACGAGCAAAGAAATGGTTGAACCCTGCGTTTAATAAAGATGCCAACTTGTGTCGCGAAATAGAGTAATCAAAGACAGATATTTATTTAGGAAGAGCCCGAGTAAACAAAGCTGCTGGCCATAAGAGAAGCGCAGCGAGCGTTGTATCAAAAGACAAATAAGTGTTTATCATGTAAGCGTACACACAGTGTACACAGGCTTCCTAGCCTCGCCCAGAGGTTAAGGAAAGGACAAGAAATTGACGTAAACCGTCCGACGGTAGCCTCCCCATTCTAGGTCACGCCTTCTGTATTTAGAACGCAAATATAAATAAAAAGAAAACAGTCAGTTATCAAACCTCTCTGTATTTAAGACGCAAATATAAATAAAAAGAACACACAGCGATCGATTTCTACGTGAGCTCTTCAACCTAAGAGAAGTCTTAGCCGGCAAAGGAGGAAACGTTGAGGGCAAGTCACCTCCAGCACACTCCCGCTCACCAACGGTTTTTCTCGAGGACGAGATTTACTCACCATATACCAGTATCCCCGGACCTAAATAGGACCTTAAGTCACCCCCCCGAATAAAAATACCTTTATTTCCTTGGCACGTCATTCTGATATGACGTGCTAACCCCCCCCCCCCATCCCTGCTCCGCCGTGATGTCTGGCTCCGTGAACGTGACTCTACACACATAGCTTCGTCGCAACTATGCCGTTCTACTTAGAAAAGGCATAATTGAAAACTCTGGGGAAAGGAGGTCTGAGGCTTACCCCGCTGCGGAACCCAGAGGAAGAAGTAACCTGGTTTGGGATTCAGTTACAAACGCGGGAAGGCATAACAACCTACCCTGCGGCACCGTCCAGGACCACAGAGGGAGACTCTTCCGTCTCTGTGAGATGTCGGACGTAACTGTTAAATAACCAAAACCCAATAGAGGGGGCGGCACCCCGACTGGAGTCAGTTGATTCTGGCTTCAGTCATCATTAAGTCCGCCATGTTTTTACACCCTCTGAGGAGCCCAACCAGGTCCATAAAATCATCCATCACCCTTCACTAAATTCGAGTCATGTTTACGGGGTTCTCATCGGCGGGGCGGGGGCCTTCCCATATAAAGAAAAAAACCCGTAAAAACCACAAAATGGCAAATACCTCTCACCTCACACTAACGAGCACCACACAACCAGCACCCGACACAATCGACCACCACACATTGCTCACGCTAGCCTCCACCCACGACACACCAATAACAAACATTATTAAACTACGCACAGGCCACAAGCTCGTCTTTCGCTCGCAGGAGGACGCGCTAACCTTCCACCAAAACGCCACCACTACACTAAATACACACAACCTGCAGACAAGACTCGCTGATGGTATCATGAAACGATACCAAATACGCATCACAAGGACCAACCCTTTGTGGCTGGCCTTCACAAACGATGACCTTCGCTCGCACCTCCGTCAGGAGTACGGGGAGGAGGTCATTAAGGACCTGTACTTCAACAGGTCAAAAAACTGGGCAGTAATTACACTGTCCAGTGACAACACCAAAAACATGCTCCTAGACCAAGGCATTAAGGTCTGCGGCACCCTCACAAACCCCACACACATTGAAGAACAACACAACATAAGACCCACACCATGCCACCGGTGCTATAAAACCGGTCACAGCACCAATACCTGCACTGCAGACCTAATCTGCTCAAAGTGCAGTGTAGCGGGGCACCACTACACGACCTGCACCTCCACCACAACCCGCTGTGCAAACTGTGGCGGCGACCACCCCCCCCACCCCAGCTCAGAACACTCAGAGACCCCCACTACTACCAACACCCACACACCACACTGCCACCCCCACACCACTCTACACGCCCACCCCCACCCCACTCTACACCCCTACCCCCACCCCACCCCAACCCTGCGACAACACAAAAACCAAATTACACCTGGCCACCCTGCTCTCAGCGGTGGCAAAAGACATGTCGAGGGGTGACCCCCGACTATACGCGAACATACTTAACACACTATTCGCCTCCAACGGCATAGAGCAAATCACCTTCCCCGAGAAGGTGTTCGCTCTAATAGACGCACACACATCCAGACCTGCACTCCTCCCCACCCCGACGGGTACACTCCCCTGCCCGCAGGGAACCACCGCCCCCCACTCTCACCACGCTCTCCCTGCACCTTCCTCAGCCACTGCCCAAGCCCCCATTCACACAACCTATCCTCCTCGCGCTTCTTCCACCCCTCTATCCAAACCCCGCCTACCTCCCACTGCCACCACCCCCCTCGCACCCATCTCAGCCTCCTCTCCCACAGCCTCCACTGTCACTCCAACCCCCTCGCAGCCCACTACACCCCGTGCTAACCCCCCAAACCCCACCCCCAAGCCCCATCCGCGTAGACAGGCACGGGACAAGCAAACCCCCCTCTCTCCTGTTTCCACTCCTTCCTCGCTCCCTACTGCTTCCCCCTCCACTCCTTCTCAATCCTCCCCTTCTCAACACACCCCTTCTCAACACACCCCTTCTCACTCTACTCCTTCTCAATCTACTCCTTCTCACTCCTCTCCTCCTCCGCCTTCCGCCCCTTCACCTAAGACTCCTTCCCCTCCAACCCCCCTTCCTTCAACTCCTTCTCCTCCGTCTCCTTCCCCTTCTGCCTCCACCACCCCTCCGCCGTCCCTACCTCCTCTCTCCCCCGACACCCCTCCTCTCATAATCTGCACCTCCCCAACCATCTCAAGCCCTTCATCCTCCAGCTCTACACCGCCCACCTCCGTCACGAACTCCCCCCACCAAGACACCATCCCACCCAAAGCCACCACCTCTACAGAACACACTCCTCCACCCACTACGGCTCCCTCACCCAATAACACGGCCGTGCCTCACAAACACGCATCAACACGTGTCAAGGTACTCGCCCCTCACGCCTCCTGGGCTATAACCAAGGAGAAAGGGACGATTCCTTGCAAGTCAGCCTCCCGCGCACTAAGACCACGACAATAGGTCGCATTAGTGTAGTACAATTAAACGTACGCAGTTGGCACGGTATTCGTCATACGGTCGCCAACTGGGTACTCAACACACAAAGACCCGACATCATACTTCTAAACTCCACCAGCTTACACCCTCCCAACAACAGACTCCGCATTGCAGGCTATCACACATACTTATCCCCACAGGCGCGGCACCTAGGATCTGCAATCCTAGTAAAGCGCAACATACACCACTCCCTCGTCAACACACGCGACACCTCCTTTCTAGCCTGCAAAATCGACACAAGCTCTGGTCCCATAATAGTGGCCACTCATTACAGACCACCACGATTACAGCTAAACTTAGAAGTCCCACTCCAGGCCCTTCCTAACTACAACCTACCCATCTTCTTTGCGGGGGACCTCAACGCTTTTCACCCGACACTCCTTTCTAACAACACGAACGATGCGGGCAGTTACTTGGCCGGTGCCTTGCGGCGTCACCGCTGCGAGAACATCGGCCCTGCCTTCCCCACGTTCTTTGGCACGCGCGGAGGCACCACATCCCCGGATGTGGTCTTCCGTAACGACCATGCCACACGTTTCTACACACACATTGCACCCGGTCCCCACGTAATATCAGACCACATACCAATATGCCTTCTCATATCCACATCCCCCATACTCATTCCCACATCACCTCTATACGACTACAAAAATACAAACTGGGCTGAATTCAGAAGCCAAATATCCACAAACACACCACACAACCTCGACCTGGAGAACACCAATCCAGGACAAATAAACCACCACTGGTGCTCACTTTTAGACACCATCACCACCGCACGTAATCTACACTCACCACACAAAAACTACACCTGCCTAAAACATTTCACCTTTTCAATACACACACAGAGACTTATCACACAGTACAACAACCACTACACCAGAGGCCCACGGCAACAGAACATCAACCAGCTACGTGCCCGCATCCTTCAATGCGTGCAGCTAGATAGGAACCGGCAGTGGCGTGAGGTCGTCCGCATCGCGGACGACACCCGCTGCATGGACCCTTCCTTCTTCTGGCGGCACGTGAAAAGGATGCTGGGTACGGAACCATCCAAACCTATAACACTGAAAATAAACAACCACACACTCACAGACACCAATGACATCCTCGACGCATTCAGGTCCTACTGGGACACAGTACACACCCACAACCCACCAAAACCACATGCGCAGGAGCACTTCCAAGACATTCAGGAATGGTGCCGGACTCATGCTCACGAGCTGAGGCCTGCCCCCCTGATACGTATGGAGGTGCTCGACTACACGTCCACACTTACCACTCAAATCACCGTCGAGGAAACAAAACACTACATAAAATCGACACCAAAAGGCGCCCCCGGCCCCTCCGGCCTACCGGCCACACTAATTCATAACCTCCCCGCAGACATATACCCCACACTCACACACCTATTCAATGCCTCTCTAGCCTCAGGCCACTTTCCTAAAATATTCAAAGTCTCTCACAATATACTCCTTCATAAACAACACAAAGACCCAAAACACCTAAACAACTACAGGCTTATTGCTCTATTAGAGCACCTAGGCAAAATACTCGAACGCATGGTCAACTGCCGCCTACGGGAGTTCCTGGAGAAGTGGGACTGGTTCTCCCCCCATCAATACGTGTTCAGGAGGGGCAGGTCCACTCAGGCGGCCGTGACCATCGTACACGACAGAATACAGAAGAAACGACAGATACACAAAATGACTCTCTCCGTCAGTAAGGACGTGGAGAAGGCCTTAGACAAGGTGTGGCACGAGGGACTCCGTTGGAAACTCGCCAACAACACGGAGTTACCTCTCTGCACCAGAAGGCTCCTCTCACACTACCTCACTGGACGGCGATGCCACATCAGATATAACAACACCCTATCAAGACCCTTCACACCACGCTCAGGCGTTCCCCAAGGAAGCGTTCTGGCACCCACACTCTACATCATGTTCACAAATGACACCCCACGCCCACCAGAAAACTGCGTTCACACTTACATAGTGGCCTAGGCCGACGACGAGACCATTCTCGTCAGCGGCCGGGCCCTCGAAGAAATCGCGCTCCATGCACAAAGAATACTTGACGAGAAGACAGACTACGAGGACAAATTGCTGATTGCCACGAATCCTCAGAAGACACAGATGACACTCTACGGCGCTAGAGATCACTTCATGCACAACCTACAAATCTACTCACACACACCAAACATGATCCACCAAAACCCAACAAGGCTCGCATACACACAGTGCACCAAAATCCTGGGGGTAACATTCGACAAATCCCTCAGGTTCAACTTACACCAGAACATAATACAAGCAAGAGCCTCACGTACAAACACATCGCTGGGTAGGTTCTACCCAGCGAGTAAAAAACTAAAACTACACCTATACAAAGCACTCGTGCGTCCCATTCTCACGTACGCCCCACTGTCACTCGTAGCCTCGAGCGACACCTGGAAGCGAAAGGCTCAGCGCATTCAGAACTCTGCTCTGAAGCGCGCTTGCCGTTCGCCGCTGTACTCGAGAATGGACGCACTACACAACAACAACAAACTAACTCCTCTCAACACCTACGCTCACACCAGACTCACAAAACAACTTGAAAAACTCACCACAGACCCACTTTACACCTCGCTACATGTAAGAAGGTACGCGATGGCGCCGCGATATCCCGCGGCCCACGAACACCTGCCACCCGTACCATTCTTCGCATAAAACCAAAAAGGCATCGTGAATAACGCGTTTCCGGATGGACTGTCAGCCTCCCCCCCCCCCTGACTTGCCCCCAACCCTCGCCCAGTCAATTACCACATAACCTACACCCTCACTACAACACCTCGCTTCGGTGTATAGCCACCGACCTATCTACTCTCGCTGTCCCTTTCTTAATTATTTTCCGCAACGCTCCTCTCTGACTACCCGACTGCCGTATTACAGCAGTCCCTCTCTGTTCTTTCTATACACAAAATGCAAAAATGCAATAAAAAGAAGACAGTCAGTTATCAAATAGTTAATCAGAAAGAATCAGAGAGAATAATAACGAATAGGTCTGCGTTCAAGCTACTACCTCAATCCGCTAAGTTTTGTCTCACCCTTAACTCGTACTAGCTTTGAATATATATATATATATATATATATATATATATATATATATATATATATATATATATATATATATATATATATATATACGAGTGTTGGTTAATAAGTTTTGCAATTCGTATATAAGGAAACGAGATATGAGGAAAAGATCTTTATTATTTTTCAATATAACTACCCTCGACTTCAATGCACTTGCACCACTTGTCCCTGAGGCTTCGAATTGCCGACAACCAGAAATCTCCCGACTTCTGTTCAATCCACTCCTGGACGGCGAGCTGGACATCTTCATCGTCCTAAAACCGGCGTCCACGCAGTGCAGCCTTGAGCTGGCGGAATAAAAAGTAGTCGCTAGGGGATCCCAGTGATGGACCCACGTTTCATCACCTGTCACTATGCGTGACTCGAATCCCGCCGAGTCTTGGTTGTACAGGAGCAGCAGCTCCTCCGAACTTTGACGACGTTGAAGTCAATCATGGGGCGTGAGGTTTGGTGAGGTTTCTAGGGATCCAACGGGTAGAGACCTTGGTCATGGCAAAATTGTCGTGGATGATGTTGATAACACTTCCATGTGATATTCCAAGTTCTCGCTCGATTTCTTCGACCTTCACCCGTCGATTTTCGAGGATCATCCTCTCCAAACGGGCCACATTGTCTTCGTTAGTCACGCCTGACGGGCGTCCTGGATGGGGGTTATCTTCAAGGGACCCACGACCATGGTGGAACTCCCTATTCCAGCGAACAATGGTTGCATAGGGAGGGGCGGTGTCGGTGTACACTCCAACCATGCGTTCATAGATCTCTTTTGCATTCTTGCCTTCCTTGGTCAAAAATTTGATCACTGCGCGGTGCTCAACATTCTCCATTGTTGAAAAAAATGTGACTGACGATCTGTGATCAGCTACTGCTTCTTAAAATGACGAGGCAGGAGCGTGCAGCTGCAGGTCCTGACTTGTCATAACTTGTCGTAACACCCCCACAAACAGCCATCCCACTTCTCTGCTTTGCCTTACCGATTCGCAAAACTTATTGACCGCCCCTCGCATATATAACTATATATATATATATATATATATATATATATATATATATATATATATATATATATATATATATATATATATATATATATATATATATTATATATATAGGTTTGCTTCTAAGAAGGCTTATTTTCAGGTTGAGGATAAATCCCCAAAATTTAAAATTTCCCATTTAATTATATAGAATGCTTCGGGTACCTTACCCATCTTCTGGTCTATAAAATAGATTTAGAACAAGTTTAAAATTACGAAAATTATAATGCACACAATGATTAGAAATAAATTATTTAGGTAATTGAAATTTTGACAAATCGTTTAAAAACTATTGAAACTTTAGATATGGATCAATTTTGAGTACTTTAAATATGGTTAAATATAACACTAGTTGATGCAATTATTGGTTGACACAGAATTTAGTCACTTAATGAAGCAGAAATAGTAATCAATTATTTAATTAATTGAAAATGTGAAAAAATCATTTGAAAACTGTTGACACTAAATATAGATGCTCTAAATATGGATAAATATAAAATACTAATTGGGGCAATTGATTGGTACACAAAAATATTAATCACCTCTAGTAGGGGGCAAAAGCAGAGAGACTGAGGAAAGATTATAGAAGGAACCGATTAAAGATTGGTAGGATGTGAAAAATTTTGAGGGATTTATGAAATGAGAAGGGAAAAAGCAGTTGAACCAGAATTTAAACTGGGATTTAGTTGTTTTATAAATAATGATTCGAGAATGCGGAGGTAAGTGGAGTCCTTTTAGTGGGAAATTTCTGTCTTACATTTAATTGAATTGAATGATCTCGATATATATATATATATATATATATATATATATATATATATATATATATATATATATATATATATATATATATATATATATATGTGATTTATTTATGGATGCCCTCAGCCTCTTATGTGCCCTTACCTTCACCATGAAATTGAAGATTAAACTGGTCAGGAGCAACTCGTATGACTATATATATATATATATATATATATATATATATATATATATATATATATATATACTACTAGTCTCCCGCTTTGTACGCTCCGTCTCTCGCCCGTAACTCGTACTCTAGTTGAATATATATAGACTACTAGTCTCCCGCTTAGTACGCTCTGTCTCTCGCCTTTTGCATTCATAATATTCCATTGTTAGAATAAAGAGTTTATTTTTATAAGTCCACCTCTAAGCCGGAACTAGTCGCTCCCGCAATAAGGTGGTTTTACGGAAACAATATTTCACTCCCCGATAGGTTCACGTCAAACCAAATAAACATTTGATTTAAATTAGTCCGAATGGACAATAGTAGTCTTGTAGCGACTTGCATGTACGTCTAAAATAGGACACACGCGAGAGTTGCCACACGTATAAAGTACAAAGAGAGAAAAAAAAACAAAGTTAGCGCCTTTTACGAGAATATCACACTGCAGTAAACGAAACAGTCATCTCTGTTAGAGTTGTCCGAGGCAATCTTAGGCAAACATTGTAATCAAAGCAGAATCCAGAATAAACCGGATAGCTATCACAATTAAATAAATACAAGAGAGATTAGAAAGCTGTCTCCATGGCAACATGCCATCGCCCACAAAGAATTTCACCCAATAGTCGGAGTGCCTCCCTTATCAGTATGTTTGGCAGTAGCCAATCAAGAGGCAAGTTATGTCGATGCAAACCAATCAACAGGCCGGCACATAAGGGGGAGGTTTGGCTTAAATTGAGTATAAAACTGTGAGAAGCCAGAACAGTAGGAATGACTACTATTATTATTATTATATCGCGTTATATATATACCGTTCAGTCCGATCTCTCGGATTTGCGTAATTCATCCTTGTATATAGTCGTGTACATAACGCAGACATTAAGAAGTAACGCTTAAAGGTTCTATTCGACTAACCTCCTCTAGACTTCGCCCACACTTGACCTCGAACTTAATTTAGTTACAAATTAGAACTTAAATAAAGAACTTTCTGTAAAGTGTAATAAGTTATAGTTCAATAATAATTATATTTTCGTTTTCGGTGATTTCAATATCCTGCCGTTCCTCAATCTCCCTGCTTCAAGGCCAAGGCTTCATTATCGGGAAACCAACCGTTGCGCATTCTCCTCGCGATTACTTAACTCCCGAAATACCGGTGTTCTACCCTGGTGCGGTCTATCTCCATCCTTCGGGCTATTTGACTTCGTCGCTAGTGTAAGACCGCTCTTTGGCTTAGGGTACTCCATAGCATCAACAAATTACTCTCGTGGCAAGTAAGGAAGTGTAATGCAAACCAACTAGTGCATCTGTATCAAAACCGGAGTCCTTGCCAAAAGATTACACGATAACTCGGTAATTTATCACCCTTACTGGAAACCAGCGTCCCCCCTCCCGAAGCTCTTGGGTTGTCCTCACGATTACCTTCAAAGTTCCCCCATTTTTAGCGACCACCTTCAAGAGCTTCCTTAGTCTAAACAGACCACTTGTTTCCGAAGTGTATTGCCTCTCTTTTGGAAGTGTCCGAATGGAGAGTGGTCATATGACCGTTTTTTGTTGTTCCTTATTCTCCTAATCTAGTGCAATCTGTGCAAGCGTTGTAACTAAGGTTAATAAAAATGCAAAACTACAAAAGCAATGACGAGCGCCTAGAACTATTGCCAGGCACCTTAAAGAAATTGAGAAAAGTTCGTGCTGTCTTGAGAGCGAGAAGCTGTGAACCAAGACCTCCACTTTCCTGAAATTCAACGTTGGGCCCGAAAAGTTATTCGCTAGTCTTAAACAAATAAACACCGTCAACATTATAATTGATTTAGGCTCGAACGTAAAAGAGTAATCATCCTATGTTATATTTTTTTACGTTGATATCATTTTCGTAAGCAGTTCATTATTTTGTCCATAATCTTTTTTCGTTAACTCGACGAACATTGGTACTGATTTAAGAAGAAACAGAAACAGGAATATGATATTTATTTATGTTGAATGATTAAAAAAATGTGTATACGACTGTAGGACTGTAGGACTGTAGGTGGTGTTTGCAATCTAATTATACATATATATTTAATTTCAATTAAATAAATAATTGATATGATAAAAGGAACTTGTTCTTGACCACTAAATGAGAGATGTGGCGACCTTTGGTAACTATTAAAGGGAATCAAGGGATGTTCCCCAGATGTCAACATATCAATTATTCAGATGTAAAAGCTTATCCCAGTAAATAATTCCAATATCATAAAAAACAACTTAAATAATACCTTTGTTTTTTTACTGGTCGAATTAATATATGTAAGGAAAGGCATTCAAAATTGAGTACGTAAAGCTAAGTGTTCAAATCGATTAAACTCTGTAATTATGATAAAATTTTATGAAGAAAATACTAATGAAACAACCTTATTAAATATTTTATATGATTAAATAACAATTGTAAAATTCTATATTAATGTAAAACATTGAGGGAAAAATTAAGTAGAATGCACAAATTTAATGTCATTTGAAATTCATGCTTAGAAATCTTGGACTCTAAAGAAGCAGACCAAGTCTTTCTTTGAACTCTCCCTTGAGCAGGGCCACGTGTGTGGCCATACATATAAAGGGAGAATTGGACACTGTCTCAGGAGAAAGATAGCAACATTTGAAGATTTTCCCAGTTCCCGCCGAATAAAAAATACTGAATCCATAGCCGAATATTTCTTTACCCTTAAAGAATCCCTGATAACCTTTACTCAGCCTGCAATCTAGAAAGACAGCCTTCAATCAAGAAAAAAGAGGAGCCACCAAGACGAACCAGAACCATATCTGGCTACCTAGCCTGCAATCAAGAAAGAAGAGAACTCTAACAATTGGAGTCAGTGCCTCACGCAAAAGGCTCTGACCAAACAACGAATCGGTAGCCACCAAGATGTAAAAGAACCAAATCTGGTTACCTAGGAGTGGTACCATAATGCGGTGACAAATCACCCTTGGTAACCAAACCACTATAACGGGCACGACCCAGATAAGACAACGCCAACATGATTCCATAATAAAGACAAAGCGTTTGATTGCGGATGTGAGACTGACTCCCCACTTTTCTCCATTTTCAATCAAAAGGACGCAATCAAATGAGATATAGAAACTACTTTATCACGATCACGCATACATGACTTCCTCCCCCCATCGGTGGTGGCACTCTCCGCTCACTTACCTTACACAAACATGCACTCAATATCCATTCTCAGATATAATATATGTACAGTATACTAAGTCATATCACTCCACGAAGCACAAGTGTGTTCCTAATCGAGTTCTCATTACTCTCTATCCACCGAGGAGAGACATTAAACTCACCTAAAGTCCACCCATTCATCTCGTCAAGTACTCATCAGTGAACGGATACACAAGTTCACAAATGGACATACTTGTAGATAGAGGGGTCTAGAAAAGGAGCAGTAAAAAAGTAAAGAACGAAAGTAGTGTTCGGCCAGTTGCGAACAGCTTCCTGTATCATCAGACTAGCGTAGGCGAGTTACCTGTCAACTGCGCTATCATGAGCATAAAAAACTCATCCAAACGAAACTTTTAAACCACCCGCTTGCAATCTCGGCACGTTACACAGCCCCCTCCTATATGCGGAGACTATTTTGAAGAAAAAACGCCGCTTGGAAACGTCCTTCTATAGGTAACCTCCTACCCCCTCCCTCTCAAGTCTGGGTACCATTGTACTTTCTTTTGTTCCTGTTAACGTTAGGGCGGCTGTGAACAGACAGAAAGCCCCCTTGTGTTCGTCCCTCACTAGATTTAGAAGGAATCCAAAAACTTGCTCAAAGTTTGGAGACGACACAAACTGTATTTCTTTATCCGTCTGGTCTTGTTATTGGGGCATGAATTGTCATGGGTAAAATTAAAAAAAATAGTGGATGAGCTGATTACTTTTACGTCTACGCAATGTTATGCCGTGTATTCCACTCTTAGGGTTGTATAAGTGCAACACCATATATCTTCGTTTCCCTGCTAATCGTGCCTATCTTCAAATGGTCTGCAATTTTTCCATAACCCAGTGTCTTCGAGAATGCTAGAATCGCATATTTTTGGTCATAAGGCCAAGACGTGTATACAATGGTCTCCATTGCCATCTAAACAATTTGTCATAAAATACTCCCAAGTTCCTAGCTATTCACCCCACCCCCATTTATATCTTCCTCCCTTCCGTGAACCTTTAAACTAGTTTGGCAAAGCATCGCATGTGTGACGTGTGGTTTGAAACGCCTGCTCCGCAAAACAACTAAGCTTAATTCAGCCATACGTTTTCTTAATCGAGTCTGGTCACGTGGTTTCTATTGTCCCCCAGCAGTGTTGTAACATAATTTTATTCTCCCTTCCTCATTCCGGTTTTCTATTGCATCAGGTAACTCACCTCGAATATGCATGGTTAGGTAAATTATCCTATCAGCCCAAATCCCTTCCCTTCGTCACAATTTCACTTGGTTATTGATCGTGGCTGGCGTCTCAACGACTTTCCTTTTGTATTAGAGTATCATATCAGGAAACTCATCTGAGAGTCCCAGAACCTGTCAATCAAGGAATTGTGGTTTCCTTCCTGTTCCTTTCACTTCTTTCCCTGTTTTAGCTGATCAAAACCTCATCTCTCTGATAAGCTAAAGAGAGCGAAGGCACTATTTTAATCCCTTCCGAGTGAAGGCAGTTGAATAAAATGAGAAAAGATAGCTCAACGCAATACAAATATTGGGTAATGGTGAAGATAATCAAACCATTAACTCCCGTTCCTGATAGTAAAGTGATATGCACCTAATCAACGGATGTAAAACAAAGGACCAACGGCTTGTAATTAGACCACCCGCGCAAGGTTATCTAGAGTGGACTTTAATTGAAACGAGAAACCAATGTAAACTACATCTAAAAAAGGGCATGCCCCCCAAATTTCAAATAATGAAATGGTATAATGTGGTATATTTTTGCCTAGAAGCTAAACACTTAGAAAAATAAGCTTAAGAAAAACTAGGAGAGAATTAAAAAAGACGATTACCGAAAATATTACTTTTAAACACTGGAGAAATCCGAGGCATAAATGAAAAACAGTAAAGAATGGATAAAAAATAGAAGTATTCAAGATAAAAAGAAGATAATTGGATTGCACCTAATGTAATACCATGAATCTGAAGTTAAGAATATAACTAAAAGGATTTTTAAGTAAGGAGATTTGAAATTAACGTGACTTACGAGATGCCCAAAATACAAAAGGAATAAAATGAACTTGAATTACGTAATGAAAAATACAAATGAATAAAACTAATTGAATTGCGTGAACAATACAAAGGAATAAAATTAACATGAATTAAGATATGCTAGCCACACTGTTCTCTAGAACTAGAACGCACTGTAGCAACATCCAATTGGGTGTTCAGGGGGCAAGTAAATACGCCTGTTACGAAAAAAAAACTTCATTCTCCTACAAAACCAAACAAAGAGCGGACGACGACGAGGAATACACGGACCATGCTACTGGCCGCCAGTCGACCAGCCTCTCACCAGCCCCCCATCGTTCCTCAAGAAAGAATAATACTTTATTTCGGCTGTCGTGTTTAACATGATGGCCTAAATCCCCCTTCCCTTGCCTCGTCGTGATTTCGCAACGTGAACGAATACTCCACTTATAGCCTCGTTACAACTATCCCTTTATTTTAGAAGGACATAAACCCAGGCTTTTTGGAAAGACGGTTTATGGTCTAACCCATTGCAGAACCCAAAGTCAAGAGTCATCCTCAGTTGGGACGGAGTTACAGCCTGCGGGGATGAGGGTACGTTCTCTACTCCGTCGGTCCGGCCAGGATCACAGAGGAAATTACACCCGTTTCTGTGCACGCTGGGAGTAATCCTGAATAACCAAAACCCGTTTGAGGGGGTGGCACCCTCGTATGGGGGTCGTTGATTCGCCCTTGATCTATCATTAAGTCCGCCATGTATTTACACCCTCTTGAGAAGCCCATCCAGATCCATACTCATATTTTCACCTTTCATTGGCGTCATAGTTCAGAGGGGCGGTCAACGGCCAGGTGAGGGGCTTTCTCCAGCCAATCACGAACCGCACGCTCACGCGTATAAACCTCTACACACAATAAGTAGCGAGACAACGCTACGCCTTCGACACAACAGTGAAACAAAATGTACACTACCAAAACATTATGACTCTGATGTACACTCGAGATTCACATCATTAATACCTCCAGTGGGTAGACACTGATTTTCAGGTCTTCTAAGGACGCCTAGACTTTCCGCACACGAACTAAAGATGCTCTGGCAGACAAGGAACACCACACCGCACTGTTAAATGCCATCACAAAACGACACCAAATACTCATAAAAGACGTCCACATCTGTGCTTGCGTTGCTACATGGCTGATCACCAGACAAACTCGTGAAAGTCGAGCTTGTCTGTTCAAAATATGGTATAAAGGGGCACTTTTACACTGAATTCACAAACACTTCCCTCCGTTGTGTGTAGTGTGACGGTCTCCACGTTGCCGTGAGCAGGAGATGTCCGTACCTCATGAAGCATCGTGCGGATGCCATTTCGGAGCCACAGAGGCTACAATACACCACAATTCCCTCATACGCCTCCCCTACTCCCAACCCCACTCACCCCACACCACCTGCTCTCACCAGAAAATACCTCGCTGCTGCTGGAGCTTCCAGGGCCACCCAACCCACACACTACCAAGTACCTCACAGTAACTCATAGACACAACTGACCACCCTGATCTCCACGGTGGCAAAACAAAATATCTTGAGGCGACCCCCAATTATACGCCAAAGTACTCAACCTGCTTTATGCAACGAGCGGATTAGGGCAGAACGTTTTCCCCGAGACGGTGTTCGCCCTAATACAAGAACAAAAAAATGCAGGACCACCGCTCCTCCCCACACCAGAATGCACACAACTAACTTTACCCATATCATCCGTTCCTAATCCTCTCCCTTCCACCACAGTCCCTCCTGCTCTTCACAACTCCCTGGCTCTTCCCCCCACCACCTTTTTTACCCGTATCCTTCCTCCCAATATCCCTACTCAGCTTCCTATCTCCCCACCCACTCCCAACGTCCCCACCCCGTTTCCTTCAGTCCACACCCTTCCTCCCGTCGTACCCTACCCTTCTTTCAGTAACCTCTACCCTTCCGTACTCCCAACGCTTCCTTCAGTCCTTACCCTTCATCCCACTATCCCCATCCAACCTTCCATAATCATCACCTCTAATCCCGCTGCCCTCACCTCTCCTACCACAGTCCCTATCCTTCCTCCTACCGCCCCAACCACCCACGCTCGTGCCACCTCATCCCAACCTACTACAACATCATTCGCACTACCAAAAATACACTGCCATCCCCGACTCAGAAACCTACACAAGTGAAGGATAATGCATTGCCACCCTCTCTCTTAGTGCAATGTCAGGATATTAAGGAGCGAAAGACTGTGAAGTATAACACTACCGTACGTGCACTCCGTTCGGGGCCTTAGACCGGCGTAGTACGCCACAGTTGATAATTTACTCACATACACAAGACCCGACACCCAGGCCACATCACGTACAGGTAGATCCACACGAAATAGTTGGGGTCATATCTAACAACACCTGCGCGCCATCTATACCCACGTTCCATGTACACCAGTAACTACACACCTGCATACATAAATTAATAACAACACGAATGGCGTTTCCGAATAACATGCGTTTCTCTACCTCCTCCCCTTTTCCTCTTACCATCAAGGCGAACTAATACAACAACAAAACACATCGCATCGATGTATAGACACCAACCTGTTAACGCTCCCTATCCCTTCTTGAGATTTTTTTCCGAACCCTTTCACCTAACGAGTACATGATCTTCCGTGGTCTTCCACATTGACCCCTATCTGTTTTTTCTATACACATTTAATTTGACATCAGAGGCCAGACTTGGATTGCACACAGTGTAAACTTTCCTGAAGAACAGCACCTGCCATTGATAAGATTCAAATTAGCTCCTGAAGTCTGTCATAATAGTGGAATGGACACTAAATCGAAAAACGCAACACGGGACGAAGGCTTGAGTAACGGTTCAAGCTCGAATGTCACGAATAATTACAGCCTCTGGCTATCAACTGAAGCGATAAGTCATATAGAGAAGCAATTGTTAAAAAGATAAGCATAAGTAGGTAAAGGTCTAATTAGATCGATGAGCATCGCGTCAAATTGGACGAAGCAAAAGGAAAAGGAAAAAGAATGGTCTTAGTATGGCAATGGTCTTTGGCACACTGACAAGACAATATTAAGCGGGGCTCATTTTGCCTCGTCGACTTTCATACCTCGTCACACGAAACTATGAGCAATGAGCTTGCGAATAACTATAATACCAGGATGAGAAAGACTGTGAATTTGATCGAGAATGTACCAACGGTAAGTAAGAGGAACGATATGACGAAAACAATTAGGAAAAGAAATGTTCACTAGGATACTCATGGCATGGCGAACTTGTAATTGGACATTTCGAATGAAAGTTTTGAAGAGTTACGCAATGTTTTTGTTTTTATGTCCTGTTCTTGGATCAACACTAGAGTCGCATGATCCACGGGCGAAGGGTAAGAACATAGCGAATGTCGCTCGTAAGTTGTAAGATGAAATCCAAATGAAGAGCCTCAAATTTAGAGTGAAGGAAGAAGTACTGTTAGTGGAAAAGACAACTATAAAAGACTTTTGGTCAGTGGAATTGGTAAATTCTCATCTTTCTCTATAAGGATGGAAATGGCGGACTGTGAGGTAAGTTTCTAAGAGTTCTCGACTGAAAGTACCAAACCTCTTCTTTGAATAAGAAATAGACCAAGAGAAGAAAGCAAGAGATAACCACTGCTAATCTTTATCTTTATGATACCCTCGGGACGCAACAAGGATCGGTTCAACTCTCTAACGTAAGCGTTTAAAGCCCTGCAAATGCTTACTTTACTGAAGTAGTAAAGTGTACACTTCGGCACTATATGGGGGTAGAAAGGCATAAGGGGACGTTGATGTAGAGGCAAAGCTAGCCACTGGAGGACAACACTGTGTCTGGTCGGTTTTTCCTGCGACCGTTGAAGGGAAAGGGCAAAAAGCTTTTGTAAAGGGCGCTGAAAGTGGACTTCAGCCGCAAGGGAACAAATTTTAGAAAGGTAAAATGCACCACAGATAATCATAAATGTAGTACGATCGACAATTTTGTGATTCCGCGAGTCAACCAAGATGTCATGGAAAGAAAGAAAATCGATGCCTAAAAAATATTACGGACGAACCCAAGAAAAAGTTGAAGGTTACGCTTTCCATGGTCATAATGAGAAAAATTAGCTGTACTAAGAACTCAATCCAACGGAGGGTAAGTTTTATCGTCATGAGAGTCTCGAAGAACACTTCATCCAGCGCCAGTGTTTACCAAGAATGAAAAGACAAAATAGGTAAAATATACGAAAAGGTGGACCAAAGTGAAGATTGGAAGAGACGGTAGAGGTGGTCGACTCTTGAACCACTTGCCTTTCTAGTTTAAATTAGAAGATCGAGCAGAAGATAATGCTGAAGAGTGATGAGAAGAAGGGGGTGAAGAAGATATGGATGCAGAGAAGCACAATAGTGAAGACAACGGCATGGTTGTTTACATTTTAGATGTTTATTGCCGTGTTCTTGATGGTACCAGCATATATCTGACGATTAAGACTGGGAATGGGGAGGGTAAGTAAGGCTAGAAGAAGAAAACGAAAGAGAATGTTTTGGCACACCTCTTGTGTTGGAATGACCTGGATGTTTGCTTCTATTTTTGGAAGACGATCGAAGGCTTCGGCTATGTTTGGCTCAGTTGCACCGATGTTCTCGCCTATTTCCTTGCCGCAACCTAAGGTTACGAAGTTCCTTTAATTTCATCCATCAAGGTGCTTCTTCGCGCCAATGGAAGAAACGTTGTAATGTTATAATCTGAATTTTTAATGTGGGAGTTCAGGCGAATTCTGGATCTGCAAATAAACATAAAAAATACAAATGGTTATGACAGGACTCATAGAAATGAGCCCCCTCTCCAATTTCTGTTTTGGCTTTTAGGAAAATTTCCTTCAGAAGTGGTTCGAATATTTCAGATTGAGTACCTTCAGTCTGAAACAACCCCCAAGTGAGCCCATAAGCGTGATGGTCGCCTATCCCACATAACTTGGGTGGATTGGTGGAACTCACGTACCTTTATCCACATCGGATTTACCGTACTACGAAAAAAATGCTGCCCTCAATTCTCATAATACCCCCTTAAAAACACCAAATATACGTGTAAACTCTGAGCGAATGGCTTGGTGCATCTCTAATGCGCCATGCCTTTCGAGTGCTCGGTCTTTTTCGAACATTCGTAGATGCAATGACGACCATACAGGGAGGAATGTACATATATGAAGAAGTTACACATATCTTGAGTGGGTGAGGGTGCGTTTATGGTGGTAGACATAATAGACACTGGGATGGTGGACGTCATGTTGACGGGTAAATAGAGGGGCGAGGAAGTTATAAGCGTGATGTTGGGGCAGCCATAGATTGAATAAGGAAAGTGCCGGGTGTGGATGAGTTCGATTGTTAGTGTAGAGGAATTACAACATAAAGCTTCCCGGAGGGCTAGGCGAACATATACGTTAAAGTCCCCTTCCTGCGGATAAAGCAAGAGAATCTAGCCACATGAGGAGAGTCGTGGGAACGTTAGCCGGCGGAATAACAGTCAAACGGTATACCCTTTTTGATCTCTCCGCCGCATAGGTAGTCGGGAGCGAGCCGCTGTGCCAAGGTGACCACCAAAAGCCATTAAGCAGCGCTCAAAGGATCCAATTACCTACGAGACCCGGAGGCGCGTGGTTAAATCGCCATAAAAAGCGGTGCCAGTCAAAAAGAACACCAAGGATGGTGACGGTTGGCGACGCCTCTAATTAGGAAGCCGACTTGGGCACCGCGGTGTCACCCTCCCCTCACCCTCGCTCTCCCCTCTGCGGCATCACCCCTCGCTCTCCCCTCTGCGGCCTCGCCCCTTTCCCCTTAGATGGGGCGGTCACCAGACTATAAATAAGCCCCATAAGGAAAGAGTAAAGATTATTCGGTGAGAGACAATAGAGGACCAGTTCGAGAAGATCCGTCCTTCACACAATTTCGAAATAACTTATAAACGTCACGTTTTGTACCGGTGCCATACCAAAGAATCCTTTAAAGACTTAGAAGAAGTCTGACTGGAGAAAAGAAAACCCGCTCACCCTTGAGTGACTCTCACAGCGCAAGCTCCGTAAGAGTGAGAGGAGAAGAACTAATCTTCAACGAGGTTCCATTTGTTAAGTACGGTAGAAATCACCTCGTATACCCCAAAACTAGTTGGGCACCCAGCGTTAAAGACAAGGATACAATTAGGCTTCAAGAGCATCCAGAAGAGCACTCCTTGAGCTAGAGAGCACAACACCTCTCTCCTTCCTTTAAACGTAACAGGAGGCAAAGTTGCAATACGAAGTTGACATGGCAGTACCCCCCCCCCTCTCTCCACCTTATCTCGTAAAAGAAAAAAAACTCCAGCCGCTCGCCGTAGAAAAAGAAGTGAGGGAGAAAGCCATCTAGTGACCTCTGGCAACCCTTGATCCTTTCTTTCATCTAAGTCAGAAACACCATTTATATTTGTATTACTTTAGTATGAGTTTATTACGGTACTCAAATTAACTGAAGTAGAGACAATCGTTAGTGAACCCGTCATCTATACCGTTAAACGAGTGAAGCTTAAAATGGAATTTAATACTAATCTAAAAGGGTCACTATAAAATTACTAATCGGCAATTGGTTTGTTTACTAGGAGCTTATTTAGATTTGGACATGAATAGATTCTGTAATAGGCCCGGTTTCAAGTATGGTTATCCTTGTTAAACTTATTAGATGATTATAAATATTTTTCTTTTTTTTGTAGTCAATTGATAAATTTAAAATATATATTTATTTTGGTATAATTCTGGTTTTTCAATGGATCCTTTACGTGTTTAACCGGCTCTCTCTTTAAAACGGATTAAACTCTGTGACACTCTCTCTCAACAATAAGGTAATTAAAAAGTCAACTCAGCCAATATTGAAGTATTGTTGTCTTTCATAATTAATAGAATCAGACTGGCGCTCTAAAGCAACAACAACAAAAATACCACGACAGTTAGGAATTATTAATAATTTCCATTTGTCTGAAATACACCCACGAAACGGAAGATGAAGGATCCCTTCCCTTCCTTGATATCCTCATAAGGGCCCAGGAGTCCAAATGTGTGACTCAAGTATACGTTAAGGCCACGAACTTGGACTTCTGCTTAAAAGGTTCTTCTGAGTGTCCTGAACGTTACAAGAGATCAGTCATCAATGCCTTAGTCAACAGGGCAATTTTTCATTCATCCTCGTGGACGGCTGTTGATTACGAACTTAAGAGAGTTTCCCGAGATGTCGTTAACAACGGCTACCCACAATAATCCATCGACGCCACCATAAAACAGAAAATGAACTTGGCTGCCGGCCCTGGCGTCAGGTCTACTCCGAAGAAGAGTAATATAGACCTTTATTACAAGGCCAATATGAACACCGGCTATCGTGAAGACGAAAAGACTCTCAAAGCCATTCTCCATCGTAATGTGACCCCAACGGACCCTAATATGATATCAATCTAATTATATATTACAAGACCAAGAAATCCAGTAATTGCATCATGAAGAACAGTTGTCTTCCTCCGACGAGCGAACTCCAGAAGACTAACATCGAGTACGAATATTCGTGCAAAGTCGGTGACTGCGAACATCGCAATTAAAAGTACATCGGCGTAACCTCTACAACCCTGTCAAGGCGACTGACAGCTCACTTTCAAAATGGCGCGATTAAAAAACACGCCCACTCTCATGGCACTACCCTAACCCGTGAAAAGCTGAATAAGGACATCTCCATCATCCTGAGACTCCAAAACCGCAAAAGATTGAGGATAGCCGAAGCCGTCATTATTCAAATGAAGAAATCGGCAATTAACGTGCAACTTCAGTCGGAAACCATAATGCCGAGATCTCGGAGTCTTCGATTTGATAGCCGTTAAAAGAAGCACGTCTTCAAACGCTGCCACAGCTGTTGACTTCAATAATATCTGCAATATATATATATATATATATATATATATATATATATATATATATATATATATATATATATATATATATATATATATATATATATATATATATATATATATATATCACGTTGACTGCCATGGGTCCAATATTTGGAGACACCTGTTTTATTATTTTCAGCGCTGTATCCAATTATTGGAGACGTTCTATGATGATTTCTATGCAATAAAATACTTCTGACCTCTGGTGAAACTTACTGTCTTCATAGGGTGTCCTCCTCTTCACATATAGTGACTCTTCAATGCTGCTTTATTTTCAAAAAAGTGTGTGTAATTCAAATCTATTTCGATTAATTTGGGAAGAAATAGTGTTCTTGTATAATGGATCCCTACTCCAATATGAGGCAATGGTTCCTTTCCGGTCGAAGCCCATCCATAAAATAATACCTAAAAAGGTTTTCATCTCTTCCTTTGTAGTGTCTACCCATTTGGAATGTCTGGCATTGGGGGTAGCAGATGAATTTCTTTTTTGCCTAACACTTGCTGAGCATAAATATTTATTTTCCTGATTATATGTTCGATCACTTCATCGTTTACAAATAATTTGAAGCAATTCTCTGGTGTGAAGTCATAATTCTGGTCAATTTGGATCCCTTCATTTCCGTTGAATTGGAACGACGCTTGCCGGCCAACGTACTGCGTCCCTTTTGGTCCCCGATCTGAGGCCTCTGTTTCTTCTCATCGCTTTGTTACTCCAGTATTAAGTTTTCCAAAGCCGAATCCAATAACTCATCATCATCGCTAAATTCACTAAATGAGGGTTCATATGTTGCGTCATCATCTGTGTCATCAACAGATATATCATCTGGCGAATCATCTTCTTTATCATACATGACTCTGCATTTCATCTTCATCAGCTAAGCTTTTTCTTGTACTCATATTTTAAATTAAATTAAATGACTAAAATAAATCATGGACTAAGTTTGTAATTGAAATTAATTATATTTAGTAACTATATAAATTAGTATTTACCTGAAAATAAGAGAAAAAAAATTAGTATAAAGACAGAAAAGTATGACTTTTCCAATATTTGGATACATGGCAACTGTTCAACAGAAAAAGAAACATCAAATTTCTTGAAATTGTAAGTATTGAAAATAAGTAAAACAATGTTAATATATATGCTAATATTTTTAAAATAATAATAATAGGTCTTTTGTAATGTGCTCTTCAAGGCCTAAGGCCTTCCCAGAGCGCACGTTGTGCTGAGATGAGAATGGAAATTCAATGGAAATTCAGGAAGGGGGAGAAGGCAATACTGAAAAGATGCGTTTTCAGGAGACGCTTAAATGTGGTAAGAGAGGGAGAAGACCTGATTTCAGCAGGAAGAGCATTCCACAACTTAGGGGCGCAGATTGAGAAGAAGCAGTCCCCTATTGAGCAGAGGGAGGAACGAGGAATATTCAAAAGAGGTGCATGTGATGACCGAAGGGCCCGAGGGACATGACGTGGTGAGAGGGCAGAAGAGAGGTAAGACGGGGCCTTGTTGTTTAGGGCCTTAAATGTGAAGAGAAGTATCTTGAAGTGAGTACGAGATCTGACAGGGAGCCAGTGCAGTTCATGCAGCAAGGGTTTCGAGGGAGAGAAGCAAGGGCGACGGAGGAGAAGCCGGGCGGCATAGTTCTATACAAGTTAAAGGGGGCGGAGAGAGGAGGATGGCAGATTCACAAGCAGAGAGTTACAGTAGTCAAGGTGTGAGGTGATGAAGGCATGAACAGCAGTCTCAAGACTTTGGCGATCAAAGTGAGAGTGAATGCGAGAGAAGGTACGGATATGAGGCTTAAAGGAGAGATGCTCATCAAAAACAACACCCAGATTCCTTACGCAGTCAGAGAAAATGATAGTATTACCGCCCAGAGTAAGCGAGGGAAAGAGAGATTTAGATTTTTTGACAAGAACAGGGGTGCCGACGAGGCGGACCTCAGTTTTGGAGTGTTTAAGCCTGAGGAAGTTGGTAGAGAGCCAGTCAGAAATGGAGGAGTAGGCAGCCAGGAGGTCAGTGATAGAGTAGGCAAGAGACGTGGGGGAATGAGGAAACGAAAATTTGAGTGTCATGAGCATAGAGGTGGAAGGATAGACCGAGATTACGGAGAAGAGAAGTAGGAGGGAGAAGGTAGATACGAAATAGTAGAGGACCAAGGACAGAGCCTTGTGGCACTCCTAAGCGAATGGGGGTAGAGTCGGATGAAACGTCGTCAATCACAACTGATTGGGTACGAGACGAGAGGTAAGAGCGGAACCAGTCAAGCACGGTGCCTGATATGCCGAGGAAAGAGTGGAGACGATCAAGTAGGACGGTATGGTCAATAGCATCGAGGTCAGAGGAGAGGTCGAGTAGAACGAGGATGGAGGCACAACCCCTGTCCGCGGCTCTTCGTAAGCAATCGGACACATTGAGAAGGGCGGTTTCTGTGGAGTGACCTGACTTGAAACCAGATTGATAGGTTTCATCAATGTTACAGGCCACCATGTGACTGTTGATGCGTGAAGAAACCACTCTCTCCAGAACCTTAGAGAGGAAAAGAAGTTGCGAAATAGGGCGATAATTGGAAGGGTCAGTGGGGTTCAGTTGAGGCTTTTTAAGAATGGGACGGATGTGGGCACGTTTGAAGGAAGAGGGAATAAGACCAGTTGCAAGAGAAGTGTTGAACAAGTAAAAAAGCGTTGGGAGGATAGCAGGCAGAATTTTACATAACAGTTTAGGCGGAAAAATATCCTTTGGGGAGCCTGATTTCTTAGAACGCGAGAGCAGGGCTGTAAGCTCCAACGTGGTCACAGCGGGGAAAACGATAAGCGGCTGAGGCGGGAAGTCAGGGAGAATGGCAGGAGCCGGGACAGAAGGCTGAGGGAGGGAGGCACGGAGGTTTGTGACCTTATCTGCGAAGAAATTCGAGAGAATAGCAGGGCTAATGGGTGGGGAGACCTGGGCTGGGGAAGTAAGACGGAAAGCAGGCGGAAGACGGTACGGGGATCATTCCTATTATTAGTAAGCAGATTACGTGAGTAGGCTTCACGAGCAGATTTTAATTTCGCCTTAGGAAAGAGGTTATGGGTGTCTCCATATACTGGAAACGTGGCTCCCTACGAAAAAACACAAAATTTAAATGCCATTTTCTGTCAAAAAATGAAATTTGAACAGTGTCATTTATACAGGATTTCTTCTTAGACTCAAGACTTCCCATTCCAGCTGCTAACTAATTTTTTTTGCCCGTGGCAGTCAAAGGGTTATATATATATATATATATATATATATATATATATATATATATATATATATATATGAAAAAATAATAATAAACTACAATTTTGAGTCTGATCTATTTAAAAAATAGGAATAGTTTCGGCATGGTACCATTATCAACTGTAATGAAATGCAGGCAAGCGACCCCAGTATTTAAAGGCGAACAAAAGACTAAACAAAATGAAAACAGAGGAAAAAAACTGGAAAAACATAAATATCTGCGTGGATCCGGGGGTACATTTCTAATCCCCGTGAAGAACTGGTTCTAGCGGTTTATAGATGAGTTTGGAAACATTATTCGAGATATATTTGTTGAATTTATATTGCTCTTCAGATAAATTCAAATTATTGACTTTGTTAATGATGATTGATTCTGCAATTCTCCTCTCAATACATATAATTTAGAGGAGAATTGCAGAATCAATCTTTGGCTTGAAACGCATTGTTTTTACATACAGAAATATGGCCTGATTATGGGTAATTCCCTTTCCCCGAGCCTATGTAATTTGTTCATGGAAAATTTGAGAAACACCTCCTCCCCCCTATCTTACCTAATCCCATAACTTGGTTCCGCTATATTGATGATGTGTGCCACATGGCCTATTAATGATAACGCATTTGATTCTTTCTTTGAACAATTAAACAATATTCCTCCCACCATTACACTTAAAGTAGAATGGGAACAAAACAACTCATTACTATTTTTTGATGTCAAAATATCTAAAGTATACAACAAAGAATATTGTTCTGTGTCGTAGAATAGACTCTCGACGATATGCCATATATAACTATTCGTTGAGGGAAATATTCTAATATTTCGAGTGCGTGGTAATTTGATTGCCTGAGGTTATTTATCTTCAATATGCTTAAGAAGTGCAACTGAGCTCAAGGATAATAATATGGCTATCATTAATAAAATAGAGTTTTATTAATTAAACTATCAACAACACACAAACAGAAAATGTTTACATAAACGGAGAATGGAAAGGGTCGTGGGAATATCTGACTAATCCGAGGATTAAGATTTGGAGAGATTTAAAAAGGTAAACAAATAAAAATTAAAGGGGGGGGGATGGTTCGCTAAACCATTTAAAGCACAGGGTAGCGTTGATAAAAAGGTTAGATAATTAAAGGTAATGCTCAGCTTACGTAATTACAAAATTGTTGTGCAGAGGAAGAAGATGAGAAGGAATCTTCGGTCCACTGGTGATTACCAGCAGAAGGGTTCTTCGGGAGGTTGTCCTTAGCAAAGAGTAAGGACTGTCTTCGAAGAGTGAGAGCTAAGTGGGGCTCGGAGGTACGAGCGATCTTTGTGACAGCAAATCGGGGATGTTCTAGATGAACAATGGAGGTTATCGTTGAAATCAATCGTCCTCTTGAAGAACGTTAAAAAGGGGGGGGGGGAATTAAATTATCCTGACGTGATGTCTTGGGAATGAGAACCGTTTCTTGACGAACGGGCTTGAAGAACAATAGCTGTTCTAACGATGTTCTCTTTTTGATCAACAGGGAGGGGGGGAGAACCGTCTCTTGTCAACGGGCTCAAAGAACAATGGCTTTTATAACGTTGTTATCTTTCTAAACAACAGGGGGGGAGAGTGAGAACCGTTTCTTGTCAACGGGCTCAAAGAACAATGGCTGTTCTAACGTTGTTCTCTTTCTGAACAACAGGGGAGGCCTTATTGACTTGGCGTCTCGAAGGCACGAACCTTGACACTCAAGGGATATTGTCTTCTTCTGGACAATAATGGTGGATCTCGAGGTGCAGAAGGAAGACCGGATCGGCGTGATGCCTCGCGAAGATAATCTGGATCTGATCTGATCTGCTTCAATCGGGAAAGCTTTGATATAAATAGTCGAAGCCATTCCCTTGGCGTAGGGGACAATTGAGTGGGAGGCTTCGGGGAAATGCCCTGGTCGCGCCTGGGAAAATACCTTATCTGCCCATAAACCTAACTCAATCTGGCGAGATCGACGTATGGAAGCAAAACGGGGGAATGAACCTCCTTGATTAAATATTGGCTAAGGTGGGCGATAACGTGCTCTGCTTCCTCTCGCAGATGCACGTGGGTAGCCATGTGTTTCTAAACATGTGATAGCGGCTGAAATTAAGCGGCCTCAGACCGTTCTATCACACCCCTCCATTTCAAGGGAAGTTGTCACTTCGAAAAAAAAGAGAGAGAAGGGACAACCATAGAGCTCCGTTGTGGAGAGCTCGCTTTCTTGCACCGACCGTACCTTCATGCACTTAGCTAGTATTACCTCAATACATATGATCATGTTGATCTTTTGATTATAGGGGAAACTAACCTTCAATACAACTTAACCATAAAAGAGACATGGAACAATGAAATAATATAAAATTAGTACATATGGGACAAAATAATTTATACGTAATTTAATGGATACAAATATATACACATACGAGAAAAAAATAGACATTGAGCCACAAAATTCAGACATATACATTAACTAATTATATTACAAGAGAATCTAATTTAAGTCTTACAAGACGGTATATACATACATGGAGATCATAATCCTACGAATTTCAAATTAATCTACACTATTTGGTAACGCATTCCTACCGAGTGCGTCAGCGACCTGATTATCGGAACCTTTTATATAATTTATCTTAAATTGGTACTTTTGCAAGAGTAGACTCCAGCGCATAATTCGGCCGTTGGAGTGTCGTACATTCCGAATATAGGTCAACGGGCGGTGGTCAGGTCCTATCTGAAATTCTTTTCTTATCAAGTACATTTTAAACTTGTCAATAACCCATATAATTGCTAGAGCTTCCTTCTCTATAGTGGCATATCTCTTTTTGCGTGGTAATAACTGGCGACTAGCACATTCAACTGGATGACTCGTTCCGTCATCCTCATATTGAAGGAGTACACCTCCAATGCCCTCGTTTCTCGCGTCGGTCTTAATCCCAAAGGATTTTTCCGGGTTGGGCAACTTCAAAATGGGGGCAGAAATGAGCTTACTCTTGAGCTGATTAAAATGAGAAACAGCGACATCATTCCAACGTAGTCGATCGGGGGAATTCTTTTTTAAAAGGGTGCTGAGGGGCGCCGAAATTGCAGCGAAATTCGGGACAAATCGCCGATAGTAAGAAGCTGATCCTAGGAATGATCTTAATTGCTTCGTAGTATTCGGGAGGGGCATGTCGGCGATTGCCTTAATCTTGTCCTCCTGTGGACCTAACTGGCTTTGTCCTATTTTAAAACCCAAGTATTTTATGGTTTCGTGGGCAAAATGGCATTTGCTGGGGCCAATGGTGAGGCCATTTTCGCGCAGTCGCTTGAAGAGAGCTAATAGGGTGGTTAAATGATGACTCCATTCACGAGTAGCGACGTAGACGTTATCGAAGTAAAAGGAGACATTCGGAAGGCCATCTAACAACCTCTCATGAGGCGGTTATAGTTACTACAAGCGGTCACGAGGCCAAAAGGAAGGCGCTTAAATTGCATTAAGCCTTTCTCAGTTGCAAAGGCGGTATATGCTTTCACATCGGGCCGGAGGGGAATTTGATAATACGCCTTGCACAAATCAAGTTCTGAGATGAACTTGGCGTTTTCAAAAAGGTGGAGGTTTTGGTCTACCAACGGGATGGGCTCGGCGTCGAACACAGTTACCGAATTTAACTTCTGGAAGTCGATGCACATCCGATAAGAGCCATCAGGTTTCTTGACCATGACGATTGGGGAACAATAACTAGAGGTGGAAGGTTCTATTATGTCTAAACTAATCAAATTATCGACGTCGGCGTTAAAAGCTTGGCGTAAATGAATCGGCATGGGATAGGGTTTTGAACGGACAGGATCTAAGGTCGTTAATTTAATATCATGCTCGAAACTAGTAGCGCATCCAGGCTTCTCTGAAATAACGTCGTCGAACTGACATAATAGTTCTTGTAGCTGACTCTTTTGATGTGGTGTTAGCTGCGCGTCGATATCCAGGTCATAGGGTTCAAAAGACTCGCTTGGCAGGGAAGGAAGAGGGTAATCGGCATCAGGTTGGATGCACACTGTCTGTATGACATTAAGGGACTCCGCGGGGTGATCCTCTTCAAGCGCCGATGTTTCTTCCTGTGCTACGAACGTATCTCCATGGGCGCGTCGGTGGTACTATTTCAATAAGTTGACGTGGTAGAGCCTATCGCCTGCTGGGGTACCAATGAGGTAATCTACCGGTCCTCGTACCTCGCGGACCGAGTACGGACTTTTCCTTTGGCTCAGTAATTTATTACTCGCTGTGGGAAGGAGCAGGAGTACTTCATCACCGGGCTTAAATTTCTGATCTTCGGACCTAAAGTCCTGGTTAAAGATCTCCGAGAATTCGGACGGTATTGGGGTTCTGAGGGGGACGGACTCCTGGGTTTCCTTCTTAGCTCGGCCTCCAGTAAGGGCGGCCTGGGACACAGGGTCGGAACTTACTTGAGGGCTCTGTCCTATAAGTACAGAGCAAAATTGTATGGGTGCTGAAATGACTTCAGGTAACATCTAACGACGGGGAATCGGTTTGCCTGCCCAAGGTAGTCATGTACCACCTCAACTTTTCGTGGTTAGGGTCCACAGGGGGGAGGAGCACGTCGGACACGATGAAACACGTGCACCCTGTGTCCCTGACGAGAGTAGATACACGGCAGCCGTTCACGCTGCCCTCCTCAAATTTCAAAGTTCCCGGGGAACTTTTATCAAAAATAAAATTTACCTGGTGGCCTGACGGAGGGGGAGAAGTTGCTGCTTGGGTCTGCACCACTGGGAAAGCCGGGGTGACATTAATCTGGTGAACTTGGTGGGCTGTTCCACTTTTAAGCCTAGAATTTTGGGGGCAATTCCAGCTCATGTGGTTTTCTACACCGCAGGTGAAGCATATGATTGGTCGCTTCGGGAAGAGAGATGGAGGAGAAATCTTAACGGGAGGTTTGGAGTCCCGTTGTTGGTTTGGGGGAAAGAAGTTTTGGGGTTTTACGGGGCTCGGAAACTTCGTCGGCTTTCCTGTGAAGGGGCGCGAATCCTTCCTTCTTTCCTTGTAGGGAAATTTGTGAGAAGTTCGATTCTCCTTTGGGTATAAATTATGGCTTGCGGCATAGACATCCGCTTCTTCGGTACATTCTTTAAAGGTCTGGCACCGACGATCCTTGACGAACGCGCGGATCTCCGTCGGGAGAGACGCCAAAAATTGATCCCGCAACACGAAGTCTGTTAAGGACTCGTAGTTAGGATCAACCTTTGAGGATTCTAACCAGAATTTAAAATTCCTCTGAAGAATGTATTCGAATTGACGGAACGTCTGTCCGGGTTTAATACGACCTCCTCGAAATTCTTGGCGGTAGAAATCGGGAGTCATATTATGAGTGGCCAATAACTTAGCTTTTAAGGTGCTGTAGTCAATTGTTCATTTAGATGGTAAAAATACGAAAATGTCGCACAATTTACAATTTAATAGTGGAAGTAATCTTACTACACCTTCAGCCTTCAGATCCAGGTTATTGATCTCGAGGATCTTTTCGAAGTGGGCTAAAAATGCTCCGAAATCCTCTCCATCCTTGAAATTGGGGAGCTTAAGTGGGAGATTGGTCGGGACTTCTGAACGTGAACTGACTGATTGTATTTCAACCTGTACTCTAGCCATTTCAAGCTGATGGTGAAGCTCAGCCTGTCTTTTCCGTTCCTCTCTTTCTCTTTCTTCTCGTTGGATTTCTCTTTCTCTTTCTTTTCGTTGAACTTCACTTTGCCTTTCTTCTCTTAACTTTTCTCTTTCCATTCGTTGCTCCTCTTGAACGTACTCAATCAATTCTCTTCCGGAAAGTCCCAAGGATTCTCCTTGCGCTTTGAAGATTTCAAACTGAGTCATATTTGCACTTGGGGACGCAATAGTCAACCAACTAAATTCCTTGCAATAATAATTATGCCTTCTAGAGAATTAGCCTACCTAAAATATGGGCACTGACCTATTCGTAATTGGTTTCTCGACCTAGATAACCAATGACTAAAATAACACAAAAAAAACACAAACAAATTATTATAACAGTTCCTTGAGCTACTCCAGCTTCTTAAGTTTCAAAAAAGGGGATAGCAATCGTTAAAACAAAAGGGAACTACTATACTCTATTCTTATAACGAATAACACTATGCTTCACTCGACTGAGACCAGTGTTTGCAAAGATATAGCGTTAAACCTTACACACTTGATACCAAATTTAAATAGTATATATATATATATATATATATATATATATATATATATATATATATATATATATATATATGTCGTAGAATAGACTCTCGACGATATATCTAATATTTCGAGTGCGTGGTAATCTGATTGACCGAGGTTATTTATCTTCAATATGCTTAAGAAGTGCAACTGAGCTCAAGGATAATAATATGGCTATCATTAATAAAATAGAGTTTTATTAATTAAACTATCAACAACACACAAACAGAAAATGTTTACATAAATGGAGAATGGAAAGGGTCGTGGGAATATCTGACTAATCCGAGGATTAAGATTTGGAAAGATTTAAAAAGGTAAACAAATAAAAATTAAAGGGGGGGGGATGGTTCGCTAAACCATTTAAAGCACAGGGTAGAGTTGATAAAAAGGTTAGATAATTAAAGGTAATGCTCAGCTTACGTAATTACAAAATTGTTGTGCAGAGGAAGAAGATGAGAAGGAATCTTCGGTCCACTGGTGATTACCAGCAGAAGGGTTCTTCGGGAGGTTGTCCTTAGCGAAGAGTAAGGACTGTCTTCGAAGAATGAGAGCGAAGTGGGGCTCGGAGGTACGAGCGATCTTTGTGACAGCAAATCGGGGATGTTCTAGATGAACAATGGAGGTTATCGTTGAAACCAATTGTTCTCTTGAAGAACGTTAAAAAAAGGGGGGGAATTAAATTATCCTGACGTGATGTCTTGGGAATGAGAACCGTTTCTTGACGAACGGGCTTGAAGAACAATGGCTGTTCTAACGTTGTTCTCTTTCTGAACAACAGGGGGAGAGGGTGAGAACCGTTTCTTGTCAACGTCCTTAAAGAACAATGGCTGTTCTAACGTTGTTCTCTTTCTGAACAACAGGGGGGGGCCCTCATTGACTTGACGTCTCGAAGGCACGAACCTTGGCACTCAAGGGATATTGTCCTCTTCTGGACAATTATGGTGGATCTCGAGGTGCACAAGGGAGACAGGATCGGCGTGATGCCTCGCGAAGATAATCTGGATCTGATCTGATCTGCTTCAATCGGGAAAGCTTTGATATAAATAGTCGAAGCCATCCCCTTGGCGTAGGGGACAATTGAGTGGAAGGCTTTGGGGGAATTCCCTGGTCGGGCCTGGGAAAATACCTTATCTGCCCATAAGCCTAACTCAATCTGGCGAGATCGACGTATGGAGGCAAAACGGGGAAATGAACCTCCTTGATTAAATATTTTCTAAGGTGGCGATAACGCGCTCTGCTTCCTCTCGCAGATGCACGTGGGTAGCCATGTGTTTCTAAACATGTGATAGCGACTGAAATTAAGCGGCCTCAGACCGTTCTATCACATTCTGTTTACCGGAAACCAACCAATTATAATGCCTACATTCACTATTTCTCTTGCCACGACGTATCAGTTAAAAGATCCGTAGTTTCTTCCCTGTTCGTGAGAGCATATAGCATATATGATCTATGTTTCCTGCAAGTTGAAATCAATACGATCATCCAAACCTTCATTGATCTGCAGTATCCCTTTTGATTCATAGAAAAATGTAATTATAAAGCCAGTAGCAACTTTTGCCATTCAGTTAATCCTAAGGAAAAAATATGTAACAATTATTATATTACATTCCCATACTCGCCCCAATTAATTCATTTCAAAAAGTTGGCACATGTAAACAACATCAATATTGCCTTTCAATACGAAAAAGCGATCCGAAACAGTCTGTCTAAAAATAGATCCACCGATAAAGAACAAGGGGTTTAATATATTTCATGCAAAACTTACATCGAGTATACATTAGCGAAAGCAGCAGATTCTCCAAGAGAATGAAGGAACATAAATGCGACAACGTGGATGCCTTTCTTATAGTTTGTTTCTCCGCATGTCAATTGAAAACCATTCATTTGACATTGATAATGCAAAAATGATTAACAATTCTCACAATTATATACATAGAATCAGCTTTTATAAAGGAAATTCCAAAGTTGAATACTTCAGATGGGCAATTCAACACTAATCCCTTGATAAGCAGGAGATTTATACTTCCTCTACTAAAAATTGCCGCAGTTTCCCCATACTGCCCCCCTAACTACATTCCGACTTGTAAATTTTTGTACCCCTAAGTTAAGTATCTTTCTGTATTCATTAGTGCACCAGCGATTAAAAATGACGGCTCTCCGTCGAACCCTGGTTTCGCAAATAAATTGATCCTGACACTGTGGTTTCTTTCCTGCATATATATATGTATATATATATATATATATATATATATATATATATATATATATATATATATATATATATATATATATATATATATGGGAAATATAACGAAAGTTAGCACGTGATAACTATAAATATGAATATGTATTGAGTTTGAAAATGTCGAATAGACGAAAGTACTTACTCCAATCTGCTTTTTATTCAGTTTCCTTCCGTGGTACATATTCATATATATATATATATATATATATATATATATATATATATATATATATATATATATATATATATATATATGGTCAAACTTCGGAAAATCTAAGCGGTATTTTTAGCATTAAAAAAGTAATAATCGTCTATTTAGTCATTCCAGTCGTCATATAGGGTTGCGTTTTGGCGTGGGAAGTACATATCCTTTAAGTTCTACGCATTGATGGGGTTAATATTGAAATTAACATAAATCTGCCTTACATTCTCCCGATGTGTCCAGAAACCATGAGTTTAACACATTCGCATCATTAATTCAAATTTAATTAACACATAAGAAACCCTGGATGCAAGGACTTACGAGTATAACCGCGCTGATTTCGATGTTAGTGCCCCAGCCCGTTTGTTAAGCGTTCGTGATGATAGTGTAGAGAGCCTTTGGCGTATTTAGTTTTGCTAAGCTTTCAAATTGTGTACTACTTGTTCCTGAGGAGCGAGCGGGGAAAGTATGGGGGCGGAGCGCCCCCCTTAATGGGCACCATAGCAAGGCTAGATAACGGCTTCCAGTAACCAAACGCTGTGTTTTTTAGTAGTAAAAAACAGTACTAATGGTATTTTTAGGCATTTCAGTGATCATTTACGGCTTCGTTTTGGCGCGGAAAGTAGTTATTTTTAAGATGGTATCACTGCAAATAGAGTCGTACTTAGATTACTAGTATCTTAGAAATAAGTGCTTTCCGCGTCTAACCGAAGCCGTAAATGACGACTAGAATGACCTTAAACGTCATTAGTGTTGTTTATACTACAAAAAAACACGGCGTAGGTCTCTTGAAGTTTCACTATATATATATATATATATATATATATATATATATATATATATATATATATATATATATATATATATATATATATATATATATATTGTTGAAGGCAACTGCGAATTCAGCATTAATAATTTTCTTTTTGAGTCTCTCGATTTCTCTAATATTCCGCTTTTGGTCGTTGGTTAACCCGTGTATAAGCTCGCCAAAATTCCTTACAAAAGCACTGATGAACGACGGCAGTAAAATAGGTCACTGGATAAAACGAAACATTTATTGGCCTAACGCGTTTCGATACACTCCTGTATCATTATCAAAGGAAGGTAGGAATAATATAAGGAAATAAAAACATGGCTATATATATCAGGGTTTGAAGGTTAAAAATTATACCAACATATTTATAGGGAATGGAAATTCTTAAAAAACAAAGGATTAAGACGGCTTAAAGAGGCTAGTTTAAAATGGGTATATATAAATATACTAACCGATGAAGAAATCCAGGAATTATTAAGAGAACTCAAGAACTGCTCCTCACTTAACTATACCGTAGAAAATAGCCAAGATAACAAACTTCCGTTCTTAGACACCTTAACCACTAAGCACGACGGCAAAATAACTACCAAAGTTTACGTAAAAAAGACAAATCCAGGCCTTTGTATGAACGCTAAAAGCGAATGTCCCAACCGTTATAAAAGAAGTGTAATTAATGCATATATCAACCGCGCTTTCACCCACTGCTCCACATGGAAAGACACACGAAGAGCTTTAGAGGGCTACCCGAGTACTCATAAATAATGGATTTACAAACAGCTATAAAGAAGAAGAGGGAAAAATGGTACACGTCACCTACAGTCAGTACCAATCAGGAAGCAAAAGGCAATATTATTTAACTATTTTACAAAAATATTATGAGTACAGCGTACAAAACAGACGAAAGGGTAATTTAGGAAATCATAAACAGAGGAGTGAAACCAACCCAAAGCGAAAACAACACATCACTCATAATCTATTACAATAATAAACGGACATCCAACCTTATACTAAAAAATAACCATACACCCACCCTAACACCTAAACAAAGAAGTCATTTAATGTATGAATACACTTGCAAAATGGGAGACTGTGAGCTCCTACCTCATTCATATATTGGAATGACACAAACAAAATTAACACGAAGAATGAGCTACCATTTAAACAACGGTGCACCCAAAACACGTACATTTGAAAAACATGGAAGACAAATGGACCGGAAGTCACTCGAAGACAACACCGAAATTCTTGCATATGCTCCAAATCGCCAACAATTACTCATATTAGAAGCTCTCCATATAAAAGAAAAACAGCCCAAATTAAATACACAAACAAACATACAGTTCATCCTGCTTTCCTCGCGTCCTCGTGCGCCAAGTAATAATCCCCGCTTATCTTAATATTGTGCCCATTTTAAACTAGCCTCTTTAAGCCGTCTTAATTCTTTGTTTTTAAGAATTTCCATTCCCTATAAATATGTTCGTATAATTGTTAACCTTCAAAACCCGATATATATATATATATATAGCCAAGTTTTTAATTCCTTATATTTTTTCTACCTTCCTTTGATAATGATACAGGAGTGTATCGAAACGCGTAAGGCCAATAAATGTTTCGTTTTATCCAGTGAACTATTTTACTGCCCTCGTTCATCACTGCTTTTGTAATGAATTTTGGCGAGCTTATACACGGATTAGCCAACGACCAAAAGCGGAATATTAGAGAAATCGAGAGACTCAAAAAGAAAACTATTAATGCTAAATTCGCAGTCGCCTTCAACAAAATATGTCAGGAAGAGAATCTGCTGCTCAAATATACGAATATATATATATATATATATATATATATATATATATATATATATATATATATATATATATATATATATATATATATATATATATATGCAGATTTTGTTGAAGACCATTGTCAGAGAAAGAAGGTTACACCCCACCCCCTAGAACCCAACGTCTACCCGTGGCGCCTGAGAAAGATGCACTTGCACACCCAGACAGCCTCAAGGGAGCAGCGAGAATTTCACATGGTCGGATGACCCCGTAGCTCTTATCAAGAATGGTCGGCCAGTCGAACCCAAGAAGCCGTTTCAAGAATGTCGCGTGGCTGTGTGATCTGTGTTGGGTTGCCATTCTTCCCCGTTGCATTACCTGATCGTCGCCAGACCTACGGCCTCGAGGACTTTCGCGCGAGCCTGTGATGTTCGCCGAGAAAATCCCTCTCTCCTGGCCTGCCAAGTTTAATAAGATCTCCGTCCTCCTTTGGGGGAGCCTCTGGTGACCCGCTTCCGCCGAGGTAGTATAAGTACTTCGGGAAAAGCTTTGAGAATTTCGTACTTTACAGCCATCTGCTCCGCCTCTTAACGGCTTCCAGCTACGAAAGCGACTCGTCACCTCCCTACCCGGCCTTGACACGGCCTAGACACGGACAGGCATCTATCACTCGCGTATCGACTTCGTTCTCGTCTGGAGTACTCCCTCGTTCATTTCTCAGCGAGGTTAAAGAAAAAGGAATTTCGCAAGTTGAACTTTGCAGCGCCCCGCTTTTCGTCGTTTCCAAAGCCTCCAGTCAATTAGGCTTTACGTGAGTCTCCCCATCATTTGCCCCCCCCCCCAGCCCTTTCCTGGAAGCAATCACCGTACATCCTCTTTTGGACTCTCGTCTTCGTCAAGTGATTTGTATCTCCTCCCCCCAAGTTTTGTATCTCGGGTCTCATCTTATTTATTGCCATTTATTTACTTTTGGTAATAATATTTTCTTTGTACATTGTAAAGTTATTTTTCTACAATCTGTTCCTTTAAACCCAAAACCTCTAAGAATTGATTATTTAGGCCACCCGCACTCGATTTTGATTAATTAACCTACATATGGTATCTATATTCCAATTTCTGGCGTGCTTCCTTCCCGCGTCACCGCTGAGTCAATCCTCGGCTAGCATCGACGTTCGACTCTACGCCAAACATTAATTCTGGTGTCAGGTGTGGGGTCACCCTACAACAACCATAGTATATTTTGCCTTTATTAATTTTCTTTGGAAACTTTCCATTTTTCTTATTGTCTTTTTTAGTTCATCTTGTAGATGGTAAACAACTTCTCCTACGTTCATCTCTTTTTAAAATGAAATGTTTGGTAAAAACCAAACTTGACTTTAATTGATGAGCTTTCAATCTATGCGATCATCTTCAGAGTGTCTTTCCTCCTTTATCGGTGAAGAATGGTGAATTCAGAATGAAAATGGAAATGAAAAGAAAACGGATTGTATGTGTTATTTATTCCTCCTCGCTTGAACGTGATGTCAAGGGAACGGGCCATGCTGGTGTGAGCGGAATTTTAAAACAACTTTAATGTTCGATTCCAGACGTAACCTGGATGTTGATAGCTGGCCTTTCTTCGTTAATTAATATGGCTTCTAAGGTGTTCAGTCTGGCTTTATTTCCCTCTTTAGAAAAAAGCTCGGAACCGAAACCGCATTAGCAATAATGTAAATGTCGTACTTAGAGACGTCGCCTCGGCCTTTGATAAAGTTTGGGTGCTGGGCCTGAAAAATAAAATCTACGACCTTGGTATGTAGGACAATATGATAAATATCCTGTGCAGCTACCTCGATAATCGTAAGGCCATGGTCAGCATTAATGGTATCGAAGGAGAGTTCTTTTTACCTAGAAGCAGGGGTGCCACGGGGTGGATGTTGGAGCCCGACGTTATACGCGATATTTACCAGCGACTTCCCACATCCTGCCTACGATTTTTCCCAATAGCTACAACTGGCAGACGATGTCACAAATATCGTGACGAGTGACTACCCTAATCCAAGAGATGGGGCCAACAGGACAGGAGGAGAAATTACTATAGTCAACAAATATGAAAGGGGGAATAAAATCAAGACGAACATCGGCAAGTTCAAAATAATTCCGATGGGGCGCAGACGAACGAGGAAAGTTGTGGCGGAGGGTGTACGTTACCAGTACTCCACAGACGGTAAGGCACTAGGCTTAAAAATGACAACGAATCGATATAAAACATCTCAAGGAGAATATCGCCAGAGCCAAAAAGGCGCTCCGATCTCTCTTCCGTTTTATATTAATGTCACCATCTAACAAAAGGAAATTATATCTAGCACTCGTGAGACCGCTGCTCCTGTACCCCGTAATCCCCCCACACACCGTGAGTGATAGAGCGGTAAGGGAAGCGCAGAAGGTACAGAACATGGAGCTGAGATTTATGTCAAATGTAACTCTTTGGGACCGTCTCCCCTCGGCGTTGCTACATGCAGTAAACGATGTAGATCAGATTAACGTGACTTTAAACAAGCGTACAATCACTCTGTGGGATAAAATACATCAAATTATACCAGAAAAAATCACGAACCAAGTAAGACTACCTGATGATGAATGCCCGAACATGCACTTTAAGCAGGCGTTCAAAAGCAGCCACCTAAAGATTCAGACATAAATAATACCAATATATACTTAAGAAATAATAAAAAGGAAGATAAAACATAATTTAACTAGACAATAATGAAAAATAGAAAAACAAGACAAGTATAACTCAACAATGGAATAAATCAAACACCAAGCTTTTTAGACTGTAACAAACGTTTCTTCTTCAATCAAATCTAGACATAACTGAAGGAAAGAATAAAAAGTTATACCTAATAACGACTCAAAATTGAACGCACGCCCTTTACTAATGATATTCCCTATTAACCCAACACTCGTTAATCCAGTAGACCAGTGATCAAAAGGGAGAAAGTAATCATCTTTGATCAAAGAATTTTAGAAGTATCATAAATAAAGTTATAAAACTCAAGATTACCTTTGTGTCCCTTCCCGCGCCCCTCAATTTCTTGACAAGGATATCAGGTAAATTAAATAATGTTTTATCAAATTGGACTATAAAGAGCATTTCATTTCAAACACATTTAAATAAACAAAAACGAGATTTTATAGTGACATGAATAAAGACGAGAATAAGGGTAATATTCAGGGTTTCTTGAAGGCCCCTATCCTTCTTTCAAGAGGGGATTCAAGCTTAATTCCTGGTATCATACAAATCTTTACTTTGTTCCTTAAAACTATTGCGAAATTAAATAGGCCTAAAACTTCGTCGGGAATAGTCGGCGGCTGTAGAGTCACGGCCATGATCTTACTGAAGAGATGACCAACCAGAGGCATTACGGAGGAATTAGCCTTCCACAGACATTGCTGAAGAACTGGTAAACAGAAACATTGCTGGAGAAGTGGTCAACCAGAGATCTTACTGAAGAGATATTTTACTGAAGAGATGTCTAACCAGACGCATTTCTAAAGAGATAGCCAACCAGGGACATTGGTGAAGAGATAGAGGAGCAAAGACCTTGCTGAAGAGATGGCCAACCAGAGGCATTACTGAAGAATTGGACAACCAGGAACATTCTCGAGGAGTTGACAAAAAGGAGACCTTACTTAAGTGCTGTGAAACTAGAAATCGTAGTGAAGAGCTGGCTAACCATAGGCATTAGTAAAGAACTAACCAACCAGAGACATGCCTGAAGAGCTAGTCAACCAGAGAACCTACGGACGAGATGGAAAGCCAGACATTATTGAAGAACTGGAAAACCAGAAAGATTGCTGCAGAGGTGAGTAAGCCGAAACCATTCTGAAGAGCTTGTCAACCAGATACCTTACTGAAGAGATGGCAAATAGGAAGAGTTACCAATTGTCCAGCCAGCAACATTGCTAAAGAGATGGCCAACCAGATACATTGTTGAAGAGCTGTCCAATAAAAGACATTGATGAAGAGGTGGCCAGCCAGTGACCTTACTGAAGAGATGGTCAACAGGAGGCCTTACTGAAGAGAAAGCCAACCAGAGACATTGCTGAAAAGCTCACCAAATAATAAACTTACTGAAGAGTTAGCCAGCTAGCAGCATTATTGAAAAACTGGCCAACCAGAGACCCTACTGAAGACATGCCAACCAGCGGCGGTACTGTTGAACTGACTAATCAGAAACATTATTGAAGAGCTGGCTAAGCAGAGATCTTACTGAGGAGATGACCAACCAGAGCCCTTACTGAAGAACTCGCCAACCAAGCACATTGCTGAAGAACTGGTAATGCAGAGGCCTTACTGAAAAACTGGCCAACTAGAGACCTTACTGAAGAGATAACCAACCAGAGACATTACTGAAGAACTGGTTAACTAGAGACCTAACTGAAGAGATAACTAACCAGAGACATTACTGAAGAACTGACCAATCAAACACATATCTGAAGAGCTGGCCAACCAGTGTCCTTACTGAAGGGATGGCTAACCACGTCCCTTTATGCCTCTCTACATGATGTTAAAACGTGTACATCACACTCGTATGATTTCCGACACAAAAATACATGCTTTTTTCTCCTGCTAAGTACCTATCTCCTACACTGTACGCTCCAAGCACGCAATCCTCGCCGATGTGTCCATTCATATCTCCAAGCATAATTGTATTACTAAAGGGTAATAATCTATTCTCATCATTTTGGGGGGTTTTGGTAGAAGTTTTCACGGTCTTCGACTGGCCTTCCTCGTTGAAAAGCATAGACTAGAATGAAATTTAGGTTTTAATTGAGAAAGGTAATAATCTTTCGTTTTCAACGTCTGGATTACTAACTCTTTATGCTACCTACACTATACCGACTACGTTGTATTGCGCCATTACTTCTGCCATCCCTCTATCCGATTGTCTTTTCTTGCAGTGCGAATATGACAAAGTTTCATTTTTTTCATTAACAAGACCATTTTTTTTTTTTCCTCTTTAACTGTTCCTACATTCAGTGTATGAATTCGTAGCAACCCTGTAATGGCGACACCTAGCAAACTCACGCCGTTTGAGGCCTACTTAATCTGTACGCAAGGAAAATGCACATCAATTGTCATACACACAGCGCTTGCAGACACCCTCGCTCGACGCCAAGTGCCAGCCTTCCCAGCAACCTCAAAGAAGCTCTCCATCTACGCGAGCTGCGAGCCTACTGACTTGAGGTAACAAAGAAGAATTCCAACCTCACCTTGTTAATAAAATGTGAGTGTATTTACTTAACCAACCCCTCCAATTCCATTCATTAAATAATAGATGAACTTAACAAATGTATTTCCTCCTCTTTTCTCTTAACTAGCACTATTTACATCTCATTTTACTTCCCATACATTTACATACTATCCAACTATAACACACTAACTACAGGCTTCATTTAAAGCTTTCTGATAAAGATGTGTCATTAATTTTCAAATATATTAATTATACAAATCAGTACAAATTTATTTTTCACATAATTCAAGTGAAAGTTATTTCAGTGGGAAAAGATAATGGATAAATATTGATAAGAGATAAATCATTGCATTGATTGCTTCATGGGATGAGTGACACTGCTATTTTAGTTACTAGGCTTGTAACTAGCTTCTGTCCATGCATTTATATTGAAACATGAATGATTTCAGATCTGTAATAATTTTTTATGTGGCTTTTCTATGGGGCTCTTGTAAGGGGGGCTGATAGGGCTGAAGCCTCCCCCCACCGACCCAAAATCTCAGACCCATTTATGTTTATATTTCCTTTTTAAGCCTTATTTGTATTCTGCTATTCAGAAAGAGTTATGTAATAATATAGAATATATATAAAAAGGTTTAACCGTTGCGATCGAATGTACCTTATATGATACATGTATAAAATACAGGTAAATCGCAAAAAATAATTATTAAATTCAGTATTATACCTTACCTGACGTCCAAAAACTACAATTCATAAGTTTAGGATATGTGGTAAAAAATCGGATCTGATAGAGTTAGTGCGCTCTCCTTTATGGGATGCTGTTTACTGCTCACTCCTTTATGAGATGCTGTTTACTGCTCACTCCTTTATGAGATGCTGTTTACTGCTCACTCCCAAATGAGATGCTGTTTACTGCTCACTCCTTTATGAGATGCTGTTTACTGCTCAATCCTTTATGAGATCCTGTTATTTATTATCAATGTTGTGTAAGATAACCAGTATTAATGATCACTGCCCTATTCTCAGACTCCTCAAAGAGACGAATTCAGGGTAGACCACGTTCGCCCCAATTTTTTATCTTGGATTCGTCACTGCCTAATTTGTTGATGGAGGCTTATAATTTCCAATACATTAGTGCTATTTCTAATGATGTAACATTGTGGTACCTCTAATATACCTTATGTATCTTGGTAAATAATTATCCAACAATATATAACATTATGCAATAAAATTTATTTCCTTTTTTAAAGATGTGAGAAATAATGTTTACTCCTAAATCAATGTTGAACTCATAGCTGTTAACCAAATTTTGCTATTATGTCCAGATTTTGTGTAATCAAAGCCTCCTATTTTTTTATTTTCTCTCCTTAACTTCTTTTATGTAAGCGTACTGTTACATTTATATATTATGATTTACGTTAATCATGCTTAAAAAATGTTAATAAGGAAGTATTTTTTTCGTCCTTTCTTCTGACTTAGGACAGAGAGAGAAGTTTCAATAGAGAATTGCCCGCACCGTGACAAGCCAATCCGCCCGAAAATTGTGGATATTAAGTGGGTACTATCGATACACAAGTTTATTTTGTGAAGTCAAACTTTGCTGTTATCTCTTTCTTTACCGTTCGTTGGAGGAAGATCTCTACATCTGATACCATGTCTTTATTGTCATTCGTTGGATGAATACTCTCCAGCTGCTACCATATCTTACTTTTTCATTCTAGGGATGAAAATCTCTCCATCTGCTACCATCTCTTTCGTTGTCAGTCGTTGGATGAATATCTCACAATCTGCTACCATCTCTTTCTTTGTCATTTATTGGATTAAGATCCCTCCATGAGCGAAAACCAATTTTTTTGTCATTCGTTGGATGAAGATCTATCTATCTGCTACGATCTCATTCTTTGTCTTTCGTTGAATGAATAACTTTCCATCTCCTACCATCTCTTACTTTGTCAGTAGGTGGATGAAGCTCTCTGCATCTGCTACTATCTGTTACTTTGTCATTTGTTGTATAAAGATCTCTCCAACTGCTGCCATATCTTTGTTTGACAGTCGTTGGATGAAAATCTCTAAAACTGTAACCATCATTTTCTTTGAGAGAAGATGGATGAAGATCTCTCCATCTTCTACCATCTCTTTTTCATTCGTTGGATGAAGATTTCTCCATCTGCTACCATCTCGTTCTCCTGCGTGGTAGGAAGATATTTCCATCCTCTGCCATCTGTTTTTTTGTTATTCTTTAGATAAAGATCTCTCCATCTTCTACCATCTCTTTCTTTGTTATTCTTTGGATGAAGATATCTCCAGCTGCTGCCGTCTCTTCCTTTGTCAGTCGTTGGAGGAAGATCTCTGCATCTGTTACCATCTTTTTCTTTGTCAGTCTTAGGATAAGGATCTCTCCATCAGCTACCAACACTATCTTTGTCATTCGTTGGATGAATATCTCTCAATCTGCTACCATATCTTTCCTTATCAGTAGTTGGATGAACATCTCTCATCTGCTAACATATTTTCCTTTGTCAGTCGTTGGATGAAGATCTCTCCATCTGCTACCATCTTTTTCATTGTCATTCGTTGGAGGAAGATCTCTTCATCTGCTACCCTGTGTTTCTTTGTCATTCGTTTGAGGAAGATCTCTCCATCTGCTACCATCTTTTTCTTTGTCATTCGTAGGATGAAGACCTCTCCATCTTCTACTATATCTTTCCTTGTCATTCTTTGGATGAAGATCACTCCATCTGCTACCGTCTCTTTTAATCTCAGTCGTTAGATGAAGATCTCTCTATCTGCCTCATCGTTTACTTTGTCAGTCGTTGGATGAAGACCTCTCCATCCGCTACCATCTATTTCTTTGTCATTCGTTGGATGAAGATGTCTCTATCTGCTAAAATATTTTATTGTAATTCGCTGCATGAAGATCTCTCCATCTGCTACCATCTCTTTTTTTTGTCGGGCATTAGTTGAAGATCTCTCCATCTGCTACCATCTCTTTATTTTTTCCTTCATGGGATAAATACCTCTCCATCTGCTACCATCTATTAATTTTTCAATCGTGTAATGAAGATCTCTCCCTCTGCTACTATATCTTACTTTGTCATTTGTTGGATGAAGATCTCTCCATCTGCTACCATATCTTTCTTTGTCATTTGTTGGATAAATATCTCTATATTTGTTAACATCTCTTTCTTTGTCATTCAATAGTTGAATATCTCTCAATCTGCTACCATCTCTTTCTTTGTCAGTCGTTGGATAAAGATCTTTCCATCTTCTAGCATGTCATGCTCTGTCATTCGTTGGATGAAGATCTCTCTATCTGAAAACATCTCATACTTTGTCATTGGTTTGCTGAAGATTTTCCCATCTGCTACCAGATATTTCTTTATCAGTCGTTGGATGAAAATCTCTCCATCTGTGTGGGTCGTTGGATGAAGATCTCTCCATCTGCCACCATCACCTTCTTTGACAGTCGTGGATGAAGATCTCTCTATCTTATACCATCTCTGTATTTGTCATTCTTTGGATGAATTTCTCTCCAACTGCTACGGTATCCTTTTTTTCAGTCATTAGATGAAGATCTCTCCATCTGTTAGCATCTTTTTATTCGTCATTCATTTGAGGAAGATTACTACCTCTGCAACCATCTCTTTCTTTCTCATTCGTTGGATGAATATCTCTCCATCCGCTTCCTTTTTTTTGTTCGTCATCCGTTGGATAAAGATCTCTCCATCAGCTGGCATCTCTTTCTAGATCAGTAGTTGGATTAATATCTATTCATTGGTAACAATTTCTTTCTGTGTCATTCGTTGGATGAAGATCTCTCCATCTGCTACTATTTCTTTCTTTGTCAGTCATTTGAAGAACTCTCCATCTGCTACCATCTTTTTTTTAGCCATTTGTTGGATGAAGACCTCTCCATCTGTTACCATTTCGTTCTTCGTCAGTCGTTGAATGAAGTTATCTTCATCTGCTACCATTTCTTTGTTTGTCATTCGTTGGATAAAGATCTCTCAATCTGCTAAAATTTCTTTCTTTGTCAGTAGTTTGATGAAGATATCTCCATCTCCTAACATCTTTTTCTTTGTCAATCGTTGATGAAGACCTTTTCATCCGATACCATGTATTTCTTTGTCATTCTTTGGATGAATATCTCTATATCTTCTATAATCTCTTTCTTTGTATTTTGTGGGTTAAGATCTCTCCATCAGCTACCATCTCTTTATTTGTCAGTCGTTGGATTTAGGTAACTCCATTTGCTAAAATGACTTACCTTGTCTTTTGTTGGATAAAGATCTTTCCATCTGCTACCATGTCTTTCTTTGTTAATTTTTGGATAAGGATCTCTCCAGCTGCTACCGTCTCTTTTAATCTCAGTCGTGAGATGAAGATCTCTCTATCTGCTACAATCTTTTACTTTGTCATTCATTGGATGAAGATCTCTCCATCTGCTACCATCTATTGCTCTGTCATTCGTTGGATTAATATCTGTCTAACTGCTACCATCTATTTTTTTTGTCAGTAGTTGAATTAAGATCTATACATCCGCTAACATCTTTTTCTTTGCCAGTTGTTGGATAAAGAACTCTCCATCTGCTACCATCTATTTCTTTGTCATTCATTGGATGAAGATGTCTCTATCTGCTAAAATATTGTATTGTAATTCGTTTCATGAAGATTTCTCAATTTGCTACCATCTATTTCTTTGTCAGTAGTTGGTTAAAGATCTCTCTATCTGCTACCATCTCTTTATTTTTTACTTCATGGGATGAATACCTCTCCATCTGCTACGATCTATTTCTTTGTTATTCGTGGGATGAAGATCCCTCCCTTTGCTACTATATCTTTCTTTGTCAGTCGGTGGATGAAGATCTCTCTAAATGATACCATCTCTTTTTTTCTTATTGTTTGGATGAACATCTCTCCATCCGCTACTATCACTTTCTTTGTCAGTCGTTGGATAAATATCGCTACATCTACTACCATACTTTTTGTTGTTCAGTTTGTGGATGAATATCTCTCCATCAGCTACCATCTCTTTATTTCTTATTGTTTGGATGAACATCTCTCCATCTGCTACTATCTCTTTCTTTTTCAGTCGTTGGATAAAGATCTCTCCATCTGCTACCATCTTTTTCTTTGCCAGTCACTGGATAAAGATCTCCACATCTACTACCCTGTCTTGCTCTGTCGTTCGTTGGATGAAGATATCTCCATCTTCTACCATCTCTTTCTTTGTCATTCGTTGGATGAAGATCTCTCCATCTGCTATAATCTCTTTCTTTGTTATTCGATGGATGAAGATCTCTCCATCTGCTACTATCTCTTTCTTTGTCAGTCATTGGAGGAAGATCGCTCCATCTGCTACTATCTTATTATTTACCAATCTTTGCATAAAGATCTCCCTATCTGCTACCATCACTTTCTTTACCAGTCGGTGAGAGAAGATTTTTCTATCTTTGTCTTTCGTTGGATGAGATCTCTCCATCTGCTAACATCTCTTTGTTTGTGAGTAGTTTGATCTCTTTCTTTTTCATTAATGGGAATAAGGTCTCTCCATCTTCTACTATCTCTTTCTTTGTCATTCTTTGGATGAAGATCGTTCCATCTGCTACTGTCTTTTCTATATCAGTCGTTAGATGAAGATATCTCCATCTCCTAACATCTTTTTCTTTCTCCGTCTTTGGATTAAGTTTTCTCCATTGGTGACCATCATTTTCTTTGTGATTCTTTGGATAAAGATCTCTCCATCTGTTACCATCTCTTTCTTTGACATTCATTAGTTGAAGATTTCTTCATCTGTTACCATCTCTTTTTAGTAGGTGTATGAAGATACTTCCATCTGTTACCATCTTTGTCTCATTCGTGGGAGGAAGAGCTCTACATCTGCTACCATCTCTTTCTTTGACATTTGTTGGATGAAGATCTCGACATCTACTACAATCACTTTCTTTTCCAGTCGTTGGATGAAGATCTCTCCATCTGCTACTATCTTTTCTTTGTCATTGTTGGACAAAGATGTCGCCATCTGTTACCATCTCTTTCTTTGTCATTCGTTGGTTGAGGATCTCTCCATCTGCTATCATCTCTTTCTTTATCAGTAGTTGTAAGAAGATCTTTCCATCTGCTAACATCTTTTGTGTGTCAGTTGTTTGATGAAGATCTCTATCTTTGCTACCATATTTTACTTTGTCATTAATTGGATGAAGATCTCTCAATCTGATACCCACTTTTTATCATTAGTTGGATGAAGAGCTCTCAATCTGATACCGTCCCTTTCTAATTCATTCGTTGGATAAAGATCTCTCTATCAGCTACCATCTCGCTCTTTGCTATTCTTTGGGTGAAAATGTCTCCATCTGCTACCGTCTCTTCCTTTGTCAATCGTTGTATGAAGATCTGTCCATCTGCTAACACATTTAACTTTGCCAGTCGTTAGATAGACATCTCTTAATCTGCTACCATCTCTTTCCTTGTCTTTCTTTCAATGAATATCTCTTAATCTGATACCATATATTTCTTTGTCAGTAGTTGGATGAAAATCTCCATATCTGCTAAAATATTTTCCTTTCTAAGTCGTTGAATCAAAATCTCTCCATCTGCTACCATCTTTTGCATTGTCATTCGTTTGATAAAGACCTCTCAATCTACTCCCTTAAGTTTCTTTGTCATTCGTTAGATAAATATCTCTACATCTGCTACCATCTCTTTCTCTGTCATTCGTTAAAAGAAGTTCTCTCCATCTGCAACCATCATTTTATTTCTTCCTTGCATGAAAAACTCTGCGTCAGAAACCATCTCTTTGTTTGTCAGTCGTTGGGTGAAGATCTCTTAATCTGCTACCATATCCTCTTTTGTCATTCCTGGGATAAAGAATTCTCCATCTGCTACCATCTCGTTCTCCTGCGTGGTAGGAAGATATTTCCATCCTCTGCCATCTGTTTTTTTGTTATTCTTTAGATAAAGATCTCTCCATCTTCTACCATCTCTTTCTTTGTTATTCTTTGGATGAAGATATCTCCAGCTGCTGCCGTCTCTTCCTTTGTCAGTCGTTGGAGGAAGATCTCTGCATCTGTTACCATCTTTTTCTTTGTCAGTCTTAGGATAAGGATCTCTCCATCAGCTACCAACACTATCTTTGTCATTCGTTGGATGAATATCTCTCAATCTGCTACCATATCTTTCCTTATCAGTAGTTGGATGAACATCTCTCATCTGCTAACATATTTTCCTTTGTCAGTCGTTGGATGAAGATCTCTCCATCTGCTACCATCTTTTTCATTGTCATTCGTTGGAGGAAGATCTCTTCATCTGCTACCCTGTGTTTCTTTGTCATTCGTTTGAGGAAGATCTCTCCATCTGCTACCATCTTTTTCTTTGTCATTCGTAGGATGAAGACCTCTCCATCTTCTACTATATCTTTCCTTGTCATTCTTTGGATGAAGATCACTCCATCTGCTACCGTCTCTTTTAATCTCAGTCGTTAGATGAAGATCTCTCTATCTGCCTCATCGTTTACTTTGTCAGTCGTTGGATGAAGACCTCTCCATCCGCTACCATCTATTTCTTTGTCATTCGTTGGATGAAGATGTCTCTATCTGCTAAAATATTTTATTGTAATTCGCTGCATGAAGATCTCTCCATCTGCTACCATCTCTTTTTTTTGTCGGGCATTAGTTGAAGATCTCTCCATCTGCTACCATCTCTTTATTTTTTCCTTCATGGGATAAATACCTCTCCATCTGCTACCATCTATTAATTTTTCAATCGTGTAATGAAGATCTCTCCCTCTGCTACTATATCTTACTTTGTCATTTGTTGGATGAAGATCTCTCCATCTGCTACCATATCTTTCTTTGTCATTTGTTGGATAAATATCTCTATATTTGTTAACATCTCTTTCTTTGTCATTCAATAGTTGAATATCTCTCAATCTGCTACCATCTCTTTCTTTGTCAGTCGTTGGATAAAGATCTTTCCATCTTCTAGCATGTCATGCTCTGTCATTCGTTGGATGAAGATCTCTCTATCTGAAAACATCTCATACTTTGTCATTGGTTTGCTGAAGATTTTCCCATCTGCTACCAGATATTTCTTTATCAGTCGTTGGATGAAAATCTCTCCATCTGTGTGGGTCGTTGGATGAAGATCTCTCCATCTGCCACCATCACCTTCTTTGACAGTCGTGGATGAAGATCTCTCTATCTTATACCATCTCTGTATTTGTCATTCTTTGGATGAATTTCTCTCCAACTGCTACGGTATCCTTTTTTTCAGTCATTAGATGAAGATCTCTCCATCTGTTAGCATCTTTTTATTCGTCATTCATTTGAGGAAGATTACTACCTCTGCAACCATCTCTTTCTTTCTCATTCGTTGGATGAATATCTCTCCATCCGCTTCCTTTTTTTTGTTCGTCATCCGTTGGATAAAGATCTCTCCATCAGCTGGCATCTCTTTCTAGATCAGTAGTTGGATTAATATCTATTCATTGGTAACAATTTCTTTCTGTGTCATTCGTTGGATGAAGATCTCTCCATCTGCTACTATTTCTTTCTTTGTCAGTCATTTGAAGAACTCTCCATCTGCTACCATCTTTTTTTTAGCCATTTGTTGGATGAAGACCTCTCCATCTGTTACCATTTCGTTCTTCGTCAGTCGTTGAATGAAGTTATCTTCATCTGCTACCATTTCTTTGTTTGTCATTCGTTGGATAAAGATCTCTCAATCTGCTAAAATTTCTTTCTTTGTCAGTAGTTTGATGAAGATATCTCCATCTCCTAACATCTTTTTCTTTGTCAATCGTTGATGAAGACCTTTTCATCCGATACCATGTATTTCTTTGTCATTCTTTGGATGAATATCTCTATATCTTCTATAATCTCTTTCTTTGTATTTTGTGGGTTAAGATCTCTCCATCAGCTACCATCTCTTTATTTGTCAGTCGTTGGATTTAGGTAACTCCATTTGCTAAAATGACTTACCTTGTCTTTTGTTGGATAAAGATCTTTCCATCTGCTACCATGTCTTTCTTTGTTAATTTTTGGATAAGGATCTCTCCAGCTGCTACCGTCTCTTTTAATCTCAGTCGTGAGATGAAGATCTCTCTATCTGCTACAATCTTTTACTTTGTCATTCATTGGATGAAGATCTCTCCATCTGCTACCATCTATTGCTCTGTCATTCGTTGGATTAATATCTGTCTAACTGCTACCATCTATTTTTTTTGTCAGTAGTTGAATTAAGATCTATACATCCGCTAACATCTTTTTCTTTGCCAGTTGTTGGATAAAGAACTCTCCATCTGCTACCATCTATTTCTTTGTCATTCATTGGATGAAGATGTCTCTATCTGCTAAAATATTGTATTGTAATTCGTTTCATGAAGATTTCTCAATTTGCTACCATCTATTTCTTTGTCAGTAGTTGGTTAAAGATCTCTCTATCTGCTACCATCTCTTTATTTTTTACTTCATGGGATGAATACCTCTCCATCTGCTACGATCTATTTCTTTGTTATTCGTGGGATGAAGATCCCTCCCTTTGCTACTATATCTTTCTTTGTCAGTCGGTGGATGAAGATCTCTCTAAATGATACCATCTCTTTTTTTCTTATTGTTTGGATGAACATCTCTCCATCCGCTACTATCACTTTCTTTGTCAGTCGTTGGATAAATATCGCTACATCTACTACCATACTTTTTGTTGTTCAGTTTGTGGATGAATATCTCTCCATCAGCTACCATCTCTTTATTTCTTATTGTTTGGATGAACATCTCTCCATCTGCTACTATCTCTTTCTTTTTCAGTCGTTGGATAAAGATCTCTCCATCTGCTACCATCTTTTTCTTTGCCAGTCACTGGATAAAGATCTCCACATCTACTACCCTGTCTTGCTCTGTCGTTCGTTGGATGAAGATATCTCCATCTTCTACCATCTCTTTCTTTGTCATTCGTTGGATGAAGATCTCTCCATCTGCTATAATCTCTTTCTTTGTTATTCGATGGATGAAGATCTCTCCATCTGCTACTATCTCTTTCTTTGTCAGTCATTGGAGGAAGATCGCTCCATCTGCTACTATCTTATTATTTACCAATCTTTGCATAAAGATCTCCCTATCTGCTACCATCACTTTCTTTACCAGTCGGTGAGAGAAGATTTTTCTATCTTTGTCTTTCGTTGGATGAGATCTCTCCATCTGCTAACATCTCTTTGTTTGTGAGTAGTTTGATCTCTTTCTTTTTCATTAATGGGAATAAGGTCTCTCCATCTTCTACTATCTCTTTCTTTGTCATTCTTTGGATGAAGATCGTTCCATCTGCTACTGTCTTTTCTATATCAGTCGTTAGATGAAGATATCTCCATCTCCTAACATCTTTTTCTTTCTCCGTCTTTGGATTAAGTTTTCTCCATTGGTGACCATCATTTTCTTTGTGATTCTTTGGATAAAGATCTCTCCATCTGTTACCATCTCTTTCTTTGACATTCATTAGTTGAAGATTTCTTCATCTGTTACCATCTCTTTTTAGTAGGTGTATGAAGATACTTCCATCTGTTACCATCTTTGTCTCATTCGTGGGAGGAAGAGCTCTACATCTGCTACCATCTCTTTCTTTGACATTTGTTGGATGAAGATCTCGACATCTACTACAATCACTTTCTTTTCCAGTCGTTGGATGAAGATCTCTCCATCTGCTACTATCTTTTCTTTGTCATTGTTGGACAAAGATGTCGCCATCTGTTACCATCTCTTTCTTTGTCATTCGTTGGTTGAGGATCTCTCCATCTGCTATCATCTCTTTCTTTATCAGTAGTTGTAAGAAGATCTTTCCATCTGCTAACATCTTTTGTGTGTCAGTTGTTTGATGAAGATCTCTATCTTTGCTACCATATTTTACTTTGTCATTAATTGGATGAAGATCTCTCAATCTGATACCCACTTTTTATCATTAGTTGGATGAAGAGCTCTCAATCTGATACCGTCCCTTTCTAATTCATTCGTTGGATAAAGATCTCTCTATCAGCTACCATCTCGCTCTTTGCTATTCTTTGGGTGAAAATGTCTCCATCTGCTACCGTCTCTTCCTTTGTCAATCGTTGTATGAAGATCTGTCCATCTGCTAACACATTTAACTTTGCCAGTCGTTAGATAGACATCTCTTAATCTGCTACCATCTCTTTCCTTGTCTTTCTTTCAATGAATATCTCTTAATCTGATACCATATATTTCTTTGTCAGTAGTTGGATGAAAATCTCCATATCTGCTAAAATATTTTCCTTTCTAAGTCGTTGAATCAAAATCTCTCCATCTGCTACCATCTTTTGCATTGTCATTCGTTTGATAAAGACCTCTCAATCTACTCCCTTAAGTTTCTTTGTCATTCGTTAGATAAATATCTCTACATCTGCTACCATCTCTTTCTCTGTCATTCGTTAAAAGAAGTTCTCTCCATCTGCAACCATCATTTTATTTCTTCCTTGCATGAAAAACTCTGCGTCAGAAACCATCTCTTTGTTTGTCAGTCGTTGGGTGAAGATCTCTTAATCTGCTACCATATCCTCTTTTGTCATTCCTGGGATAAAGAATTCTCCATCTGCTACCATCTGGTTCTTTGTCAATGGTTGGATGAAGATGTCTTCATCTGTACCATCTCTTTCTTCGTCATTTGTGGGATGAATAACTGTGCATCTGCTACCATTGATTTCTTAGTCATTTGTTGAAAAAGATCTCTCCACCTGCTACCCTCTTTTTCTTTGTAATCCGTGGGATGAATATCTAAACATCTTCTAACACTTCTTTCTTTGTCATTATATGGATAAAGATCTCTCCATCTGCTACCTTCTCTTTCTTTCTCAGTTGTTAGAAGAAGATCTCTCCATTTGCTACCTTTATTTTCTTTGTCATTCGTTGGATGAAGATCACTCTATCTGATACCATCTCTCTATTTGTCATTCTTTGAATGAATTTCTCTCCATCTGCTACCATCTAATTCTTTTTCAGTAGTTGGCTGAACATTTATGAAATAGCTAACATCTATTTATTTGTCAGTCGTTGATGAAGACCGATCTATCTCCTAACATCTATTTTTGTGTCATTAGATGGATAAAGATCTCTCCATCCGCTTCCATCTCTTTGTTTGTCATCCGTTGGAGGAAGATCTCTCAAACTGCAAGCATCCTTTCTTTGTCAGTCGTTGGTTAAAGATATATCTATCTGCTAACATCTTTTTCTTTGTCATATGTTGCATGACAATCTCTTCATCTGCTACCATCTTTCTCTTTGTCATTCGTTGGATGAAGATCTCTCCATCTGCTAGCATTCTTTCTTTGTCAGTCGTTGGTTGAAGATATATCTATCTGCTACCATCTCTTTCTTTCTGATTGGTTGGATGGTGATCTCTCCATCTGGAACCATCTCATGTTTTGTCACTGGTTTGATGAAGATCTCTCCATCTGATACAATCTCTTAGTTTATCCTTCGTTTGATGAAGTTTTCTCTATCAGCTACCATCTCTTTCTTTGTCACTCGTTGGATGAAGATCTCTCCATCTTCTACCATCTCTTTATTTGTCATTCTTTTGATGAATTTCTCTCCATCTGCTAAGTTCTCTTACTTTTTCAGTCGTTAGATGAAGATCTCTCCATCTGCTAGCATCTTTTTAAACTTCATTTATTGAAGGAAGATTACTCCATCTGCAATCTTCTCTTTCTTTCTCATTCGTTGGATGAATATCTCTCCACCTCCTACCATCTCTCTCTTTGTCAGAAGTTGGATGAAGATCTCTCCATCTGATAAAATCTTTTTCCTTATCATTCCTTGGATAAAGAACTCTCCATCTGCCACCATCTATTTCTTTGTCAGTCGTTGGATGAAGATCTCTATATCTGCTAACCTTTTTTTCTTTGTCCCTTGTTTGATGAACATCTCTTCGTTGACAATCATCTCTTTCTGTGTCATTCGTTGGAGGAAGATCTCTCCATCTGCTAATATCTCTTTCTTTGTCAGTCATTGGAAGAAGATCGCTTCATCTGCTACCATCTCATGCTTTGTCAGGTTTTGGGTAAAGATCTCTCCATCTGCTACCATCTCTTCCTTTGCCATTTGTTGGATGAAGACCTCTCCATCTGGTACCATTTCTTTATTCGTCAGTTAGTGGAGGAAGATATATCCATCTGCTACCATCTCTTTGTTTCTCATTCGTTGGATGAAGATCTTTCCATCTGCTAACTCCTATTTCTTTGTCAGTAGTATGAGGAACATCTATCCATCTGCTACCATTGCTCTATTTGTCATTCCTGGGATGAAAATCTCTCCATCTTCCACTATCTCTTTTCTTGTCATTCTTCGGATAAAGATCTCTCCATCTTCTACCGTCTCTTTCTTTCTCATTCGTTAAATGAAGATCTCCATATTAACTAACAACATTTCCTTGTGATTGGTAGGATGAAGATCTGTCCTTCTGCTACCATTTCTTTCTTTGTCATTCGTTGTGTGAATATCTCTCGAGCTGCTCCTCTTTGTTTCTTTGTCAGTAGTTAAATGAAGATCTCTCCATCTCCTATCATATTTTCTTTATCAATCCTTGATAAAGACCTCTCCATCTGATCCCATCTATTTCTTTGTTATTCTTTGGATGCAGATTGCTCTATCTTCTATAATCTCTTCCTTTGTCTTTTGTGGGTAAAAGATCTCTCTATCTGCTACTATCTATTTCTTTGTCATTTGTTGGATTTAAGATCTCTCCATTTGCTAAAATCCTTTACTTTGTCATTCGTTAGATAGAGATATCTCCATCTGCTAGCATCTCTTTCTTTGTCATTTTTTGGATGAATATCTCTCCACCTGCTAACTTCTCTTTGTTTGTCAGTCGTTCGATGGAGATCTCTCCATCTTCTAACATATCTTCCTTTGTTTCTCTTTAGATGAAGATCTCTTCACCTGGTACCATCTCTTTTTTTGACATTCGTTGGTTGAAGATCTCTCCATTTGCTACCATCTATTTTTTTCTCATTCGTTTTAATGAAGATCTCTTCATCTGCTACCCTCTCTTTCTTTGCCATACGGTGGATGAAGATCTCTCTATCTGCTACCATATCTTTCTTTGTCAGAAGTTGAAAGAAGATCTCTCCATATGCAACAATTTTTTTCTTTGTCATTCGTTGGATGAAGATTTCTCCGTCTGCAACCCTCTCTTTTTTTGTTATTCGATGGATGGAGATTGCTCTATCTGGTATCATCTTATTCTTTGCCAGTTTTTGCATGAAGATCTCTTCATCTACAACTGTCTATTTCTTTTCTGATTCGTTAGATGAAGATCTCTCCAGCTGCTACCATCTTTTTCTTTGTCATGTTTTCGATTGAGATCCTTCCATCTGCTACCATCTCTTTCTTTGTCATTCGTTGGGTGAATATCTCTCCTTCTTTTGCCATCTCTTTCTTTTTCAGTAATTGGATGAAGATCTCTCTATCTGCTAACATCTTTTCCTTTTCAGTTTTTAGTAGTTGGATAAAGACCTCCCTATCTGCTACCATCTATTTCTTTGTCATTCGTTGGATGAAGATCTCTCCATCTGCTACTCTCTTTTTCTTTGCCATTCGTTGGATGAAGATCTCTCCATCTGCTACCATCTCTTTCTTTTCATCAGTCGGATGAATATCTCTCCATCTTCTACCATCTCTTTCCTTATCATTCGTTGGATGAATATCTCTCCATCTGCTACCATCTCTTTCGTTATCATTCTTTGCTTGAATATCTCTCCATCTGCTACCATCTCTTTCATTCTCAGTAGTGGGATGAAGATCTATAAATCTGCTAACATCCTTTATTTTGTCAATCGTTAGATGAAGACTTCTCTATCTACCCCCATCTATTTCTTTGTCATTCGTTGGATAAACATCTCTCCATCTGCTAATATCTTTTTTTTTTACTTTCGTAGATGAAGATCTATCCATTTGCTACTATCTTTTTCTTTGTCTTTCGTTGGATTAAGATCTCTCCATCTGCTACCATCTCTTTCTTTGTCATCCGTGGGATGAATATCACTCTATCTTTTACCCTCTCCTTTTTCTTTCTTTGGATGAAGATCTCTCCATCTGCTACCGTCTCTTCCTTTCTCAGTCGTTAGCTGAAGATCTCTCCATCTTATACCGTCTTTTTCTTTGTCACTCGCTGGATGAACATCTCTCCATCTGCTACCATCTCTTTCATTTTCACTCCTTAGATGAATATCTCTCCATCTGATACCATCGCTTTCTTTCTCATTCTTTAGATGAAGATCTCTTCATCTGTTTCCATCTCTTTTTTTCTCCGTCGTTGGATGAAGATCTCTCTATCTGCTACCATCTTTTTTCATGTCAGTCGTTGAATGAAGATCTCTTCATCTGCTATCCTCTCTTTATATGTCAGTCTCTAGGTGAAGATCTCTCCATTTGCTACCATCTCTTTCTCTGTTATCCGTAGGATGAAGATCTGTCCATCTGAAGGGACTAACTATAAATGCATATTAGAGTTGAAGTTCCCTCGTTATTTGTTTTCCATAACTGAATTTTGGGAATAGAATTCCTCGTTCGGTTCGTCACCTTGAGCTACATAGAAGGTTAGCACGTAGAGCTCACTCTAGTTTTCAGCTCTGTGATTCCTAAGTAAAATTTTACATACAACTAAAAAGTTCCTGATCTTAGTTTAGTGTCATTACATTAAGCGTAAATTATGAGTCAGGTTTGACTCTCTAACCCTGTGCTCCCAGGGTAACTACAGCTTCTAACTAGCGTTAGGTGTTTCACATTATATTCACTAACAGAAGCTTAGTTTTAGATGGCCTCTCAGGTTTCTTGTTATCGTTCTAATTATCTATGCTATCCCATAGACACAAAACTACTTATTTTTTGTCTATACAAACGTTAAACGAATAATATAACTTTAACTTCATCACAATAATCATCTGTGTTCCTTATTAATGATCAAATTTAGTAATAGTTCAATGGATAGAACAGTGTTCGTGGCATGTATTACATGTAGAGAATGTCTCTCGCCACCCTTGTTCAGTAAAATAACTTTTAAGACACTTTACAGGAGTCAATGAACTGTAAGTTTTGAGAGTCATAACTTTAACTTATCTTTGGCATCAGATCGCTGATCTCACTGCCTAAGCGAACACTCGTGTAAAATGCTGAATATTATAAATTCTAATACCAAAAATAAGAGACTCGTGTTTGTCCGAGGAAGATTTCATTCTTGAAACCTCAGCACATGTGGTTCTGCCGTTTCTCCATCATTTCTAAATAATACATCGAGTCATTTAACTACCTGCAGATGAGGAGAACTATCTGCATCTGATACGTATGTCTGAGCCTTCTCATTGTTCACGTATCACTATGTAACTCTTCAGAAAAACTGTTGTCTCTAGAATTTAGCGGTGAAACGGACAGTGAATTTGCCTCGTCACACGGCACTGATTTATAAGCAGATTGGCAGGTAGTGTAGTTGATTTATTTATTTTTCTTAGTGATACCATATATCTTTGTCATACAAAATAGCAATTAACATGGCTATTGGTGTTATTATAGCATTGCTGCACAGTAAATATGTGGAGCCAAGCTCATTTCCTGGCTCCTTACCTTGCTGTTTGTCTCTTCAAACATGTCTCTCTGTTGGATTTTTTTAATTATCTAAGCTTGTCGTTGGGGAAAGCGAGCTTCATCTATGACCTCATCTCTCTTGAAAGGCTTCCCACTTTTGGCTCTGCATAAACGTGGTTAGATGAGAAAAATAGTTACTCTTTTACTCAGTGACCTTACTGGAGTATTATATTTTTCTGCGTTGCTAGAAGCAAAAGATACGGAGTTGGGGGTTCAGCCTTCGGTGACTGTGCACTGAGAGTAGGCGGACGCATGAGTAATTGACTCTGATAAGAGAACCATAGCTGGCTACAAGGGCTTGCCTCCTGGCAAAAGCTGTTTGCAGATTCTTGTTGGGGATATAATGCATGGAGGAATGCCTCTAAAAGAGCTCAAATATCCTACGGGCAGAGAAAATGGGATGAAAGATAGGGCCACTGTCCTTGGAATGTGAGAGTGGTTTTTACTGGAAGGGGCAGTGGATACTAACGCGAAAACTGGTGACGAGGACATCCGGCCGAAGCGAATGAATGTCTTGACAAACATCGAGGAACGCCTATCCAGTAGGGAAGGCACGTTACATTCCGCACGGAAGATGACTACTCTAGAAGAGCGAAAACCTCCCGTATCCAGTGAAAGACCCCGGTTCAGAGTTGAATCAATGTGACAGAGGGTCGATGAGGACCCTGGTTATACTTGACACAGCCGAAGTCTAGTTTGGGCTAAACCAAGAGACTTGAAGGCAATGCAAAGTAGAGCGATTAGCAAACCCTGTATTGTGAGACAGATGGCTCAGAAGTTTAAGAGTGAGGTAGAGAATATAAGGTAGGAGACTCGAATAAAAGTAAGATTGGAGCATCAATATGTTGGTCGGAGTGGGGGCAAATCTTATGCAGAAAGAATTGTGTAGTGAGTAAAGGAATCCATGAGAAGCAACCCACTCTTGGGTGAGAGTAATAACAATTTGAATCTGTTGGGCGAACGTGGGAAAAGACTTACCCAGATAGTAGTTGACCAGATTATCAGCAAAGAGCGCGGTCACTGGGGTGGGGAAGAGAGAGGACGGTGTCCATCACTAAGGAGTAGAGGAGGACAGTAAAACCGAACTCCGTGGAACACTCTCCTCCTGTGACAAGAGGTTGGAGTAAGAGGAACTGACACGAACCGGGAAGAAACGAAAGTACTAGAAATACATTGAGATTGAAACGAAGTGGAGGACCAACCTCTCGTAACCACTCTTTCCACAATTAGGAATGAGTTGTCCCCGAAGGAAGGTAGGTGTGAGTGGAGGGGGGGGGGGTGCGCTTCCCTGCTATTTCTCTATATATATATCGCTGTATAAAGAGGACATGAAATTCCCAGAGATATAATCTTTCTAGCAGGAAGCGGCGAACCACTTTAAGACACCACAGCACGGTTCTTACCTGGTTCATCTGTGGCTTGTGTTGAAGAAACTCCAGTGGTGTTATCCGTGAGTTGCACGTTTCTTAGTGCGAATTACATTAGTACAGCAAGAAAACCACCAGGGTACCACTCGAGGGTGTCCTGCGCACGAAAATTAAGGGATAGAAAAGAAAGCACAAGGATAAAGTTAGTGAGCTAAGGTAGATTAGGGACTCATTTGTGTGAAAAAACTACACCCTCTGGGAGGCTGGCAGAAAAACCAGCCCATTCATCCATACCAAATAGCAATCTCTTTTGTTCGACATATTAGACCAGGGAGGGGGTGGGGGGGAGTAGATAGAGATAAACTCGGAAGTGGTCGTATGGGTGATGTGAAGGTCCTGCTATTTTTTCTAGCAAAGGTAACCAATTTGTGGGTGCGTGTTTAGTAATTATAAGGGGGGAGTAATGAAGAGTCCTCGTTGCTGTTGCACTACTCAAAATCACTCGGCTAGGGCAGTGTGCAGGAGAGGGTTCCAGTAGAGTTGACTCGACGGGTAACGAGGACTTTAAGTAGTGGATCTACTTTGGGCCCTATTGAATTGGTTCTAACTCCTTATACTCCTTATAGTTTCTCATGAGGGATTATGCGTTAAGCTGGGTTTAGCAAAGGTGTATTCGTGATGGGGGTAAGAAAAGGACTTCGAAAGGACGTGGCAAAAGAAAATAACTTTATTCTTAAGTTGGCCTACTAAAGGGGGCAAGCGGAAACGTCTCGGGTTCTTTGCGGTCAGTGAGTAGGCTTCTGTTTTACGCGAAAGATCGAGTCTAAAGGCGGCAGGATTTATGCGAGTTTAAAGAGGTTTCGAAAACGCTACTAAGGGACTAATTGATTCTCTGATTGGTTGATTCTGATGGGAAGCTACAAGTCTGAATTCCGGTGGTGTGAGACATCGATGAATAACTGCGCCTGTCTTCCTTGCATTGTCGGCAGGAGCAGATACTTGCTGGAAAAATTATTGCTTTCCAGTGGCTACTTGTTCCATTCAATGCTTTGACTATAGTCCCCAACACCTCAATGTAAGCATTCGCCTTAACCTTGATGTCCTGGGGTAAAATATGAAGACGCATAACGTGGCCTTTGTTGCTGACCATGCCCCAAACCATCAAAGAGGCGGAAAATTTTCTAGGCAGGACTGTAGGCACCTAGTTTTTATTCTCAGCCTCGTCTGGGTGGTTTATGGAGTTTGGTATGATCTAGGGAGTGTGACATGGATAGGAATGATTGGGAAACGCAAAGGGATGTGTGTTGGAGAGAGAAAGCGGGGACTTTGATGGAGAATAACGGGTCGGGGTGAGAGCGATAACTAGGGGCGGACGGGTTTATGGTTGGTCGTGTTACGAGGGCGGCGCGGTGGCAAGGGTTGTGAGATCGGGAAGAGGTAATAGGGGTTGTTGCGTAGCCCAAGTTCACATCCAGGTCGTTTACCATTGTAAAGCAGCCATTTTTATTTTTAAGTTTTCCCATACACTAATGGAATGGTCAAGAACCGGAGGACCTCACCCGTGTGTCTACTCTTACAGCAACCCCCGCCCCGTAAGACATTTTACCACTACCCGGACAGCCAACCATCGTAAAACTGAGCGACATGACCAACACTTCTTTTAAGAACTTAAGACAACCATAGCTTTTATAATAACCAATGAAGAGGGAAAGAAAACCAGAGATACACTAGGGAGTAAACAAGGTAAATAAGGGATTAAGAAAAGTCCTAGGGTCACAGGAAAGCCTGCTACCCACCTTTGTTGAGGTGTGTGCGGGGGGGGGGCATTGGCAGCCAACCCAAGAAAGACCACAACCGAGGAGGAGAAAGTGAGGATTTATATAGATATTGAGCTGAATGTGTATAAGCTGAAAAGAATAGATACAAAGTATGGCACAACAATGGGACTGTTGTGATTGTCAATTGATACTTGTGCAATCCTAGTCAGTGATGATAGGATGTATTACAATTGGCTGGTGATTACAACACTCAATTGTTCATTTTATTTCTCTTGATATTTATATTTTCCTCATCAAACATAAGCCATCATGAGTCACGGGTAGTGTTCACTTGAATTAAATGATTCTATTCAGGATGGAGTAGATAAGTGAGTAAATTAATCGAAGGCCCCGTGTTTCATAACATGACCAATGTTAACCCACGTCATATAGTTAGTTGTTTGATTGAAACTTGATTTAGGCAAAGATTGCTACTATTTATTAAAGTTGTAGGCATCTACAACATGAAAAAGTCACTTCTGAATTGTGTATGGAAAATTATGTAAAAGGGTGGTGAAAATTGCACCAAAATCGAGAGATCAATACAGGTTTCTCTTTTCAAATTTGGCCCTGCAGAGAAAATGAATGATCTTTATATTGGGTCTATCGAGATCTTCTGAGTAGGATATAAGAACCCGTTAGAAATCTGTTATCGATTAAAGGAAAAATCAAAATGATATCTGGCTATTTGTAAATAATGCAATTTACAGTTTTTCAGATAATTCCTATTTTCTCGTACTTTGCTTCTCTTATCTCTGATAGAGCTGGAGTTCAGCCTCATTATTTATTTTTAATTTAATGAGCTCAGCCAATGAGGTTACAACCTACACAAAAAAACAATATATTACTGTCAATGTTTTGGGGGTAGGTTGTAACCCTAATTGTGGGTTAATTTTAGTTTTTATAGGTTGTAACCTCATTGGTGGTTATTTATTATTTTTGGTAGGTTGTAACCTCATTGGCAGTTATTTATTTTTATGGTAGGTTGTTTTTTTTTAGGTTGTAACCTCAGTGGCTGTTATTTATTGTTCTTTGTAGGTTGTAACCTCATTGGCAATTATTTATTTTTTTATGGTAGGTTGTAACCGCCAATGAGGTTACAAACTACCAAAAATAATAAATAACCGGCAATGAGATTACAAACTACAAAAAAAACAATAAACAACCGGTAATGGGGTTACAACCTACAAAAAAACAATATGTAACAGCCAATGAGGTTATACCCTACAAAAAAACAATAAATAACCGGCAATGAGGTTACAACCTACAAAAAACAATATATAACAGCCAATGAGGTTACAACCTACAAAAAATAAATAACCGGCAAAGAGGTTACAACCTACAAAAGAAAATATATAACAGCCAATGAGGTTAGCACCTACAAAAAAAACAATAAATAACCGGCAATGTGGTTACAACGTGCAAAAACAATATATAACAGCCAATGAGGTTACAACCTACAAAATAACTGGCAATGAGGTTATAACCTATAAAAAACAATATATAACAGCCAATGAAGTTACAACCTACAAAAAAACAATAAATAACAGGCAATCAGGTTACAACCTACAAAATCAATAAATAACTGGCAATGAGGTTACAATCTACAAAAAACAATATATAGCAGCCAATGAGGTTAAGAATTACAAAGAACAATAATTAACAGCCACTGAAGTTACAACCTAAGAAGAACAACCTACTAAAATTATAAATAACCGCTAATGAGGTTACAACCTACCAAAAAATAATAAATAACCTCAAATGAGGTTAGAACCTACAAAAAAAACAATAAATAACCGCCAGTGAGGTTACAACCTCAAAAAACAAACGTACTTCACAATAGCGATAGACAGTAGCGACATTGGTCGTGAAGGTGCCGTGAAGCGTACCACCCATGAAGCTTTCCAAGACTAGAATATTCAACTAAAAAAATCTCTTACAGTCTGGGGGCGGTATATATATATATATATATATATATATATATATATATATATATATATATATATATATATATATGTGTGTGTGTGTGTGTGTGTGTGTGTGTGAGAGAGAGAGAACGAGAGAGAGGGTGGGGGTCAGCAGCTTAGCGCTCCATCTCATGACGCGGCGTCCCGAGATTGTGTCCAATTTGGCGCCGACAAAAAATGGCCTGATAGCCTCAAGTCAATGAAAGATAGTCCCATGGGAAGACTCATGGTTTAAATCACGTGTATCGTCTCTCATATTATTTGCCATTCACTCATAACGGCTGACCAGATCCTCCCCATGCAGTCATTACGTGGAAGAGCGAAACACCAGGCTGATAGCCTGGTTCCCACATCAGCCTTTTGTTTCAACTAACCCCTGCATGTCCAGAACATCATCATAAAATAATCTCGTTGCCCTCTCCCTTCGCATCTGCCCTGAAGTAACCTTTTGAAGAAGAAAAATGGCGACACAGGTTCAAAAACAATGATGATACTGAAGAACTCAATGCTCACATCAACTGACCTAAACTCAGTGACTGCGAAAGAGAATCAATCATTTTCTTGAATGCCGGGCACCGTGTGGGATTTAAGTATTACCGTGGTAGCAAGAAAACGAAGAGATTCTAGGAGAATGATATGTGAATTCTTCTGCATTGATGAAAATGATCTCCAACTCTTCGACCAGCTGCTCAAGGGTCTGTCCCTTCGGATTGGTCGTATATCTATCCCAAAGGTGTATACTATTTAGTTCACTGAGAAAGATCGCGTTACCATGCAGCTGAAATACACCTTATCAAAGTCGATTGATGGGGTAATACAGAGACACAAGAAAATACCTCTCATCCAAGTGAAGCTGGAATCTTACGGCCTGAAGAGAAGTTTTAAGAGCCAGAGTCATAACAGAGAGATCACATCGGGTGCAAGTTGCGCTTCCACCTTCCCACCTCCCATCCTGTAGAGTGGCAGTTGTGAAATCCTTGTAAGGTTGGATGGGAAGGTAGGCAGTTAGGATGAACCCTACATAGTCCCCTGAAGTTAGGTAGCCAAAGGAAGGAGAGAAGCCCCCGCAGCTTCTTCCATTTAGCATAGAATCTACATCAATTCCACTGAAGGATATTGTCATCCGGATCTATCTTGAAGTAGTTCTAGTGAGCCACTTTGGAATAAGTGGTAGGAGGAAAGAAATAAGAAGGAATATGATACATAAACTAAATGATGTAACACTAGTAGATGTAACCGGCATTACCTGGGTAAAAAATATTTAGAAAATCATAAGCAAGATGCGGGTTGAAATTCTTATATTTTTACAAATTATTGTTTAAACCAATGCTATATCGCAACACATCCTTGTAGACAATCTTCTTCTTCTTTGCCAAAGCGTATACTTCGCCGAAGACGATGCTGCTCAAGTGGCGCAGGCACCAAAGGACGCCACTCTAACTACCTTCTTCAAACTCTGTCAGCAAGGTCCTTTTGCAAGAGCATTGTTGTATGCCCAGGTGCTCTCATACTACATGTGGAAGAAGAGAAAAGAATGGGCGAAATTTTAAAGGGTCGACAAAAATTGGTCAAATTTTTTTTGAAAAAAGGAGCTATTTTTGACCATTTTTCGTTTACGGGCCGATCTGGCCGATTTTCCTGACAGTCTAAACCCAGCTCACATTCCCCTGGTCGAACAGACAAACAGATTAGAGATTTATAGATATATATTACTTAGATGATTTTGAATTCTAGCATTGTTGTTTCTTTTTCCATAAATCATTAAAAATAACAAATAATACTTTGTTTCTTCAATCAAACCTATCATGAGGCAAGGATTCGACAAGCTTATATTGAGGTTTGTGATTAAACAGCTTAATCACCATTTAAACCTTTTTATCTTCCTTATTTCATGTGTATGGGATATTTTTTTTTCATTTTATGTTCTCTTCCTCCTTTCTTTGGTTAAAGGTTATGCAATGTTTTTTATTCTGGTTTTAGTTACCCCAAGTAAGCGAGTTCAAATTCATGTTTTAATAGATTGGGTCTTTGGATTTACTTTTGGATATAATACCCTTTCCAGGTCTCTTATTACGATTGAAAAGCTGAATTTATGTAATCCAATGAGTACCTATCAACATGAGAGAGGGTAAAACAAGGTAAAATGATAGGAGTGGTTGGTAAGAACAAATTCATATACATGGTACATCTACTACAATCTACCTTCAGACGAACCTTTTGTAGGGTAGTTAGTCTGAGGGAGCTCTAAAAGGTCAAGGTCAGGTTGAGTTTTGCTCACACATACAAAAGTCCTGATTCCCACTTTTTGCATTATGTGAAGGGGGGTTACAATGGGGTTGTCTGTCAAGATACCAGAAGCTAATATGCAGTACCTCATGGCTATGAGGGTCCCTTTGACTTAGTGGCCCTGATGTGGCTCGAACCTACTTAAGGGGGTGACGGTTGCTGATGATAATTTCTAAATGTGTGAAAATACAGTGGTAGTAAAGGAGTACAGTCATCATCAATCCATTTTTAGCCTTTATTTTCTCTCTTGCAAAAAATGATCAGATGTGGCATGGGATTGCATGCGATCTTCGCCCCAATGCCCGAGAGGGATTGACTTCTTTAAGGTTGGGCATGGTTTAAAGAGTTTGGCACCAACCTAGGTCAAAGGTATCACCAACTTTGTAAGGTCAGATGAAAACAAATCATCGTCGCATTAATCAACAAGATTTATTGATCTGTAGAGAAAACAAATATTCATTAACAGATGTAATAACATTCTACAATAATAGTAAAAAAAATAATAATGCAATGTGATATAATAAAGTAATGTGATATTCTTGCCTCCTTGAAAAAGAGAGTGATACGCAATTTTTATACGATCAAGTATACACACACATGAAACAAAGTACACAATAACGAGTAAACAACACCCAAGAGCTGAATATAAATATATGATAAATCCTTGGACGATTTGTCTATCCATATTTATTATTTATGGATTCCGCGTGAATCGATACGCCCCCAATAAGAAATAAAGTAAAGTAGTTAATATAGCTGGTAAAAACCTTGCCACTAATAAATAAAACATTTTTTATGAGTCTGTTTAAGAGTTTGTTAGACCCCAAACGATCATTTACATTTCTTCCCATACTCGATAAGTTTTTGACATGATAAGATCGACGAAGCGTTGGAGCAGTTTCAAAAGAATGACCTTATACGTTTGTGACCCCGCATTCGTAATAACTAAAATGATTCATGGGTTGAAGAGTTTACCTAATGATGAAAGGCTTGGAAGACTAAATCTTCCTACGTTAGAAAAGAGAAGAGTTCAAGGGGACTTAATTGAAGTCTTCAAGTGGGTAAAGGGTTGCAATAGCAAAGACATAGGTAAGGTTCTTATTTTTTCGAACATGATAGGACGCGTAGCAATGGCTTTAGACTGGACAAGTTTAGGTTTAAGAAAGAGATTGATAAAAATTGGTTTACAAATCGAATGGTAAATGAATGGAATAAGCTCAGTATCCGTGTGATAGAAGCATCATCTCGAGTGAGTTTTATGAATAGATTGGCTAGATTTATGGTTGATGATGCTATGTAGGACTAGGCTTGGTGATGGGAATAGGAGCTGCCTTGTATAGACTATTGATTAGCCTTTAGCAGACTTCTTCTTTTCTTGTTTTTTTTCTGAGCGAGCAAGTTACCCTTGATTTATTCAATCAAGGATTTATTCCTAATACGACGAAGTTCCAGATGCCTGGGTATTCAGAAGATGTCCCAAAGATTGTGATATCACCTCTCACTTCGAATATTGTATCATCTTATTAACAGTGGCAGCGTTTTGTGAATCAGGTTGTGAGAGGTCTTCCTTTCGTCTTTCTCTGCCTACCCGATCTCCTGAAAACCACTTCGTCTTTAGAAGAACATGTCCCTATTCGTCAGGTTTTTCCTCGGCTTGAATAGCATGGATTGAGCACAACACTTCTAAGTATCTCTTCGGTATCTCGTAACTCTTATATCGGACACTAGGGTTTCTCCTAGTAGAATTTGCCCTCTCGAAGAAAAAGTTCAAGTAATATGTGATTTTCTTCTATCTTCTTCGCTTAAGCAACATCGTTGGACCTTTGATATGGTAAATTTCTGCCACAAACTCATTATATGCTGAACTAGGTTTAATCAATCAATTTTTTAACCTTCTGCTCTCCAAAACTAAGAGTGCCTCGTCTCTACAGTGGTATTATGTTGCGCACGAAACGTTCTCTAGCAAGAAATAAGCTATAGCTTACGCTAACTACTTACTTCAACCATGTCATAGATTCACTATTAGCAGTGCCCCGGAAGCGTCCTCGACACATTTCGGCAGGACGCTGCAGCAGATGGTTAAAGTACATGATAATCTTTTCCTCTTTTTCTCGCTGTCTTTCCGATTCTTAAAAAAGCTACAGCACGTTCTCTAGAGAACATCTTGGAGTGTATCTTGCAGCCCGTACCTTGTGCTATACCTGGAAGGGCTTCAATTCATGATCGCCACTGAAAATAATCCACGTTTTTTTTTGGTGCTCTCTCTGATTGCATCGCGTCCTTTGTATACTGCAGTTAATGTTCTTCATTTTCTTTATTCTGCAACTAACGAGCCAATTCGTTAAGTTCCTGGGTCTTTTAACATCATATAGTATGCGTTCACTCCATTTATGCGTTCCTCACTCATTGTTAAAAATAATTCATTATGTAACAAAATTTCACTTTTTTCTTGTTCCAAGGTTAAAAGTGTTAATTCACAGTTGTTCATAACTAGAGTAAATGGAAAAATCTATTTCGACCCAAAACTTTGCTTTTTTAGGTGGAGCACTAAAATTCTAAATTTGTTAATTTGTAAAATAATGCTAGTGTTTTATTAATTTCGAAAAAAGGTTGAGAATTTCTAAAAGGCTTGAGGCTTTAATCTTTTCAAAGCATGGTAGAAAATTGTAAATATTGTTTAAAAAAACTATCAGAATGTTGTAGAATATTTGTTTTAAGTAAGCTTTCCAAAACATTATAGATTTAATGAGAAATTTCTAGAATTTAATAGAATATTATGGCGTTTCAAGAATCTTGTAGAACTTGCCAGAACACACCCCTGGAAACCTTTAGAACCATCTGAAATATTCTCGCATATAAATTCAGAAAGATTTATACAGGGATCTACTATTATTTCAGCTCTTAGAGTATAGAAATGGCATAAGACGCTGCAATCATTCCCCAGATGCATTCTGTTATATCTGCAGATGGTTCATGTAAACAAGAGCAAAGAAGTTTTGTGCGACAGCATCTGTGAAAATAAGTGAAGCTTACAAAGCATACTTTAGCATGGCAGTTGGGGACCAATACAAACCCTGGGCACCTCACTTTGCTTGTGAACACTGCAAAAAAACTTTCGAAAGTAAGGAAATAATTTGTTGTAAAGTGTAAAATATTAAATGTCACGAGTATTTAAGCTAAGTATTATGCTTGTTTGTAAGCCAAAAGAGTCATAAAGTATATTTTTAGTTTTACAGGATAGTATAGAGGGAAAAAGAGAGCCATGAACTTGTCATTCCCAGGAATTGGCGTGAATCCACTGATCACTCAAGCAACTGCTACTTCTGCATAGTGAACTCTTCCAAATATCGAAGTAGCAAAAATGCACCTGCTATTTCCTATTCCGATCTTCCATCCTCTATTACACTTGTACTATACAGTGCTAAACTTCCTGTACCTACCTCTCCAGAAAGAAATAAGCCACCTTCAGAAAAAGCAACACTTCAGAAGCTGAAAAGATCAATGAAGATGGAGACTACAGTGTCAGAGATATGGCTGTTGAGAGGAATCCATACTATCCAAACCAAAGAGACCTCAATGACCTTCTCAGAAATCTTGGTTTGTCAATGGAAAATGCTCAGCTCTTGATTTCCAGGCGCAAAGAGTGGCATTTGCTGGATGAAAATGTGCAAGTGACCAGCCAAAGAAAACGTCATAAATATTTCCTAATATTTGTTACGTCTCCATAATTGTACTAAGCATCCATCCCTTTCCTTGGGTAATTCATTTTATCTCAAAGAGGACTACAACAGTGTCAAGCTCCTGATACTACAGGATTTGAATTATAGGAGGTGTAACTGGAGAAGTGATTGGAAACTCCGAAATAGTAGCATATTTAAGGGGTCTAAAGGGAGGTTTTACCAAGTTTCCATGTCATCTCTGACTTTGGGATAATAGGGATACCACAGCATATTACCACAAGAAGCACTGGCCACAGAGGACTGAGTTCTCTGTTGAATGGCATAATGTCAAGGATGGGAAATTGATACACCCGCAAAAGGTGTCGTTCCTTACATTACTTGTACATTTAAAACTAGGTCTCATGAAGCATTTGTTACAACTCTTAACAAAGAGTCTGCAGCCTTCAAGTACCTGTAAAATTTCTTTCTCAGACTATCTGAGGCAAAGGTGAAAGCTGGTTATAGCAATGCCCTCTGGAGCATTCCTATAAATAATAATATAATAATCCTGCAGAAATTATGTTCATATATATATATATATATATATATATATATATATATATATATATATATATATATATATATATATGTATATATATATATATATATATATATATATGAAAAGAAACTCACAACTTGCACGTGAGTCAAAATTATGATAAATAACACCCACAAATAAAATGGAAAAACGATTCCGAGCGCTTTCGTCTTTATTCTAAAAGACCTCTTCATGGAATAACGTAGGTCAGGACAGACATTGTCTGTCCTGACCTACACTATTCCATGAAGCGGTTTTTTAGAATAAAGACAAAAGCGCTCGGAATCGTTTTTCCATTTTCCTTGTGGGTGTTATTTATCATATATATATATATATATATATATATATATATATATATATATATATATATATATATATATATATATATATATATATATATATACATATATATATATATATACAACAAAATCCCTTTTATACAAGATTTTCCTTTACACCACACATATACAAACACACGCCTTTCGCCATCTGCCTGGAATCATTTTTCAAGGTCCATTCGTGCACAGCGTCGCTTCAAAGAAAGGTCAGTCAAAACTCCTTTTCCACTTATTCTCTGCAAACAATCCACACAAGAGAGTAGGTCTTAATTCCTGTTCCTTCTCTCATTTACAGACCCCAATTCACATTCCATCATTAATCGTGTATTTTCATAATTACATATTTATATTCACCTGTGAACACACTATTCCTGTCACGTACTTTCAAATATTAACTTTTCAAACGCGTAACTTGTATTCCATTTCAACTTAAATCATCTATGTATTCTTCTATATTCTCTGTATAGCATTCAATTTGTATCCCTTAAATATCCTCTACGTTATTCAATTCAATTTTGTATAATAATAACTTCAAATCATAGATTATTGTAAGATTATAATATATCCTATTTTTGTTAACTTGAATCATTACATTCCCATGATAGCTAGGAGAGGTTAAATCCACGTTATCGTTACAGTACGATCAGTCAAAACCAAAACAACAAAATTTATGTACGTACTGACTATTGCATTTGCTATCTAAGGCTAAAGTATTCATGAAATAGTTAGAACCTCTACATAACTGGTGTCTTTGTTGGAACACAAGTCAGGAAAACCATAGTATTCATAATTCCCTGAAACACTTAATAAAAAGGAAAGGAAGCTTGAAAGAGTTTTGTTCGCCATGTCAGAGCTTTGGGGGCAACCACAAGGGTGACAATAATGTGGAAATGGTTGAAAATTTAATGAAAAACTATTACCAAATGGGCTGTAGAATGTCCGTGAAGGTTTGTATTCTTGATATCCATCTTGACAAGTTCAAGAAAAATATGGAATCATACTCAGAGAAGTAAAAGGAGCGCTTTCTTCAAGATATACTGAACTTCGAACATAGATACCAAAGTAGCATATAATAAAAACATGATGGGAGACTACAATCGAGGGCTCGTACAGGAAAATAGTTTTCATTTCAAACTGAAATCGACGAAAACTGTTCACTTATATATATTTTTTACTTGTTTTCATATATTTCTTCTGGAAGTTTCATTAAAATTGTATAAATTTAACTGTTTATAATTTTAGCCCTACAATGGATGACCCCCCCTAAAAAAAATTGCCTATTTTTAGTAAATATTTCATCATACATGCCCCAAAAGCAAAGTTTAAAACAAATAATGGTTATTTTCTATTGTTTTGCAATGGCAGGAGTTAGAAAATAGCACTTAATGGCACAAAAATTGTGTTACATAGTGTAACACTACCATAGAGCTTGTATAGGAGCAAGACATAGGAATGCATTTGTTGTATCATTATTCATAACTCTATGTTCGAGAAGTAGAACTATATGACAACCATTCCACGTGTATCTTGGTATAATTTTCTATGAATAACTTTCCTCGCCCACTTATTTTCTTACTTTATGTCGGAATGTTTTCGACCAAGTTAATGGTTTTTAACATCCTGGGATTCGAACTACTCCTAGGTTGATTAATCGTTGTTCCGTTAAGCAGGTATGAACGCTGTTGTTGCGAAGTGGTCACGCGCCTGCTTCTCTAGTCAGCATGCCGAAGTTCCTCGCTATACTAAAGCTACTCTGGTCCTATTTTCTAGTTTTGATGCGAGTTACTTTTTTCCTTTTCCTCATTATCTTAGTTGTAGTTATCTTTTGACAATAGTCGATATTTTCGCTCGTTAGCCAAAGGTTCTTTCATTGTCTGACATTCGATCACTACCATTACTCGAACTTTCGTCTCATGTTGGGTTTTGCGATTTAGCGTCAATTCTGCGATTATGATCTATCATGGGAGCCAATTCGAACCCCATCCATGCCAGTCGCCCCTGTCAATTATTGTTTCCTTTCGCTTGTGTATCCATAGTTATCATGCGCTGATCAACAGATCTATCAAAAATGTCCACCGTCAGTTGAAATCTTCTTTCCGTTTCAGGGACTTGTCTCTTACGTGGGTTGATGAGTTTACGCTGATTTCGCTGCGAATTCGTTCGTCCTTGAAAGAATATATTTCCTGATCTTTATCTTCCCGGTCATTTCTTTTATTGTCAAGTAATCTGTCACCATCTCCAAGAGAGCATGTTAATCAAGTTCCCTTTGTGCCTAAATATTTAACACTTTGTTTGCATGTTTTTTCTTTCATTTGTGACTCAACTCACTCTCCATTAAAGACTGCTTATGGTGGAACATTTTACGTAATTTTTCTGTATGCCAAAGATTTTGTCACTGTATCCTTAGAAAGCTTAAACCTAGAGCCCCCATGCCACCGCTGTAATGTTAGTTACCACGCCTTGACTCTCAGGAAAAACAAGTGATATATCTGTAGCCCCCTCAGGTACTTGATTAGCTGCAGCGGACACTGATTTTGAACGCAGTTTGGAGGTCCTAAGAGTCTGTTTTCTAAAGGACGCTGCCAAATACCACTTTTGTGTTAACCACTAAGTTGTTTATAATCGCGAACCGTATCGAGATACTACAAAGAGAAAGAAGTCGTCTAACGACTTCTCGGGATATTGACAATGATTTTTTTAAATATTTCTCGCGTAGAGTTATTTTTTAGGTTACAATTGCAATACCTGTATCAATGCCAGAATCTAACTATCGCAGTCTACAATACAGCCGCGTGAACGTTCAATTTAGCCGGATCTGTTTAAGTTATGGATGTCAGAACGTCGCTGAGCATCTTGGACCAGTGTTGCCATTCCTTAACAGTCGAATTGCGGTTAGGGTCGACATTAAAACGTTCGAGATGCAAAAAATTGTCTACATCAGTTTAATGAATTGATGGCGGAAGAAAATAGATAAAATAATATTCTATGATATAGTACTTCATGAAATATGACACGTTGCACATAGCTTCACTTCCTCATCTTCCTCACTTTCTTTACGACATCTCGCCATATCATAATCATTATGACTTAAGTACATGTAACAACTATATAGTCATATATCTCCGGGCGATTAGATAAAGAAATGGAAACTCCTGTAGCTCATTTGACCCCCTACCCCCTAAATGCTAATGACATTTGACAAACCCTCACACTAAATTTTAGATTTAGTTTTAACTTACATGAAAATTAGAATTTGTAATAGCAAAAAGACGACAGCAACCTGATAGAATACATTGCTACCACATATATTGTTGTCAAGAATATTAATGGAGTTTGAAATCATCGATCAACTGATAGTATTATTGGATATTGTTTATGAATTTATCTAACAAAAGCCATTGGGTTTTGCCTCAATTGATGGTCGCGGATTAAAGTCAGTGGTTTATGTCTCAATTAGTGGTCGCGGATTAAAGTCACTGGCTCTTGTCTCAATTGGTGGTCGTGGATTAAAGTCACTGGCTCTTGTCTCAATTGGTGGTCGCGGATTAAAGTCACTGGCTCTTGTCTCAATTGGTGGTCGCGGATTAAAGTCACTGGCTCTTGTCTCAATTAGTGGTCGCGGATTAAAGTCAGTGACTCCTGTCTCAATTATTGGTCGCAGATTAGAGCCAGAGGCTGTTGTCTTAATTGTTGGCGTTCTTATGCTTGGCAGAGATTGTTGCGCTGATCTTTATATAAATTTCATTTCCCGGTAGGGAGATCTCGCTCACAAGTGAAACGGGAGGACCCCCGTGATTAAAACACTCCATCGACTCCCTTTTCGGTCATCCTGGAGAAAGATATAAACTTCATTAACGCACCGTGTTCCTGGAATTCGGTCCTCTCAACATCGTAATCCTCGTCTCCGAAGGACGCCCCCCCCCATCCCCTCCCCCCGCACAGGAAACCTGTCTTCGTTACGGAGCCGGATGTAGGTTCAGGTGAGTTGAGTTACACACCCTTCTGGTACCTAGTATCCCATAATCCTAGTTACATGTTTCGTTGGTTTTCGATTTGTATATCTGTTACCTTTTAGGGGATTGCAACTTTCACCTTGCAATGGTAGCCACTACCAATTAATTATTCCTGTTCCTTCGGGCAGGTTCTTGGCAAAGTTGCGAGGTCATTTTTGTAAGAGGCTGACCTCGATGAAGAGATTTGGTCTCTATATATCTTTTCATTGAGCCTAAGTTTATTCAAATGTTCATATTCCATTTATTTATTCTTTTCAAATGAAGATTCCTACTCGTTGTATTCCGATACATGGAAGACCAAAAATAGTAATTAGTCATTGCAATTGGAAGGACGAAATTACATGATCCTTTTCTAAATCGCATGAATTCCTGGCCTCTTTTATCCTACGGTTGACAATTGTTGAATTCAGACTTGCTAAGATCCCTAGTCCACGCAAGCTTATCTAAGAATGCAACTTTGCGTACAGTCATCATATATTGTAGCTATTTCGTTTTATATTTTATACAATTCATATTATTTGTTCTAAGTGTTTATATTTAATTGTAATTAGAATTGTTTCTCGGAAACTCCCATAACCTCTCGTACGAATTTAAAATAAAAATATGCTTGTGTTTATAAGTAAGTTTCATTCATGGATATTTCTGGCGGATTATTTACCTTTCCGCGCGAATGTTTATGTCTCGTACGCTTTCGAAATGTTGATTATGAAGGACTTCGGTCTTAAAATGTGAATTGTGTTTGTAAGATTTGTCTTTCAGATAATGTTGGATAGATTGCCGTGTAGTGCGTTGTGTTTGGTTGCGTTCATAAATGTTGCGTTAGTTTTCTTATTATTTCGATAAAATAATTCACTATTTTCATATCTCTCCTTTATTTCTCGACAGTGAAATTCTTTTATTGGTTTCACTAATGTCCTTTTTTTCTCCTATTATTGTCCCTTTTCAGGAATAGACACCTTACCCATCCCCCTACTTAGAAATTGGGGAAGGGCGCTTATCTGACTAGGAACTGTTTTGGGAGACCTTGACTTCTCGAAAGGAAGAATCTTGCCTCCTTTATTAGCACTGGTATTGATCTTGTTTGTGTTGTTTTCGACCTAAAATCGGACAGGCATGGCAGCCTTCTCTGAAGGAACTCTGCTTTTGTAAGAAATTTCCTATTTAGATGAGAGTCCTGGTAGACGAAGAGCGAAGGGCTCCCATCCACCGTTGCAATCAGTGCCGTATTCACCCATGGCCCCTCGACATCACAAAACGCCCCTCCCCCCGAATTTCACGTTCTTACTCACAATTTATTCCAATAATAATATACAAATGAAGTAATTAATCGAATAACAAAGAGAGACAGACATGTTATAGTATTTTGACAAAACAAAAATTACTATTACGGTATTATAAACTAATTTTTTTATAGTGAATTAATTTTAATATACTGTAATGAAAATTCACTGTCGCTGTAATTTAAAATCGCATTCTAATAACATTAATATCTATTTTTCTATATATATCTAAACATAGTTTACATAATTTTTTCCAACTGAAAAAAGGTTGTATGGGCTCCGTGTTATTAGTGCCCCTTGTTACAATAATCACTTTGATGGTTTGGGGAAGAGAATCACCCATAAACTGTTGGGTAAAATGCTTAAGAATTTATAGTTAGTTTTTTATAATTTTTTGGAAATATGAAGCCAATTAGAATGGCGAATGAGCCACAAAAGAAAATATTATTTTTGCCTCGCTCCTTAGTGGCGTGTAGCCTATTCAACGATCCCCGGGAAATGTGTACATGCAAATATTCGCAAGTGCCTACTCAATTTGCTCACATCTTTTGCCCACAATCCCGAGTAAACACGACTCGGTAACTTTTTTATGGCTAAATATTCGTTGCTAAGCGTAATTGGCCGTGTGCAGGCCTACACTTAACTTGCCTATAAGCCTAATAGTCCCAATATCTTGGCTTTATCGAGCGTCATGAGATTGGTGAATGTTGCCAAGGTCGGAGCTTTGCCCGAGAGATAAGGTGACCACCGCATTGTTTTTGTTTTCTTCTCAACTCAGAAGCGGCGGGTAGGCTCTGAACACCCGAAACGGCGGGTAGGCTCTGAAACTCGGAAGCGGCGGGATAGGCTCTGAAACCCCGACACATCGGGGTAAGTTCTGAAACTCGGAAGCAGCAGAAAGGCTCTGAAACGGCGGGGTAGGCTCTGAAATTATGAAGCGGCGGGGTAGACTCTCAAACTCGGAAGTGGTGGGTAGGCTCTGAAACTCGGAAGCGGTGAGGTAAGCTCTGAAACCCCGAAACGGCGGTGTAGTCTCTGAAATTCGGAAGCGGTGGGGTAGGCTCTGAAATCCCTAAACGGTGGTGTAGTCTCTGAAATTCGGAAGCGGTGGGGTAGGCTCTGAAATCCCGAAACGTCGGTATAGGCTCTTAAACTCAGAAGCCGCGGACTATTTTCTGAAACTCAGAAGCGGAGGGGTAGGCTCCGAAATTTCAAAACGGCTGGGTAGGCTTTGAAACTTGGAAGCAGCAGGGTAAGCTCTGAAACTCGGAAGCGGTGGGTAGGCTCTGAAACCCCGAAACGGCGGGATAGCTTCGGAAGCGGAGGGGTAGGATTTGAAATACCAAAATAGCGGGGTAGGGTCTAAAACTAGGAAGCAGCGGGTAGGCTCTAAAACACCGAAATGGAGGCATAGGTTCTGAAACTCGGAAGCGGAGGGGTAAACTCTGAAATCCCGAAACGTCGGGGTAGGCTTTGAAATTCGGAAATGGGAAGTAGGCTCTGAAACTCAGAAGTGGCCTAGTAGGCTCTGAAAGCTGGAAATTGTGGGGTAGGTTTTGAAATTCGAAAGTGGTGGATAGGCTCTGAAATTCGATAGCGGCGGTGTAGGCTCTGAAATCCCGAAACGGCGGGGTAGATTCTAAAACTTGGAAGCGGTTGGGTAAGCTCTGAAACTCGAAAGCGATGGAGTAAGCTCTAAAACACCGAAACGGCGGTGTAGGCTCTGAAGTTCTGAAGTGGTTGTAGGCTCTGAAACGAAGAAGCGGCTGAGTAGGCTCTGAAACCCCGAAACGCCGGGGTGGTCTCTGAAATTTGGAGGTGGTGGCTAGGTTCTGAATCTGGCAATCGGCAGAGTAGTCTCTGATATCCCGAGGTAGGATCTGACCTCCCGAAACGGCGGGTAGGCTCTAAACTCAGGAGCGCTGGGGTAGGCTCTGAAACCTCGAAACGGTGGGGTAAATCCTGAAAGTCTGCAGCGGATGGGTAGGCTCTGAAATCGCGAAACGGCGGACTATGTTCTGAAACTTGGAAGCGGAGGGGTATGCTCTGAAACTCGGACGCGTTGAGGTAGGTTATGAAATCTCGAAACGGTTGAGTAGGCTCTGAATCTCGAAAGTGGCGGAGTAGGATCTGAAAACCCCGAAACAGCAAGGAATGCTCTGGAATTCGTAAGTGGTGGCTAAGCTCTGAAATTCGGAAGCGGAAGAGTAGGCTCTGAAACCCCGAAACGCCGAGGTAGGCTCTGAAACGCGAAAGCGGCGGGTAGGCTCTGAAACCCCGAAACGGCGGAGTAGGTTCTGAAGCTCGGAAGCGGAGGGGTAGGCTCTGAAATCTCGAAACGGCGGGGTAGGTTCTGAAGTTCGGAAGCGGAGGGGTAGGCTCTGAAATCCCGAAACGGGGGGATAGGCTTAAACTCTAAACGGCTGGTAGGTTCTGAAACCCCAAAACGGCGGGGTAGGCTCTGAAACTCGGAAGAGGAGGGGTAGGCTCTGAACAGCATTTCTACAGCTGAATGTTCTACACTGGGCTTGAGCCTTTTTAACAAGGTAAACGAACGTTAAAAGATATGCCATTTGTAAGAATCCTTACTGCTTTCTACACTAGCGGCCATAATGTAAGGGTCAGTAAGAACAAGTGTATTTAAATATTTATCATAGAAGTTTAAGAGAACGTTGAGACTATATATTATACATATAATTAGATACATCTAATATCTATCTTTCCTGAAAATTTCAAGTGAATAGATTAAATACTTCGTAAGTTATGAGGAAATAAACAAACTATCTTCCAAATTGCAGCGGCAAAAAGCTAAGGGTCACTTAGAAAAACAATGTAAAATGGAACAAGAACAAAAAGAAACTCATTATTAATTTTTTGTGAGCATCCCTTTACTAGCAATGACCTCCAGACATCTGTTACCAGGGAAGGAATTAATTTCTTGCAAAATGATGGGGTAATATTATTCCATTCGTTTTTCAATAATTCCTAGAGTTCATCTTGGTTCTTTGGATTTCTCCTTCGCGCCCCACTTCCAATAATCTTCCAAACGTTTTCTATAGGGTTGAGATTGAGACTTTGAGGTGGCGAGTCCATGAGATCAACCCTTTTATTACTGAAAAAATATTTTGACTCACTTCGCAGTGTGGCAGGGAGCGTTGTGCTGCACGAAGATAGGAGGTTGAACTAGCGAGGATCGAGATCTGAAATCTGCTTGTAGATTTCAGCATTGACTGTCCCTTGTAGGTGAATAAGTGGACCAGGACCAGCAGCAGAGATCACTCCCCACTCCATTACACTGCCTCATCCATATTTCACCGTCTTCTTCACACATTCACGATATAACCTTTCCCTACATCTTCGTCGGACGTACATCCCGCCATCGGAACCAATCACATTAAATTTCGATTCATCGCTAAAATGAACCTGCGACCACTGTTCTTTCCAAACGACATTGTGGAGGTTAGCCCAAAAGAGATCAAAGGTGCAAACTTTCCCAGACATAATCTGGCCATATCACCTTAATTTATGGCCCCCAGGACGTTTAATCAGTTCGAAACCCTGTCTGGCGACCCCCCTCCATTGTGCTCGGTTATCATCCCCCAGGGGAAAATCGAAAACGAGAACTATCACCTCCCCCCGCCGCTGTGAGACGACCGTGACTTGGGGCTGTTTACACAGCTACATTCCAAGTCTCCCATGGCACGCCAGGTGTCTTACGCCTCTTTCCCTAACCCTGTCCTTCGCAGAAACCCGGCCGTATTTATGCAAGCGACTCCTTTCATTGTGAGCGAGAGTTTCTTCCGACGTCCTTCCGCCAGATCGCGTCCCGTTGGGTCGTCGTGTCGACGCCTGTGATCCCTTGAGCGGATCTTACCTTCGTAATCTCTCTGGTCAGAGACGACTTACTCTCCTTCGTCATTACAAATTCGGGGGGGCTAACCAGGATCAACTCTCCGCTCATTCCCTCCACTCTACAAGGTCCGTGTACCTTAACCACAACCGTGAGACAAGAGTAAGGAAGGCCGAGAAGTCCTTCCGTGCAGATTCCCATCTGGTGGCCGTGCCGACACCAGTCCCTGGAGCGGACTCCCCCCCCCCATCTTTCGTGATTCCCATTTGGATAACAATTTGGAACCTGTTATACGCTCATCTTCCGCTCTACGAAGTCCCCCCGAGGTTTCGCCATCGATTTCGCCGCCGCAGAGGTAAAACCGAGGTTCCATTCCCGTGATATTTCCTCCATTTAATTCACTCCCCGAAAAAACCCGTAATTCCCCGCATTTAATTAATATTATCTCAACCCGTGTTTAATAACGGTTTTCAAGTGATTGTTACAATTCCCGAGCTATTCCCATTTATTCCTTGCCCGCCTGTATTAACAACTGGTCGCTTATTCATTATTATATTAGTATGCCTAGTTTTCGTGACAAATAATAATTATATTATTTACTTGCATATTAAAGGTTATCTTTGTAAGAGGTTTTTCTTTCAATAACTCCTGAGCTGAAACGGCAATCTCGATTCCTCCCTTTTAATGGCCATCCTTGGATTAACGCAATCGAATATAAATTGGGCACAAGCGCTTAGCCGTGACTTGCCGGTCTTGTTGAATACCCGTGGGTCCGACTCTGTATAGAGCGTGACCCCACCGTGTAGTTCCTCGACAGACATGTTCGTGAGCGTAACCAAGATTGGCTCTTTGATTCTTCTCGGAGATCAGAGGTTTCTTTGCCGGTGCCCGAGCAAACAACCCGGAGCCTTCTAACCTCCGGGAAACTGTTTTACGCGATAATTTGACATCAGAGGTGGAGCTGGACTTCCGGAGTATTTCAGTAAAACTCTTAAAACAATCCTTCAGTGACATTATAACTATAATGCGATTATGTCTTAGGGGCGTTTTACCTGGTCTACCGGTTTTGGGTTTAACATCTGTGACTTAAAACGAGCTACAATTCGTTGCACAACACTTTAGACCTTCCTACAGTAGTTACTATCACATAATCCGTCTCACATTCTTGGTGAGGCACACAATCCTTTGTTTTTCATCACAGGACACCGGTTGTCTCTCACAAGCCGCCATGTTGACAATTGAATGTTCCAATAATGTATGATTATAAGAAGTAACCGTTAGCCTATCAACAGTTTCCTAAACACCAATACCTCGGTTGGTAGTTCATTTTTCCTAAGTGACCCTTAACTTTTGACTGCTGATATTTGGAAGATAGTTTGTTTATTTCCTCATAAATTACCAAATATTTATTCCATTCACTTGAAATTTTCCCGAAAAATAGTTATTAGATATAAAGGGTGTCCCCCCAAAATGTATAAACACTTTAGATAATTGTAATTGTAAATAATTGTAAATTTTGAAAATGAAATTATTTTAATAAACACCTACTTTGCAATTATTTAAAGTGTGTATACATTTTTCTGGGACACCCTGTATATGAATATTTGTATAATATATAGTCTCAACGTGTTCTTAAACTTATATAGTAAACATTTAGATACACTTACTGACCCTTATAATGGCCGCTAGTGTATAAGTAGCAACTTAAAGGCCTGAGGGATGAAGGTCACCAGTTTATAGGGGGGGGCGGAAGTCCCCCGTTATGAGGTACCCGGGTTTTATAGGTATAAGGGAAATGGCCACCGGCTACCAGTTTGTTGGTAGTGACGTAGTGGTTGCCAGTTAAGTTTGGGGCAGGAAGGGCACATTACCGTTACCTTTATAGCGTGATGTAGGGACGATCGCGGGTTACCACTTTATGGTAGGAGGAGAAAGGCCGTCCAGGGATGCCGCTTTATAATACAGACGGGTAAAGGTAACAGTTCCAGTTATGGTTAAAAATGACGCGGCCATTTCGCGAGGTCCCTACTGTCCCCAGGGTAAAGTGATAGGTGGCGTTGAGTTTGTACCTCACTCCAAAAGATACTTGAATATGTATCGGCTTGGATGGGCTTACCGAAGGCTTGTGATCGAGAAAGGACTGAGAGGAATCACGTAAAAAAAATAAGGTTTAATTCCAAAAGAACAAAACAAACAAGCAAGACAAAAATCAGGCTCGCGTTTACAGAGTACGGTTAGGGAAATTTCTTACTACCGGTCAGGAAAGCGAGAGTAACGAGAACAAGACTTAGGCCGTTAAGACGGGAGCTTTGCTAAGCTAAACGAAGCGTAATTAATAACCGGGTGACTCTGACATCGAGAATTAGAATAAAGAATGAGGATGCGTTCTCCATTTTTCTTCTATACATAGGGCAGGAGAAAGGCGTGGCCTCTTCCTGCCTCCAGGGTACGCTGTCTTTAGTTCTGCCCGCAGGGCGGGATTTCCTCGACCGACGTTGATCCCTTTTTCCGTGGTCATGGATCCATAGCGTCTAAAAATTGAGGCTTTCTTGATATAAATTTTATAACACCTGGTGAGGCGACAGCTGTCTCGTCTTAATCCCTTTTCCAGACAAGAAATGTTCGTTTTTATTACACTGTCGCTAACTTTTATTGACATCTGAATTCACAGCTTTCCGTTTAATACTTGACCAGTCTACAAATACATATATATATATATATATATATATATATATATATATATATATATATATATATATATATATATATATATATATATATATATATATATATATATATATACGTGTGGACATTTGATACAACTTTCCCTATTCCTGCGAGGCATTCTGCTGGTGCAATTTAATGCCAGGGCCATGCTCTCCACAGGCCCATCACCTCACTAAGCTTGAACAACTTCCCCTATTTTTTGATGAAAGAAATCCAACGAGGGCGTTTCATTAAAGGGTGAGAGTATTGATAAATGAAGGGATGGGATAAATAAGCATAGGTCTGACCTCAATATTCAAAGTTGACAAAGTCATCATTTCCATCCTTGTTAAAAACAAAACAAACCAGCACGACAGGTTCGGCGTCAATTTCCACTCGGCATGAATGGCCTTAAACACATTTAGGGAATGGCTTATAAGATATATGTAGACCGTGGGCCACAGGGATTAACCCCAACTCTAGGGAGGGGGGGGGAACTTGGTCGATTAGAGGGACAAAAGGGGGAGAAGCGGACATTTGCAACTTCAACTTTATGAACTGTGGCTAATTATGAAAAATAATCTGCACTCATTAAGATGCCTTTATTTCTATTAAGTGGACCTACTTTTAACTTGGGATCCGAACCACGGTTATCTATAGCGTGTGGTAGCTGCCGTGAAGACTCGACCCTTCCAGCTAACCTGTAGCCGGGCTAATTGTGAAGTTTAATTCTATGATGGCTTTGCCATCAACTCAAATTATGGGTTAATAGTTTGTAATTGTGTCTATCACATATGACATGTGGTGGATTTATGAAGTTGACATCTGGGCAACATAACTTTACAGTAGCCACAAGCCCTATCCCCCGCAGTGTGGGTGGGTGGGGGAGCAGGGACACTCAATATATCTGCTACAACTGAATCCTGGAATAGCGTCCCCACCTTTCCCGATCTTAGTGACCTAAGAGAAAGTGGTGCCCTCTCTCAGGACATCTTTTGCACCACTTTTAAATATCGCACTATCCTTTTTGCGCCTATTTAGATCCAGCAAAGAGTGGAAGAGGGTATTACACTTTCTGAAAAAACAAAGCCTATCAAAGATAACCAGATTCCATTAACCAGACACGATCAAGATTTCTGGCCTGGTTTTTGAAGCTTATATTTAAGCGAGGACTTAACTTCCCATCGTATTCGAACCACGAGTCTCTACAGAATCTAAAAGCCACCGTGGATTTGACCCCAATCTAGACCCCCGTTCTGGGACTAACCACACTCGATGTGGTTTAACTTTTCTTAAATCCGAAGAGGCATCTCCAATCGACAACGCCGTAGCTACTTTGGATCCTCCATAGCCCTCTTCACTGACAGGGGAGCCCCAGGAACTCCACCATGTCCCCCAGAGTAGAAGGTACAGATCTTCTTTTGATGAGTTGATGGAATGCTTTGTGCTTGTGCGGTTTGGGCAGTTGAAGGGAGGTTTTGATGATGCGCCCCACTCTTACTTGTCTCCTGCGAACACTGCGACGCTGCGCTGCCTCACGCCCGCATGCCGCTTGAAGCCGTTTCCGCTCCATAGAGGATCGCGCCTTCTCGGTCTTTACTCCGAAAATGTGAAATGCCCTGCACATTCGTTTCTGCTCTTCTCTCGGTGCCTTCACTAGTGTTTTGAAGACATCTCTTCTCTCTAGTATGTCGACGACAAGGCGCTCTTCAAGGTACATGACCTTGTACCGGGTATTGTAAAAGTCCTGTTACATTCGTTACGATGCTCTCAACAAAGGAAACAATGATAGTTTTGATGCAGTTAGACACTTTTTTTATTGCTTTAACATATATGTTTAAATTGTAATATTAATCAATGTGGCCACCCTCGATGGCGAGTAAGCGCTCCAGGCGAGACCTGAAGGCCGTGAACACGTTGAAGACGAAGTCCTTCCTCATGCTGGCGCACACGCAGTTGACGGTGACTTTCTCTCGTCGACGTACTGTGGCAGACCTTGCAGGACTTGCCTTCAACATGCGCCTACACATTGTAATCGAGAGGTCGGGCGACTAAGGTGGCTAAAATTGCTTCGACCAGGAGTTCATTTTCGACTCAAACCACTCTTGCACCATCTTAGCCGTGCGGGCCGGTCACCGTCCTGCTGAAAGACGTAATCTATCTTCTTTGTGATCTTTCTCACCCATAGCAGGACTTTCGTGGCCAAGATGTCCCCGTAATCGGCCGCGGTGGGTCTCTAACCGGCAACGAACCACACCGGCGTCATATTAAGCTATTCGAAGCCACAACACCGAGCATTATCACGGAGACCGAGTGTTTGGTCGTGGGCAAGTAGCGGGTCTCGGAGATTTCCTGGCCGAAGCTTACCACCTGGTCGTTCTTTATGTTGATGACTGGAACAACCGTGAAGGATTTTTTTTATCAGAAAAAAATCAATTGCCACGAGTCTTCAAGTCGTTGAGAAGGCGACGACATCGCTCCCGACGCTATTCTTGCATACGGTCGTTAAACAGAGGCCTTTTTTTCTACGCACCTCAAGCTCGTGCCGTCCTCCTCCTTGACGGCCCTGGGCACCGAGATGTTCTTTTTCTTTGCCAGCGTAGTCATTATGTGCTTCGGATCACTTCCGAATGCCTTTCTCACAGACAAACGGTTGACAACTTGAGGTTTGCCTGAACGAGGTCTTTGAGGTCTTCCCCGTTCTCGAGCCTCTCCGTGACTCTGTGGACGGACATCCGACTGACGTGGAGCCGCTTAGCGATGTCGGACTTGTTGTGACCCGGTCACAGGAGAGCAGAGATCTCGATTCTTTTCACTTCCTTCTCGACACATACTAAAAAAGACACTTTAATGACACGTGCTGGAAAAGTAGAACTTTAAGTTTGATTGACGGAACTTTTTCTCACTCACGTAAACCTCTCGGAAGATAAAAAAACCCGAGTGCAACAGAACCTTTGCAAAACCCGGTATAGCGCTGTATAAAGACATTTATTTACGCATGGGCCATTGACACCAGAGGCTGGTGTTGAAGCGAGGTTTATTCTGTTCTTGTCCTTTCGGAAGAGAAGAGTGGCTTTTTAATTGGGCTAAAATTACTGTCGGGTGTAGTGATTTGTGTATTTAGGGGGAGGGAGTCATTTAGGATTTGTGACGAAAGATTGACAAGTGGCTGCGGGTAGGGTGGATGTGTTTTATGTTGTGATTTGAGGAAGGTTTGCGTTCGAAATTGCTTTGTTTTGAACATTTCGTAGATAAATTAAATGTTTGAAAGGAGGAAATGGAATTTTATAGGAGTAATATTTTGCAGTAATGTTTATTAATTATCTATCGCTACTGTGGTTACTACTATTACTGTATAGAAACTTATTAAAATCCAAAATGTGTATAACATACACGATTTAGGATTCTTCTTATCTCCTCTTTGAGACGCCTTTGGGACGACCAAGTGTCCTTGCTTGTCAGTAATCCGTAATCAATGTTTAATGGTTACAAACATTTGGGGCCATTTAGAGCATACTATCCCAAATGAGGAAGTGGGTTATGAAAATTATTATTAATCAGCTTTTATATTCATTGGGGCCATTTAGAGCATACAAGCATTGGTTACCGGCGTGCGCGGGATAAAAAGTCCTGTAGAAAATAAATACAAATGATTGTTTGAAATTCTTACATTGTGGCAGAAAAATATCTTTACTTGCTGATTATTATTATTTGTGGGTTGAATGCAGATTCAGGATCGTTGCGTACTCTCCCTATCACATAATATCATATGATATAAATATATTATATAATGAAACCACTTTTTGAGCACAAAAGTTTATTAAACCGGAACTAGTTTCGGTATGAAGTTTTCCATACCATCTTCAGCCGTAGATGGTATGGATAACTTCATACCGAAACTAGTTCCGGTTCAATAAACTTTTGTGCTCAAAAAGTGGTTTCATTGTACAATAATTTAGTCCCTATTGGGAAAAACAGTGTCTTCATATCATATAATATACTTACAATGAGTAAACGTTTCACTTCGTATGCCTGGCAGTTTACGCGCACGCGTGAATGACCGTTAGTTATAAGAGAACGACGTTGAGGCCGCAGGAGCAGATGAATCATCTTATAGATGCAGATAGGCATCAAAGGCACGGATTGATTTAAATTAAGGGTCCTTTTTTCAGCACCATAGAATCTACTGGGCTTGTAATTAACAACTGTGGCATTTAAGGTATATTTACTATAAATTTTAATACTATGAAATATGAATTAAAGTTGTATGTTTGTAAATGTTCTTTGCGGTATTATTGAATGAGAGTTATAGTCTTGAACTGTTTCTAAATGTATTAGTAGGTATTACATTACTTGGTGTTTTCCGAAGTATTAAGGGTTGTACACAAATGTCAATAGATTCTAATGAAAGTAGGCCCAAATTTAAGCTCGCAAGTGGGTCGATGATATAGGAGGGGTACTGGCCCTGTTACAACTGTAACCTGGAAAAGTGCCAAACCCTTTCGACCCCAGTGCCCTCAGAGAAACTGTTGGTCTCGTGTCGTCATTTGCACCTCTATTAACTTAATATTTTTTCACGCCTGTATAAACCCAATAAATGTTGAAAGAGGGCGTTAAATAATCCTAAAAAAAATACAATAGAGGCAAAAAGTGGTATTCTTTCATGAAATTGGAAATTCCTAGTCAGAAATTGAGGAAACGACATTTCAAGATACAAAAAATCAAGCAACAGCGGTGACCGAGTCATTTCGGAAGCAAACATGCTTCAGAAGTGAATCTTTCTCGCAACTGCGTCTATATTCTTCGACCCATCGACAAAATTGAAATAACTTAAAAGCAACCAGACAGGAACCTCAATCGACATCACTTCACATCTCGACACGAGAGAGATTTTCAAGTAGCAACTCCAACTCCCTGGCGGAAGTGGGGCCTCTCTGAGTGCTTTATATGTAGTTTCTGGACCTGGCGGAAGTGGAGCCTCTCTGAGTGCTCTCTATGGAGCTTCTAGCCCAGTCAAAAGTGGGGCCTCTCTAAGTGCTCTCTATGTAGTTTCTAGCTCTGTCGGAAGTGGGGCCTCTCTGAGTGTTTTCTATGTAGTTTCTGGCCCTGGCAGAAATGGGGCCTCTCTGAGTGCTCTCTATGTAGTTTCTGGCCCTGGCGGAAGTGGGGCCTCTCTGAGTGCTCTCTATGTACTTTCTGGCCCTGGCGGAAGTGAAGCCTCTCAGAATGCTCTCTATGTAGTTTCTGACTCTGGCGGAATTGGGCCTCTCTGAGTGCTCTCTATGTAGTTTCTGGCTGTGGCGGAAGTGGGGCCTCTCTGAGTGTTTTCTATGTAGTTTATGACCCTGGCAGAAGTGGGACCTTTCTGAGTGCTCTCTCTGTAGTTTCTGACTCTGGCGTAATTGGGCCTCTCAGAGTGCTCTCTATGTAGTTTCTGGCCCTGGTGGAAGTGGGGCCTCTCTGAGTGTTTTCTATGTAGTTTCTGGCCCTGGCGGAAGTGGGGCCTTTCTGAGTACTCTCTATGTAGTTTCTTGTCTTGGCGAAAGTGGGGCCTCTCTGAGTGCTCTCTATGTAGTTTCTGGCTCTGGCAGAAGTGGGGCCTCTCAGAGTGCTCTCTATGTAGTTTCTGACCTTCCGTGATGTAGGCCTACTCCTACCAAGTTTGTGTTGTAAACAGATTCCCAAACCGCGATTTATGTACTACCCGACTCCTTGTGTCCTCCCCCCCCCCCCCCTAGCTCATTTTCCTTTTACACTACCTCTTGATAATTAGCTTCGTGAGTTGGATGTGTTGGGGGGGTTAAATAACGGTCACTCTCCTCTCTGATTTAATAAAATCATGCTCAGAAATATGCTATTATACACCTATTTTAGTAATTATAAAAATATCTCCTTCACTATTTGCACATTCTTGTTTGCTAAAACTTTTCAAGGCATCCTTTTTTTTACCTTTTGGTGTAAGATTTTACGCTGTGCGATTAATTTGAATTCATCAATAAATTATTTAAGAATCCCTGTGACCTTTGACCTAAGGTTCTTAGTGGCTTTTCTAAATAAACAACGAATATTTTTCTATAAATAAAACGATTTGTTGTGAAATTTGGCTCACCATTCCGAGTGGTTCCAAAGACGTTTGAAAAAAAAAAGAGTTACGAGTATATAACATTTGATAAGTGCTTTAACTCTATCAGTTGACAAAATTTTATCTTCAGGGATAAAATATAACAAAAAATAAAGAACTGGAATTATAAAAATGATTAAAGATAACAAACTATACCAAGCCTTACCAATCTAAAGTGTAGGTAAGATTTGGAGGGTACAACACCAAAACTGGTTAGGTTAGGTTAGTTGAATTAGGTCTCCGTCTCAATATTTGAGATTCTCGATATTTGATATTACCCTGGGCATCATTTTACTAATTTCCTTCTACCTCTGTTCTTTCTATCTAGCTTCATGTTTATGTATTGAGGGGGAATTCCACGTCCCTCCCCCATAGATACAATATGGTATTGATATAAAGTAATGTCATACCACGACATATATATTTATTAATATACCTATTATATAATTTTGGTGTCAAGTGTGTTTGGGTTTTTTACGAACCCGTGTGATTTTAAGTTCGACATTAGAAGTTCCATTGTTATTCACGTCTATACCTTTTATTTTATTTATGGTATTGTACTGGCAGAAGGCAAGTTCAAGTTAATTGAAGATCCATGGAACGTAATCTATTTAGATTTTGTGTTGGACCCCATGTAATTAATTTTTTTTGTGTGTGTTTGAATTTTGGATACTCTCCTGGGTATTAATCCAAAAGAGTTAAGGTCTTTGGTGCCCTAATTCCGGTAGGACCATTTTATTTTTTTTTCCGCTTAGAAATAGCAGAGGTAGGTAGCTGTATCATAATTTTTTTTGTGAACAAGGCCTTCACGAATATTCAAGTATTCGTTTCGCGTGGGTAGTGTTCTAGCTCGTTCGCGTGTCAGTGTTCCCTCAGTTAACTGCGTAACAATGTCATCCTTCGAAAAATTCAAGAGTCAGGGTGAAATGTTAGGTCTTTCAGGCAAAGACCTGCTAAATTACGTACAGGAAGAAGAGAGGAACGAACGGGCAGAGCGAAGGGAGATGGAGAAGAACAAAATGGAGATGGAGAAGAACAAAATAGAGATGGAGGAGAACAAACTGAAAATGGAGATGGAAGAACGTGAACAAATTAGGCAGCATGAGCAGGAAATGAGCCGAAATCAAATGGATTCTTAGTCCATCGGTTCCCGGGCTGAAATTCCCCAAACTCCTTCAGTCAACCTTCCCGCTTTTAATGATAGAGAGGACTTTGGGTCATTTTTAACCCATTTTGAGAGAATCTTTCAGATCAATAGATGGGATCTCGAAAATGATGGCGTCGCTTGCTTACTTCCCCTCCTAAATGCCAAGTTAAGGGATATCTTCGTATCCCTTTCCCCGGAAGCAACTTTGGACTATTCCACGTTAAAGTCCAAATTGTTAGCCGCTGTTCATATGAATTGTGAATTCTACCGCTCCCGATTCCGTCAGGAAAGGATCCGCCCTGGTCAAACATTTCAGGAACACGGGCACATCCTCCAAAAACACCTTCAGTGTTGGCTGGATGCGTGCAAGATTCCCCAGGTCTACGAGTCCCTTCTGGACTTCTTCCTTAAGGATCAGCTTTTAGCTGCCGTGGCTCCCAAAATTCATGCCTTCATTAAGGATAAACGTTGTGCCACTTTCAAGGAATGCCTGGAAGAGGCCGATGTCTACGCGGGTAGTCACAATTTATACCCTAAGGATGTTAAAAAGGCTCCCCAATCACCCCCCAAAACTATATTTTATGGTCCTAAGACCCCTCCTAAATTGGTTCCAAGATTTACCAAAGTTCCTAGTCCCTCGAAGCCAAGAAACTTCCATCCATCTGAACACCAAGACATTAAGCCCCTAGTTTCTTCTCCCCCGGTTGTACCGTACCAAAAGAACCCTATCGTCTGCTACACCTGCCGAGTTCCCGGCCATTACTGCACAAACTGTCCTCAAAACTCCCGATTCGCAAACTCTCAGTCCCACCAAGTGCACCAATTCTGGGCCACCCCTGATCCCCTTCCGTCGCCTCAGGAAATACCACATCCTCCCTCGCCCGCCAAAGGTCCGGTCCATCAGGTAAACTTCCTCTTTAATGAGAACGACCCTGGTGGATTGAAATTCGAGAACGGAACTGTGGACGGTCGCCGACTATCCACCCTCGTCCGTGACACCGGGTGCACCTGCATCATAGTGTCTGAGGACCTACTCCCCCCTGTTGTCCCGACCACAAGAAGTTTGCGGTGGTCCACGACTACCTTGGCTGGGCCAGTCGTTTCCCAGTAACTCGTTGTCACACCGAGTGTGACTATATGTCCGGTTAGGCCGAAGTGGTAGAGGCCCCCATCTAGTTCTGCTCCGTTTTGTTCGGTCAGAACCCCGTAATCTACGACCATCCCGTGGCCCAGCTCGTGATTGCCCGTAAACAGGCAGCCCTGAGATCCCATGCACCCGTTCCCCTGGAAACCCCTATCGACCCATAGTTCCAAGCCTTCCGGAGCGACAAGTTTGCGCGCGCCCAGAAGGAGTGCGCAACTCCCCCCCCTCCCCTCCCTTGGGAAGAAATCTAAATCCCTCGAACGTGAGTCCACCCGAGGTAACAAACGAGTGTCGTATCTCGTGAAGAAGGACTTATTGAGAGGTACAAGACCCACTTTGACCTTAAGTCACGAGAACTAAAATTCAAGCCTGGCGCGGAGGTGCTGGTGCTACTTCCCACGGGAAGCAACAAACTCCTTAGCCAGTGGAAGGGACCCTATCCCGTCCTTGAGGCTAGATGACCCGTGGATTACCTCATCCGTACTCCGGCAGGAGTGAAGGTTTTCCACGTGAATTGTATATTATCTCATTAATGTTCTTAATTATGATTTTTTTTGGTCCACTAAATTGTTTAGTCTTCAGTCCCATATTTCTGCCTCCATTTAATGGTATCATTTTGGGGGGCTCGACTGAAATGTCGCCAATGTTCTCCTGTGATTTTTTTTTTTAAATTGAACTAGTTAAATTGTCTCTAGAATTGACCCGTTTAAGGCTTATGTCCGCAAATTCCCCGCTGAGCTCAGATTAACGTTTTTTTTGTGTGTACACCTGTCGTAGCAGGTCAGAATTTTCCTAGACCCTTGATAATTCTAGTTGACGGGTGGGGTGATCCTTTCCTAAGCAACTGCTCTGTAAAGCATCATCTTTCGGATGTGAGATGTGTGGGGGAATTCCACGTGGAATTTCTTTTCCAGCACGGAAGTGATGTCCTTGCGCTGGATAAGATTCTAGAAGTTGGTTAGGCTTAAATGGGTAAGCCTTCCCCCCCCCCCCCCTTACACAAGCGGTAGCCTCGAACCGCGTCCACCACGGACCACCTTTACGTGGGTTAGAATCGCCTCGGCGTGAAGATTCGAGGCCATTCGAGAGTAGCGCTGTCCCCCCCCCCCGCGCGGGAGAGCCTCGGATATATATATATATATATATATATATATATATGGCTCGTCTTCCATGTGGAAGACACAGAGTTGAGGAGTCTCGCCCGGACCCAAGAAGATTCTCCTAGTTCCAAGTCAGGTGCTAACAACAAAGCAAAGTGACGGCTGAACTATTTGTGTGTTGGAATTAGCCCCAGCCAGTGAGGTAATTCCATTTGACGATCGCTACCGAGCGATTTTTCCGACTTCAGTCATCAACTCCTGCCGAAGCCTTCCTCGTTCGCCTCTCGTTTTCGGGTAGCCAAAATACTCTTCCCTGGAATGGACGTTACCGCCCCCCCCCATTTTTTGGAGAACCGTCATCACGTTAACTTCCCACTCAGAAGCTCCGATGGCCCTCACCTCACGTGCAGAAGACACCCGTGAAGCCTTACCTTGACGTCTCACCCTGAATTCTCCGTAAGCCAACCCCTCTCCCCCTTCAGTAACCCATTTGAGTTAATCCTCCCCATTTGAATAGTCTCCTTCTGTAATACATTAAATTTTAACTTCAGAGTCTGATGCATAACTACAATTCCCCCCCTCGTTTACCGATGTAATTTTGCCCATAAATAAAATTATATTTTTGTATAAGCCTCTTTAAATAACCTTGAGCTTTGCCATTGCCCAAATTTTACCTGACCTCGTTGCACTCTTATCTCGTTGTTCCGCGCGTCTAAACTCGTGGTGTTCCGTTCCTTGTCGGTTCGCCTTTAAGTTATTGGTCCCTCTCCCATAGATATAATATGTTATTGATACAAAGTAATGTCATACCATGACATGTATCCTTCGCCCTCGTTGGTTACATTAGGTCCCTGTCTGAGAAAGGATGAAAATCTCGAGAAGGGAGAAGGAAAATGCAGACTCGGGGGAATTCTAAAGGAGGCGCCGTGTCGAACCGTCAGCAAAAAATTGGAGTGGTCAGCGAATTTTAGGGTAGTGGTTGGCCGGACTGTCTTGAGAGAATCGGGGCTTATACTCCGCCCCACCCCCTCCAACCCTTTACCCTCTGAATGGTGTCTCGTTGAGAGGCAGCGGTTTCTAGAGTCATGGCCAAATGTTTTGAGGCTAATACATATATACATATATCTCTTTTTTACATTTGTTTTTAACTTTTACTTGATATGAATAAATATTCTAATATTTAAATTGTTGCAGGTTTATTAAAGAGTCAGCATTTCTAAAATGATCAGAAAAGAAAAACTGCTTCCTTCGCTGAATCCAAAATCGCCCTCTGGTCCTTTTCCTGTAGGAAATGAGTTTCGGTCACTACAGATTTGCTACTCGATCAAAAAAGTAAAATGATTACAAATATGGGTTAAATTAATAATGTTGTGTAAGTGTAATTTATTTCGTAATATTTCTTTGTAAAAATAAATGCTTGAATCTCTTTCAATTCCAGAAATGGGTCTTTCCCCCATCATAAGAGTGCAACCATTGTTGCTTTACACCAAAGTGGCTCGGAGTACAAGGAGATAATTGCTAAAGGTATTGCATCAAGGAGCACTCTCTTTAGGATCATTAATGACTTTAAAACGACTGGTTACACTCCTCTGAAGAAGTCTTCTGGACGCTCTTGAGCTTTAAATCAATATCAAGATCGCCTCCTAGTAAGGTCTCGTCTCAAGTACCGGGTTGCTTCCAGTGCCAAATTCGCTTGTGATTGGAAAAAACTAGGTGCGAACGTTTCAGCGCCCACAGTAAAGCGGAAATTTTTCAACCAGTCTGAAGTCGAGAATGACTGAAAAGTAGTCTCCCTCACCTCCCCAAGAAGAACCGTCCGGATAGGCTCCATTTTTGGACGAGATATAAAGAATAGACTGTTGAAGACTGCGCTAAAGTGATATCTCTAATTAAGCTCCCTCCCGCTCCCTCCCTCTCCTCGTTAAGAGGAGAAAAGGGGAGTGCTTTCATGAATCTTTCGTCGTGCCCTCGCTGAAGCCTCCGATATGTCGGGCTACTTCTCATCTAAAATAATTGGGGCACTAACAATTTTGCTCAAGAACACTACCATGAACTCAAAATGGTGCCAAAATGTGCTTCTTCAGGACCTTTATCCAACAGTTCAAGACCAGTTTAGTGATTAAAACTGTATTATTTTAGTATGATGTTGCACTTTGTCACGAAGCAAAATCAATGACAAAGTTCTTGGCTGAAAATAACATCGAAATTGTGGGACCTTGTCCAGGGAATTCACCAGATTTGAAGCCAATTGAGAATTTGTGGGTGATGATCAAACTAGCGTTTGATAAACAGAAACCATCCAATTGGGAGCAGTTGCGGCTCCTTATTGATCAAAAATGGAGCAATATCAGTCATGATATCATCATAAATTTGGTCTCCAGTTGCCAAAACGAATTGGAGCAGTCAATTTATTGTATTTATGACGAAAATGGGTATGGGCTCTAAATTTTTGCATATTTCACCTTCAAATCATGATACAAACATACTAAAACAAAATACAACGTTTGATTACCTCTATTAATTTTCTTATATAAAAAAATATACAGCCTCAAAACTTTTGACAATGACTGTAGTTTCCTTGCCCTGTGGTGACTCGAGGTTTGGACCTTGAAAGGGGGTATCAACTGCAGCTGGCCTATGGTGGATTTCGCCCCCCCCCCCCTCAATGCTCGAAGATCTCTATCTCCTTATAAACATTTGGGCAGAGACTCCCTCGCTGTTCAATGGCTTAAATTAAAACTACTCAAGGTATACACTTTCTCTCTTCATTCCATTAAAACACCTCATTATAAAAATCTCTTTAACTACTTTGTGGAGATGTTCAAGTTGATTTTCGGTTTTTAAATTAAGAAAACAATAAAATTACACTATTGCTTCCTATAAGAATCTTTCTCGTCCGCTATTTTTCCCGTTAGGTGTTGCTTCGTTGGATTACACCGCTTCTCGGTCGCCTCTCCGGCAAAGTTGACCTCACACAAGCAACGAACCCGCCAAACGCATTTATTCCAATTAGACCCGAGTTCTTGCGGCTCCTCTTGCGCATGCCCTTGGAAGTCCTTGAGGATAATGGTTGCCTCCATCTTCGCCCCAACTCCGTGTGGGGTGGAGTTAAGCCTTTTGTGCCAGCGGCCCGCTATCCATTAGGGAGTGGAGGTTGGAAGGGAGGGGGGGGGGCATGCAATTTATCTGCCTTCAAACGAGTTCGAATTTTTTGTACGAACCCATTTGTTGGGGAGCTGCGGGCGAAAGGCCGTCGCCCGGTTAAGCTAGGCTCCCCTCCCGGGCTCAGTTACTCCCTCCTCCCCTCCTAACCCTTTAGTTTCCCTACAATGGTCGGTCGGGTTACCCCGATAAGTGCCGCTGTGAGATCCCCCCACAAACCCTTCCATATCAGACGTAGGAGGGGTGTTTTGAAAGTTTCGGGTTTCGTTCGGACGGCATTTAGGTCAGCGGCTGGATGCGCCCCTCCTACCCAGGGGGGTAGGGGGGATTAAGGACCGATCGATGCTCTGTCTCGAGCGTCTGCCAGAGTACAGGGTTCTTCCAGCTGCAGCTGACATCTGGAGCAATACGTGTCCTCCATACCTTCAACACTTGTATACCTGCTGCTATATATTTTCCACTCCTTTTTCACTCCGTCCAACTTCTGCACTTTCTCGTTAAAGGGGGATTATTCCTCGTTGAGAGAGGGGTATTTTTCGTCGTTGAGAGGGGGTATTTATCCTCGTTATAGGGAGTATTTTTCTTCGTTGAGAGTGAGTATTTTTCGTCGTTGAGGGGGTATTTTTCATCGTTGAGGATATTATTTTCCTCGTTAAGGGGTTATTTTTCCTTCATCGAGGGGGTATTGTTCCTAATTGAGGGGGCATTTTTCCTCGTGCAAAGGGGTTATATTTCCTTGTTGAGGGGAAGAATTTTTTTCGTCGTTGAGGGGGTATTTTTCCTTGTTTGGGGGAGTATTTTTCCTCGTTGAGGGTATTTTCTTAGTTAAAGAATTATTTTTTCAGCGTTGAGGGGGAGGTATTTTTCCCTCGTCGAGGAGGGTATTTTTCCTCGTTGAGGGAGGTATTGTTTTCTCGTCGAGGAGTTATTTTTCCCCTGTTGAGAGGGGTTATTTTTCATTCGTTGTGAGAGTATTTGTCCTCGTTGAGGGGTATTTTCCCTCGGTAAGGGTGGTATTTTTTCTTGTTGAGAGGGTATTTTTCCCTCGTCGTAGGGGTATTTTTTCATCGTTGAGGGGGTATTTTTTCTCGTTGAGGGCTTATTTTTTCCTCCGTTGAGGGTTATAATTTTTCCCTCGTCGAGGTGGATATTTTTCCTGGTTGAGGGAGTATTTTTTCCTCGTTGAGAGTAGGTATTTTTACCTTGTCGAAGGGGTATTTTTCCTCATTGAGGGTATTTTTTCTCGTTAAGGGGGTATTTCTTCCTCGTTGAAGAGGGGGGATTTTTTTCCTCGTTGAGTGTGGTACTTTGTCCCTCGTCTAGGGGGTTATTTGTCTCCTCATTAGGGGTATTTTACCTCGCTGAGGGGGTATCTTTTTTCTTTATGGGGAGTATTTTTAAGATTTTGAGAGTGGGTATTTTTCTTCGTTGAGGTGGTATTTTTCCTCGTTGAGGGAGTATTTTTCCTCATTGAGGGTAGTATTTTCCTCGTTAAGGGGGTATTTCTCTTTCGTCGAGGGGGTATTTTTCCTTGTTGAGGGGGGACTTTTCCTCGTGTAAAGGGGTTAGATTTCCTTGTTGAGGGGGTATTTTTCTTTGTTTAGGGGCGTATTTTTCTTTGTTTAGGGGCGTAATTTTCCTCGTTGAGTGGGGGTTATTTTTGCCTCGTCGAGAGGGGTATATTTCCTCGTTGATGGGGTATTGTTTTCTCGTCGAGGGGGTATTTTCTCTCTTTTGAGAGAAGGTTATTTTTCACTCATCGAGAGGGATATATTTCCTCGTTGATGGGGTATTGTTTCCTCGTTAAGGAGGTATTCTTCCTCGTCAATGGGGGTATTTTTCTGCGTTGAGGGGGTATTTTTCCCTCGTCGATGGGGTATTTTTCCTCGTTGAGGGGGTCGGGGTATTTTCCCTCGAATTTAGAGCGCAATAGCAACGAAACCGCACCACGCCGAAAGTTTGCGAGAAGAAAATAGCGATGATGAAGGAGGTGGTAAGGTGTGAGCGAAATATGTATAATGCAGCTATCTCAACACGTAGTGAATGGGGGGGGGGGGGGCAAGGAGGAAACCAATATTCGCGTAGTGAGGCAAGAAGGGCACGCAAACCTCCCTATGTCACCTTAAATCCCCTTACAATAGCAAGAGAGGCGGCATTTGTGTCCGCCTTCTTCTTTCATCGCTCATCTTTCCTATTATTTACTCTCATTTTCTGTTTGCTATTATTTTTTCATTACCTTTATTTTTATTCTTTGTCTCTCTGCATTCCCTTTATTTCTCTTTATTTAGTTTCTCTATTCCCTTTATTTACTTTTATTTATTGTCCGTATTCCCTTTATTGCCGTTTATTTTTGTCTCTATTCCCTTTTATTACTATTTATTTATTATCTGTATTCACTCATTTGGCTCTTATTTCTTGTCTGTATTCACTTTATTTCCTTAATTTACCATCGGTATTCGCTTTATTTCCCCTTTTCTCGTCCGTATTCCTTTATTTCCTGTCTCTCTCCCTCTATTCCCTTCATTTCTTCTCTATATTTTTTTATTTCTTGTTAGTGTTCCCTTATTTGTTGTATGTACTCCCCTTTATGTTTACTGTACTCCCTTTATTTCTTGTTTATATTTTCTTTTTTCTTTATTAACAAAGGAAATGAAGACAAGCAGTCTGTATTCCCTCTATTTCCCTTTATTTCTTGTCTGTCTTCCCTTTTATTTCTTTTCTGTATTGCATTTAATTTATATATGTATTCCCTTTATTTTCCTAAATTTATTACCTGTATTCACTATATTTCCTGTCTTATTCTTTTAATTTCCTGTCTTATCCTTTTAATTTCCCTTTATTTCCTGTCTTATTCTTTTAATATCCCTTTATTTCCTGTCTTATTCTTTTAATATCCCTTTATTTCCTGTCTTATTCTTTTAATATCCCTTTATTTCCTGTCTTATTCTTTTAATTTCCCTTTATTTCCTGTCTTATTCTTTTAATTTCCCTTTATTTCCTGTCTTATTCTTTTAATTTCCCTTTATTTCCTGTCTTATTCTTTTAATTTCCCTTTATTTCCTGTCTTATTCTTTTAATTTCCCTTTATTTCCTGTCTTATTCTTTTAATTTCCCTTTATTTCCTGTCTTATTCTTTTAATTTCCCTTTATTTCCTGTCTTATTCTTTTAATTTCCCTTTATTTCCTGTCTTATTCTTTTAATTTCCCTTTATTTCCTGTCTTATTCTTTTAATTTCCCTTTATTTCCTGTCTTATTCTTTTAATTTCCCTTTATTTCCTGTCTGTATTCCCATTTAGATCTCTCCTCCGACGAACTGGGTGATCTCCTCAATGTCGCCTTCTCAAACTCCTCCGCCATCCTTGTGGATCTCGACCACTTCAATACCTTCCCCCCCCAAAACATCACCTAACATCCATGACTCCTTGAAGTCTTGAACGTTTTTCTCTCTTCCACTTCTTCACTTTCCCCGCCCCCACACACGGCAACATTCTTGATCTCGTTTTTTTACCAATGTCCAGTTCACAAACTCTCTTTCACGGCTCCTTCAAATGATCACTTTATTATCCATTTCGGCTTGACTCTTACCTTCTCGGGCTAACCTCCCTAATGTTCCTGTCACACGGTCACACAGCCACTGACTCTCCTACAGTGACCCTGGGCTGAGGTCTCGGGTTCTTGCCTCACTTTTCCCGGATAGCCCCACTGTCCTCACTTCTTCTGACCTCAACCTGTTCCCCCGCTCCTTTCTCTATCTTCCAATCTTTGCCGCTTACGTTCCCCTCCATCCTGCCTCCTCTCGAAGATCCCGCGCTCCTTGGTTCTCCAACACGCTCCTTGAGTGCAAAGAAACACAAAAGAGCATGTGAGAGGCGCCTTCGTTCCGCCCGCAACCAAGGCATTAGGACAAGACTAGCTTCTCTCGCCTATTTTCTTGTAACTCGTGCGTACAAAACCTTCTTTTGATCCTCTCACGATGCCCAAACAAACAAAATCCTCATATGCACTTTTCAAGCTCAGCACTCGCCCCTCGTCTCTCAGGCTTTCCATAATTCCACACCATCTCGCCATCCACCTTCTCTCCCCTTTTCTCTGAAAAGGTAGTAAATTTTGCTCTGGGATCCCGTCTTCGTCCGCACCCCGTCGCACTATAAACCCCCCTGCCCCATCCCCTAATCTCCCTTCCGTTACCCAAGTCTCCTCTCAAGAGATTGCGTTAATATTCCGCTTATCGAAAAAAAAACCCTGCTCTCCGCTTGACATTTTTCCACTAAATCTCAGTGTTCAGTTCCTACTAGTCCTCCTATCACACCTACTGGATATCTTCAACGCGAGGTACTTTCTGACTTGAGACATCCTGCTATCCGCCCGATCTTAAATAAAATCTTGACCCAAATAATCCTTTAAACTACTATCTAATCTCTCAACTTCCGTTTTTATCCAAAGCTCTTGAGAGGGAAGTAGCTGCCTGTCGTTGTATTGTAAGGGCTGAGTTGGTCTGTACGTAGGTTTGTTACGTACTATATTATTTGTTACGTTATTTAATATTTGAGGATTTCTAGTGCCATGTGCAGCGTTTCGAGGATTGAATTAACTACTTAAAATTATATATCTTTAATTACAACATACAAAAGTGAAATTTAAAAAAACAAACTATACATCTATGAATAAACGAGTCTATGTTAGAATTACTGACGTAAACCAAATGAATATAAAGTAATGGTTGCCCCCAAGCTCACTTTACTATTGGACGCTAATTGACACTCAAAAATAATTGAGAATTTCTTTACCTTTAAAAAAACCCACACGTGAATCCGGCTGAAGAATGACCTTGGCCTGGGATCTAATGTAGACGGGAAAATGGTTTTACGGTTAGGAGTGTGGGCATGTTCACAGACACCCAGCTGTTTGACTAGCGAGGAGACGGGCTTGAAGCAACAGGCGATTTCGGTGAGGGCGACAGGTGGCGTTAAGCACGTTGTCTTAGTCAGATGATCTAAGCAATGGGAAGGTGAAGGTACGCTCTTCCAATCTCTGGGCTAATCTTGGAATGGTTCGCACTGACGAGCGATGAGCAAACAAGTGAATCCTTTGACGAATGGGCGGTGGGGGGGAGGGGGGAGGGAGTTCACTTTGGAGTATTCCTCAATGGCGAGGACTACCTCGGGTTTTGTAGCAAACCGAGATAGGGGGTTTCTCTGACGAGAGTTGTATGAGAGTGATCCTCAATACATTTGATCGGTGCTCAGATTTCCTATCATCAGAAGGCAAATTAGTCGGAATTGGATCGAATTCAACAACACTTAGAGTCTCTCATTTATCCAGTTGTTTCCCTATAGGTCCGACAAATCCACGTGGCTCCGTTGTTTTCCCATCCAAATTTTCTTTTAACATTCTGATCACACCTGTTTTTGTTCCTGTATTCACTGCCGTTCCATCGCATCCCACAGCAACGAGCTCATCAGTTGCGATGTGATTTGCTTCTAGATACAAGAATATTGCGTGGCATATAGCTTTTTCAGAACCTGTCTTCATTGTCAGGTGCCCAAGGTATTCTTAACCAAGTTCTTCTATCATAGAGATGTGCTCTTCCATTATCTTCTTCTTGTAATGAGTTTCTTCCATTGTCTCAACAACAAATGTGCTATCTTTTATACCATCAAAATAAATAGAATATAATGGCTTATCCGATCTAATTTCTTGCTGTAGTGTAGTAGGTTCTTTGACACGCTCTCTTCTAACTTTTGACCTGTCAACTACTACAAAAGTTTCTTTGCCTTCAATTGACGATAAATCCTTAAGGATTGAACTTTTATTAAAGCTGCAGCTCGATCAGACACAGCAGTGCGGTCACATGCCAACGCAAATTCTGTCAATTGTATTCGTTTAGATGGAGTCTTGGATGAAAAAACTTTGTTTACTTCTTTGCGTTTCTGTTTCTGTGCTGAATGAAGAAAGAATTACTTCGATATTATCCTTTGAAGTAAATGGTTGATTTAAGAGACAATAGTCACGATTCTTCCTAACTGCACTCTGAATATTCAACTATGATTGAATTTGATCGATATTACTTATTGCCATTTTTCCAGTTGCTTGTTGGTCTTAAGAAACGTTTGCTCTAATGGCGGCACCTTCTTTTCTTTGCTACAAGAACAGTTTTTAAAGCTATTGCATTTACAACACGAAATATCAAACAATTGTTCTGCATTCTTTGTAAAATCGTGACAATTCTGTTTGAATGATGTCACATTTTTCCTGCTAATATTTCTAATTAAAGCCTGATATTTTGAATAATAATTTAAAATTCTTTTACTACCTGCCTCTATGGACACACAAGGGATTGATGCCGTTTTCCAAATAAAAATTAACTTCTCCGCTACTAATGGGATAATTTGTTTTAATTGGCGGGTCTTTTCTATTGCGGTTCTTTTCCTTTTCTCGCTCAAACAAAACATATTTTATAACATCTTTATAAGTTTGCAACACTCGTTCACTAATGGCGCAGGGGGCGCAAAACAAAGAGCTTTCAATTTCATGACACGTTCTAGGTTTAAATGCCCAAATTAAATATTGTTGTAATTATTTTCTTACATATTATTTAGCTCTGAAATATAATAAAACTTGTATAAATACTTATTGTATACTGTAAATAACTGTTCTTAAATACAAATAGAAGAATGTGATCAAAACAATAGACATTATACAGAGCCACACACAGACGCATCCAATCTCAACGAGATCCTCCGCGCTACTGAAACATAATTGTCACGTACGCTGCTATAATATGTCATTGAGGAACCTCTAAATATCAATCGATTACTTTAAAATTTCGTTTACTTGTTCTTTAAAATAAAATAATTATTTGGTGGATGTATCAAATCAAAATTCTAATTTAATTTTCAGATATAATCCACGAAAGTCAAAATTTAGTTGAAAATCGCATTATTTTCAACTTTCAATGGCGTTGAGGAACCTTTAAAAATTCTTATATCAAAAAAATCCTTTTAGGAAGTTTAATTTGACAGATAGCCCTGTCAAAAAATCGTGGTGGGAAATTAAATTTTAGAAAAAATGTTTTTCGCTCCACCCTAATTGGTAAATTTGTTATTTTACCAGGGGCGCCATGGATTCCGGGGGAGGAGGGGATGTGAGTACCAAATACCCAACGCGATCAGCTCCTGTATGTTTTATTCTCTTCCTAAAATAAAGTTGTGTAATTTAGCACTATGAATTACTATTTTATTTATATTTACATATTTTTATCTCTGTTACTTTATTTTTGTTATTTATGGTTGTTACTGTATATAAATAGTTTGTGTTTATTTAGTACTTAGAAATATGTGTTGTTATACTTATGAGGCAATGATAATTTATGTTGTTTCAAATCGATGAATAATTATAATAATACAAATAATAATTGCCCCTGACTGTTTTGTGGGGAAGGCGAAACAGTTATAGGGGGGCGCCAAAAAAGGTCGTTAGCCCAGGGAGCCATACCCACCCGAATCGCCGCTAAATCGTACCCACTTCACCCAAGAATGAAATACTTTACTATTTTTCAGTTCAAATCGAGTGGTACAACGAGAACTAAATTACCAGATAGACGTTGTTGGGTATATTGCCAGATACAACGCTCAGTAATTATTTCAGCCATGCTGTATTATAATTATGCACTTATACAAATAACGTACTTCGCTTCTAAATAACTAATGAATATAATGTTTAATCCAGGGGATTTATTGCCTCAAGTTTTTATCAATACTGAATATTACCTGAACTTCTCTAATAACTAATATTTGTGGTTGCTTCTGCGTTGAAGTAAAGGGATCAAGAGGTTCAAGAAAGCTGTCCAAGTTTTATTTGCCGGAGTACTACATAAAATGCTCATCCAAGATGTCCACTATACTTATACGGTTTGAACTTTGAATATCAGTTTCCTTCTTGCGTTATATTAATGCATCCCATACAGGATTTATGTTGTTTACATAATGATCGAAGCATCGCATCTTTTCCAGCTTCTCTTGATGAAGGCAGTTTATGTAGTCTCTTCCTCTTTTATAAAGTTATCTTAGCACAACGTCCTATTGTAAAATCTTTTCTACGGTTTCGCGCAATTTAGAAGCTTAAATCTACGACACTGGAGTATGATTTTAATTTGATGATTGTGTCCCTCGGAAGACCATGATACATGCAGAATTAAGAGCAAGTTCATCGAACATTGAGTGAGTAGCACTCAGCCCCAGTCAGTCTCTCTCAGTTGTTGTACTAGAAGGTACCGCTGTCCACTGTAGTGGACTAGGTTGCCTATCGGTGTCTTCTAAATTCTGCCGCAGTCTTATCCAGTCCCCCTTCTCTGCCGGAGTCCCTGCTTTCAGCGACTGCGGTTATCGGCCCACCCCTTCTGACTGATCGCATCGATGTCCTTGTACTTCATAACGCGTTTGTAGAAGTCCTTAAAACAGAGGTAAGGATGACCCTGTGCCCTAGTGCCAGTGAAAAACTCTCCATATAATAGATCCATTCTGCTATACAGTAACATGGAAACTCCAGTTTAGATGGCACTGCTATTGCCGTATGTAGAGGCTGACAATCTGAGGTCGCTTTAGAAACACATCATTTGTTATTCCGTCCTGTCGCCTAACGTTTAGGATGCCCTTGCGGTTTCGCATATAGAAGGAATTAAAGCATCTTTCATGTTGCTTGGAACATAGTCCAGGAGTAGCCACCGTAAGACAGGGTGCCGATGACCTATTCACTGTAGGCATATCTTAGTGTTAAGCGTAAACTTGCTGTTGTTCCAGACTGCATCAGTCTGGTAACTATTGTCATCCTACGAAAAATCCCCCGGTTGATCTCAATGTCGAACGAGAAGCTGTCAGTGATTTTTGGAGCCACATACGTGATCTGTTGCCCCACTTCCAGCATTTAGGCTGAAATGGCGATTGACTGAGGTCTCTCAATGCCTTGCCTTATCTCGTTTGTCTTCTTCAGGATGATGGTGAGGCTATTGTCTGAGTAACCTTTGAAGAACTGCTCCTTGAGCTTCCGCAAACAAAGCATTAGCAGCAGCAAACCTGTCTCTGGTGAAGACTTGCGTGGCTTTGATCTTCAGCCTTAGGCATGAGAGACTGAAGAGCCTGGGGGTAATGATGCAACCCTGCTTAACGCCGAAGCAGATGAGGTGGTGTTAAAAGCGCTTAATGATGTTACATCAAACTGGACGCCTTCACTCACTTTTGCCCGAATAGAAGGATCAGATGATGCCCAAGAGCCAAGGTCAAGGGGGAGGAGTCTTCAAATATTGTGGAGGATCTTGTACTGGCCATCTTTTTCGGTTTTCAAGTAAGACCACAAACATTTCACACTCCACACATATTCCACATCATTCATAATGAGTAAATCTTTTTTAAAAAAATGTTTATATATATGTCAAAATATGTTAACCTGACCCAACCCAACCTTAACATTTTTACCGCCCATTTCTCCACGTGTAAAACTGTGGCAATGACAAAAAAAAAAAAAAATCGGATACCCTCCAGTAAAACCAAAAGGTCCGTTTCCCCTTTTCGAGCTCGAATGCAAGAATTCTCACCGAAGGAATTTAGCTCCAGTCAATTGGCTATCCTTGGATTCGGTTTTAACCTCGTCTGGTGCAAGTACTCCCTCGAATTCACCCCTCGAGGTTAAACTCCATCGATTACGATTTACTCGTTCAATCACCCATTTCCCGCGTCGTCTTATTAGGCCTCAACCCCCAAGCTAGGCTCCAGCAACTCAATAGTGCTTTCTTAACCAGTCAACTCGTAAAGTGTATGTTCGTATATTGGCTCAACAGCAGCCGCTTGTGGGCTCACATTTGAGCCTATCTATTTGCTCCCTGGAATTATTTGGTCTGATCCTTGTAAACATTAAGTATCCGCTTGTAATCTTTTCCATTTGTATATACCGTGTACCTATTGTAATTATCAAATATAATTTTGGTACCCTGCTTTCCATAGCCCCAGAGCCCCGCAGACTTCTTTATTATATTAACGGCCAATTGCACTCGATTATGTAGATAAATTCTTCCACGCACTCGATTAGGAACCCCGTTCCCCCTACTTAGCTTCCCCGTCGTCTGCCGTTGCTGGGAGACAAGCGACGGTCACGCAATTGACCTTGACCGCCCACTCCGTCTAAATATAATATATATATATATATATATAAGATAATGGTGAACTACAATATTTGAATCAAGATTTTATTTATAACTATCGGACTAGTTTCGGCAACATGCCATTTTCAACTAATAATGAGGACGCTAGACAAGGAGCACAGAATTATATAAGGTAAGACACATTCTGAACAAAATGAAACAGCAGGAAACGATCTGGAAAAAAATATACTCGAGTAAATCTGGCGTGAATGACAATCTAAACAAAATGAAATGGGGCGGGAAACAATCTAGAGAGTTGCTAATTCCCAAGACTCATTGCATCCGGGGGCTTATAGATACAATTGGCGAATCTATTTATTATATATTTGTTAAATTTGTATTGCCCTTCAGATAAATTGAAATTATCAACTTTGTTAATGATGATGGATTCCGCAATTCTCCTTTCAATATAATTGTTTGATTTATAAATGATTTTTGCATGGTTAAAATAAATTCTATGGTCGTGCGTTTGCACGTGACTAAAGAGACTTGTCGAATTCCTACACCATTATCTTCCACTGATATACATCACGTCAATGTGATATCCTCCATATATATATATATATATATATATATATATATATATATATATATATATATATATATATATATATATATATACTGGTCATTCTACGACAAACATATTAAAACTACCAACTCTCAAAACTAGGCGATTGCAAGATGAGCTTATCGAAGTATTCAAAATTCTGAATAAATTTGATTTGAAAACGTAAATTGTAAAAAAGATTTTAAGTACAACTATGGATGGTATCATACGTAACAACGATTTTAAACTGAAAGGACGACGAAGGTTCCAAACGAACATAGCTTACAAAAATTTTACCTTTAACATCATCGATAAATGGAACGAACTCCCCGCGGAGCTAGTAAATGCTAGTATTGTGAATAGTTTTAAAAACAAAATTGACAGTTATTTTACGAATAATAATAATATTGTTTAAATACGGAGCCCTGTTATGGGTTGAATGTCTGGTGAGTAAACATCGTAACGACAATGTCCAAAAGAGAACTATCAGCATGTAATTATAGAATGGGACTGGCCTTTGAGTGGACTATGTAGTCCTTGCTAGCTCCCTGTAACTATGTAATTATGTGCCAACAGAATGCTATCGAATGTTTTGAGACTTTTACAGGCGCTAACATTTACATTTCTAACATCTAGTAATGCTTAAATTTTGTGAGATCTTACTAAATCATTTTTATTTGCATGCTAAAATAAACTAACATGACATAATTCAACGGATGACAAAAGCCGCAATGGCTAATCAGAGGTCATCCGTTTTAACACTAGCCCCATAAACTGCGTCCAAACACCGCTTAAAAAGGTATCAGCATTATATCATACAACTACAATACACAATATTAATAATTTAATTTATACAAAAAAAAAAACTCCCAAAAGCTGCATACACAGGAACAGGGGTGCCGAAATTTTGAAGGCAATTGTAACGAAACAAAATTCAAAATGTAACCTAAAACGTGAAAATGTAACCACTATTGTAATATTTATATTAAAGACAAATATAATTAATGCCATAAAAAATTAATGTATTTACCATATTGTTTTGCTTAAAAACTAATATCTTGATCCTTTTCTTTCTCCTTTATTGCACATATCAATGCTTTTGGCTTAATTTCTTGTGCTGGGCTCCACTTGTGCAATTGATTTCGTGAAGCATTGACTTGGAATGCATCAATGCATTTACTGTGCTTATCTTTAAACTTGGGTGATTTTTTACTTTGATATTATTCAAAAGAGAAAATATTCTTTCTGCACTGCTGAAGAGTCGGGTAAAGCCAACATGTGAAACATAAATTTACTTAATAAAGGATAACAGGGTTGATCTCCACATTTTTCCAAGGAAATAAGATGCGAAAATTTTTCAGGTTCGGTTTCTTTGAAACAAAATTTATCCTGATGAGTCGGTTCTCTCCATTCACTCTTGATGACTTCATATTGATCTGTACTCAAAAGATTTGGAAACTTTATTGCCAATGGGATGATTGACGTAGGTTTCCCTTCGGAAACATTGGTTATCCGGATCTAATGCTTCTAACTTATTGGAATTAGAAAGCAAATTGGAAGATAGGAACGATTCATAATTTCTTTCGAAACACGCAAATAAAAGTTGAATATATTAATTCTAAATTCTTGAAGGTCTTCCTCACTAATGGTTTCTGAGTTTTGCATGTAAATGCTTTCAGGAATGGCACCACAATAAACATTTTCTAGTTTAATTTAATTTGCAGAATTGCTAATATCAATGTCCTCAATTTCATTGGCTTTTACAATTTCTTGCTTTAAAAAATTGCCCAAAATGGCTTTTATGCCTCTAGTTATAGAATATTTCAATTTGTGCAGTCTAAATGATTCAGCCTGAAACTCCAAATTAATCTTATTAACACATGGCAATACATAGGCTGAAAATGAAAAATACACTTTTGTTATTGGCTTCTGCAATTCCTCAAATATTTTCGTAGCCATTGGGATCTCATCCTCAAAACTAGCTGTGGTGAAAAATAACAAAAGTGTTGACCATTGATCCAATATTCGTTTAACTACATTTTCCAAAGATAGCCACATCTAGTAGAGCTAAGATGAAGAATCTTATGCTGGCTAATTTTTACGAAACTTTGAAATTCTTGATATTCCGATAAGCGCTTTGGGCTATTGCTAATGTATGAAGAAATATTTTTTACTAACTCCTCTAGTTGGCGAGGCAATTCAAGACAAGCTTTAGAAGCACACGTTGTATATAATGACACACAAATGGTTGCAGAAATAAATCAGGATTTTTCTCTTTAAGTAGTTTTTGAACCCCATCCTTGTTCCCCATCATCACACTGGCATTATCACTAGCAAAACCGATTAGGTTTTCAAAAGGAATTTCATGTTCATCAAAAACTTTATTATAACACTATAAATGCCAATGCCAGTTGCATGTTTGATTTCTATTAGGGTCAGAAATTTGTCCACAGTTTACTTAATTTCTTCTTTATAATACCTAACAACCAAAACAAGTTGTTTCAGGGTAGATACATCGGTTATTTCAGCAATTATAAGTGAAAATCTTGTTTTTATCCTAGATAATAGATTATTCAAAGTATAAGGGCCAATCACATTGGAAAAAATACTTGTGCCTTTGGTTCTTGCGCACTTTATATCTTTAGCAATATTCGAATCGGGGCATACATTGGTAATAAGACCTGCCAAATGGTCTAAAAGAGCAATAGGCAAATTGTGTTCACCAATGAATGCACGAAGTTTAAGCTCAGCAGCTACAACAACCTTCTGATTCTGAGAAGAATGCTGTGAAGTTATAAAATCAGTTAGCTTTGAGGAAGTTTTTATTACTTTTATGTTCTTTTTATGCTTTTCCGAGGTTTTGTGTCTTTCTATGTGTGTAAGGGCATCTGAAATTTCAACACTGCACAATTTACAGAATCCTGTGTTACCGTCATATTTACTCATTTGCAGGCATGAAGAAAATCTTTTGTCATTGAATATATGTGATGCTATTTTCCTTTCACGTTTTATTCCAGTCATTTTTTGTTTCTTCTTAGGGGTACTGCATTCAGCTCTATTATAAGTATCGTCACCACTGTCACTCATATTGAGATGGGGTGTAATTGAAATCTTTAAAAAAATCAAGATCACTTGGCACATAAGAATAAGAAATTTTTACATTGACGCCGGAAGGCGAAGGGGAATGTACTGTTACGCAATACACAATGCATTATGGAAGTTGGAACCTATAAATAAATTGACCAATAAAAGAAGAGTTTACAAATCGCTTATCGTAGCTAGACGTTCAAGGTTCTTTATATGCATGCCTATTGGTCAATTAACTCACTCGTTTGAAAATAGGCTGATTAATTATCAGCCAATTATAATTGACGATAAGCAATTTTAGTTTTAAATATAATATATGATTGGTTTTTGAAACCAAAACAAAAGAATTAATGTTTTTTTAATTTAAGTTAAATTTTTAAAATATTATGACGAAATGTTACAAATGTAACCGAAAATCCCCTTTTGTAACCATTGTATCCTTTTGAAAGAAAATTACCAAAATGTAACCAAAGGTTACAATTGTAACCATTTCGGCAGCCCAGCACAGGAATGCGTTTAGAAATCTTTATTTATACGACGCTAGATCTGTTCCTGCGGTCATAACGTTGTTTGCTCATAACTAACGGTCATTCACGGTCAATCACGTGTGTCTGTCGGGCGTGGACAGTGAAACTTTTACTCATTGTAAGTATATTTTGAACCTTATGATGGGAATTATTCTTAAGACTCCTATATATAGTTATTGGTCAAGAAAATTACACGATAACACCTTTTTATTCCCCGCTGTTAATGAAGAGTTAGGTTTTGTAATATATTTCGTTTTTACAACTGGAGTAATTCTGCAGAAGGAAGTCGTCTGAAAAAACGAAACTCCTAAGCCCTTGTTCCCATCTCGGCAAAGTACACACCCGCCGTGAAATGAAAGAGGTGTAAACTCGTTTTATATTTAATGAAACACAATTGTCTCGTTTTAAACCTAAAATAATTATCAATGGTGCTATTATCTTTAAGACAAATATACCTATATAACTGATAAATTTCTGAAGAAGCGTACCATTGATAAAATCTTGTTCCGAAAATAAGCAAAACTTAGTGTTCGAAAGAGCTCCATTAAGATGGATAAGATTCGGCCTAATCACAAATCGAACAAAAAATACTTGAGTTTTGGTTTATCCAACAAATCGAAGCTTCCCAGCAAATTAAACAGTTTAAAACACTCCCCTTTACACACACAAAAACAAATTCAGCTTATTTTAAAAGATTGTTAGAAAAAAGAGAGATATTTTCAAATAAGGTACAATGACGGTTTCTGAAAAAGGCCCAAATCACTTCTTATGATTTCTCGGAACTAAGTACCTAAAAATGAAGCAGAAAAAGAAATAGACAAAGTTCTAATGTCCAATGATACTCTTTGGTGGCGAATTTTATTAGGTTGTAAAAAATAGATGCTGTTTTTATAAGATATAATAAATACTTAGCGTTGTTTCAATTACCCTAAATTTGGTGTAAGCAATTTAAAGATAACTTTAATAATGCATGTGCATTTTATAAACTCTAGTAATAAGTAGAGCCCAGAGCTTTTAAAACTAGCAATACCTAGGCCAGGGGTGGCAACCTGCGGCTCTTTCGTACTTCCACTGGGGCTCCCTGTGGTGGAGGAACGACGCTGTGGCAGCATCAGTCCTTGCGAATGACCCTGCTATCGAGCATTTAATTAAAATGTATTTTATTTCAGTTTGTTAGTTTTTTTAAATTTATTTATTTATATATTGAAATTTTCAACCCCAGGGAGACGAACCATGAAAATATCTACGAAGAGGAAAGTTTCTGAAGAAAACAGAACGTTCAACGCTACGTGGTCAGATTCATTTGCTTTCACTGCTGACGAGACTGGTTTACCAGTATGCTTAATATGTGGTGAGAAATTGGCAAACAACCAAAGGTCATATATTACAAGACATTTCCATAATAAGCGCACAGCCTTTGCTGAAAAATATCCGGATAGAGATGAGAGAGAAAAAAGCTGCTTCGGAACTGATGCAGAAGGTTTAACTGAACCAAAATAAATTCAAGAAGTAGATGAACTCTGCAAATTCAATTAGATAGGATAGTTTTGTGGTCCGCACAGGAAATAGTCAGGCACGGGAAACCGTTCACAGATGGAGAATATATTAAAGAATCATTCATTAAGATTTCAGAACATCTATTCACGGACTATTAAAACAATAGAGAAATTGAGTAAAAAAATCAGAGATACTTGTATGCCCCTCTCTGCAAAGACTGTCAAAGACAGAACCATCCTGCATCAAGAGGCAATTGTGTGCTCAAACTTTTCCTCTGGAATGCACAGAAGTAATGAATGTTGTCATTCAAAAATCTTAACAACATAATGGCAAAAGGTTTAAATCACTATCAGTTCTTTTTGTTACTGAAGTAGGTGGAAAGTACGCATTCTGATCTCCTGCTGCACAAAAAAGTCCGGTGGCTGTCAAGAGAAGAGGTGCTGAAACGGGTTGCCGCGTGTTTGGAAGAGGTGAAAACTTTCCTGGGCAGCATAGGGCGGCTCACCTTTACTGAGCTGGAACACCAGAATGGCTGGAAAAGCTACACTTCATGGTAGATATGACAGCGCACTTAAACAGTCTTAACACAACTCTTCAGGGGAAAGGAGGCACAGCTATGCACATATTGGAGTTGGTTTTGGCATTTAAGCGCAAGTTGACAGTGTTTGTCAGAGATTTACCACGAGGTACACTGTCTCACTTCCTCTCTTTTATCGCAATTCAAACATCGTTTGAGAAACGATTCTGTGACTTCAGAGATGAAAAGAACACATTATCCTTCCCTGGCCGTCGATCCATTCCTACTGAACATGACTGCATTTGCAAGTGTGAGTCAACCAGATCTGAAAATGGAACGCCGACTTAACCGACAGAAGTATGTGGGTGTGGAAGTTCCAGCGATTGACAGCTGATCTTGAAGATGTTGCCCGTCAGAAGGCCATGTTTGCTCACAATCACATGTGGAGTGAGATTGAAAACCTTCCCAAACCGGACCAACTTGTTTTTGAAACATGGAATGTCATCCTCGACACTTACGCCAACATGAGAAAATATGCAATTGGAGTCCTGTCAATATTTGGATCTACGTATGTATGTGTAGCTCTGGCTTGTAATTTGGTAGACTGGAGGCGGATAGATGTAGGGATTGGTGAATTTGTTTTGTTCTCTTAATACATTTACAGTGTATCTGGGTTTCTGGCAGTTCGTGTGACGCGGACGACGGAGTGGTGTTAATGACGGGAAAATATCATCTATGATGTTCCTGATTAGGTCCACACATACCTTTCTTCCTGTGCTTGTCTTACCTAATGTGGACGTAGTGAAGGTTACTCTGCAGGGTCTTCCGAAAGTCTTGTCACCCCTTGTAAATATTGTTTTAATATCCTCTTTCAAATATTGTTTTAATGTTATTATATTGTTTCTCTATCGTTATTACTTTTCGGTAAGGGGTGACAAGTCCTTCGGACCACCCTGTATGGTCGGCGAGGAAATTCTATAGTTCCATATGTAGTTTCGGATGGTATTTATATTTAGTTATCAAATTCTATTATGTGGTCTCAGGTACTTGAAATAAAAGGAGTTCAGAGACGAAGGTTCCCAGGCCAGAGGCTCCTATCCTGGTTTTGTTGACCTTTTACGACACATGCTGGAAGACGATAGGGGTATGATGCCGAGCCCCTCCCCCCACACATGGAAGTGGTTGCATATGAAATGACCCAAGGGACTATTATGAGGATGAGATTGGGTGAATTGATGTAAGGTGTTGTGAAGTGGACTGGGTGATACAGGTGGCTACTGGGTTGTTATCAGATACGGTTATTGTGAGAGGTTTGCGGTTATTGTTTATGCTTCACATGCGGCGCTGTACTGGGAACAAGCGAAGCGGGCGGATTAGAGGAAACCAGCTTCCGCATCTCGTCCATTGGATTAAGGCGTGGCCGTTTCCAGATCAGTCCGTTGGAATGCCGCCTCTCTCCGGACTTTAGATCGTATTAGAAGATGGGGGAGGTTATTACCTCATGTGCGCTTATTATGATTAGTGTTGAGGTGCTATGTGGGATTGCCCATCAGGGTAGACAGATATCGAGATGCACCCATGGTACAAGGCAGTCCTCCGGGCTGCTTGGCAAAGAAGGTGTAAGGCGGCCGAGGGAAACTTAAAGTTACGTGCCATTGCGCCGCGACTGTTCCCATGGACGAACCCCCCAATGCCGTGAAGGCTTCAGGTTGCTCTATCTCTCTCTCGTCTCCGAATTGAACCCACTCACGGGACGCCCCACCATTTGATGGAGCGCTCGCCCGCGCTCTATTGTGACGACTGCGTTGTCCCCCAGACTGTTCGGCACATTCTTGTTCAATGTCCTAGTCTGGGCGATCTCGCGCACGTTACCTGTTCCGGTACCGAAACGAGCGGGGTCACTACCACTTGTCCCTCGTACTCGAGACGGAGTCGTGCACTCAGTCTTGCGGACTATTTGACTCTCTTTGTTGTAGGTCACATGTTCCTGCGTCTAGAGGAGGCAGCCCTTCCCCCTCTACGCCGGAGCGTGCTTCCTTCTTGCTATTTTGCTTTTTATTTTGTTTCCCGTTTTTCTCTTTTTTTCTTCTTTTTGGAGGGGTCTTTTGCATATATTTTCTTTTGTAATCTAATCTAGCATTAGGCTGTAAGGTGATTACAGCGACCTTTGCTCAAGTAGGCAGCCGCCATATAGGCTCGAGAGACCACGGGAGTCGCTGTTTCATTAGAAGCAAATTTAGAGGGTTGACTGTGGTGTCCTATCTTGTTTTCGTCAATGTTCCGGTTTGTTCGTAACAGTGGAATGCGTTTGGTCGTCCACTAATCATGTGGTATAAAGGTTTAAATCATTGGATCCCAAAGGGAAGAAAAGGAGCTCGAGATTTGTGTTTTATCATCATTACGTGTTTCAAATGTTAATAAACTTAACTTGTTTTTCTTCTGAGGAGATTGAATTCAAGTGCATTACCTAAAATATACCAAAGTTCTTAAATAGGGACAGAAGAAAATTCATCTTTTTATAAAAGTATATTGGTAATTATAAAGGACAAAACCTGTCAGGAGAAAATGGCGTGAATCATTTTCATATGCCAGCTCCATAGTCATTTTCAGCATCATGGACAAATTTGCCCCCAAATGCTCCATTCTTAATACATGTCCAGTTGCCCGCTCGAACAAAATTTTTTGTGCTGATCACAATAATCGGATTATTGCCGAAACGTTAACAAGTCTCCTAAAAAGTAAACAAGAAAAGGCTCAGTAGCATTGAACACGTCATAACTTTCAATGAGAAAAGTAAACAAGAAAACGCTCAGTAGCATTGGACACGTCATAACCTTCAATGAGAAAAGTAAACGAGAAACACCTCAGTAGCATTGAACACGTCATAACCTTCTGTCGTAGTATTGCAAGAACCGAGTTGGGTATGTACGTATAGGTTTGTTACGTACTTCAAAAACTCCTTGATTACGTTTTCTCTAAGAGTGCTATATGATTATTATTACATTATTTTAATCTTTGAGGATTTCTAGTACCATGATCAGCGTTTCGAGGATTGGCTTAAATATTTTTAAGAAAATAGATCTTTAATTACAACCTGAAAAAAAGTGAAATCTAACAAAACAAACTATACAGCTATGAATTAAACAAGCTTAAATGAGACTTACTAATTTAAACAAATGAATATAAAGTAATGGTTGACGTAAAGCTCACTTTAATATTGGACGCTAATTGACACTCAGAAATAATGGAATTTCTTTACCTTTAAAACAACCACACGTGACTCGGAAGGAGACGGACCTTGGCCTTGAATTTTTATGTAGACGAAAGAATCTTTTTGGGGTTAGAGGCGTGGACGTGTTCACATACACCCCAGCTGTTTGGCTGGCGTGGGGGCAGGCTTCAGACAACAGGTGATTGCGGTGTGGGCGACGGATGGCATTAAGCACGTTGTCTTAGGCAGATGATTTCAACAACGGGGCCAAGAAAGTATGCTTCTTCCAATATTCTGGTTAATCTTTAAATGGTTCGCACTGACGAGCGATGAGCAAACAAGTAAATCCTTTGACAAATGGGGAGTGTTTGAGGGAGTTCATTTTGGGCTATTCCTCAATGGCGAAGACTATCTCTGTTTTTTGTTGTAAGCCGGGATAGGGAGTTTCTCTGACGAGAGATGTTTGAGCTTGTTTCTCAATACAAGCTAAACTAAATTCCGGCGTGACCACCAGGAACTGGCTCAGCATGAACTTCTTCTGAGTTCCTTTCGTTGATTGCCGGGAACTCTCGCCGGACTTCGTCGTCTCGATCTCTAACTCGATCTTCCACCTTCTTCTACAGGCATCCGCCTATATAGTTCACCACCCCACTGGGGGTAAGGGAAGGAGGGATGAGCTGATGAGGTCTTAGGAATTAAGCCTCTCTCCTTTAACGGCTCTTCTCCGAGCGTCTTTTACTTAGTCCTAAAGGCATTTTCTGGCTTTTGGAGGCCACTCCTCTAACTTCGTCTAGGAAGTGAAACTAGATCCCAACTCTTAGGGGAAATATTGCCGGTTTAACGAATGTTAGGCTCGCCGGACCCGAAATCTGATGACTCGTGCATCTCGTGGTTGTGGGAGGCCTTTCTGGTGGTCCGTGAGGCGAGGGGAGAGAGGGGGGGAGGTTAAGGAATCGGGTTACGCTGCCGAATGCCAGGACGTTGCGGTAACTGAACCAGGGCCTCTGTTCTTAGAGTGGGATATCGATTTTCCTACACCTTCAATGAGAAAAGTAAACAAGAAAAACCTCAGCAGCATTGAACACGTCATAACCTTCAATGAGAAAACTTAAAAGCTGTTTGAAACTTTACTGTCCAAGGCTAATTCATCAAATTAATTAAGATGACCCATAAAAGCGGGCTAGAATTTAGCAAAATCTCGATAAAAGAAAACGAAAATAATTCAGATTTGAGACATTTGGAGTATTGATAAAAGCTACTTGCAAATGATCAATTAAACATTGCGAAAAGTGTTCCTTCTCGCATAAAATAAACCATATCTGTTTGGAGTAGTCTGTAATTTTAAAGTTTGGTGGAGTAGAACCATTTTTTAAGGAATTATCAAAGGTAAGAGTTGTGCTATTAACGTAATGGTGTTCTTCCACAACAACAACTAGAGCCTAAGCGGTAAGGTAGCTACTATCACACAACATCGGGCACCCTTATAGGACGCTGTCTATCCACTCATGTGAGTATATATACCCAAAAGAGCATTCTAACACTCCTCCAAAGAACTATATCCAAAAGAGTATTCTGACATCCCTCAAAAGAAATGCACCCAAAAGACCATTCTAACACCCCTAAAAAGAACTGTACCCAAAACACCATTCTATCACGCCTATAAAGAACTGTACCCCAAAAGACCATTTTAACACCCTTCCAAAGAAGTGTATCAAAAACACTATTCTAACACCCCTGAAAATAACTGTACCCAAAAGACCATTCTAACACGCCTATAAAGAACTGTACCCAAAAGACGATTATAACACCCATTTAAAGAGCTGTACCCAAAAGACTATTCCAACACACCTCAAAAATTGCACCCAAAAGACCATTCTAACACCCTTCAACAAAACTGTGCTCAAAAGACCATTCTAACACCCCTCAAAAACTGTACCCAAAAGACCATTCTAACACCCCTCAACAGAACTGTGCAACAAAGACCATTATAATACCTATCAACAGAACTGTACCCAAAAGATCATTTTAACACCCATCAAAAGAACTGTACCCAAAAGACCATTCTAACCCCCTCAAAAGGACTGTAACCAAAAGACCATTCTAAAACCCTTATAAAGAAATCTACCCAGAAGACAATTCTAACATCCCTCAAGAGAACTATACACAAAGAGCATTCTAACACCTCTTAATTGAACTGTACCCAAAAGACACTTCTAACACCCCTCAACAGAACTATGCCCAAAAGACCATTCTAACACCCCTCAAAAAACTGTACCCAAGAGACCATTCTAACACCACTCAAAAAAACTGTGCCCCAAAATCCATTCTAACACCCATCAACAGAACTGTACCCAAAAGACCATTCTAACACCCATAAAAAGAACTGTACCCAAAATATCATTCTATCCCCCCTCAAAAGAACTGCTTTCAAAAGACCATTATAACACGCCTCAAAAGAACTGTACCTAAAGGGCCATTCTAACACCCCTCATCAGAACTTTACCCAAAAGACCATTATAACACCACTCAAAAAAAACTGTACCCAAAAGACCATTCTAGCACCCCTGAAAATATCTGTACCCAAAAGACCATTCTAGCACCCCTGAAAATATCTGTACCCAAAATACCATTCTATGACGCCTATAAAGAACTATACCCAAAAGACCATTTTAACACCCTTCCAAAGAAGTGTATCAAAAACACCAGTCTAACACCCCTGAAAATAACTGTACCCAAAAGACCATTCTAACACGCCTATAAAGAACTGTACCCAAAAGACCATTCTAACACCCATCAAAAGAACTGTACCCAAAAATATCATTATAATCCCCCTCAAAAGAATTGCACCCAAAAGACCATTCTAACACGTCTGAAAATAACTGTACCCAAAAGACCATTCTATCACGCCTATAAAGAACTGCACCAAAAAGACCATTTTAACACCCTTCAGAAGAACTGTATCAAAAATACCATTCTAACACCCCTGAAAATAACTGTACCCAAAAGAACATTCTAAGACGCCAGAAAAGAACTGTACCTAAAGAAGATTCTAACTCCCCTGAAAATAACTGTACCAAAAAGACCATTCTAACACACCTATCAAGAACTTTACTTAAAAGACGATTCTAACACCCACATAAAGAACTGTACCCAAATAACCATTCCAACACACCTCAAAAGAACTGTACCCAAAAGACCATCTAACACCCTACAACATAACTGTGCCCAAAACACCATTCTATCACCTCTGAAAAAACTGTACCCAAAAGGCTATTCTTACACTCCTCAACAGAACTGTACTCAAAAGAACATTCTAATACTCATCAACAGAACTGTGCTCAAAATACCAGTCTAATACACATCAACAGAACTGTACCCAAAAGACTATTCTAAGACCCTTCAAAAGTACTGTACCCAAAAGGCCATTCGAACATCCTCAACAGAACTATTCCCAAAATACCATTCTAACCACCCTCAAAAGAACTCTATCCAAAAGACCATTCTAACACCCCTTAATAGAAGTTTACCCAAAATACCAGACTAACATGCCTCAAAAGAACTGTACCCAAAAGACCATTCTAACACCCCTCAACAGAACTGTACCCAAAAGACAATTCTAACACGCCTCAAAAGAACTGTACCCAAAGGGCCATTTTAGCACCCCTCAAAAGAACTGTACCCAAAAGACCATTCTAACACCCCTCAAAAGAACTGTTAACAAAAAAGCCATTCTAACACCCTTGAAAATAACTGTACCCAAAATACCATTCTGTCACGCCTATAAAGAACTGTACTCAAAAGACTATTTTATCACCCTCCAAAAGAACTGTATCAAAAACATCATTCTAACCCCCCTAAAAATAACTATACCCAAAAGACCATTCTAACACACCTATCAAGAACTGTATCCAAAAGACGATTCTAACACCCATATAAAGAACTGTAACCAAAATACCATTCTAACACACCTCAAAAGAACTGTACCCAAAAGACCATCTAACACCCCTCAACAGAACTGTGCCCAAAACACCATTCTATCACCCCTGAAAAAACTGTACCCAAAAGACCATTCCTACATCCCTCAACAGAACTGCGCTCAAAAGAACATTCTAATACCAATGAACAGAACTGTACCTAAAAGACCATTCTAACCACCTTCAAAAGGACTGTACCCAAAAGACGATCCTAACAACCCTATAAAGAAATGTACTCAAAAGACCATTCTAACACCCCTCAACAGAACTGTATCCAAAGACCATTCTAACAACCCTGGAAAGAACTGTACCCAAAAGACCATTCTAACACCCCTCAACAGAACTGTACCCCAAAGACCCTTCTAACACCCTTCAAATGAACTGTACCAAAAAGACCATTCAAACACCCCTCAACAGAACTATGCCTAAAAGACCATTCTAACACCCCTTAAACGGACTGTACCCAAAAGACCCTTCTAACACCTCTCAACAAAACTGTACCCCAAAATCCATTCTAACACCCATCAACGGAACTGTACCCAAAAGACCATTCTAACCCCCCATCAAAAGAACTGTACCCAAAAGACCATTCTAACCCCCCTCAACCGAACTGTACCCAAAAAGACCATTCTGACCCCCCCTCAAAAGAACTGTACCCAAAAGACCATTCTAACACCCCTCAACAGAAGTATGCCTAAAAGACCATTCTAACACCCCTTAACAGAACTGTACCCAAAAGACCATTATAACACCTCTCAACAGAACTGTACCCAAAACACCATTCTAACCCCCCTCAAAAGAACTGTACTTAAAACACTATTCTAACCCCCCTCAAAAGAACTGTAACAACTGCAAAGGTTTAAAATACCCAATTGATTCAATTCTTTTTAAAACTGTTCGATTGGTATATTGGTTATCGTTATTTGCTTCGCGTGGATGAAGAGCGTACCCCGGACATTCCCAAGGCTGTGTGAAGGTGGCCACTCTTTCTTTTACAAGGTCAACAGAGCTAAGTCGCGTGCTCTCAATTATTCTTACTCATGACCTTCAAAACTTTCAACAAGTCGATAATCCGACCCATAGTTAGTTTACTTTTAATAATTCCCGGACTAATCTTGGGAGGACCTTCGCAATTATATCGATCGATAAGAGTTTTAAGTTTCCTTAGAATCGGCCGAATAGTTACAATGTTATTGCCACAAACCCATTAAAAATTAAAATAATTACCATCCGCCCGCCCGACCTACAGATCGACATAGTAACTTATAGAGTCGTGAGCACGCGGCTAAAAACTGTTTACCATCACCCTGTATAGTAATTCTAGTTTACTCAACTACAGCCTAATTTTGATTAGCTCCTTTCCAAGATGAGTTCTCCTCTATTACATAAGAATTCGTATCTTGGTGTGGCAATGACACCATAGAATTGCCCTCCTTATTACCCCTATGGGAAAATAATTAAGCGCAAGGCTTTGACTCGAGGACCTATGGCTATTGAGTTAAAACATAGGTAGGCAAATTGGACCGCGCGGGCCGCATGCGGGCCCGCGTTTCATTTCAGAATTCGACAAAATATTGAAAATTAATTCTTGATTATTTTGCCCAAATCTCAATGACTTCATATAGGCCTAGTTTTATATTTTTGGTCATTATTTAAGTTTGGCAATATTGAAAATTGCGTCAATAATTAAGTGTAAAGTGTAGCTGAGATTCCATGTTAACCTGTAAGTCCTCATTCTTATATAAGTCTGGAAACAGTTTAAAAGAGGTAGCAAAACTATGCCAAATAATTACCCTTAGTTATTAATGCGTAGTTATATCTATGACTATGTATTACATATAAACAAAGGCACAGAGGTAATTGCAGTTAACTTATATGTATTCGAAATTTACATCTAACTTTTTAAGCTTGGGCATCTATAGAAAAATTCCCTCAAAAATTTGAGTGAATCTTCATCACCCTCATGTCGAATGTGTGTTGGTCTCCGCCAGTGCCCTAAGATAGAAACGATAAACTCCCCTACACTCTCCTCTGTATGTCCACTAAAGGGCCCTTACACTCTCCTCTGTATGTCCACTAAATGGCTACGAGGTTTTTTGATGTCTCGTTGTCAGCGGTTCTTTCCTCTCCGAGTTCGCTCAAACCACACCTATTACGCTCGATTTCCCTTTGATGCTTAGGTGACACCTCTTTCTTAGGTACTTATACATTCAATTTCCCTTTTTACACGTTCGACCCACCCTTTTCTGACAGCACGTAAGAAATCCACAACCCCTCTGCCGTTTCCTTCCCTCCTGTACACCTCATACCCCACCAAATATAGCTATGTTTGGCAATTCTTCTGGAGAAAGTACTCCAAAGTCCAACCATTTGAGTAGAGGACGCTCTTAGCCTTGGTTAGCAGGTCTTGTAGGAGATGGTTCTCCGAATAAAAAACCAATGTTTTTGTTCTATTTAAGACTGTACCACAACCTTGTACCGGGTATTCCAGTCGGGATTGAGTTCCCTTGCTTGGGGTGCACTCAAACATACTCTCCTATCATTTTTTTTTTAGAAGTTGGATAATGGTAGATGAACACCCTTCTTTATTTTCAGTGGATTCATCTACCCCTAATCTTCTTTATTGTCCACTTTATTTTTGCCTCTATCTTCTCTCTTTCTCTTCTATTTTTTTCGGAAATTTGGTGGACTGTGTATTCCTTGCTTGGGCATTGGTATTTAATCGAGTTGGTGGAGCCCACCTGGTAACAGGTGACATTAATCAGGGCTCGAAAGGCTCGTGATCGGTGGATCTGCTTGAGTGGGTTATCCATGGTTGACTGGTTCCCTTCCTTCCTTTTCTAGTTCTTGTAGAGAGTAACTACCTCGGCTCCATACCTCATGGAACAAAACTGTAAGGACAAATTTCCGGGTTGAGAAAGTTTCTACACAGGTCCGAGGCTCTATATAAGTAAATAGTCATACTCGACCTATTTTCTGATCCTGCAAAGACTTTTTCTTTATAGCATGAGTACTGTATAAAGCTACTGCAGTATCTTCTTCTACGCAGATATTTTCTTTTATTATTATTCAGTATATGGTGAGTGACAATTTATTCTTCCATGCATCATGATGGTTTCAAATATTCTGTCAAGTTTTTGGTCATTTTAATTATTTTGCTAGCAGGTGATGTGGAGATAAACCCTGGACCCACTACCTTTAGACATCGGCAGTGCCGCATGCTGTATAGTAATATTAGTGGGGGTCATGCAGATTTAAATGACTTGATTGTAACTTCCAGATAATTTGACATCTTATTTTGCTCTGAGACTTTGGTATCAAACTTTAGATCCTCTAAAGAGCTCTCAATTCCAGGTTTCAAACAGTCTCATCTATTGAAGAGTGATGATCGTGAGAGAGGTCGAGGAATGGTGGATCTCCTGCCTCTCGGAAGCCAAATTATGAATGTAATTGCCATGAGGCTTTAGTTGTGAAAGTATGTGGCAGGTATAATAATCTTTACTTATTTTCAATCTATCGAAACCCTGGTGCCCATGATGACATATTTGACTGTTTACTGGGCGGGTATAACATCTATACAAGAAAAGGATAAGAAAGCTGCATTCTTTTTAGTGGGTGATTTTAATGCCCATTATAGAGTAGTTGAACTCTGTATCACCTACTGATCGTCATGGTTTGAGAGAAATTGACTTCTCTACTGAATCTAGTTGTGTTAAATTAATTCAAAGGCTAACAAACAGATCCGGTAATATTCTAGATTTAATACTTACATATGTTCCTGGTGTTGTTAATACCAATATAGGTATTATATCTCTGCCCATATAAGAACTGAGCAACCTGTCCCTGAACTATCATTATCTCGTAAGATGTATTTGAAGTGACAAGCTGGGTGGAATAGACTCTTATTAATGGATCTCTCTCTTCTTAATTGGCCCCATTTCTACGCCCAAGATGATCCTGTTGAATCTCTTCGTAATGTTCTTGCTGATATAATTGAGAGGTGCATTCCATTTAGGGCTATTACTTTCAGCGACAAGGACGAAACATGGTTCAATGAAGACTGTAAGCGTGCATATCTGGATAAACAAGAAGCTTACAATTTCTGGAAAAGGAATAGATCTGATATGACATGAAATAATTGTGTCATGCTCAGATCTGTTGCGCAAGGGCCTTATGCTCTAGATGAGGGAGAATATAGTGACATTTAAAGAAATGCTCTTAGGTGCAACTCAGTCTCATAAATGATGGTCTACTCTGAAGTCTGCTCTATTTGGTAGTAATGATGGCATCTCACCTCTTTTCAAATCAGATGGGTCTCTTACTCATTGCCCAAAAGATAAGGCAACACTATTTTCTAATGTCTTAGAAGAAAAGCAAAGTAGTATAGAGTTAAGTCTCCCCCAGTCATGTCACCCTGAAGCTAAGTTGACAACAATAGCTTTTAGATCACGTGAAATTAAGCAGTTGATGCTAAACCTAGATCCTTATGGCGGTTCTGGTCCTGATGGTATATTTCCTTTATTCTTTAATAAGACTGCTCATTTTGTAGCCCCCAAGATTGCTGATATCTTTCGCAAGTTATCTAAGGAAGGAAAGTTCAGTTTGTGTTGGAGGACTGCTAATGTTACTCCTACTTATAAATCTGTCTCTGCTGGCTCCTGTCCCTCAGGCTACTGTCTAATTTTCATCACTCCTATTGTGTCTAATCTCTTTGAGCGTTTGTTGGCTAAACGTTTAAATGAATTTGCTGAGAGTAATCATCTCTTTCCAAGTCAGCAGTTTGTCTTTCGTAAGGGTCTTGGGGGCTTGTGATGTTGTCCTAACTATTTAGGACAGGGTTCAAGAGGCTTTGGATTCTGGTTTTGAAGCTCGTATGGTTGGACTTGATTTCAGTGCAGCCTTTGATCGTGTTAATCACAAAGCAGTGATTTACAAACTTAGACAGCTGGGTATTGGTGGGCCTTTTCTCAATATCCTAACTTATTTCTTGACTTACCGTGGACAACGTGTAGTTGTGGAAGGGCAGCTTAAGTGAGTGGAGAAAGGTAATTTCTGGTGTTCCCCAGGGTAGTGTTCTGGGCCCACTGTTATTCATTCTATATACATATGATATGTGAGTTGGACTGGAAAACCAACCATGTTGCTTATGTTGATGATACTACTTTGATAGCAGTCATACCTTCTCCTGTTGAAAAACATTTGACCTCTGGCTCAGTGAATAGAGATCTAACAAAGATGAATGATTGGTGCAATTTAAGGGGTGTGAAGCTGAATGCAAATAAAACCGTAAGTATGATTGTTAGTAGATCTAGTATCTGTACCCCAATAATCCTGATCCTATTATAAACAATGTTGTATTGAACACTTGTCTATCTTTTAAAATTTGGGTCGTTCTGTGTGATAGAACGAGTTAATTTCAACTCCTATCCCATATTATTAAAAACCACGATGCTGCCCACGTGCATCTTCGATTCGAGGCTTGGAATCTTATCTCAGCTACCGGATGCCAATGTTTAAACAAGGAGGTTATCGTCCCCCCGTTCGCCCCCATACGCCGACCTCGCCAGATCGAGTTAGGCTTATGAACAGATAAGGCATTTTTCTCCGGCCCGGCTGTGCGTTCCCTCCAAGCTTTCACTCCATTTTCCCCCACGCCAAGGAGATGTCCTGGCTATTTATATGGAAACTTTACCACTAAGATCAGATTGGAGATCCAGATTTTCGTCGCGAAACATCACCACGACCCTCTCTCCCTTTGTGCGCCAAGGGACCTCGACCTCGAGATTCACCATCACTTGTCCAGAAGGAGGACAATATTCCTTGAGTGCCAAAGGTTCGAGCCTTTCCGACGTCAAGTCCCCAAGGCTCCCCCCCCCCTGTTGTTCAAAGGAGAACAGCATTAGAACAGCCATTGTTCGTTTTGAGCCCTTCGCCAAGAAACGGTTCTCATCCCCCCCTGTTGTTCAAGGGAGAACAGCATTAGAACAGCCATTGTTCGTTTTGAGCCCTTCGCCAAGAAACGGTTCTCACGCCCCCTGTTGTTCAAGGAGAACAACATTAGAACAGCCATTGTTCTTGAGCCCGTAGACAAGAGACGGTTCTCATCCCCCCCCCCTTTGTTCAGAAGAGAACAACCTAGAACAGCCATTGTTCGTTTTGAGCCCTTCGCCAAGAAACGGTTCTCACCCCCCCCCCTGTTGTTCAAGGAGAACAACATTAGAACAGCCATTGTTCTTGAGCCCGTAGACAAGAGACTGTTCTCATTCCCCCCTTTGTTCAGAAGAGAACAAAGTAGAACAGCCATTGTTCTTCAAGCCGTTCGTCGAGTAACGGTTCTCCTTTCCAAGACGCCTCGTCAGGATCCTTTTATCCCCCCCCCCCCTTCGGCTGGAACTCGCCAGCGGACCGAATATTCCTTCAAGTACCTTCCACTGCACCCTAATGAAAAGTTACGTAAGCCAAACGTCACCTTTTGAGTATTGATCCCTTTTTGTCAATTCTATCCTGTCCTTTAAATGGTTTATCGAACCATCCCATCTCTTTAACTCTATATTTGTTTTACCTTTTTTAATCCCTTAAATCCTTGGATTAGCCCGAGTCTCCACGACCCTTTCCATTCTGTTTATGTCAATATTTTCCGTTTTTGTGTTTTGTTTATAGTTATTATTAATAAAACTCTATTTTATTAATGATAGCAATATTATTATCCTTGAGCTCAGTTCCACTTCTTAAGCATTTTGAAGATACATAATATCGGCCGCCAGACAGTAACGCACTCTAAAGATAATTAAGGAAGTTTCCTCAACGAATAGTATATATATGGTATCGTCGGGAGTCATTCTACGACATATATATATATACATATTATTTAAATTTGGTATCAGGTGTGTAAGGTTTAACGCTATATCTTTGCAAACACTGGTCTCAGTCGAGTAAAGCATAGTGTCATTCGTTATAATAATAGAATATAGTAGTTCCCTTTTGTTTTAACGATTGCTATCCCCTTTTTTTTTTGAAACTTAAGAAGCTGGAGTAGCTCAAGGAACGGTTATAATAATTTGTTTGTTTTTTTGTGATTTTAGTCAGTGGTTATTTAGATTGAGAAACCAAGTACGAATAGGTCAGGGCCCATATTTAGGTAGGCTAATTCTATAGAGGCATAATTCTTGTTGCGAGGAATTTTAGTTGGTTGACTAGTGCGCCCCCAAGTGCAAAGATGACTAAGTTTGAAATCTTTAAAGCGCAGGGAGAGTCCTGTGGACTTTCCGGAAAAGAACTAACTGAGTACATTCAAGAAGAACGTGAAAGAGAAATACAACGAGAAGAAAGAGAAAGAGAGGAACGGATAAGACAAGCTGAGCTTCAGATTGAATTAGCTCGGATTAAAGCAGAAGTTCAAAGAAAAAAGGTAGAACGAGAAAGAGTAATCCAACGAGAAGAACGAGAAAGAGTAATCCAACGAGAAGAACGAGAAAGAAAAATACAACGAGAAAAACGAGAAAGAAAAATCCAACGAGAAGAAAGAAGGAAGGATTCGTGCCCCTTCCCAGGAAAGCTGACAAAGTTTCCGAGCCCCGTAAAACCCCAAAACTTCTTTCCCCCAAACCAACAACGGGACTCCAAACCTCCCGTTAAGACTTCTCCTCCATCTCTCTTCCCGAAGCGACCAACCATATGCTTCACCTGTGGTGTAGAAAACCACATGAGCTGGAATTGCCCCCAAAATTCTAGGCTTAAAAGCGGACCAGCCCACCAAGTTCACCAGATTAATGCAACCCCGGCTCCCCCGGTGGTGCAGACCCAAGCAGAAACTTCTCCCCCTCCGTCAGGCCACCAGGTAAATTTTGTTTTTGGTAAAAGTTCATCGGGAACTTTGAAATATGAGGAGGGCAGCGTGGACAGCTGTCGAGTATTGACTCTCGTCAGGGACACAGGATGTACGTGCTTCATCGTGTCCGACGAACTCCTCCCAGTGGCCTCTAACCACGAAAAATTTGCGGTGGTACATGACCAACTTGGGCGGGCGAACCGATTCCCCGTCGCTAGATGTTACCTGCAGTGTCAATATTATAATGGCTGGGCTGAAGTCATTGTAGCACCCATAAAATTCTGTTCCGTACTTATAGGACAGAGCCCCCAAGTAAGTTTCGACCCTGTGTTTCAGGCCGCCCTTCCTCAAGGCCGAGATAAGAAAGAAGCCCAGGAGCCCGTCCCCATCAGAACCCCGATACCGTCCGATTTCTCGGAGACCCCTAACCAGGACTTTAGGACGGCAAAAGAGGAGTGTGAATCACTAAAACCCTTAGGTGATAAGGCCCCAGACAAGGACACGGAGACTGTCCCTGGACCCCAAGAAAAAAAGAACCCCCAACGCGCCCATGGAGATACCTTCGTAGAACTGGACGAAGCATCGGCGCTTGAAGAGGATTGCCCCGCGGAGTCCCTTAATGTAATCCAGACAGTGTGCATCCAACCTGATGCCGATTACCCTCCTCCTTCCCTACCAGGCGAGTCTTTGGAACCCTCTGACCTGGATAGTGACGCGCAGCTGACACCACGTCAGAAGAGTCAGCTACTAGAACTAATTAAATGGAATCACCATTTACCCACCCTATTAGCTCTTTTCGAGCAACTGCGTGAAAATGGCCTCACCATTGGCCCCAGCAAATGCCAGTTTGCCCACGAAACCATCAAATATTTGGGTTTCAAAATAGGACAAAACAAGTTAGGTCCCCACGAGAACAAGATTAAGGCAATCGCCGACATGCCCCTCCCGATTACAAAGAAGCCATTAAGATCGATCCTAGGATCAGCTTCTCCCTATCAGCGATTTGTTCCGAATTTCGCTGCAATTTCGGCCCCCCTATGCCCCCTTCAGGAAAAGAATTTCTCCGATCGTTTACGTTGGAATGATGTCGCTGTTTCCCATTTTAATCAGCTCAAAAGTAAGTTCATTTCTGCCCCCATTTTTAAGTTGCCCAACCCGGAAAAATCCTTTGGGGTTAAGACCGACGTGATCAACGAGGGCATTGGAGGTGTACTCCCTCAATACGTGGATGACAGAACGAGTCATCCAGTTGCATATGCTAGTCGTCAATTATTACCACGCGGAAAGAGATATGCCACTAGAGAAAAGATAGCTCTATCAATTATCTGGGTCATAGACAAATTCAAGCTGTACTTGATATGTAAAGAATTTCAAATAGGAACCGACCACCGTCCGTTAGCCTATATTAGGAATTTGAGACACTCAAACGGCCGCATCATGCGCTGGAGTTTACTCTTGCAAGAGTATCAGTTTAAAATAAATTAGATAAAAGGTTCCGATAACCAGGTCGCTGACGCCCTCAGTAGAAATGCGTTACCGAATAGCGTAGAATAATTGTATTCATAGGATTAGTATCTCCATGTAGGTATATACCGTCTTGTACGACTTAATTTAAGATTCTTTTGTAATATAATTAATTTATGTATATGTCTGAATTTTGTAACGCTCAATGTCTAATTTTTGTATGTATATATATTTGTTCTTATTAATTTACGTATAAATTATTTTGTCCCGTATGTACTAAGTTTATATCATTTCATTGTTCCATGCCCTTTTTTTTTCTCTGATTAAGTGTATTAAAGGTTATTTTCCCCTGTAATCTAAAGATCAAAATAATCATATGTATTGAGGTAATACTAGTTAGGTGCAGGAAGGTACGGTTGGTACAAGAAAACGAGTTCCCCACAACGGAGCTCTATCGTTGTCCCTTCTCTCTTTTTTTTTCGAAGTGACAACTTCCCCTGGAAGGAGGGGTGTGATAGAACGAGTTAATTTCAACTCCTATCCCATATTATTAAAAACCACGATGCTGCCCACGTGCATCTTCGATTCGAGGCTTGGAATCTTATCTCAGCTACCGGATGCCAATGTTTAAACAAGGAGGTTATCGTCCCCCCGTTCGCCCCCATACGCAGACCTCGCCAGATCGAGTTAGGCTTATGAACAGATAAGGCATTTTTCTCCGGCCCGGCTGTGCGTTCCCTCCAAGCTTTCACTCCATTTTCCCCCACGCCAAGGAGATGTCCTGGCTATTTATATGGAAACTTTACCACTAAGATCAGATTGGAGATCCAGATTTTCGTCGCGAAACATCACCACGACCCTCTCTCCCTTTGTGCGCCAAGGGACCTCGACCTCGAGATTCACCATCACTTGTCCAGAAGGAGGACAATATTCCTTGAGTGCCAAAGGTTCGAGCCTTTCCGACGTCAAGTCCCCAAGGCTTCCCCCCCCCCCCCTGTTGTTCAAAGGAGAACAGCATTAGAACAGCCATTGTTCGTTTTGAGCCCTTCGCCAAGAAACGGTTCTCATCCCCCCCCTGTTGTTCAAGGGAGAACAGCATTAGAACAGCCATTGTTCGTTTTGAGCCCTTCGCCAAGAAACGGTTCTCACCCCCCCTGTTGTTCAAGGAGAACAACATTAGAACAGCCATTGTTCTTGAGCCCGTAGACAAGAGACGGTTCTCATCCCCCCCCCCTTTGTTCAGAAGAGAACAACCTAGAACAGCCATTGTTCGTTTTGAGCCCTTCGCCAAGAAACGGTTCTCACCCCCCCCTGTTGTTCAAGGAGAACAACATTAGAACAGCCATTGTTCTTGAGCCCGTAGACAAGAGACGGTTCTCATTCCCCCCTTTGTTCAGAAGAGAGCAAAGTAGAACAGCCATTGTTCTTCAAGCCGTTCGTCGAGTAACGGTTCTCCTTTCCAAGACGCCTCGTCAGGATCCTTTTATCCCCCCCCCCTTCGGCTGGAACTCGCCAGCGGACCGAATATTTCTTCAAGTACCTTCCACTGCACCCTAATGAAAAGTTACGTAAGCCAAACGTCACCTTTTGAGTATTGATCCCTTTTTGTCAATTCTATCCTGTCCTTTAAATGGTTTATCGAACCATCCCATCTCTTTAACTCTATATTTGTTTTACCTTTTTCAATCCCTTAAATCCTTGGATTAGCCCGAGTCTCCACGACCCTTTCCATTCTGTTTATGTCAATATTTTCCGTTTTTGTGTTTTGTTTATAGTTATTATTAATAAAACTCTATTATATTAATGATAGCAATATTATTATCCTTGAGCTCAGTTCCACTTCTTAAGCATTTTGAAGATACATAATATCGGCCGCCAGACAGTAACGCACTCTAAAGATAATTAAGGAAGTTCCCTCAACGAATAGTATATATATGGTATCGTCGGGAGTCATTCTACGACATTCTGTTTGACAGCGAGTTTACCTTTGAACAACATGTGCGCTCTATTTCTTCTTCCGTTGCCCAAAAGATTGGTTTACTTAGGAAATCTTATATAATTTTTTAAGTAATTCCTGTTATGAGGAAGTGTTTCAACTCGTTCATAATTCCTTGTCTGGAATATTGTTTTCCTGTCTTGTCCTCTGTTGCAGCATCTCATCTTAAGCTACTGGACAGGAATCTGAGAGCTTGCAAATTTTGAATTCCTGATTTTGAGGTTGACTTGGGGCAGCGCCGCTCTGTGAGTTCACTGTGAATACTGTATAAGATACATTACAATCCTAACCATCCTTTGTACAGTGAATTTCCTGATCCTTTTTGTCCAGCTCGGTTAACTAGGAATGCCACTAATGCAAATAGCCAAGCTTTCACGGTTGGGACATGTAACACATCTCACTACTTTAGATGCTTCATTCCAGCAACTACCAGGTTATGGAGTGAGCTCCCTAGTCTTGTCGTTGAATCTCATGAACTTCAAAAGTTTCAAACTGGTGCTCAATCCTTCCTGCTGAGGCGTTAAGTTGTGTGTCTCTTTCTCTTGTCTCCTTCTCTTTTTCTCTATTTTTTTTCTTTGGGACTGCCTTCTCTCCTGGTGCCTTAGGGTTTATAATATTCTGCTCTACAAGCAAGGGTTTGTAGTCCGTCAGATAATATTAATAATAAGTGCGGCCCGCAAAGCTTTACCTAAGCTTCAATGTGAGCCGCTGCTTAAAATTATTGCCCATCTCTGAGTTAAAAAGTACAGCAATGAGGAATTTCAAGATAATCCTTAACGCTTTGGCAACTATCCCCTCACGTTAAAGCATTTGGGAATTCTCACTTGGTAAATAATTTTTAAAAATGAGAATTGACAACTCAATGACGTTTCAAATTACGTCAGTGAGATGTCCGAAATTGTTATCATAGGCATACGAAAATCTTAGCTAATAGACATCACAGAACCTGCTTACGATGGTGGACGTAAAAGTACAGCTGGATGGTAAGAGGTTAATATAAGAGTAAACTTGTGCCACTGTTTGGAATTATGAAGTTCATTTTTCAGAGGTTTTGTAATTGAACAATCAATTTATGACAAGTAATGAATTTTGGATTCCCATTTGCTTTGTTTTAAAGTTTCTAAAACAACTAAATATGATTATATTGCATTATTATTATTTAACTCACTCTGTAGGTCCGAGGAGCTGAAAGTAGGCTCTCTCTAAGGTTTGAACAAAATTGTGTTTTGGTGCCATATTTAAATAGTGTTTACATATGCCAAACTTGAGATTTTGTGATCATTATTCCCTTACACTCGCAGTTGTGGGTCATACCGAGCCCAATGCAAGTAGCTTCACAAAGCCTCTTTACAGATCTCCACTTACAAACTTTGCAGGGGACGACCTCGTTGATTTGGCTTTTAATAAAAAAGGGGTAATTTAAGACTACGATAGCGACGTCATTCCCAGGGTTTTAGAGCTTTCTAATCAACAAAAGTTATAGATGAAATGTTATGCAGTTCATTAAATTACATAGGCATATCTATTTTTTTATGCAATTCTGACGAAATTAAGTTTATCGATACTTTCTAAGTTAAGAGATCTTTACACCGTCTTCACAATGTCATCCTTCCTCATCCGACTTGGGTCTACCGCCAGGGACCCACCGACGTATGTGTGACCTGGCATGACATCATTTTTGATCAATCACAAGCCGGATAGGCCTAGACCCACAATGCATTTTATACGGGCGATTGTGTTCAAATTAATTATATTCTGCCTCATTTGTTCAATATGGCCTGTGAAGGAGAGTGCGATCTCAATCACGAATGTTTATTTACTAAAGTTTTGTGCAATCGCGAGTCTAAGTGGAATTTTTAGTTGATTACGGTGTTATAAAAGACACATTATAACTGTCCTCAGTGTGACAGTATTCTAAGACTAAATAATTCAGGCAAATTTCGGCGTGACAAACGTGTTTACTGTGTGTGGCAAGATAAGGAAACGAAATTGTTAGTTATCTTTTGTGGTAAATTATAGGGTTAGGAAACACGGTCTATTTGGGGGCCGGGGTCGAAAGGAAGGTTAGATAAGGTTTATATGTCTGTAGTCAAGAAACGCGGTATAAAAACTAGAGGCCTAACGACATCTGGCAATCGTCTTTGAATTGGAACCTAATGTTAAGCTTTCTAAATAGGCATACTACGATTTTATTTAACAATAGCGGTGGGGGTGCAACCTCCACAATTAAAGGCTTAAGTGAGGGGAGAAGCCCCGCCCATTTTCCGCCCCCATTTAGAAATTATCTTAAAAATGATAATTTTGGCAGGAAATAGCCTAAAGTAGACGGCGCTATCGTTGTCTCAATTTACCAAAAAATGGATCATATTCACCCAGGGCTATCGCAACACGAACTCATTTAAGTTTCGTTTTATAAGACCGAGCCTGAGGTATTGTGCTTTCGAATTGACTAACTTCTGTTCAACAAAACAAAACTCTCGGCCATGAATAAACAGCCATTTGCTTTTGTCTCAGTCGTCTTTTTAATGCCGTGGAAGTTTGAATCTCAAACCGTTGATTATCATAGTTGCTTGCTTTGCCTTTTTTTCTGCTTGACTGCATCTCTGTTTGGATGTAGTCTGAAACTCTAATTATCTAGTTGGCATTGTTGTTTGTTTGTTTGCCTCTTTTTTTAATGCAATTCCGCGAACAGATTACGTTGGTTCTCGAGTGTGGATCAAAATGCGTCCTATTTTGTTGTTCGGTGTAGATTTCTCACTGGGTTCTACCTCGTTGAAACTCCCATAATAATAAAGATTTTCTCGCTAGTTTCTGAGACTCCCATAACAACAATTCGCTCCACTTGTCTTTTATTGATCAAAACAATCGTGTCGGGTTCGGCCGATCTCTTCCCATCTCTCCAACCTTCCAAACCCTGTGAATTGATGACCGCCTTTTCCTTCGACAGACAATTCCCATCTCGCGCACATTACTTTGTCCAGCTACTTCTAATTCCTCTAGTCAAGGTGAGGAGAGCACGGCAGTTGCTTTGCCCTACCAAAAGGACGTCTAAGCATGTGTCCATTCCCCATTCCACCTTCCCCCCGCACCTCCCCCCATACTTTATTCTGGCTCATTCGATGGATAAGGAAATTATGAGGCGGTTTGAGACTGATCGGGGACATTCGAGGGGTGGGGGTGGGAGGGCAGACAGAAGATCTGGAATATGAAAGTAGACACACCCAGAAGAGTAGACTCACAAAAACTGGCACATTAAGGCAAAATGGCGCGTTCGTAGCCAGAGGACTCCCCTCAATTATGCGAACTCTGTTTGAGAGAGGGGAGGGGGCAATTATTCGTATATAAAAGATAACCAACGAAGGCATGTCACTTGTTTTTAAAGGTGTTATGGTTAAAGTGGTGAAGTTAGGGGACGTGAGCCTGTAAATGATATACCCCGATTAGCGCAAAAAGGTGACTACTTAATGCGCTAGAAAATTGGGAAGGTGGTCGCAACTCTCCAAGCCCTAACCCCAGGGGGGGAATGGGGTACAGTGGGATCATGTCCTCCTCTTGGAGAAACTCTCGTGCCTCACAATATCACGGCCTGACACTGGCCTATTGAAGGACACTGGCTTATTATGCCTCATCCTTATCGGTGCCAGTGGAGGCTATGAGTGCCACATTATATGAAGCATACAGAGTGTCACGTATATAGGCACCCATCCCTCGGCCCGGGGTTGTCGCATTTGAGGTTTATGTCCCTCTTATGGCAGGGATGTCAATATGGCGGCCGATGCAATGCCACGGTGCTCTTCCAGTGCCAAAATAGACCTACCAATCTCGAAGTTGGTTTGACTCAGAAATGAAGCTTTGTGTAATCCAACGAGGATCGATCAATGGAGCCACAATGTATTAGGGAGTGGGGGTAAGACAATCACAATACCGCTATCTTTCCCTTCGCTGCTTCACAGTCTATCATGCCCACTCTCTCCTCTGTTCCTGAACCCTACGTATGGGGTATTGGTCTCCCCTTTATGGGTCATTCGTGGCCAGATACCCCTAAAGAGGAACAGGTTCCCCCCCGAGGTCAGGAAGGGTCCTGCCATCGTTATTTAGGGTTAAAAAATCAGCCAACGAGGACTGGGGACTAGTGCCTGGCGGCTCACATGCGATTGTCATTCTAATCTTTATGTGTATTTCATTGTCACATCGGGGGATCTTGTCGTCGTTGTTTTAACTGTCGTCGATGTATCCCGACCGGAATATAAAATGTGCATAAAGATCAGAATGACAAACTATGGTAAACGTTTGACATGCCACGTTGGAGAGGACGTCTAAGCAATCAAAGTGCCAAGGAAATATTGGTGGCCCAAGGGAAGGCTATCTGTTGTCTCGTTAGGGGAGTGTGGAATGAAACCTCCCTTCCGGGTGGGATGAGGGTGAAAGTGTTTGTAGGGATAGGGGGCTTATAAGGCGCATATCTGGGGACTGCCACGGTGGACTGAAGAGTGATGCGCTGTATGTGTGAAGGGGGGGGTGGAATAGACAGCGGTGTTGTGATTGGCTTCTGTGTATGTGATGATGTAGGTAGCGGGGGTGTCTGCGTGTGTGTCTAAGACTCGACGCGCCGTCTGATTCGAGTCTGCCCCTTGTGAGCGAAATGAATATAGTGCCCCATCGCACCGGGGATTGAACCCGACACCTAACGAACGCCTTATCCACTGTGCTGGTGGGAACTCCAAGCCACCACACTAAAATACGGAAGCTTAGTGGTGATGCAATAATTTTTTAGGTCGATTTTATTTTCTCGAATTTTAAGTGCAATAGCAACGAAGCCGCCTCAGCAAGGTCAAAAGAAACGAGGCCGCAACAAGCAGTAAGCGCAATAGCAACGAGTCCGTAGCGGGCAAGGAGCGCAATAGCAACGAGGTCGTATCATGCTGAAAACGCAATAGCAACGAAGCTGTCGCAGGCAAGGAACACAATAGCAACGATGCCGTATCCCGCAGAAAACGCAGTAGCAAAGTTCTGCGAAAGGAGGGGAGGGGGCTATCCTTCGTAGCCTGTTGCACTTGGTACCCGAAAGAGGGAGCTGCACTCCCCCCCCCCCCTCCCGAGCCTGAGTGCCAATTAAGGAGGATCGTCTGTCCCTGGACGGACTCGAACACACTGAATGGGGCCTGCGAAAGTTTTTGGTGCGCTTTCCCTTCGCCCCCACTCACCACAACTTTACCTCATTATTATTATAATTATTATTATTACTATTATCATTATTATTAGATATTATTATTAGCATTATTCTTCTTATTATTATTATTACGTATGATTTTTATATTATTTGCTATTAATATTTTTTATGATATAATATTATGTATTATAATTCTATATTAATTATTAGTAGTAGTAGTAGTATGTTACCATTATTTATTATTATTTAATAATATTATTTATCATCATTTAACATTATTATTTAGTACTATTAATTTTATCATTATTTAGATAATTTTTATATTATTAGTAGTATTTATTATGATATACTATTATTATTCACCATTATTTTTTATTATTATTTATCATGATTAGTATTATTAGTAGTATAAGTTATTAATATTTATTCTTATTTAATATTATTTATTAAAAGTATTATTTATTATTATCATTAGGGCTCTCCACTCAACCTTTTCTCCCCGCACTTTGCGCCAGGAGGAGTGTTCCCACCTGGGCAGAGTTCGGTCCGGTAGCCCCGGTGCTTTTGGTGCACTGCATGCCACCCTGAGATCACCTAGCATCAGGGAATAATAATAATAGGTGATCACACACCCTACTCGTTAGTGGGCACGCCTATCTCAACTATTCTTTGTTACATACCCTCCTACACCTTTCCACACTTGCTCTTCTATCCACAGACTTGCCTGGCTGCCCGGTGAGGTCCCTCCCTACCTGCTGCGAGTGCCAAAGAGCCCGCTGGCAAGAGCAAGTATTAGGTACTGGATGTGCTGGGCTGTTAAATCTGCGCACCTTCCTCCAGGGTATATATAAGGTGGCTAGCTGGCAACATCATTTAGGGTCAAGCTACAGGACATTTTTTCCTAAATGGCAGGCCGGGTTGGAAGGGTCCATTAACGTCGCACAGGGAAAGATTATTTGTAAATCATCGCATTCTGGAATTTCTGATCCTATGGAGACTTTTCTCTTAATCTGCCCACTCAAAGGGAGGTCATAGTAGCTACTTTCCAAGAGGCCCCATTTTTAATCATGATGACAACAAGCAAGAATGGGAAAGCGCATGGAGATCCGCCTCCAAGCGCGGCCTCGTTCGTCGGGGAGGATGAGGAAAATCGAGTCGCCTCTTCGACCGGTGGAGGGCGGCCCAAATTGACCGCTCCCAGTGGGAGTGACTTGATCGAAGCATCGCCCTTAGAATGACAAGGTAAACGGGGCCGTGCCCCCTGCAGTCCTGCGGGGATCGGTGTGACTGCCCCCTCTCTTCCCCGATGGAGGTCGGTTCGCCGGCCAGAGACTTAAATCCTACGGAAAATACCTGGAATGGGATCCGTGATGCCTTGGGGAAGTATGGCCACACGAAGCCACCCCCAACCATTGAAATGAACATGGTCCCGAAGGTGACTCAGCCCCAGACGGCAGGATCTTCCATTGGGTCGAACCCGGGATTCGTGCCAAACACCGAACCTGAGTCCGCCCCCGTGCAAGCTTCTCCTCAGACGGCTCCGCTCCCCGAGGACTCATAATCCCCCCGGTTGGTGCCCCTCTGACAGCTAAGGCCTTCTCCATCTCGGAAAAGAACGTTGCTAAGGCCGGTCCATCTGGTTTAGGTGCTCCTTCCGGCGGTGGAGGGAAGCAGGTTCATTCCTCCCCTCCTTTCCCCATAAAAAAGAAACAAGAAGAAGACTAAGAGATTAAAAGTTCTTCTCACTCTGTGCGGGCACCGGGGAGGGACGGGTCCGCTGCTGTGTCGCCAAGCGATCAGGCCAAGATCAGCACGTCCGGCCCCGAGGTGCCCTCGAGTGGGGGTTACCAAAGTCGTAAGTGCGCTTAGCGGAACCTGGATTACGTGAAGGCCAGTCATTGAGAGACCACCTGGATGTTTTCGAGCCCGCTGGCTTCAAACGATTTCTGGTTATTCACTCCACTTATGGCAGCATGTTGGCCAAGGGCAACATGATCCATCGGGGAAGAACATTAGCTAGTTTGATTAGAGCCCTTCGGACACTTAATGGCACGCCGGTGAGTGAAGCACCCAACTCTACCATGAACTTCGTGAAAGAAGTGCTCTACGCGATGGTACGCGTGGACTACTCCATAGATGACATCACCTTAGAGCTGGCCGACCATAGGGCGGTCAAGGTCGAAGGTGTGATGAGAAAACAGGGAGGGGCCTCAAGACCCACCCCATTCGAAGCCCTTCAGTGGGTTCTACTCACCCCGGACACTGCCCTGGTAAAACTGTCGACACTAATATTCAATTCGGCCTCAGCAAAAACCAAGACTCTTCTCCACTCAACCAGCGTGACCATTTCCGGGAAGGCAAAGCGAACGCGCGCCTCCATCGAGTCATTAGACTCACAGGAGGCAACACCCCTGAAGTTGGTCGTGAGGCCATTTTCCAGGGTTCCTAAATCTGCCTCCCAAAAGGAGGACAGCACTAAAGGAGTTTTGGCTCCTACGCCCACACCGAGTGCTAGGCTGGGTGACTCGAAGGCGGTGGATCCTCCAAAGGAGGAATCCCCGTCTGCTTAAGGTTTCTAGGCGGAGGGAGGAAAGCACTCATGGCGAGTCCAAACTCCCCAGGTAAGTCCTCGAAGGCGACAGCGCCTTCAACGCATTGTCCTGCCAACCGCGCACGGTGTTCTTCCTCCGGGAAGCGTACGATCATTCCCGTGAGGGTCTTCTTTCCGAAAGACCTATCATGGAGTAGATGTGGGGGCCGCATCTAGTCCATGATAGTCCTATATTCCTTCAATGGAATTGCCGCAAACTTCAGGCCATAAGGGAGGAGCTACATAGGCTCTTTTCCCTCCCTGGATATACAAGTTTCGCGACTCCACCGCCACGGGATGGGAGCCGGGCAGGATGATGCGCCATTTACACCAGGCATGATCTCTCCGTTCTTCTCTTTGCATTAAATACCTCATTTAAGGCAATAGCAGTGCGGCTACATCTGGATAGAAGGTATACTGCGTACATTCCACCGTCAGCTTACATCGGTAGGAAGTCCGACGCCCCGAGGTACAGTTGCCGACGCCATTTCTACTGCTCGGGCATTTGAATGGTAGACAGCTCCTTTGGTGATACTACTCGATCAATCCCAGGTATCAGGTCCTTGCCGACATGATCGACGACGAACTGGAGATAGGTGTCCTAAATGTGGATGAGTTTACGCATCCCTGCCTCAGAATCGCTTTATTTACCTCTCTTGATCTATCATTGTGCTCTCTAGATGCAAGCCTATTTTTTTTTGGGGGGGAAGGTTAGTCGATGACCTCCACGGTAGTGATCATTTTTCCATTCAAATATTTTCCTAACCGCTGCTGCCTGAGAGACCGCCTCCTTGGTGGTGTTTGGCGCGGGCGCGATGGTCCGCAATTCAGGAAAGGAAAGACTTCTCTGTCCCAGTCAATGGATGAGGCTTTTGTTGAGTTCTTCTCCGGGCCTGAATACTATTCCTATAACGTTTGGCCATTTTGCAAACTGACCGCTTCCATGGTGGTCAGTCGAGTGTGCGACGGCCCTCAAACAGGCACGTTATGCCTACATGCGCTATAATGCGCCCGAACGATTTCACTGTCGGTGAATTTAACGAGCTAAGGAAAGGTTCTTGGCAGGCATATGTGTCTTCACTTAACGGGAAGATCCCTTTAGCACAGGTGTGTAAGCGAGTCAAAAGGATTGGGGGCAAGTTCTCGCAGGACCCCCCCTCCCGTTCTCCAGGGGAATGAGATCACAATCTCGGATCCCCCGTCTGTGGCAGAGTACTTCACGACCGCTTTCTCTGCGTTCCCTAGCCGGGATGCTATTCCGCCATCATTCAATGTACGTCTTGATGTAGCTGTATACCGCCGACTGGAATTATCTCCGGAGGCAAAGAACCCTTCAACGACATGTTTTTATTGAGTGAGTTACATTGCCTCCTCACTTCGTACGCGGACACTGTCCCTGGACCTGACGATATCCCGCATGCCATGCTTCGACAACTAGGTGTTAGTGGCATGGTCTGTCTGGTAAATTTGCTCAACATGATATAAACAGAGAGTATTTTCCCAGGCTCCTACCAAATTACTAGTGTGTTACCTTTCCGCAAACCGGAACGAGATTATTTTACCCCGGCCGGTTGCCGCCCAATCTCTATAACCGCCTACGTGTTCAAGTTGTGGAGAAATTGGTAAATGTTAGATTAGCCTTCTCTCTGGACAGCGGAGGCCACCTGTCTCCTGCACAATGCGGTTTCCGCAAGTTACACCCCACGTCAGATGCTCTGCTCCTACCTGAAAATGCTGTCTGCGAGGCCCTCTTTTGTAGACAGCACTACGCCACGGTGTTTTTCGATCTGCAGAAGGCCTATGATACAGCATGGTGATACAGTAATCATCTAGACTCTCTACAGGAAGGGTAATTCTGATTTTCTGCGAGATAGTCGATTCCTCGTACAGGTTAAGTGTGTCACACTCTTTGCCCTAAGCATCATAAGCATCAACGGTATCACCTCGATGTTGCCGGAAGAAGTTCTAGCTACGCTTTACACTGATGACCTTTCGATCTCTTTTGGTGCAGCCCAGATGCCAACTCGTAGCGTCGACTCTAATACGTATTGAATTGCATCTCTAGCTATTTTGAAGCACACATATTTCGGTTTTCTTTAACCAAGACTAATGTCGTACACTTCTGCCACCGCCCTCCACGGTTCCACCCCGACCAGACTTTTTCTTAAACGGTGTTCACCTGGAAGTGGTAGAAGTTCACCGTTTCCTTGCTCTTGTTTTCGACCGACGCCTCACTTAAGAGGCTCATATTCGCAGTCTTAGTGTCTTGTACCAGCGCCATGGACATTCTATTTGGGGGTGCTGACAGGATAACTGCATTGCTTTTCTTACGACCCTTTGTTCCTTCGAAGCTTGGCTACTGATGCGAGTTTTATATATCCGCAGCCGAGCATGTATTGCGTAAAGTAAACTCGATCTACCACACCAGTCTCCGTCTGGTAACCGGTGCCTTCCGCACGTCACTAATTGAGAGCCTACTCGCCGATACTTGGAAGATGCCACTTGCCCTTCGCTCTGCACAGTACACAGTGCATTATTCGCCTGCCCGCGCGAGCCCGGTGCCTCCCTCAGTCGCTAACAGCTCTCACTTCATCCGCAGCTGATCTCGACGGTGCCTATGCTGCCGAGAGACGTCAATCATACCCTAAGGCCCCTAGGTTTAGGGCTAGGAAACTTCTTCCAGAGCTCGTAACTCTCGGGCTCTCGGCCTCTTTGTTTTTGACCAGGGAGCCACTCGAGGGTACCACCTTTGACTATTCATCGCCACGTCTCTGCTCCCAAAGCACGTACAGCACCGGGAGTATTGCGTTCGGCCTTTTTGGAGCACACTTCGTGTCACACAGGAACCGTACCAGTGTATACTGATGGCTCCAAGTCCCAAGAGGGTGTCGGTTTTCACGCCGTATCCCCTCTGTTTGAAGTGAACGGGGTTCTACCAGGCGCTGCGTCTGCCATCACGCCCAAGCTGGTTTAATGGGAAATACCGGTACGGGAAATACCGCGTCGTTACCGGCTCAGAGACAGGATTTTGGTCTTTAGCGACTCACAAAGCGCCCTGAATGCTCTAGGGGTAGTGGAATCTGCACATCCCCTGGATAGTGGTATCCGTGATCCTACGGTTGTCGTATGCAGAGCGAACGTTAAGATTATATTCTGATGAGTTTCTGAACCGGTGGGGATTGCGAGGCATGTGCGCTCCGATGAGGGCGTCATAGAGTCGCGAGGATTTAGTTACCAGATTATACCATTTTCCATGTTCAGTAAGCCCCTGAGTATTGTATACAGTCGTGGTCTCTTAAAATTATACTATTTCTCATGTCCAGTAACTCCCTGAGTAGTATACACAGTCATGTTCCTAAGACCCAAAGTTTTGTCTACAGGCGTGGGTACTCAGACTATACCATTTTCCATGTCGATAATCCTTAACTATAATGTACAGGTTCAGTAACTCCACGAGTATTGTGCTATTTTCCTGCTCAAAAACTCAGGTGTGGGATGATCACATTATACTATTTCTAGTCTCAGACTAGATTGAGACTAACACGGCTTTATTCCTGTTATAAATTTGCATTAAACCCTTTTTTCCACCAATTTCTGTCCACGCCTCTTTTCACCTCTCTTAGCTAATATCGCAAGCTAGTCACCGACTAGCTTTCGTCCATTCCTCCATGGTCATGGCCAGGGAGTGCTTGTTTATCACACTTGCCTCTTGGCCCCGGTGGCAGGCGGTGGCTTTTGCACCCGTAACCATTATTCACCTCATCTTTACGTTCCTAATTCTTTCCTTTTTACGCCCAAGGGTCGATGGCGCGCCGCGACGCGGGAGTCGCGGTCTCTTTTGGCGCCAAGCCAGTCTGGCTGGCGCCCTTTGCACCTGCCAAGGATTGGGCTCATGGGAAGGATAGATTGAGGGCGTTAATGGTTTGCCACCCGAGTTTAAACATGGGTTCCAATGCCCAATTATGGGTCGTCATACCCTGTTATGTCACCCCGTACTTAACTATGGGTCCCAATGGCCAATTATGAGTTCTCGTACTTAAATATGGGTGCCAATGGCTAATTATGAGTTATCGTACTTAAATATGGGTCCCAATGGCCAATTATGGGTTTGTAGATATCTTTGTGTAAGAGAAGGGGGCAAAGAAAAATAAAGAAAGAAAAGTAGCGAAACGAGTTTTGAACGCGCTCCCGCGTCGCTAGACAGCCGTTAGCGAGAGCCTTAAACCATTCGACCATCCTGAGTCCCTAAAAAGACACATTCATTTAAAGCATTTAACCCGCTCGCCTTAACTTCTTGCACTCTACAGGTTTCCCATACCAATTTTAATGGGTCCAAGCCTAATTACACTGTTCAACACACTTTTTCTGCCATAAGGTTTTCCATTGGATTTATAGGTAATTTTGAGTGCTGATTCCAAATAAACCACCAGTTTTTGTCTATCACAACAGGTTATAGAGATACAACAATATCAGAAATAGACATAAACATAGAGAGATACCAAAAGTTTACTACCTGTCGTCGAGCTACAGCTGCACAAACTTCCTCTTCTTTGACATTCTGTAATGCACAAAATTTGAAACATCTTTCATCAAACTCCAGCTGTAATCTGTCATCATATTGGAGTCCCATCGGCTTGATAGTGTTCTTCCATTACTTTAATATCTTGATGAAAACGTTCACCTTGCTCGTCACTAACATCACCCAGGTTCTTTGAAAATTCGCCTAAGTGACTAGGTAAATAGCGCAACTTGATACTCATTCTGCATCCAAGTAATTGAAAACTCAAGAGCAGGTCCTCCACAATCTCTTTGTAGTTTTCAGCTTTCTTGTTCCCAAGGAAATTTTGCACCACATTACAGAAAGCGTTCCAAGCTCTAGCTTCTACCGCATTCAGTGTTGTAACAAATTGGACATCTCTGGGGATTGTTTTTATCTGAGTTCCATCAAATATTCTGGCGTTTTTCTTCTCGTCACTCAGGCTTAAAAAGGTTAAACATCTGTGGCGGAAGCAGTCACCACTGTGATCAAGGGCTTTGGACAAATTACTTCATCATACCAAGTTTTATGTGCAGTGGGGGAAAGACGATTTTCTCCTATCAATCAGAGGATCATTAATGATGTTTTTATCACCAGGCGTCAAAATGGTTCTCGGTGGCCATTTTTTTTCACCCAGTGGTCTGCTGTAGTCATACTGCCCCAATAGCACAAGAAACAGGGGTATTTTGTGTAACCCGCTTGCTGGCCCAGCAGAAAGTTCACTATTTTCGAATAACACATATTACCCATCCAAGTAAATGATATTGCAACCTATCCAGAACAATTTATTTTGGACATTCTTTTTTCATCTTTAACGAGTTCTTTATTGGGATTGAACCATACACGTCTCCTCTGTGGAGTAAAACACATTTTCAAGTTCTTATATAACTGTAAATAAAAAGTCTCCACTCACTTGAATCGTAGGCAGGCAGTCCCATAGTGAGGAGAAGTGCTTCAACATCACTACAATTAACAAGTTGACCATCAGAATGGAATTTCTTACGCAGGTCTGCTTCTCTGTCACGATAAAAGGAGACACTAGTGCTACGTTCCAGCAGTATTTTTTCTTGCAACCTGAAGCCAACAATTCAGAAGATACAAATCTCTGACTAGATCATTTAATTCAGGCTGACTAAACATATAAGGCTTATCACAATGTGCATCAGTTGGCTCAAATATCAATCTGGTTATCTTCATCATAGGTAGTACTATTTAATGTACTGATCGATAGGTCTGCAATCTCTGGCATTGCAGTAAATACTGATTCAGGTATTTCATCACAATGCGCAACTGGTCGAATGGCAGAAGGGATATTTGGGCATTGCAACTGATGTTTGTTTTTCTTATTGAAACCTTTTACATTGAAAAGTCAGAAGTAGCAGTTATCAAAATAGTTCGTTGGTTCTCTCCAAACCATTGGCACACCAAACTTGAGCTTGGCATTCTTTGCTCGAGACCATGTTCGCAAGGTTTCAACGCAGGTTTTGCATATTTTATGAGTAGCCCAGCTTTTATCCTGATCTCAAAGTGTTACTTTGAAGTAGGCAAGATATGCTTTCCTTACAAAGTTACTTATGTTGCGCCTTTGAGCCTTCAAAGTGAAATCACCACAGATGTAGCGAAATACGAGGAGCGGTCAATAAGTTTTGCGAATCGGTAGGGCAAAACAGAGGAAGGGGGATGGCTGTTTGTAGGGGTGATAGGAAAAGTTATGACTAGTCATGACCTACAGCCGCACGCTCCTGCCTCGTATATTTAAGAAGCAGTAGCTGATCGCAGATCCTCAGTCACAAATTTTTCAACAATGGGGGAGGTTGAGCACCACGCAGTGATCAAATTTTTGACCAAGGAAGGCAAGAATGCAAAAGAGATCCATGAACGTATGGTTGCAGTGTACACCGACACCGTCCCTTCCTATACAACCATTGCTCGCTAGAATAGGGAGTTCCCCCATGGTCATTGTCGTAGAATGGCCCTGTTCGATCACTCCACACCAGACACCACTTTTATGTAGGAGAATGACCCTTTTTAATCTCTCTACACACAAACCGCTTTTGTCGCGGTATTCTTTGTGGTTGTGATATACTTCTTTGATGAAGTAGGCTTTGTTCTAAGAGTGCTAAGAGTGCTAATATTGTTATTATAAAGAAGAGCCAAGGAAACACGTAAGGATATAGAGAAACACAAAAGAATTCCCAAAATAAACTTATATTTTAACTTTAACCATTTACTACACGAAAATTAAATTAACCATTAACCACAGAAATACTCCGAATATTAAAATACACAATAATTAATTCAATTAGTTTGACCCTCTAAAATTTGCTAAATTCGATACGCACTTTAATATATCATATTTAGGCTTATAAACTCTACTGGAGTTTAAATACCTCAGGAATGTTATTGGCTCCACGACGCGTGCCGACCGGCCAGATGCAGGTGGTCGAGATTACGAGGTACTTTTGGCGAGGGTAGCAGATTGGGGTCCACACGGTATTCAGGGGGTGTTCTTCAATGACGAGAACAATCACGGTGCTTTAAGCGGCACCAAGGTAGGCGTGGTCTCTCTGGCGAGAGTAAGTCAAACTTGGTTCTTAAACCAAGTTAACTTGGAGTTCGGTGTGACCACCGAGTAACGAGCTCGACGGGGAGCTTTTCTCATTCGTTACTTTATTCCTCATGGGCGAGGACTGAACTCGGGGAGGGTCTGCTTCAAGTGCGAGGATTGAGGAGGGGGGGTTTCTCTGGCTAGAATAAGTTGAACTTGAATAAGTTAACTTGAAGGTCGGATTAGAAACCAGGAACTAGCTCGAGGATGAGCTTCTTCTTAGTTCCAGTCTTCCTCAAGGGCGAGTATAACGGAGGGGCGTTTCTCTGACGAGAATAAGTTGAACTTGTTTCCTCAACCAAGTTAATTTATAAGTTTGGTGTGGTCACCAAGTAACGGGCTCGAGGGGGATCCTTTTCCTTCTTCTTTTCTCAATTTCTCAAGGACGAGAGTAAGTTGAACTTGACCAAGTTAACTTAACGTTCGGTTTGATAACCAGGGACTTGCTCGAGGATGAGCTGCTTAAGGTAGCCCTGCCTCTCTTGCAAGGGACTTCGTAGTCTGACGACCCAACTATTCTACCTGTCCAGTCTCGGTAGCCCGATCTTAATCCGGGGGCTTCGTCACCCGGAGACTGACGTATTCTACCTATCCAGTCTCGGTAGCCCGGGGTCTTAATCCGGGGACTTCGTCACCTAGAGACTGAGGTATTCTACCTCAATTTTCCTCAGTGTTTCTTATTTATACCTCGTCACCCCACTGAGGGAGGGGTAAGAGGAGGAGGGGGGGCTTAGGGACGGGCTCAGGAGGGTTCTTATTCCAAACGGTTTTTCTCACCAAGTCTTAAATCGGCTCCTCGTTAGCCTTCGAACTTGAGAGTAACGCGTCTCCAATTTCTTACTTAAGGTACATTGAATATCCCTCTCGTAGGAGAGATCTTGCATTTTAACCTTTAGGCCTTTCATAGTGACGAGTGGCGCAGTGCTGTGGTTACGCGCTTGACCCCACGGTGCCGGGGCCGGATGTCTTTGCGGTAATCGCCTCGTGTCTCTACTGAGAGAGAACGGGGAAGTGACGATTCTCGTACAGTCATGAGTCCCTTGAAGATGACCCCGGCCCAGGACGCCTTTCAAATGTGACCAACGATGACAATGTGGCCCGTGTGGAGAGGATGATCCACGAAAATCGACGGGTGAAGGTCGAAGAAATCGAGCGAGAACTTGGAATATCACATGGAAGTGTTATCAACATCATCCACGAAAATATAGCCATGACCAAGGTCCCTGCCCGTTGGGTCCCTAGAAACCTCACGCCCCATGATCGACTTCAACGTCGTCAAAGTCCACAAGGCCAGAGTTGCACAAGCTGCCCTGCGCGAGTGCGGATTCGAGGAGCTCAACCATCCCCCCTACAGTCCAGATCTGGCCCCTAGCGACTACTTTTTATTCCCCAGCTCAAGGCTGCACTGCGTGGACGCCGGTTTTAGGACGATGAAGATTTCCAGCTCGCCGTCCAGGAGTGGATTGAACAGAAGTCGGGAGGTTTCTGGTTGTCGGCAATTCGAAGCCTCAGGGACAAGTGGTGCAAGTGCATTGAAGTCGAGGGTAGTTATATTGAAAAATTATAAAACACTTTTCCTCATATCTCGTTTCCTTATATACGAATTGCAAAACTTATTGACCGCCCCTCGTATGTTTGGTTCATTACAGCATGTCCTTCTTTAGATGATGTAGCCATACAGTCACTCTAACAATAAAACAACTACAATCAATGCCTATCCACAAAAAAACACTCACTACCCTCCCAAAATGCACGCCAATCTTTAACTGCCTGGATTTGTACTTGCATGCTGTAAATAAATGACAGAGATGCCAGATGTCACCAGAAAAATATATCAGCATATCTCAGAAAATAGTAATATATAACACTTAATAAATATAAATAATAATAAAAAGCATAAAAAAATCAGAAATGTAGTAACAACATGAAATTATGAGTAACGAAAAGTTAATATTAATGGCAAAATGATGTGATAGAGCAAATCTAAGATCAGATTTGAATTCAGCACCCAAAAATTAGTCTATAACAGCTCTAACTTCTCCTGCCTCCCAAAACCTTTTTGTTTTGTGCCCAGTTATGGATTCTCACACCTGGTTCTGGCTCTCCATTTCCGATTATAGATCAACATACCCATTTATGGCTCCCCATTTCCAATTATAGATTGCCAGGCCAAGTGGTGCGGCTCCATACCCAATTATTGGTTCACATGCCCATTTGTGGGTCCCCATTTCCAATTATGGATTGTCACGCCCAATTGTGCGAACCCATGCCCAATTATGGGTCATTATTTCTAAGCTCGGTTTCCACCATACCTAATTATAGATTATAGTGCCTAATTATGGGTCCCTATGCTCACTTTTGGGTCCACATGACTCTTATGGGTCTCTATTTCCAATTATTGGTCACCAGGCCCAATTATGGATCCCTACGTCATATGCTCTGCTCTGACTGTTGAGTGCCATCTGCGAAATTTTCCTTTGCAGGCAGCATTTAGCCACGATGTTGATTTTTGTTGTTTTGTTTTTTGATAATGCCTGTAATACCACGTGGTGATTTGGTATCAGAGAGACGCTTTATTTAGGGGGAAGCGAGGGGTGGAGGTGAGGCTCTGTGAGCCATTGGGAAAAGAGAGAGGTGTCTTACAGGAAAGTTTCCTTAATGTCCCTCTATTTGGCACGAGGATCAAAGGTATCACATCGAGGCTGCCTAACAATGTTCCTACCACGCTCTATGTAGATGACATTTTTTATGCTTTTTGGCGGGACTAAGATGTCTACCCTTTGCATCAGTTCAAAAAAACTCTGAACCGCGTCTCTCATTGTGCCGACAAGCCCAATGCTTGTGCTTGTGGGCATAATGCGTTCTGTTTTTGATGGCCAAGACCGAGGTTGTGCGTCCCTGCCGCCGTCGTGAGCCTCACAACGACCCGGACATATTCCTAGATATATCTCATTTTCACCCGATAGACTTGCACATTTTCCCTGATCTTGTATTCTATCGAAGCATCACGTATAAGCGCATATCTGCCATTAGGGACTGATAATATGGCTACTATACTTTTATTTTACCGGTTTGTTGTTGACTTAAAGCTTTATTACGCAGCGATCCTGTAAGGGGTACGGAGATATGGTTGCCTGGCCGTCGTGCTTATGGGACTCAACGCTCCGTCCAACCCCAATTTGCCCTCTCCTCCTTTTGCTAACATCTAATTTCTGTACCAAATCTTCTCAACTCTTTGTCTATACTTAATAAACTATCCAGCTACGTCATGTCGTGTCAGAAGAGGGTTTGCAACCTTTATGAACAACACCAAAAATACCTCCATGACGCAATAGACCAGGACTTGAGGGGTTGTGGTCGCTGGGGCGAAATTAATGGGAAGATCGGTTTTGCTCTAATAACCTCTTCCCTGCGTGTAGTGGGTTGACCACTTGCCTGCGGCCATTCTCAGGGAAATAAAACTGTACTGCTTATGCCAACTAGCACGACCAGCAGGTAAAGCTGTGTTTTTTAAGCTTAAATCACCCTGTAGGGCAAGAACAACAGAATTGTTGAGCGGTGACGTCATTTCTAAGTGGATATGACACGATCGCACCACCTGATGTGGGACCAACCTATTTGTATTTATACCGGACAAGGTTAAGTTTCAATCAACTCCTACTTCCTATCTGTTGGATGGACCGCTAGCACAGGGAAGGGGTGCTATCAAATTCCCACAACATGCAAAAGCATCCACTTCACTTTAACCTAGTCCCTCAGAACACTCTCACGCAAGGTGCGGTCCCATTTAGTTGAGGTAAAGTTGGCGGGGTCCTACAGCACAGGGTGTAGGATCAAATGCTTTCTCCCTTAATCTTCCAAGCGGTCGGGTGGAGATAAAGACTTCAGCTCCTGAAATTAAATTAACTACAACAACAACAACATTACGCATACGAGATTTATTACCCAGTCTCCGAACACTTATAGTGGATGGCGGATTTGAGGCAGCACTTCGTTCACAGGTTGGCAATTGGCTCGTTCCTCAAATCACCGACAGAGTCTTCTTGGCGCAGGGGAGCTGTCATTCGCTTTACGTCTTGCACAGTGCATGGTGTGATTGTAAGCGCAGGTTCAGTATTACCACTCGCTAAGGGTTTTTATTTCGTTCATGGCCGATATCAAAGATGCATATGCACCCTAGAGACACTAACTCGGATCCAGGACAAGGAAATTCCTAGTAGTCAGTAACTCTCGGCCTGATAGCGCCGATGATTCTGATCAAGACGCAATCCTGGAGGATCTCAGCTTTGAACATTCGTCCCCACGCCTCTCCTCCCAAAGCTTCCGCTCTCGCAGGTGTATTGCATTCTCACCTGCCGTGTCATGAATCTTCTCACACTGGATCCGTGCCGGTGTGCAATGGTGGCTCCACTCTGAAGGATGAGTTGACTTCCATGCTAGCTCCACGTTGTGAGAAGCCGGCGGGACTTTTCTAGGCCCACGTTTGTATTAACGTCAGAGCTGTTTGCAAGGTAGCCTTCGCTAAAGGGTAATTACATGGCAAAACCTGTCCCTATACTGTTATGTAATCTATAACGTCTCACAGAGCTTGCTAAGTTCCCTTTAGGCTTGGGATTCTCCACATACCTTGGTTTGCATATCCGTAACCATGGCTGGTGCGAGTCGTGAGAACATTGAGATTGTCATCTACTTGTTTCCTGAACATGTAAGTGAGTAGTCTCAAGTCCTCCCACTTATACATAAATTCATCACATTCGCCTGAGACAGACTCCATGAGTCGGTTGGTGATGGCTGGTATCACTATCGCGTGAAAAAAATTGTACCGTTAGTGCGGAGGTGTTCCCACAAACGGTTACACCATTACGGTAACGGTCTTCTAAAAAAGGACCAAAACTGCTACTTCTAAATAGCCCTGGATATCATTTTCCTGTAATGTAGTTGCCGTTAGCTCCGGGTTAAATGGGAGAAGCTGTGGAGGCTCGTATTTTCCCATTTGCTTTTAGCTCTTAGCCTTCAGGAGAACATGTTGGGTGTGTACTCCCTGGTAACCCTCTTGAAGTATCAAGGTTTCGCACCCCCCACCACCCAGGAGAGAGCCGGCCCAGCGGATGCATAGTGTATACCCGATGTGATATCTCCGTTCTTTCACTCACCCCCCTCCCTCCCATGCAGTCGAAGTCTAGCTACATCTGAAAAGGAGGTATTTTGTTGTTTCAATGTACCTCGCACCATCAGTTGATATCGACGAAGTGGCGTTCTGCTAGGTCGTAACGAGCTTATGGAGGATCTATCTCCTGCTTGGGATAACTGAACAGTAGACACCCCTCTCTGATGTGGAAGAGTTCATGTATTTCTGTCGTAAAATTGTTTAAGTTTCTTTTCTTAATCTTATCGTGTGCTCTTCAGCTGAACAAGCGGACTTTGGGTGGGCTGTGATCGACGATCTCTATAAAAGCAATCACTTAACCATTCAAATCTCTGTTTAGGACTGCCGCCGCTTGAGAGACTGCCTGAGTGGTGCTTAGATCGATCACGGTGGTCTACCTTCGAGGAAATACTTATCTCTCTTCCTCAGTTGAGTATAGGTCGGTAGGTGAGGTCGTTGAGCTATTCTCCACCCCCTTCATTACTATGGGCTCGTCTTTGATTCCTCTAACATTCGGGCGGTTTTAATTTCGACTGCTTCCGTGGTGGTCCGCCGAATGTGAGGTGTCCCTAGAGAGAAACGATATACCTTTAATCGCTACAAAATTCGTCCTTGTGCTTTCACTTTATGTGAAGTTCGGTGTGCGAGGGTCAACCAAGGCCATTACAAAACACTCGGTGCTCCTTTGGGGCAGCATAGGTGTCTCTTCTAACAGAGGAGTGAGTGCGTGTTCGGAGCAAGTCTAGCTAGGATCCCCCTTCAGTCCTCCAGTAAGGTGGGACCACAATATAGGTCTTGTGTCCGTGGCAGATCCATTCGCGACCCCTTTCTCCGCCTTGTCTAGTTTGGATGCTGCCCCGCCAGCATTTAAAGCACGCCACACGGTAGCCGAGAACCGCAGAATGGTCTTCACTCAATTTCTAACATTCTGCAAGTGTAAATAGATTAAGAAAATGGTAACTGTTAGGTTAATTTATTTTCTAAAGCGGAGGTCACCTGCCTTCAGCACAGCGCGGCTTGCATATCATTCCCCGTCAGATGCTCGATCGGCTGAAGAGTGCTATCCGCAAGACCTTCCTTCGTGGACAGCATTTCTACACGGTATTGTTCGATACGGTGAGGGGACGCATATCGATATTTTGATTGAAATTCCAACGAGTAGGTTTTTTCTGCGTCAAGATAGGGGGAGCTTTCTCTGGTACAATAGAACAGGAAAAGGGTGTCTCGCAAAGACTCAGGGTCAATATTTTCGCCTAAAGCATCAAAAATATCATTGGTACTTTCTTGATGTGTTCTATCAACCCACTAAGTTGACGACCTTTCGATTTGTTTTGACGAGGTTAAGATGCCTACCCTGAAGCACCAACTTCAGCAGCCTCTGAATCACGTCTCTTGTTATTATAATGCGAACGGATTTCGGCTTATTTCGGCCAAGACCAAGGTAGTGCACTTCTACCTATCACTTAGTTCTTCCCAACACTGCCCAGCGGTCTTTTTTGCCAAACCTAGCACCACTCTCACAGCTCTTTAACCTCTTCTTCGGAGTTGAGCTCAATTCCCACCACTACTCCTGGCTAACCTCACATTGAAACAGACCAAGATGTAGACCACTATCATCGAACTGTTGCAATCACTAAACATACTGAGCAACAGAAACCAATCAACTAGTGGCGCTCCCTTCATCTCTGTAACCTTTTTTTTCTTCATGGGCTGGTCCCAGAGAGGCTCTTGCCTTCTCGTGGCGAGGGAGGTCAGCCCTGGGCCACTTAGGGGCCCATGGTGCTGCCAACCCGACTTTTAACATACCGCCCCTATTACTTTCTTTCACTGCCCTTTACTTCCCACTCTTCTTTCTTCAATCTAGTGGTCCTTACGATTACCTGAACTCTGCTTTTTTTCTCGGATTGATTCTGAATTGTACTTCCATGAAGGTCGGAGGAAGCTAGGCATCTCCACCGGCTTCGTCTACCGATGCACAAGGAGAAACCCATCGTTCGCCCCTTTCTCCGTGCGTAGGAGAACTCGAGCAGCCTCTTAGGTTTCTAAAGATGGTGTGGTGGATCTGCATCCATTCTCCAAGAGGACATACCGGACGTAACTGATTGTAGAGTTGCAGTAGTGCCGGGCCTTTTAGGCCTCCATGGTGGGGTGTCCCAAAGGATAATGCGAAGTTTTTCCTTTTGCAATGGCTAGCCATAAACTTAAAACCTCATTTCTCGTAATGGTTATCGCGCCAAACGTTCCTTAGCTCTCCTTTCAGCCTTCCCTCGCTCGTTGGACCCCTATTCCAATGAAGTAGACGTAGATTTAGATTACCCATGCTTTCTTGTCCTGAGTTCGTTATCTGACACTCCACTTGCAAAAGTGGATTTGTTTGACGTTAATGAATCTTTTGAGTCCCGCTGTGGTGAACCCCGCCGGATGTGGTGAAGAGGTAGTGGTGTTATCGTAGTCGAGGTGTCATTTCACTCTTAACACAATCTTGTGCGAAACCTGTCTTCGATAGCCGAAATTCCAGTAACCGTTTCGCCCCATCCACGTTTGAATTTTGCCAAAGGTCTCGTCCGTTCAAACAACTTAAAGGACTAGGACCTCACCCGCCTTCAGAGCAAGCTTAGTACCCAACGTGTCACACATGTACACAAGGAGACTAAAACTGTAGGCTCTACTAGAATCCCAACCGCCACACTGATTGTAACGTTTGAACGACAGAAACTGCCGCAGTATATTAAAGCTGGGTACCTTCGTGTCCCGATAAGTATCTACGTCAAACTACCCAGACGTTGATTCAATTGTAATCAATTTGGACATGTTGGTCGTGTCTGTCGACATTCCCGGTCCTGCGTGAATTGTAGTTATGATTACCATGGCTCTGAATGTACAAAAACACCGTGCTGTGCCAACTGCAATGGTGCCTACAGTGCTGCGTCAAAAATCTGCCCAATATTCTCATATGAAAAGGAGGTCCTCGCTTTGCGCGACTCTCTGCGTCTGGAGGTGAGAGAGGCTCACCAATGTGCCCCAAAACAAACCTCACCTCTTTGCTGTCTCTTCTCAGATGTTTTGCGTTAGGCTGGATGAAACCGACCAGTAGGTTCGAGTTCCGACACGAATGAAGCATCTCATCGTCCATCTACCGTTAGTGTCAGAAGCATTCACGAAATACAGTCGAAGCATCGATCTCCCACAGAGATACCTAATGTTGATCCAATCTCCCTGGCAGCTCTAGCCAGGACCGACGCTCAGGGTAAAACACTTGAAGACATCAGACGATATATGAAAAAATCTTCTATATCGACCAGTAAAGGTTCATCCACCCGGGCCCGGGACCCAAAGCCCCGTGGCAAGAGGAAGGACTTCTTACCTGGGTCACTGACCGCCAATAAGCGGGCAGCCTCTGGAGCTGACTCGACCGAGCCTCGAGAACCTTCAATGGACTCTTTGCCTGTTGCTGAATATCTCTGCCCTCAAGTCCGTCCCGCCCTTCACAGGACTTAGGCCCTCTCCTGGTCCAAACGGTCGCAGAAATACATCCAGTTCCTCGTACTTTGCCCAGATCGCCCGATCCTTATACTCACTCTCCTACTCATGATCCGATGGAAGGAGATGATACTCCAACATCACCAGTCGTGGTTGTTGGATCAATCCTTCAGACATCAAAAGTCCCCTCGGCCCATGGATCCAGATCTACCGCCTAAAAATCTTTTCTCGACCTTCCGTTTCCGACTGGCTGTGAGCCCGAATTACAGGCAAGAACCTCGACCGGTTCCTCGAAACCATCGAACATACCCCCTGTCACTGCTCCTTCCAGGATATCTTCCCCTGCTATAGTAGGCGCTTCAAAATATGTTCTCCATCCCCGAAGCTCCTTGGGATGCACTTCAAACTTAACCTCAGCCACAAAAGAGAAAAAGATATCTACTGTTGTATCTAACTGTTCCACATAATATCCTCCATTTTACAGTGGAATTGTCAAGGAATTGTTCCCAAGTGGGAAGAACTTAAAGTTCCTTTGATGACTCTCCACCCTGCTGTTATTTGTGTTCAAGAGAACAAACTGGGTACACGGCCCTTTCCGGTGGTACCACGATTTCGTATTTTCAACTCTATTGCTCCTGTCGGGGGCTCGTCTAATGGGAGGGGAGGCTTAGTTATGGTTTCCTCATCCCAGCATGTATCTCCCATCCCCCTACATACTACCTTCCAAGCTGTTGCCGTGGGGGTTTTTCTTACAAGGCTTTTTATTGTTTGCTTTCTTTACCTTCCTCCTTCTTTACTATTGTTAAACCCGACCTTTTAAAACTTATAGATGAATTGCCTTCACCACTTTTACTACTGGGAGATTTTAATGTCCGTCAACCATTTTGGATGGACATCACTCGGAATGCCAAAGGTAGTGTTTTAGTCTCTTTTATTATCTAACTTTCTTTGCGTTTTAAACACCGGCGATTTTACCTCTTATCATGTCCAGACGGATTCCTTTATCTGTGTTGACCTGTCTCTCTGTTCCCCGGATTGCCTCACTGATTTTCGATGGTCAGTTCTCGACGTGCCCCATGGAAGTGACCACTTCCCTATTGCCTTGCCAGCCGTTCATCCTATCCCTCATACAACCATGTCTCTCAAGTGGGACTTAGGTCACGCCGATTGGGTAGTCTTCCGAGAGGCGTTTTTTCACACGTGCCTCCTTGGTGACCTTCACTGCTCTGGATGCAGCAGTAGGGTACTTCACATCGATTATATACTGGTCAACACAGTTTTTGCTGACTTATGTTTTGTGGTTGTTTTTAGCTAATTTTGAAGTGCTGATTTCAACATAGCATCCATTTTTTTGTAATACATCAGGTTTTCATTCTACAATATATTCCTATTTTACGACGTACTGCATGTATTTACTCGGTAAGGATAGTTTCCTAAGTGTTATAGCTTCAAACCATAACTTAAAATGTCACCATAATTTGAAAGGATAGATTCATTGCAGGATAACATCACCTATTACTAAATAAATACAGGTTATTTTTCTAATATAATGGAGAAAACACAAGCAATCGTACACATACTTATACATTCATGGAAGGAATTTTCGCTTACGAGAGTGTCTGGAGTGTTTGATGTCTACACAGTCTCGTTGAATTCTCCAACAGTAGTCTGCCATCATGTTTGTGTTCCATCGGCCTTGAGATCTCTCCTCCATAATCTTGATATCTTGATGAAAACGCTCTCCGTGTTCATCATTCACGTTGCGAAGATTAGCAGGAAATTCATCAAGATGGCTCTTGAGCAAATGAACTGTTATGCTCATGTTGCAGACTAAACGATGAAAGCTATCAGGTAATGTTTCTACCAAATCCTTGTAGTTAGCAGCCTTTTTGTTTCTAAGAAATCCTTTCACAGCAGTCACAAATGTATCCCATACTCCCTTTTCTATGTCAGTCATCGAACTCGAGAAGTTTTGTTTTTCCATTAATTTTCTGATTTGTGGCCCATCAAAATCTCCAGCCTTTTTTTATCATAACTTAAAGACAGGAAGTATTGTACATGTGAATTTGAAACAATCACCCTCCACATTAGGAGCTTTCACAAATTGTTTCATCAGCCCTAGTTTAATATGAAGGGGTTGGGAGATGATTTTCTCTCGCTCAACAAGTGGTTGGTTTTTAATATTCTTCTCCCCAACAGTCAAATTTTCTCTAACGGGCCAGAGTTCCTGTTCCCAATGTTGTCCTTGGCTCGGCTCTCCCATAAACACAGGAAACACAGATATTTTTTATAGCCTCCTTGTTGCCCAAGTAAAAAAAATCACCATTTTCAGATCCACACATATGATCCATTTGTGTTTATCATATTTGAATAAATCTAATGCATATCTTATGTGTTCATGCTTCTCTTTAAAATGCACAGAGTGACCAATAGGAAGCTCACCGAACAAGTTTCCATTATAGAGTAACACATTTTAGACTCTTCTTTCAATCATCTATAAAAAATCTCCATTCACTTGGATCATACTCTGAAACACCCATCGCATTTTTAACAGTCACGCCACGTTACAACAGTAAACAAAATCTTCTTCAGTTTTAAAAAATGCCAAGAGATCTCATTTCCCTGTTCCAATAAAAAGTTAAATTTGTTTTTACCGGCAACAAATTCTTCTGCCAACTCTTTTGACAGGCCTTGGTCTCTAACTAAATCATTCAGTTCTAATTTTCTGAAGTTTTCAAGTTCTTGGGTCGATGTATGTACAAAGTCTGGATCACCGTCAAGTTCATTGCTTACATCAGATTAACGTATATCCCTTACATCGTGCAGTGAAGGAAGTTTCTTGAATACAGGTACTGGAACTTCATCTGAATGAAGCACTGGACGAATCGTTGAATCAAGATTTGGGTAACTTATTTTCTGTCGTGTTTTCTTGCGATGACCAAAAGTCTTTGTGAGACAAAAGTAGCAATCGTTTACATGTTCTTTTGGCTTCCGCCACACCTTAGAAATGCAAAATCCTAGTTGTTTCTTTGTTGCCTTTGTCCATTGGCGTAGATTTTCGACACATGGTTTACAAACATTGTGCGGGGCCCACGGCTTATCCCGATCACCTAATTTAATCTTAAAGTAAGACAAGTCTGCTCTTTTCACAAGGATACTAATGTTCATTCTTGGAGTTGATGCAGTAAAACAACCAGCAAAACGAGACGGGATTTCAAACATTTCCTTCGTAATGAGGCCATACTACTGAATGTTATTTCATAAAACAAATCTGAAAAAACACAAAATTATATTATACATAGTTGCTATATATATATATATATATATATATATATATATATATATATATATATATATATATATATATATATATATAAATGTGCATAAAGAGAATTCTAAATACATAGATAAAATAAAATAAGAAGAATACCAAACGCCTCCACTTTCGTTCACTTGGTCGTAAGATAAACTGCTACTATAAGTGGGACCAATATGGACCAGTCGATAAATAAAAAACTTGACGTGATAAAAGAAAACCTTTGCAATTTTTAAAGTCAGTGACCCCGAATTCATAAGAACATGTCTCAAACTTAAGTGAGCAGAAAAAAAAAATTGTTGACCAGTGTTATCTACAACGCGGCCATACAGACCATTTCACCGTAACGGGTTGCTCAACCGTTCCCTGGTGGACCTCGGAGTGTGCGCAGCCGTCAAAAAATACAAGTTAGCCCATGCCCGATTCCGGCGGAACCCAACCTTGTGTAACAAGGTTGACCGAAACTGAGCTCGGCCGCTTCACCAAAGAACCCCTCGTCAGGCTCACCCAAATTTATGCCGCTGCTACGTTTGAGCAATTTCCTCTATGACTTTAACGCAAAGATCTGGAAGAGGATTAACAAGATCCAGGGGCTGTCATGCGAATCATAATACCCACACACTCAACTTATAGGGATCCTTAGAGAATGACAGCCTGGTAGTCAGCAATGCTTTGGTCGACTGTGAAAGAATGAGAGAGAGAAGGAACTCTCCCACCCCCCCTGACTTCCCAAGTTCGCCGTTGACCGCTCTAAATTCGTCTGCCCTATATACTGCAAAAATTAGAACAGTGAAAAGACGATTAAGTGGACATCCCGAATTCGCGCTATATAACCTTATCGCGACCCAAGGCAATTAAGGAAGTTTGTTGGCGATGAATCTCTCTCTCTGTCTCGATAACTTTGGGGTATATATTCGACAGTTCAGAATTCACAGGCAGATTGTGTCTAAAGCCGCCGTCCAGTACTTTAGTCTTAACGTCTTCGTAGCCGAGAGGGAATCGACTACATTCTCGTCCAGAAAAGAATTGAGTGATTGTCGAAGAGCCAAGGAAGAGCTAGTCGTCACTCAGTATTGTTCGTGGAGATAGTTAGGCGCGCTTCAACCCTTCTTACCACGTCTTCGGATTTTCAAGGATCAGAAAAGCCATCCCCGAAGCACCCTTCGTTTGCCTCTTAAGGATAATAGCCCCCTTCCACCGTCCCACTTCAGTTTCCCTAAGTTGGATTGAGTGTCTCGTGAGACGCCCACAAGTTCAAGGTCGAACTGACCTACCTGGTCCTACCCGCCACGCATCAAGATAAAAGGGATTTAACCCCCGCTTTGTCACGCTCCTCCAACCTTTACTGCGTCGAACCTCAAGGATCACCTTTGCTCTAGAACTTGCATAATTGTAAAATCATTACTTAATTTATTATCTCTCGGTTCAAACTTAATTGATAGTGTTAATCATCTTAGCAGTTAACCGCCAATATTTAATTGCATTGCCATTTAACTTGCCGTATATATATATATATATATATATATATATATATATATATATATATATATATATATATATATATATGTAGTCTTTAGTACTATTAAAGTATATTTTTGTAGCCGTATTTGAATATTAGTTGGCCTAGCAACTGTGTATTTAAAGCACTCTTAATTTCGGTCGGCCAGTAGTCCAGTGTGCGTATAACGGCGTACACCCGGTCATACTACGACACCGACCATTTCTGCGCCGTCAGCAGTGTCAATCGTTACAATAAGGATTTTTTACCATATAAATCAAAGGAAGAGTCTCATTTTCTCAATTTTACAACAAAATCTAACCTTCCGTATAATTCCCTATTCACCATCTACGAGTTGCTTTCTCATTAAAGCACCGAGTCTTGGCCATATTTTTCGACATTGAGAAAGCCAACGATACAACATGGAGATACGGCGCCTTAAAGCAGCAATACGTTTGGGGCATGAGAGGTCTTTTACCATCTTTTATTCAAAGTTTTTTAGCATCTAAATCCTTTATGGTGGCTGTTGGACACACCTACTCCGACCTGCAACCCCAAGAGAATGGAGTTCCTCAGGGCTTTGTAATTACGATCTATGATATCATTTACTCTCTGCCAGAAGGTGTATAGGCGACCTTGTTTGTCGATGACTTGGCCCTTTTCTGTTCCTCACCCGCTTTCCATCAGCAGTGCGTCAGCTGCAACTAGAAGTCGATGCGGTCTTAAAGTGCACAACTTAGGGTATCCCTGTTTTACACGAGGAAATTAAGGCAATGTATTTCCACCGGAGTAGAGGGGCTCTTGTTCCGCCACCTATCTCCCTAAAAAGGGTAGAGATAGAGTTCGTTTTTGAGTTATCCTGGTTACCACACCTACACTCTCTTCGAACAGGCTGTCTTCTGGCTCTAGACATTTTGAAACTCCCCCCCCCCCCACACTTTGTGTGGCAGGGATCGTCAAACACTGTGGATTTTATGCATTGAACTCGTTCAATCCAAAGTTGACTATGGATGACAAATTTACTCTTCGGTCTTCCCCTCAACCCTTAAAATGCTGAACCCAATTCGCAACCTCGGAAATTGTCTCTCCAGTGGAGCCTTTTGCACTTCTCCCGTCAATAGCCTATACTGTGAGAGTGGGGTGCTCCCCTTGCCCTATCAGACTCCAGATTTGTATGCGATATCTCTGTCGTTTACAGCAGGCCTCTGTATCATAGGTCTACAGATGCCTGTATGCCATCCTTACACTTCCCTTTGAACCTACGGATAGGAGATCATCTTTCCAACCTGGGTGCCCTAAGAGTCCTTGCCCTTCCGTCATTGCTGACCCATAGTTGGCGTGCTCCACCTTCCATAGTCTGTACCAGCATGTAGAGCCTGAACAAGTCGTCCGTGGATCCTTGCATCCTCAAGAGCCTGTTCCTAGAGCATTCAACCTCACACATACAATACTGCCCGATATATACGGATGGTTCTAAATCAGACAGTGGCGTGGGTGCCGCAGCCACCTACTCAGGGTAGTTTCTAACTTTACGAGTATCTTTACCGCTGAGCTTTCAGTCATCCTTTTAGCTTTTAGACTGATCCAAATTTTACCTTTTAACGATTTCGTCATTCTCCGACTCAAGGAGTGTTTTACCCTCATTTCGGTCTTCCAATGCTTCCTCTTAGTTACAGAAATCTGCAACTGGCTGGTCCAAAATGCGTCCCGATATAGAATTCTATACTGCTGGGCCTCAGGCAACGAGAAGGCTGATCAGCTGGCCCGCTCAGCCTATTCCTTCTCCCCGGAGAACACTGCTCTGTCTTTTCGAGATTTCTTTCCTTCTATAAGAAAATATATTTTTCATTTGTGGCAGAACGAATGGGATGGGTGTTAATCATTTAAATTACATAAAACCAAAAAGTCTGTTCGCGCACGGCCTTCGAGCCTTCAGAAACTACGGTCCTTTTAGGTAGCCCTTGGCCGAGTTCTCATCGGCCACACAAGACTTGCTCATGGTCATCTTGTTTCGGCTGGTACTCAAATCAGCCCTCACTGCCGTTTTTGTGGTGGGGAAACCAATCAGTCGCCCACCTTCTACTAGAATGCATTCATTTCGCCACTCTCCGGTCATCCTGTTTCCCAACCCTTTTAACAATCCCTCGCCTCACCAGTCTTCGTTTCATTTTGGCAGATGAATCTTTTAAACCTTCATTTTTAAATTTTGTTATCACAACGTGGTTTTCTCCCCCTTTTATAACTAATTTACCTCGTTTTACCTGAGCTGCCATTTAGAATCCACTTGGACTAGGCAGCAACCCAACTGGTTTCTTACCTTATACCCTTAAACTTAATTAGTGGCGGGTCTGGGATAAAAGTTTAGGGGGCCTAACCCGATTTACTCCCTCTAAGGAGTCTGAGAAAAGGGCATTAATAAGGGTTATGATAGACAGAATTGATAATAAATAACAGCATCTCATAAAGGAGTGATACCAACTCTCTCAAATTCGATTTTGGTTTATTTTAGTTTTCGGACGTCAGATAAGATAGAATACTGAAATTAATAATTATTTATAAGATTCACCTTTATTTTAGACGTGTATCATATATGATACATTCGATCGCCACGGTTAAAAAAAACTTTTTATTTATATTCTATATTATTACATAACTGAATAGCAGATTACAACTATGGCTTAAAAAAGAAATATAAACATAAAAGGGTCTGAATTTTTAAATTTGTGGCAGGCTTCACCCCCCTAGGCCCCTTTCCCCTTGATCTACGCCTGAAACCAACCCGAATACCCCCACAATGCAACTACAACTCCACTTCAACAAACAACTCTGCTTCCCTCACTTCCATACTAGAGCCACTTAGCAAACATTTCACACACTACAATCCACCAGCCTTCCAATCCTCATCATATTCCACCCAACCCATCAACAGCTCTAACAAAATAACGTACACCAAATACATAAAAACCAAGTAAACTGCTTTCACCAAACACAGAAAATAGCCCATCCACCTTCACATTCGAGAAATTCCCTTCCTTCTGCCAAACACTCACACTTCAGCAACACAATCCACCAAGTAAGCAAGAAATATATCCCAATTTCTGACCGGAAAGCGACAGCCTCATAAAAGAAACAGACAGAGACAAAATACCCCCCTTGACCAATAACCCCTATTCCCCCCCCCCATGCCAAACAATCCCCTTGCCCAACAACTTAAACAATTTCACTACCTCAACAGGTGCATCATTACTCTAATCTCCACCAAACAACAAGAAAATTAAGAAAAATACCTTCAATTAGTCAACCACAAAAGAAACAGCTACCAACATTGTCGAACAATAAAAAAAAAATCCTCCCGCCGCACATCCATTCATCCACACAAAAGAATCTCACCTCACCAAATAGCAAAGAATTTCTAACCCAAACGAACAAAAAAACATACTCATGGCACACTACTCCCACACTACTCCCCATCAGCCCCAACAATAGGAAAACAAAAAAAAACATGCAAATTGCCCATATACCCCAGCGACCCTTCCTCCTTTCCACCCATGCTACTACTCTGAAGGCCCATGCCACATCTCAACTTGGTCCCACAGCCATATCTGCACTTACAGACTTTAACTACTCCTGCTTACACAACATCACCCCCATCTGGAGAGACGTACATGTCACCCACATCACCAAACCATATAAACCCACGAACTTCCCCACATCCGAAAACCAAACTCGCTCCTCTCAACCATTTAAACTAATCGTCAACGCAACCAAATCACTAACCTCCCTAACTGCACACATAATAGACGTCTTCAACTTAGCTCCTCCACAACGCAGTCATGGTCGCAATAGAAATCAGCAAAGCCTTCGATACACCCACACCACATCATACTAAAAGTATTAGATACCAACTACCACACCAATGACAAAAATGGGTATCAAACTTTCTTTGAAACAGACATGACCAAGTACCCCTACACAGATAACAATCCAAAGGGACCCCGTCCCAACGGGTGCCCTATGGGGCCATCATCTCCCTACCTTCTTCATGCATGATATACCCTTCCCTTCTACCCAAATAGTCTTACTCAACATCTACGCAGACGACTTATCCATCACATCCCAATCTACATCCGCACTCATGCCTAAAACTCTCTCCAAACTGGTTATCGATAACCATTACCCCAGCCCCCCACCCCAATCAACAGTTACGCATTTTACCCCTGACCTAAATCAATAAAACTATCATCCACAAATCAACTTCTCAAAATCAAATCTTCCACTCGCTTACCCAACAACACTGAACTGGGCATACCCAGCCTGGGTACCAACCATACCTAATAGACACCTACACACGATACACACGATACAGACAGTACCCTCCGCATCGCAAATGGCTACGCGCAAACGACCACACTACACCCACATGCCGAAGAAAAATCCCCCCAATCGAGAAGCCCTTAAACATGATAGACACAGTTCTTCAGTAAACTACTATGTCCTTTACCCCTACCCCTCTCCTCCACTACCTCAACTGCTAGAACTCCCAAACCCACCCCTGCCACTATGTATACTTAATTATTAGACAACCTACCGCAAAATCCACTTAACCAGAACATTATAAAACGCCTCCCACTTCACCTGCATAATTCTTCACACTCAGCCGCAAAACACCGTACTCTAAAGCGCGCCATCCCGATATCGACAAATCTGAAGCAACCCTAAATCGCCAAACCAGAGTTTCATTCCCCCGCCATGCCGGAATATCAAAAAAAGATTACCTTCCTCCCCACCACCTCAACTGTAACCTCCAGCAAACTAAAAACACTACCCATCTCTCCCTACCTTACTCCCCTGCCGCCCTAGACCATCTCCTCCTTTTTTATATGCCTTAGTTTTCATGGATTAATTGGATTATTTGGAAATTAGTTAGATCAGTTGGATTAATTTCCCAAGTTGGATCTCTCTCTCTCTCTCTCTCTCTCTCTCTCTCTCACACACACACACACACACACACACACACAGCCTATCATTGACCTTCTCAGAACCACTTTTAATATAACCTAGCTCAGAGACCTCTGGAGAATACGAGTTGCCGTGGCAGCCTTCCCGAGAGCTACCGGGGTCAATTGATGAGAACGTCGTAGCCACAAATTATTTTAGTTTGGGTTTGGATTGGATAGGCCTGGCTTAGAAATGGCACTTTTGTGGTTTCAATGACTGTACCATTTCTAGCAGACGCCAGTGGAGAGCTTTACAAAGCAAAAAACGGGCCATGTAATAGTTACCTGAAACGTGCCAGACTACCTACACACAATGAGCAACTGTGCCGGCGTTTCACTCACTCCGATGACTATATACCAGGGATCAGGTCAGCCCTTGGGGACCATAATTCAAACTTGCGTACCCCTGTGCTTTGACTTTTCCTGGGGACATATATCACTCCCCCCCAAAGTTTCGACGGTATAGGAAGTCATTTTCGGTCGTCTCTGAATCTGACTCACTCGCGGAACGTAGCACCAGCTGATAGACTGCTCAGTGGTCCACATTGTGCCCCACAGTTCGTTTGAATGGCTTCATTTGGGGAAGCTTCCTGTGCGCTACCTGTCTATGCACCGTGACGCGCTACCTGTCCAAGTACCGTGAGAAATTGAGTCACCTAGAGTTTCTTTGGTGGTTATGGATGTTCCTGCATACCACACATTGGTGTGGTAGCAGCGTTTGTGGGGAGAGCAGGCCTCCCTCGTCCATACCATTTGATTGTTGTTGTTTGTGCGCTAGGGTCCCTGACGCAGGTGGAGCCCTCCTGAGTCACCTGAGTGTGCTTGTTGTTTTATTTTTCTGTAGGTTGTTGTGATTGTTTTTATTTTATGGAGTTTATTAATTTTATTTTTAGTGTAATATATTTAAGAATATTTTATTTTGTTTTGTTTGTTTTTTCGGCGGTTCTGCCCCTTCTGGAGGCCGCCAGATAAGCGCACTAAAATTTTGCAAAAGTTTTTAACTAACAACAATTAAATCGACTTCACAACGGCTGACACGCTAAAGATACCCGTGGTTCGAACCCCACATTAATCAGTAGGTCCTCTAAGCAGATACCCTTAGTTCTGAGCCTACGTTAATCGGTGGGTCTAAAATGAGAATTAAAAGACATTTTTAATGAATGATGCAGATCGGTGGTAAAACACCTGCCTTTTTTTATCCCTTAAATAGCCTCTGCACAGCCACAAAAGTCTTCGAGGCAGGAGCGAACCACGGCTACACACATGGTAGGCGTCTCAAGAAACTCCATTTGGCAGCTAACCCCTCTCGATGAAGCCCAACTTGTCTCTGTCTGAAGTGGCTTTCCTTCCCGATAGCTCATAGCACCAGTTCAAGTTGTTGTTGTTGTTGCTGCTATTGCTGTTGTTATTGTTGTTTATGCTGTTGTTGTTGTTGTTGCTGTTGTTGTTATTGATGCTGCTGCTATTTTTCTTGTTGTTGTTTTGTTGCAGCTTTCGCAGCTTTTTTTATTTGTCGCTGTCGTTGTTGATGCTGTTTTTGTTGTTTTTGTTGCTGATTATGTTTCTGTTGTTGATGTTGTTTGTGCTGCTGCTTCTGTCGTCGGTGCTGTTGTTTTTGCTACTGTTTTTTTTATTTTTGTTGCTGTTGTTGTCGTTGTTGTTGCTGCTGCTGTTATTGATGTTGTTGTCGTTTTTGTTGCATTGCTCCCCATTAGCAGATGACATCTCTGCTACCCCCCAACCTATTGGGAGCTTAATAGAGAGCCTTTGAGCCCACAGCGTGTGCCGTAGGCCATCCGTCAACGTGACCACAATTAAGTGGAGCCTCCTCTTTTGCGAAGCTGTCCTCAGGGAACCAGGTTAGAGTAGAGGTTATGGGAAATTTATAGCACCCCCCGCCTTCCGTGCTAACGGTTCATGCAACAGGCAGTGGGAGTTCAATTACAGCGTAACCTCCACCGAGATTGCATCCAAGTGGGTTGAGCACTCTACCAACTCTATTCTTGCCCTACAGGGTGGTCAGAAATGAACAACCCAACCTTGCTGGGCGAATCGAGACCAAAAGATACTCTCTCATCGACAGTTCGGATGTGATTTGACTATGGACATTTCGACTGCTTACATAATATTATGACCGCTATAAAGCTGTAAAGTTGTAGACATGTGCAGTGCAGTTTTTCCCCTCTACTTTAAAACGCAGTATCAACGCTGCACCATCACACCTAAAGTTTGTAAGGAGAGAGAACTGTGAAGAATGCGAAAATGTGTTAAAGATCTATACTGTAACTGCAGATCTTACAACAACCATTGATGGCCTGATGAAGTTGTAAATATGTTTTTAATGAATAAATTATTTGATTTAGGATTCTCAGAGATAATGGGGAATTTCCGTGTGTTTCCTCCTGAGTAGCTCTCTGGGAAGGGGTTGCGAAGCTTTAAAACCAGGGAAAGGCAACCTTGTAGTACATAGGGGCAGGGCCTATGTCTGGTAGCGGATAGCGGGCCAGCCGCTGGGGCATACAGAAAATGGGAGCTATGGAATGTCGACTAATAAAACTAATACATAATTGCTGACTAAAATATTTTATTATTCTAAATGTTGCGTTTTTTTAGTTTTCGTTTTGTATATTTCTTTCTTTTCAATTTTAAATATAGTGGTAGACATATACGGGCTTGTAATATCGCTGATACAAAAAACAAGTGAGAATCTCTTACCACCACGGCGTATCCTAGTTTTGTCTCTGCTTGTTCTAGAATTCTAGCAAACAGAAGTCATAAAAAACATGCCTGCGAGTCGTAAATACTGACCTCCCTATTTTAATCGATGCGTGCTAAAATCGAGTATTTTTTTAACTGTTGATGATACTATTATTTATTGTTGGAATTTCAGTTGCCAAATGCAGAAAAATATTGCAATAAAAGATAATGGTGTACGTCAGTAGTCCTGATTAACTAGCATTTTATTATAAGGTCATAATGTATTTCATTAGTGCAGTTCTCAGGTTCGCCGAAAGAAGATTTCAGGCGGACCAATTTGGGCCCGCGTGTCGTAAGTTCGCTGGCCCCGGCTCAGTCGGGGTTTGTGGGGGTGAATTCGTTGGCATGGCATCAAACAAGCAGACCCCTTTCCTCCACCCACCTCACGCTGTCTGGTGTCAAAACATAATACTAAATGGCACCTCTCTCCAAAGAGGACCGGCCCCTGGTGCCTTCAGGCTCACCAGCAATTGTCATACTGACCCTTATGCCTATTTCATTATCCGGTCGGGGATCCTCCTGGATAAAGGAAGGTTGGCGAACTACTACTAAAACTAATTTTTCTTCTTCTTCTTTCCTCCGGGCCGTTATCCCTAATCCTATCCACTTTTGGCTTTCTCTTGATCAGCGTTCGTTTCCTCATTCTTACGACTGCTTAGACCCAACCAATGGTGAAAGATGCCATTTACCCATTTCAATAAACCGGTAGTGCCAACGCTACTACCGGTAACGCCTAGGCAGTGCCACAATAACTTCCAGGCACCTCCCAAGAACTAACCTCGATTAAATTCCGGTTCTTTTGGAATTTATGATGACGCTAAATCAATGTTTAGGATTTTGAGCGCAAAAGAAAATTATTTTTGATTTCATTTCGAAAACACAGGTCTCCTCCCCTCAACTTCCCTCCCCCACTTAACCCAGTCCCCCCAAGCCCCCCACCTCTTTCTCAAGTCAGAGTTCTTTCCCTTGCTAGTGTGAGCCTGGCAGGCGAAGATTAATGAGATAATGCAGGAAGGGGCGAGCGGAAAAAGAGAAGTGAGTAAAATGAAAAGGATAGGAATAGTGAAAAAAAAGGATGACAACGAAATACAATAGTGGTCTTCCTGGGTATAAAAACCGGGGTGGGGATGTCGTAGATACTAGGGACCAGTTCCCACCGACTAGAGCTGAAGAAGGTTCCAACCTGTATTTCCTCAGTTTGGTAATTTTGCCCCCGAGAGTGCCAGGCTGATGCTGATTGGAGAGGGGGATAATACTGTGTTTTGGCACCCAACATCGAACAGAAAGTCATTTGTGGCCCAAAGGAGAGTCACCCATTCTACGTCAGGGAAATGTATGCAAGAAATCCTATGTTAGGTCTTTTTTCCCTAATGAAATAGTGAATATATATATATATATATATATATATATATATATATATATATATATATATATATATATATATATATATATATATATATCGGAGAGAGTCGATTGGAATTAGTTTGGAAAAAATAAAAGCTTGGAGAGGAAGAAGAAAGTGGTAGCCACAAGCTCTCGTTGGTTAAGAAGTATAAAGTGAAAAGGAAAGAATAAGAGAATTTGGCATTTGAAATTAGAATACCCGAGAGAATTCCTTCGAAAAATAAATATAAATATTCAATTTCTCCGCTAAAAGGATACTGCTAGATTCGCCGCTCGCATTGTCTTGGAGGATACTGCTAGATTGGCCACTCGCATTGTCATGAAAGATACTGCTACAATGGCCACTTGCATTGTCTTGAGGGATAGTGCTAGATTGGACAATGGCATTGTCTTGATAGATACTGCTAGATTGGCCAATCGCATTGTGTTAAAAATATAATGCTAGATTGGACAATCAGATCGTCTTGAAGGATACTGCTAGATTTGCAACTCGCATTGTATTGTAGGATACTGCTAGAATGGCCAATCGCATTGACTTGAAAGATACTGCTAGATTGGCCAACTGCATTGTGTTGAAGGATAGTGCTAGATTGACCACTCGCATTGTTTTGAAAGATACTGGTATATTGGCCACTCGCATTGTCTTGAGAGATACTGCTAGAATGGCCAATCGCATTGGCATGAAAAATACTGCTAGTTGGGCAAATCGCTTCTATGTGTTGAAAGATAATGCTAGATTGGCCAATTGCATTGTCTTGAAGGATACTGCTAGATTGGGCACTCGCATTGTCTTCAAATATACAGCTAGAGTGGCGAATGGCATTGTCTTGAAGGATACTGCTAGAGTGGCCACTCGCAATGTCTTGAAAGATACTGCAAGATTAGACAGTCGCATAATTTTGAAAGATTCTGCTAGATTGGCCACTCGCATTGTCATGAAAGATAATGCTAGATTCGCTATGAGCATTGTCTTGTGGGATACTGCTAGAATGGCCAATCGCATTGTCTTGAAAGATACTGCTAGATTGGCCAATCGCATTGTGTTGAAGGATAGTGCTAGATTGGCCACTCGCATTGTGTTGAAAGATAATGGTATATTGGCCACTCGCATTGTCTTGAGGGATACTGCTAGAATGGGCAAACGCATTGACATGAAAGATGCTGCTAGATTGGCAAATCGCAATGTCTTAAAACATATTTCTAGATTTGCTCATCGCATTGTTTTGAAGGATACTGCTAGATTGGGCACTCGCATTGTCTTGAAATACACAGCTAGAATAGCGAATGGCATTATCTTGAAGGATACTGCTAGAGTGGCCACTCGTATTGTCTTGAAAGATAACGCTAGATTGTCCACTCGTATTGTCTTGAAACATAATGCTAGATTGGACATTCGCATTGTCTTGAAAGATACTGCTAGATCAGCCAATCGCATTTACTTGTGAGATACTGCTAAATTGGCCACTAGTATTGTCTTGGAATATACTGCTGTTTGGACAATCGCATTGTCTTGAAATATACTGCTAGATTGGTCACTCGCCTTAGCTTGAAAGATAATGCTAGAATGGCCACTCGCATAAACTTGAAAGATACTGCTAGATTCGAAACTCGTATTGTCTTGAAGGATACTGCTAGATTGGCCACTCGCATTGTCTTAAAAGATACCGCTAGATTGGCCACTCGCATTGCCTTGTGGGAAAATGCTAGAATGGCCAATCACAGTGTCTTGAAAGATACTGCTAGATTGGCCAATCGCATTGTCTTTAAGGACAGTGCTAGATTGGGCACTCGCATTGTTTTAAAATACTGCTAGATTGGCGACTCGCATTGTCATTACGGATACGATAGAATAGCCAATCGCATTTTCTTGGAAGATACTGCTAGATTGGCCAATCGCATTGTCTTGAAAGATACGGCTAAATTGGCCACTCGAGTTGTCTTGAGGGATACTGCTAGATTTGTCAATCGCATTGTCTTATGGAAAAAGCCTAGAGTGACCAATCGCATTGTCTTGCAAGATAATAACAGATTCGTCAATCGCATTGTATTAAAACATACTGCTAGATTGCATATTCGCAATGTCATGAGAGATACTGCTAAATTGTCCACTCGCATTGTATTGTAAGAAACTGCTAGATGGAACATTCGTAATGTCTTGAAAGATACTGCTATATTGGAAATTCGAATTGTCTTGAGGGATACTACTAGATTGGCCACTCGCATTGACTTGAAAGATATGCTAGATCGGCCAATAGCATTATCTTGTGGGATACTAGTAGATTGGCAACTCGTATTTTCTTGAAAGATACTGCTAGAAAGGCCACTCGCATTGTCTTGAAGGATACTGCTAGATTCGCCACTGTTATTGTCTTGGAAGATACTCCTAGATTGTCCAATCAAATTGTCTTAAAAGATACTGCTTGATTACCCACTAGCATTGACTCGAAAGATACTGCTAGATCGGTAAATCGCATTATCTTGTGGGATACTGCTGGATTGGCCATTCACATTGTCTTGAAAGATACTGCAAGATTGGCCAATCGAATTTTCTTGTGGGATACTGCTAGATTGGCCACTCGTATTGTCAGGAAAGATAGTGCTAGATAGGTCACTCGCATTGTCTTGAAGGATACTGCTAGAGAGGCCACTGGTATAGTCTTGGAAGATACTGCTAAATTAGCCAATCGCATTGTCTTGAAAGATACTGCGAGATTGATCAATCGCATTATCTTGTGGGATACTTCTAGATTTGTCACTCGTATTGTCTTAAAAGATAATGCTAAATAGGCCACTCGCATTGTCTTGAAGGATACTGGTAGAAAGGCCACTGGTTTTGTATTGGAAGATACTGTTAGATTTTCTTGAAAGATAATAATAGATTGGCCAATCGCATTGTCATGAAATATACTGCTAGATTGGCTACTCACATTGTTTTGGAAGATAATGCTACATTGTCCACGTGCATTGTCTTGAAGAATACTGCTAGATTGCCCATTCGGATTATCTTTAAAAAGAATGCTAGATTGGCCTATCGCATTGTCTTGAAAGATACTGCTAAATTTGCCACTCGCATTGTCTTGAAGGATACTGCTAGATTGGCCACTCGCATTGGATTGAAGAATACTGCTAGATTGGCCACTCTCATTGTTTTGAAGGATACTGCTAGATTGGCAACTCGCATTGGATTGAAGGATACCACTAGATTGGCCACTCTCATTGTCTTGAAGGATACTGCTAGATTGGCAACTCGCATTGGATTCAAAGCTGATGCCTCATTAGTCATTCGCCTTTTCTTGAGGGAGACATGTTGAACGACCAATCGCATTGTTTTGGAAGATACTGTTAGATGGGCTAATCGCATGGCTTGTTTGATAATGCTAGAATGGCAACTCTCATTGTCTTGAAACATCGTCCTAGATTGTCCAATCGCATTGTCTTGAAGGACACTGCTCTTTTGGGCACTCGAATTGTCTTGACACATACTGATAGAATGGCCAATTGCATTGTGTTGAATGATAATGCTAGATTGGCCTATCGCATTGTCTTGAAAGATACTGGTAGATTGGCTACTCGCATTGTCTTGAAGAATAGTGCTAGATTGTCCAATCGCATTGTCTTATGGGATAATAATAAATTCACCAATCACCTTGTCTTAAAACATACTGCTAGATTGCATATTCGCATTGTCTTGAGAACTACTGCTAGATTATCCCCTCGCATTGTCTTGTAAGATACTGCTAGATTAAACATTCGGATTGTCTAGAAAAATATTGCTAGATAGGCCAATCGCATTGTCTTGTGGGATACTGCTAGAATGACAAATCGCATTGTCTTGAAAGATAATAATAGATTGTCCAGTCTTATCGTCTTGATATATCCTGCGAGAAGGTCCTCTCGCATTGTGTTGGAGGATAATGCTAGATTTGCCACTCGCTTCGTCTTGAAAGATAATGCTAGATTGGCTACGCGCATTGTCTAGCAAGATAGTGTTAGATTAGTGAATCGCATTGTCTTGAAGGATATTTATAGATTGTCCTATGGCATTTTCTTGATAAATTCTGCTAGATTGGCCGATCGCATTGTCTTAAAAGATACTGCTAGAATGGTGTCTTGCAATGTCTTGAAAGAAAGTGCTAGATTGTACAATCGCATTGTCTTGAAAGATACAGCTAGATTGGCAACTCGCATTGTCTTGAGGGATAATCTAGAATGGGGAATCGCATTGTTTTGAAAGATGCAGCTAGATTGTCAAATCGCATTGTCTTGAAAGATAATGCTAAATTGTCCACTCGCATTGCCGTGAAAGATACCACTAGATTGGCCAATCGCATTGCCTTGAAAGAAACTGCTAGATGGTCATTCGCAATGTCTTGAAAGATTCTGTTAGATTGGAAACTCGCATTATGTTGAGAGATACAGCTAGTTTGGCCAATCGCATTGTGTTAAAAGATAGCGCTAGATTGGCTAATCGCAATGTCTTGAAAGATACTGTTAGAGTGGCCACTCTCATTGTTTTGAAGATTACTTTTTTGATTCGCCCGTCGAACTGTCTTGAAAGATACTGCTAGATTAGACATTCGAATTGTCTTGAAAGATACTATAAGTTCGGACAATCGCATTGTCTTGAAAAATACTGCTAGATTGGCCACGCGCATTGTCTTAAAAGATACTGCTAGAGGGCCAATCGCATTATCTTGTGGGATAATACTAGATTGACCACTCGTATTGTCTTGAAAGATAATGTTAGATAGGCCTCTTGCATTGGCTTGGAGGAAACTGCTAGATTGGCGACTGGCATTGTCTTAGAAGATATGCTAGATTGGCCGATCGCATTATCTTGAAAGATACTGCTAGATCGGCCATTCGCCGTGTCTTGAAAGATACTGCTAGATCTGCCAATCGCATTATCTTGTGTTTACTGCTAGATTGGTCATAGGCATTGTCTTGGAAGATACTGCTAGAGTAGCCAATCGCATTGTCTTGAAAGATACTGCTAGATTGGCACTCGCATTGTCTTGAAGGATTCTGCAAGATCGGCCCATCGCATCATCTTGTGAGATATTGCTAGATTGGCCACTCGAATTGTCTTGAAGGGTATGTTAGACTGGTCAATCGCATTTTCCATGGGATACTACTAGAGTGGCCAATTGCATTGTCTTGAAAGAAAATAATAGATTCGTCAATCGCATTGTCTTAAAACATACTGCTAGATTGCATATTCACCTTGTCATAAGAGATACTGCTTTATTGGCCACTCTCATTGTCTTCAAAGATACTGCTAAGATCGGCCAATCGCATTATCTTGTAGTATACTGCTGGATTGGCCATTCGCATTGTCTTGGAAGATACTGCTAGATTGATCAATCGCATTGCCTTGAAACATACTACAAGGTTGTACCATCACATTTTCTTCAAGGATACTGCTAGATTAGTCCCTTGCATTGGCTTGAAAGATACCGATGATTGGCCATTCGCATTGTCTTGAGGATAATTATAGAATAGCCAATCGCATTGTCTCAAAAGGAAATGCAAGATTGTACAATTGCATTGTCTTGAAAGTTACTGCTAGATTGGTTATCGTATTGTCTTGCGAGATACTGCTAGACTGGCCACTCGCATTCTCTTGAAGGATACTGGTAGAATGGTCAATTGCATTTTCTTGAAAGATACTGCTAGATTGGCAAATCGGATTGTCTTAAGATAATGTTAGATTGACACTGGTATTGTCTTAATGGATAATGATAGAATAGTCAATCGCATTGTCTTGAAAGAAAAGGAAAGATCGTACAATCGCATTGTCATGAAAGTTACTGCTAGATTGGAAATCGCATTGTCTTGAAAGATACTGTTTGTTATGCCACCTGCATGTTTTTGAAGGATACTGCTATAATAGCCAAACGCATTTTCTTTGAAGATCCTGCTAGATTATACAATCACATTGTCTTTAAAGATTCAGCTAGATTGACCACTCGCATTGTCTTGAGGGATCATCTAGAATGGCCAATTGCAATGTTTTGAAAGATACTGCCAGAGTGTCAAATCGTATTGTCTGGAAAGATAATGCTAGATTAGCCAATCGCATTGTCTTGAAGGATAATGCTAGAGTGGTCACTCGAATTGTCTTGGAAGATGCTGCTAGATTGAACATTCGCATAGTCTTAAAAGATACTGCTAGATTCGCCAATCGCATTGTCTTGAAAGATACTGCTAGATTGGCCACTCACCGTGTCTTCTGCGATAATGATAGATTAGCCACTCCTATTCTCTTGAAAGATACTGCTAGATTGAACATTCGCATTGTTTTGAAGGATACTGCTAGATAGGCCACTGGTATTGTGTTTGAAGATACTGCTAGATTGGCTAGTCACATTTTCTTAAAAGATACTGCTAGATTGGCCAATTGCATTGTCTTGAAAGATACTGCTAGATTGGCCGCTCGCATTGTCTTGAAAGATACTGCTAGATCAGCCAATCACATTATCTTGTGCGATACCTCTGGATTAGCAATTCGTATTGTCTTGAAAGATACTGCTAGATTAACCAATTTCATTATCTTCAAAGATACTGCAAGATTGGCCCCTCGAATTGTCTTGAAAGATACTGCTAGATTGGACATTCGAATTGTCTTGAAAGATACTACTAGTTCGGCCAATCGCATTGTCCTGTCGGATAATACTAGATTGGACAATCCTATTATCTTGAAAGATACTGCTAGATCAGCCAATCACATTATCTTGTGCGATACCTCTGGATTAGCAATTCGTATTGTCTTGAAAGATACTGCTAGATTAACCAATTTCATTATCTTCAAAGATACTGCGAGATTGGCCCCTCGAATTGTCTTGAAAGATACTGCTAGATTGGACATTCGAATTGTCTTGAAAGATACTACTAGTTCGGCCAATCGCATTGTCCTGTCGGATAATACTAGATTGGACAATCCTATTATCTTGAAAGATACTGCTAGATTCGCCACGCGCATTGTTTTGAAAGATACTGCTAGATGGCCAATCGCATTATCTTGTGGAATAATACTAGATTGGCCACTCGTATTGTCTTGAAAGATAATGCTAGATTGGCCACTTGCATTGTCTTGAAAGATACTGCTAGATCTGTCAATCGCATTATCTTGTGTTTACTGCTAGATTGGTCATATACATTGTCTTGAAATATACTGCTAGAGTGGCCAATTGCAGTCTTGAAAGATCCGGCTAGATTGGCCACTCGCATTGTCTTAAAGGATAATGCTAGATCGGTCAATCGCTTTATATTGTGGGATACTGCTAGATTGGCCACTCGAATTGTCTTGAAGGATATGCTAGATTGGTCATCGCATTTTCCACTGGATACTGCTAGTAGCCAATCGCATTGTCTTGAAATAAAATAATTGAATCGCCAATCGTTTTATCGTATAACATACTGCTAGATTGCATATTCACCTTACCCTGATAGATCCTGCTCGATTGGCCACTCGCATTGTCTTGAAAGATACTGCTAGGTTGGCCAATCGCATTATCTTGTAGTATACAACTGTATTGGCCATTCGCATTGCCTTGTGAGGTACTGGTGGATTTGTTAATCGCAGTGTCTTGAAAGATACCGCTAGAATGGCCTTTTGCAATGTCTTGAAAGATAGTGTTAGATTGTGCAATCGCATTGTCTTGAAATTTACAGCTAGATTGGCTACTCGCATTGTCTTGAGGGATAATCTAGAATGTCAAATCGCATTGTTTTGAAAGATACTGCTAGATTGGCCACTCGCATTGTCCTGAAGGATACTGCTATTTTGGCTATTCGGATTATCTTGAAAAATAAGGCTAGATTGGCTAATCGCATTGTGTTAGAAGATACTGCTAAATTGGCAACTCGCATTGTATTGAAGGATACTGCTAGATTTGCCACTCGCATTGTCTTGAAGGATCCTGCTAGATTGGCCACTGGCATTGTCTTGAAAGATGATGCTAGATTGGTCATTTGAATGGTCTTGAGGGTTACTTCTAGAATGGCCAATCGCATTGTCTTGGAAGATAATGCTAGATGGGCTACTCGCATTATCTTGTGCGATACTGCTAGAATGGCAAATCGTATTGTGTTAAAAAATCATGCTAGATTGGCCAATCGCATTGTCTTGAAGGACACTACTAGATTGGGTACTCCTATTGTGATGAAAGATACTGCTAGATTAAACACTCGCATTTTCTTGACAGATAATGATAGAATGGCCAATCGCATTTTCTTGAAAGATACTGCTAGATTGGCCTATCCGATTTTCTTGAAAGATACTGGTAGATTGGCCACTCGCATTGTCTTGAAGGATACTGCTAGATTGGTCAATCGAATTTTCTTATGGGATAATCCTAGAGTGGCCAATCGCATTGTCTTAAAAGATAATAATAGATTCGCCAATCGGATTGTCTTAAAACATACTGCTAGATTGCCTATTCGCATTGTCTTGAGAGATACTCCTAGATGCTTCACTCGTATTGTCTTGTAAGATACTGCTAGATTTAACATTTGCATTGTCTACAAAAATATTGCTAGATTGGCCGATCACATTGTCTTTTGGAATACTGCTATAATGGCCACTCGCATTTTCTTGAATTATATTTATAAATTGGCCAATCGCATTGTCTTGAAAGACAATGCTAGATTGGATACTCGCATTGTCTTGAAAGATAATGTTAGATTGCCCAATCGCATTGTCATGAAAGATATTGCTAGATTGTCCAATGGCATTGTTTTGAAAGATTCTGATAGATTGGCCACTCGCATTGTCTTGAAAGATACTGCTAAAATTGCCATTTTCAATGGGTTGAAAGATAGTGCTAGATTGAACAATCGCATTGTCTTGAAAGATACAGCTAGATTGGCCACTCGCATTGTCTTGAGGGATAATGTAGAATGTCAAATCGCATTGTTTTGAAATATACTGCTAGATTGTCAAATCGCATTGTCTTGAAAGATAATGCTAGATTGGCCAATCTTATTGTCCTGAGGGATAATGATAGAATCGCCAGTCGCATTGTCTGGACGATAATGCAAGATTGTACAATCGCATTGTCTTGAAAGTTACTGCTAGATAGGCCACTTGCATTGTATTGAAAGATACTGCTATTTTTGCCACTCTTTTTGTTTTGAAGGATACTGCTTTAATGGCCAATCGCATTTTCTTGGAAGATACTGCTGGATTTACAAATCTCATTGTCTTGAAATATACTGCTAGAATGGCGAATCACATTGTCTTGAAAGATAATGCTGGATTGGCCACTCGCATTGTCTTGTGGGATAATGATAGAAGGGCCAATCGTATTGTCTTGGAAGAAAATGCAAGATTGTACAATCGTATTGTCTTGAAAGTTACTGCTAGATTGGCCACTCGCATTGTCTTGAAAGACACTGCTATTTTTGCTACTCGTATTGTCTTGAAGGATACTGCTTTAATGGCCAATCACATTTTCTTGGAAGATAGGGCTAGATTTGCAAATCGCATTGTCTTGAAATATACTGCTCGATTGGCCCCTCGCACTGTCTTGAGGTATACTGCCAGACTGGACAATTGCATTGTCTTAAAGATAAGGCTAAATTGGCCAATCGTATTGCGTTGAAGGATACAGCAAGATTGGCCACTCGCATTGTCTTGAAAGATACTTCTAGTTTGGCGAGTCACATTTTCTTGAAAGATACTGCCTGATTGGCCAATCGCATTGGCTTGAAAGATACTGCTAGAGTGCTCACTCGTATTATCTTGAAAGATCCTTTTAGATTGAATATTAGCATTTTCTTGAAAGATACAGCTAGATTGGCGAATCGCAGTGTCTTGAAAGATACTGCTAGGTTGGCCACTCGGATTTGCTTTAAAGATAGTGATAGCTTGTAACTTCGCATTCTCTTGAAATATACTACTAGATTCGTCAATTGCATTGTCTTGAAAGATACAGCTAGATTGGCCACTCGAATTGTCTTGTGGGATCCCGTTAGAATGGCCATCGCATTATCTGGAAGGATACTGCTAGAGTGGCCAATCGCCTTGACTTGAAAGATACTACCAGAGTGGCCACTCGCATTGTCTTGGAGATTAATGTTAGATTCGCTACTCGCATTGTCTTGAAGATTAATGTTAGATTCGCTACTCGCATTGTCTTGAAGTTACTGCTAGATTGGCAAATCACATTGTCCTTTAGGATACTGCTAGATTGGCCACTCGCATTGTCTTGAAAGATACTGCTAGATTAGCCAATCGCATTTTCTTTAAGGATACTGCCTCATTGGTCCCTCGCATTGGCTTGAAAGATACTGCTAGATTGGCCACTCGCATTGTCTTGAAAGTTACTAATCGATTGGCCATTCGCATTGTCTTGAAAGTTACTGCTAGATTGGCCACTCGCATTGTATTTCAAGATACTGCTAGATTGGCCAATCGCATTCACTTGAAAGATACTGCCTAATTGGCCACCTGCATTGTCTTGAGAGAGACTGGTAGATTGGCCACTCGCATTGTCTTGAAGGATACTGCTAGATTGGCCAATTTCATTGACTTGAATGTTACTGCTAGAATTTCCACTCGCTTTGTCTTAAAAATACTGCTAGATTGGCCAATCGCATTGTCTTGAAGGATACTGCTAGATTTTCCAATCTCATTATCTTGAAGGATACTGCCAGGTTGGCCATTAGCATTCTAATAAAAGATACTGCTAGTTGGTCACTCGCATTGTCTTGAAGGATACTGCTAAATTCGCTACTCGCATTGTCTTGAAGATTAATGTTAGATTCGCTACTCGCATTGTCTTGAAGTTACTGCTAGATTGGCAAATCGCATTGTCCTTTAGGATACTGCTAGATTGGCCACTCGCATTGTCTTGAAAGATACTGCTAGATTAGCCAATCGCATTTTCTTCAAGGATACTGCCTCATTGGTCCCTCGCATTGGCTTGAAAGATACTGCTAGATTGGCCACTCGCATTGTCTTGAAATTTACTAATCGATTGGCCATTCGCATTGTCTTGAAAGTTACTGCTAGATTGGCCACTCGCATTGTATTTCAAGATACTGCTAGATTGGCCAATAGCATTCACTTGAAAGATACTGCCTAATTGGCCACCTGCATTGTCTTGAGAGAGACTGGTAGATTGGCCACTCGCATTCTCTTGAAGGATACTGCTAGATTGGCCAATTTCATTGACTTGAATGTTACTGCTAGAATTGCCACTCGCTTTGTCTTAAAAATACTGCTAGATTGGCCAATCGCATTGTCTTGAAGGATACTGCTAGATTTTCCAATCTTATTATCTTGAAGGATACTGCCAGGTTGGCCATTAGCATTCTAATAAAAGATACTGCTAGTTGGTCACTCGCATTGTCTTGAAGGATACTGCTAAATTCGCTACTCGCATTGTCTTGAAAGATACTGCTAGATTAGCCACTGGCATTGGCTTGAAAGATACTGCTAGATTTGCCAATCTCATTTTCTTGAAAGATCCTGCTAGATGTACCAATCGCATTGGCTTGAAAGATACTGCTAGATTTGTCACTCACATTTTCTTGAATAATACTGCTAGATTAGCCACTCGTATTGTCTTGATTTATACTGCTGCTAGATTGCCACTCGCATTGTCTTAAAAGATACTGCTAGATTGGCTACTAACCTTTTCTTGATTGATATTGGTACATTGGCCAGTCACCTCTTCTTGAATGATAGTGCTATATTGGTCACTAGATTTCCCCCAGCCCCTTCTTCTTGAATGATAGTGCTAGAATGGCCACTCACCTTGTCTTCAGGCGCACTAACCACAATAACACATACAAAACTTAGATTACTAAAACTTAGGCATGGCCGAAGTTGGCACGGAGAGGATTTTGACTCAAGATCACTTGTTTATTTTATTTTTAAATATATAAAAACACACGTACCATATACTTCCTTACATTGGTTCCTCCACTTTTCTTAGGACTAGCCATAGAACGGATCTAAGTATCTCACGTTAAAACGAAGGTTTCCACTAAAAGGGGTCAACAAATGAATATAGATCGGTGGTAGAACCGATATGAAATTTCGTCTTTTGCTAGTCTTGATTCTATAAAGAAAATAGCAACGAAGTAATGTCTAAAATATTTAATAGGTAGAGTTATATTTACCTTTAGGAATTACAAAACTTTAATTACATGACAATTTAGAATCAAATTCAATTTTCTTATAAACGTATAAAATTCTAGAAGTGTAAATGAGTTTATTGATCTCACTTCCAGAAAACAAGGTCTGCTGACCAAAGTCGCCTGCTCTCACTTATTCTGATTCAATGACCTTACGACTTTAAAAACTTTCAATAATTCCCAGACTAACCTTGGGAGGACCTAGACATTTATATTATTTGAAAGAGAATGTATAACAGCATAAGAGTTTCAAATTTCGTTAGAATCGGCCGAATAGTTATGATATTATTGCCCAATAATTCCCCGGCTATACTTCGGAGGACTTTTACAATTATATCATTCGAAAGAGGATGTAAAAAACATAAGGGGTTTACATTTCGTTAGGATCGGCCGAATAATTATGATGTTAGGGCCAAAACAAAATAATTCATGGGCTAACCTTGGGAGGACTTTGACAATTATATAATTCGAAAGGGAATGTAAAACATCATAAGGGTTTCAAATTTCGTTAGAATTGACCGAATAGTTACAGTGTTATTACTAAAACAAAAAAATAGCAGAATGGGAACCGACGGTCATAGCGAGACAGAGTCACACGCGACTAAAAAAGGCTTAGATTTATACATAGAATATTCGCTCCCGTACCGACCCACCTTTACCTTGATCACTCTTGCTTCTACCATTTTTTCGATATATATTTCTGCGATCAGTCTTTTACTCCTCATATATAGTAACTATGTAACTTTGTTTTTAACTTTGGTATAGAACGTCATTTGAACCAAACAAATTTGTACCTGTTGCCTTATCTCATCCTATAACTTGTTTGCTTTCGCCCATTCATATCCAAGCCTATTTCTGGAGAGATACGATTCAGTTGTATCATTATCCTGACAATGCTCTTTCGTGGGCATCTCATAACATCGTCCGTAGAGATAAACTCTAAATCAGTCCGTTGCGTCATAGATACATTGAAGTAGGCTTTTGAAGGGCTTGAAGATAGCGAGGATATCTCTCTGCTGCATTAACCCTAATCACTATTTTCACTCATTTGGTTTCGTGCTGAAACTTCTTTAATATTCACCAGTTTCCTGTTTTGAATGGCAACTTTTCTTCTTACATTTAAATGGGTTCAGCACCCTCTAGCTTGGACATGTGTCTGTAATGGTTGGAGAAGGAGTTAAACGTGCTATAGCCAATGGATTTGTGATGATAAAGCTTCCTGTAACTCAGCTTGTTATCCTCCTATTTTCTCTTTATTTATAGGTAGGCTTCGGTATACTCTCCCTTCCCTTTCCCCCGTTTTATCCCTATGGTGTTCTCTTTGATGGCATTGGAAATATTTTTTTTAAAAAGTGCAAATTAACGAGGGTATTTCCACAAAAAATATTGGTAAAGAGAATTTCATAGTGGCAAATTTAGAGTACGCTAAAATGCAACTAAGGAAGATAATTCGGGTAAATTAGTTAGTGACTGGGAACAGAAAGTAGCGCAACTCTCCCTAACGAGCCTCCATTGTGAGAGTCGTTTGTCTTGACTGTATAACGCGCATGTCAGTTGTAATCCTATGAGGGAAGCTATGTATGCCCCTCATTGAATAGGGTATTTAGATGGTAGATCCTTCCCCCAACGTCTACAGTAAGGGGATCCGCTTGAAATTTGGAGATTGAAGGGGGGGGTAGTTACGCCCCCCCCCCCCTTACCAACTGCCCCAAGTAGTTAGTCTCCTCTCTACACATTTCACTTCTAATCTATCTTCTGACGAATCCTTTCTAGATTGTCTCCTTAAAATGTGGCACATTTCGGGCCTATTACCCCGCTCTGGCCCTCCCATTTGGGGGTGAGGCACTCAGGAAAAGGGGGCAGCCATTCTCGCTCTGAGAAAGAGAGATGGGGGAAAGGCTCTTACGGAGCCTCTTATAAACAGATTTTGGCTTCGCCGAGAGTCGTGTAACCAGTATAATTTCGCCAATCATCCGAATAGGTTGGTTTCGTGTTTTACTCCGTTTGTTTGTTTTTTTTTTCTTTTTCTCGCAAACTTTGGCAAAGATATACGTAATTTAAGGGGTTTATCTTGATTTTTTGTGATACGCGTTTACGTTCCGGAGCATGCGCCGATATATGGACATTACGTCAGTCTATTAATCAATAGCGGAGAGAGTTGGGGCCTGCCTTACACGAGGCCACTACATTGGTGACTTGTAGCTTGCCGATGGGCCATTATTGTAGTGTCTGCACAACGGTGATCGGCAGTAATAGGCTCCATTAGGCCTCCCCCCCCCCTTGTGAAAACTTCATTTCAATGGACTTTAAATTAGAACTGTGGTCTACTTTTCATAAATGTAATTCATTGTAAAGTATAGCTCAGATGAGGTTTGCGTGTTTTATTACATCAATATTAATTTACCGACTCAATAAATATCCGACTCTGGCCTACTGCAAGTTCTCGTTCCGACCTTTTGGCGTGCGTAATGATTTTGTTTCTCTTTCAGTTGTGTGAACACTTTTACCATACAAATAAATAAAATTATGTACAATAAAGAGGTTAGTTGTTTGGATGATCTTCCCCGGAGCCGAATTAACAAAGGTAGGCGTTATTAATAATTTTATGAATTTAATATATTTACTGGGAACGAAAGCCGGAATTCCCCGTAGGCCCGATAGTGGCTCGTTATGTGAAGAAACGTTATCACAAGGCAACTGATACTGTAGGCCTAAACGTAGTCACTTTGGGTCATAAGTATAGGTAGATAAATAGAGTAGGACTAAATGTTTAGATATAATTTATATAAATGTTTTCTGACCATAGTAAAGAAGATAACCTTTGATAAAGATAAATTCGCGCCTGAGCAAATCCAGAGTCGTCTGCTTTTGTCCCGAAGCCTTATCAGAGTCTAATTTAAGTTCTCTTTGCTACAGCTCGTTCCTGGAAGTTGAAACTCGTTCTACCCGACCCTATATCTATAATTTCTATGTCTTGTTATATTTATTTTTTTTAGGGCGCCCATTGAGCGATTATCCTAAAGAGCATACGTCGCCGCATATAGTTAATATACCCTTGTGAATTTCACCGACACTACTCCCGTCCCCAACGACCCCAGCACTCTCGAACTAAATTAGGTCTACCTGGGCTTTATTCCTTTTATATATTTCCATTTTTTCGACTATTTCCTTACAAGCTTCTCATATACAGGGTACCCTCCTCCCCCCCAAAAAAAGTGCCCCAACTTTCAATAGGCTTTATTTCTTAATTGTTGAATTAAGAAATGAGCCCTATTGAAAGTTGCCCCCACCCCCACCCCACCCCACCCAAAAAATGTGGTGGGTCACCCTGTATCTTCTCGGTGGCTATTTTCGTAGGCTAGTCATTGACCAGTCTTCGTTCATTCATCTCGGTTCAGGGTCTGGACGTGTAGCGGTTTAACGTCTACATTTTTTTGCTACTCTTGGACAATCTTGTTGCGGCTAACATTTGGAAGATTGTGGTGCCTTTCCGGCCCCAATGTCTGCAATTTCTTTCAACATCTCTCCGTACAAACCTGTGTAATTCGCCCTTGTTGGTTTTCATTTAAAATTGAGAGGGGGGGGGGGAGTGCGGAACTCATACAGCTGTTTGCCTCAGGCAGCTAAGGGAGGTAGGTTTACAAAAAGTTGACATCAACACCATTATTATTATTGAAAAAATGAGCGAAAATCTAAATTTTCGAACCCGAATTGCCTAAGAATGCGACCACTAGCGCTCCGAAGCCGCGCATTTGTCCTGAACCTCTGCTAGACCTCGCCCCTTCAATCGCGGAGCCAAACGGGGTAATAAGTGGTAGGTGTCATCATTAAACCCCTTTTCCCTTCCCTCTCAATTAGCGCCAAAGTCAGGCTTTGTGCCTACACTGGATATGAATAGCAGTGCATAGCAACCGAAATTGTCGGTTCCATAGCAACCGGAGTTGTCGGTTCCATAGCAACCCGAGCTATCTTTCCATGGTAACCGGAGTTGTCTTCTATAGCAACCGGAGTTGTCTTCCATAGCAACCAGAGTTGTATGTTCCATAACAACTCTGGTTGTTCCATAACAACCAGAGTTGTATGTTTCATAGTAACCGGATTTGTCTGTTCTGGCTTAATTCCATGTTTTTCGCTATCCGACTATTTGTGGCTCAGATTAGGCAGATGTGATTAACTGCACATTCGACAAGGCCTACAAATTAGTCTTCTTTTGGCCTATTTAGGCCAGAATAAGGGTATATTTACCTAAAGCCTACAAAGAACCCAGTTTTATAAGGAACTACTTAAACCTGATCTGCGCAAAGACTAAAACGCTACTCATTCATTATTTATTTAGTTAATGGAGTATTTTTTTAAAAATAATGAAATGTTAGTTGGAGGTTATAATCCAAGGGAGATATACTCTGAGTGGAGTGGAAACAGACAGGAAAACTAGAGTTGGAAAGTACCATGAAGAGGGACTTGTCTAATTCAGTAACTTAGACATAAATAAAAGAAACTAAAATAACTTTTTAAGCGCAATAGCATCGAAGGCATCTGCCCCAGAAAGCGTGGAAAGAGAAATCCCTTACGAAAGTGGTCAATATGAATGAAGTGAAAATGTGTAGAAGATATAACCGCAGATCCTGTCGCAAGTTGGGGGCCATGGGTGCGCAAACTGTGGGTGGTGATGCCATGTTAGATCTACACATTTTCTCTTGTTCCAAACTTAACCAGTTTTACCATGCATGTTCGTACTTATGAGTACCTATGGTCCTACAAACTTTTTATGGAGGGGGGGTTCAAATGTGCCCCATGGTCCCTCCCTTTAGGGTCGGAGAGGTTTGTTGTTTGGTTTTGCGTGATCTTTTTATTACTTTTTTATAACTTTTTTGCCACCCTTTCATTGATCGTTAAGGGCGCGTTCTCTTGTTGGTTAATTCCAATTTCCTGAAAAGGTTGGAGTAAGGCTTACCTTATGGTTGTTCTTGCCCTGGGAGTTCTTGTCTAAGTTCTCATTATGAAGGTTCTTCTGATCTACGCTTTTTATGGAAGCTTTTGCTTCGAAGTTCTTGAAACCTACATTTTCTTGTTATGGAAGTTCTTGCCACCTACATTCTTGTTATTAAAGATCTTGCCACCTATATTTACTTTTTATGAAAGTTCTTGAAACCTGCATTTTCTTATAGAAGTTCTTACCATCTACATTTGTGGTAAAAGTTTTGCCACCTACTTTTTATTGTTTGAAAGTTCTTACCACCTACATTAGCTATAAAAGTTTTTTGCGACCTACATTTTATTATGGAAGTTCTTGCCACCTACATTCCTCATTATAGAAGTTCTTGCCACCTACATTTTGTTATGGGAGTTCTTACCACCTACATTCTTGTTATGGAAGTTCTTACCACCTGCATTTTCATATGATATGGGAGTTCTTACCACATACATTTTGTTATGAGAATTCGAACCACCTACATTCTTGTTATGGAAGTTCGAACCACCTACATTCTTGTTATGGAAGTTCGAACCACCTACATTTTCCTATGGGAGTTTTTACCACCTACATTTTCATATGGGAGTTCTTACCACCTACATTTTGTTATGGAAGTTCTTACCACCTACATTTTATTGTTAAGGAAGTTCTCGCCATCCGGGTTCTTGTTTGGCCCCGCTCTTCCCAAAGCTTCCTGGATCAGGATGTCACACGGATGGGCGATCCTGACATTCGTGTCCCTCCCCTGCCCCCAATGCCTGCGGGGTATCTGCGCCTCTATTCCACATATTTTTACTTCATCTTTCTTCACCACTTTCTGTACAGGTGCTGGAAATGCCCTCGTTGTTAGTTCGTTTAAATTTCGAGCGGAATAATGTCGCCCAAAGCACCCCATTTTTTCCTTATTCCTTCTGCCCATTTTGTCTTTTCAGCCTTGGGTCGCCAATTTATCGGATTACTCGTGCCAATTAATTCCCCTATTTAGGCCTAAGGGATTTCTTGGCTTAATCTTCAGATTCCCTGGTTTGTGGAATTCAGGGGAAGGAAACGGGCGCACTGTAGCCCTGTATCGAACTGTATCTTCGATACAGGGTCTCCTTAACTACTAGGTTTATCTCTATAGATTAAAGATAGGCCTTGATCCGGAATTCGGATTATGGTTTTGTTCCAAGTAGTTTGTGTGTATGTGTGTGTGTTAAAACGAGAGATAGAACAAGTGGAGTATATATGGCATGTCTTTTTTTTTAATGTTAGTTACAAAAGTAAGGAAGTTATTCTTAAACTTTGTAGGCCACATCTTGATTAGTGTATTCAAGAATGGTTCCCATAACCTGCTAGAGTCAGTGTAAAGGAAGGGAACAAAGCTGATACCTTCCCTGAGCATCTTGAATATGTAGATAACAACATAACATAATTCAAAGGATTAGAAAAGCCACAAGGGCCTATCAGAGGTCATCCGAGTTAACCACAACCCATAAACTGCTTTCACCAGATTGTGTCTGAACTGCTTAAAAATGAATCACCATCATGACTTGTCAAAATACTAAATAACGCAATACACATATCAATAATATATGCACAAATTGATAATATAATAAGTAATTTGCCCCAATACAACGTACAAACCATGCTAACCTTCCCTCCCCAGATGCTCATCTAACCTGCGCTTGAAAACATTTACATTTGGACTGCTTATTCTCTCCTGTGGTAAACCATTCCAGTAATCTACCACTCTGTTTTTGTTTATTTTTAAAAATTCTCAAGTAGTGGCCTCTAGTCCTATTATTACCTTCCAACTCAAAGAACTTGTTAAAATCCCAACTTATCTATCCCAGAACGAATTTCAAATACGACTAGCTCAATCATATCTTCCCTCACACACACCTTCTTTCAAAGGAGAACATATTTATCGCCCTCAACCTATCTACATATTCATGGTGCTTCAGAGAAGGTATCATATCTGTTGCCCTTCTTTGCACTGACTCTAGCAGGTTGATATCATGTCTAAAGTGTGGTGATCATGTTTGTATACAGTACTCTCAATCTGGCATTGACATAAGAGTGATGGTCGAGGGTGTATTTATAACTTGTATGTTAAGCCCCATCTTGAATATTGTATGCAGGCATGGTCTACACATATCATCCTGCTACAGTAACTGTAAAGGTGGGCAATAAAAATGATACGTTCCTTGAGGCACCTTGAGTATGTAGATAGACTGAGGCGATTTAATTTGTTCTCATTTGAAAGAAGATGTGTGAGGGGAGATATGATTGAGCTATTTGAAATTCGTTCTGGGATAGATAAGTTGGGATTTTACCAAGTTCTTTGAGTTGGAAGGTAGTAATAGGACTAGAGGCCACCACTTGAGAATTTAAAAAAAAAAAGAGGCGTAGGTTGGATGTAAGAAAATATGTATTCACCAATAGAGTGATCGATTTCTGGAATGATTTACCACAGGTAGTATAGGGAGTAGAAATCTAAATATTTAAAAGCGTAGATTGGACGAGTATATTGAAAGGGAAGGTTATTGTTTTGTTTTTTGTTTTGATGTTTGACTTGTACATATTTTAATATTGATATTGTATATTTTAGTTGCATGGCAGAGTTTTGGATGAATAATAATGGGTCCTTCAGGGCTGTTAGCCCTCCCAGAGCGCGGGTTGTGTAGCGAGTGTAGAAAAAGTTTACAGGGAAGAGAAGGCAATTCTGAAGAGATGAGTCTTCAGGAGACGTTTAAAAGTACCAAGGGAGGGAGAGAATCAGACTTCGGCAGGAAGAGTATTCCAGAGTCTAGGAGCACAGACTGAGAACTAACGGGAGCGAGGTTAAACCGGAGTGGCCGAGGAATTTGACGACGAGAGATAAGGGGGAGCCCCGATGTTAAGGGCCTTGTAGGTGATGAGAAGAATTTTATAGTGGGTACAGAATCGAATAGGTAACCAGTGTAGCCCCTGTAACAGAGGCATCGAAGGAGATAACTGGCGGCGGCGAAGGAGGAGCCGGGCAGCATAGTTTTGAACTACTTGTACGGGGCGAAGTGACGAAGAAGGGAGATTCACTAGAAGAAAATTGCAGTAGTCTAAATGTGAGGTGACGAAGTCAAGAATAGCAGTCTCAAGACTTCGTCGATTAAAATGGGATCGAACACGTGGAAAGTTGCGGAGGAAACCGAGGGAAGACTTACAGATACGATGGATGTGCAGTTTAAACGAGAGTTCCTTGTCGAAAATAACGCCAAGATTCCTGACGGTATCAGAGAAGGCGACATTGGTTTCCGATGTTATAGAGACTATCCTCTGGATGTAGTGTATAGTGGAATTGGCTCGGATGTCCTTTGATAGGCCCTTGTGGCTTTTGGCATCCATGGATGTTATCTTCCCTCACTAATTGAGACCTCTGTGATCTGTCAAGGACAGGGTGAGGTGAGTTTTAAGTACGTACACAATACATGCTTTGTGTACGAATTTATTCTCAAAATTTATTTTTATACCCCTCCCCCCCGCACGTCTAATCCCCCCTGGCATTGCGACACAGGGTTTAAGGAGAGATTCACGGTCTTCATTTGCTCCTAGTAGTCTCCACTTTGGAGTACTCTTTTACTTTCATTTTCCCCACTGTCCCTATATCTGTCACACAACGTAAATGTTATCGGCGAATTTATTCTAGGGGCGGGGGGGGGGGCAATGGAAGAGTTGATTATATTTTGCCTTCATCCCCACTCCCCTCCCCCATTTCCTTTTTCCTCCCCATGAGCAAACATCCCGGAGCTGACCTCAGTAGCAGGTTTCCCCGCTCCTTCCAACCCAAACCCTGTCAGAAGGAAGGGGGGGGGGATTACCTACTTTAATTGTGGTTGTTTGCCCGGTTCGAGATGCAGGTCCAGAGTACCACGAGTAGTCTCCTCTTTTGAGTGCTCGGGCCATATAAACCTTTCACGCATTGTCACTTCAACTACGAAAGATATTGGAAGATAAGGACGAACAGGAGGAAATTTACAATAATCCCAATCTCCAGGAACAAAACAGCTGAAATTGTAGTTGAAGATCAGAACTACAGATATCATAGTGAGGGCAAAGTGCTATGACTCAGAATAACAAAAAGAGGCTACAAACAACATATAACGGAGAGGAAGAACAAGGCAATTCCGATGCTTAACCTACTGTACAATCTAAGAGGGTTAGGCATGAAAAATAAAATAAAAATCTATCTTGCACTAGGAAGAGAGGTACTACTATACCGGCCAACCCCTATCAACGGTGAAACAAGGACCAAAAAATTGGAACTCCAGAGAATAAAGCTCTCTACCTAATCACCAACATACGTAGGAGAGAGGGGAGAAGATTACAGGGTCTGCACCAAGAAGCAAGATTAGAAACGCTCAACATCAACATCAGGAACAGAGCGGAGAAAATATGGAGGAAGTAGACGATCTACCTCCGATATTTGCGGAGCACACGAACACCAGAGCTGGAGTCCCCTTTAACACTCGATTTCTCAGCGGCAGACAACAGCTGAGAATTGAGGAGGTACCTATGTTTACTTAAGTAGAAATTCAAAAAGAGAGAAGGAACAAGCAGAACGATTTAGATATTTACCCGACTATATATATATATATATATATATATATATATATATATATATATATATATATATATATATATATATATATATACATACAAACCCAACCAATGAAATAACCAACCAAGACACCAGATTGATATCTTAATAAGACAAGTGAATTTAAACAACCTAAATAGGAAGAAACAACTGACTAAGAAGACAACACAGATCAAAAGTGTAAACAGAAATAATGCTAACAAAATGAACCAAAAGTGTAATAAGTGAACTATATTAAAAAGTTTAACAAAGATGATAGTGAAGTGAAAGTTAATAGTAAAACAAGTGAACAAAGTGAAAAAGTGATAACAACAAGAGAAAGTGAAACAAAGTAAGGAAAGTAAAAACAAGTAACATAACAATACATAAACAAAGCTCAGAGCGAAGATAACTCAAAACGGCATGAATGATGCAATAAACACATGAGTGAAAGATGAAGAGAATAAAGGCAACAGAGGTTAGGCGGTCCTCCCGCTTCTGTATGAGGAACATAGGTGCTAAAGTGTGAGAAAGGAAGTAAGCATGATGAATGATGAGTACATGCATGACGGTGGTTCGGAATCCATGTTAATCAGCAGGTCCCCCTTCTCCTTCGTGCAAGGGTATTCCACCCTTTCCACCTTTAACTACCGAGGTTGCTCAATCTGCCTCCTCACCAATCTGTCCTCTTTCAACTCCAAACTTTCCGTCTCCCACAGCTATAAAGCCTCTTCTAAAGCTTGTTCCGGATTTTCCATTAAGCACTTCACTATCGGTTCACTTGAACTGAGAGTCAGAATGGTGGGGAGTTTCTCCAGGAGCAAGTCGGCCGCGGGCCTCCTCCTCTTCTGTGCCTCCCCCCCCCGATCGTGGGAGGGGTACAGAGGGGAGGAGTAACTCCGAGCCGTACCTTTTTTCCCCCTAAAAAAAACTTCTTTTAATTGAGCATTTTGTTTGCGAGCTTTCCCTTACGAACTTCCTGACGAAGATGCCTTCGTCGGTTTTCGCTTCTTACTTTTAAAAGAATAATAATGATGGATAGTGATAAATCTATGATAATGATGGTAATAATTATGATAATGACGGTAATAATAATAATGAATCTATGATAATGATGGTAATATTGATAAATATATGATAATAATAATTATGATAATGATAATAGAGCTAATAATTATGATAATGACGATAATAATAATAATTAATTTATGATAATAATTATGGTACATAATAATAACGATAATGGTGGTAATAATTATAATTGTGATAATGATATTAATGACAATAATAATGATGGTTACAATAATAATAAATACCCCCCCCCCCCTCGCAATATAATTCGCCCAAAGGGAATAACGGCATAACCTCTGTCGCCGCCGATCTGGCTCGATGAGAGACTTTTATCGGCCGCCATCTTGGTTTTTACGTCCCAGTGTGCAGCAAGGGCCTATTTAACTACACTGTGGCTTCGCGTCGGCGAGGAGCCGTAAATAAATGTATCCCCCTCCCTCCCCCTCGAAGTACCAACGAGTTAATCTCCAAAATGTAGTTTTTAAGGAGAATTAATCTGCAAAGTGAAGATGGGGCGAGAGGGGATGCGTGGAAGATATATATCCCCCTGCAAACATTGGGGCCTGTGAAGGCATAGATTTCACGAGATGTCAGCTGCCGCAAGGTTACCCATACTACATGTGACATCCCCCTCCTGAAAGATGGGGGGGGAAGGATGGTGAGGGTAAAAGCAATGTTGGTTAACTGTTAGCGATGATGGTGTAGTTGCCATTTTTTGCCATCTTTGGCTAATTTGGCCCCTCTCTCCAATGTTTATAAAAGCCTATGGCAATTTTGTCCAAGCAAAAAACTGGCATTGCGCAAAACGAGTAAAAGTATGCGATAAACTTTCCGCTCGTAAATCTTAAGGGATTTTTATTGCTAAGGGTTTTACCTCCGATCTTAACTCAAGCTGCATTTACTTCTCTATGTGGACCTATTGATTAACGTGTGATCCGAACCATGATTATCTATAGCGTAAGGCAGACGTTGGTTCGGCAACCCGCAAAAGTGCCCCATCCCACGACTAACCACACCCGATGTAGCTTAACTTCGCCCAAATCCGATGTGTTATCACTCGTCTAGGCTGTAGGCAAAAGTTCCTTAAAAATTAAAATAATCTTTTATATAAATTACTCAATCCTAGTAGTTGAAGTACCCTAGTATTTGAATTTTCAGAATACGGCCTCTATATCAGTGTTGCCTAAGCAGTAGATGCATGATTTAGCTTTCGACAAGCCACGATGGCGATGTCTTTTTGAGCAGTTCAGACGCAATCTTGCGGATGCAGTTTATGGGGCACTGTTGACTCGGGTGACCTCCGATAGGCCCTTGTGACTGTTTTCATCCGTTGAATTATGTTATGTAATCCTGTCATCTAACTTCCTCAACCTCGTCGTAACATATTGTGCTGATGATCCAACTACACCTTAACTTAAACACAAACATTATTTCCACTCTTGAATGGCGGCTAAGAGAATGACAGCCAGCCCAACTCTCCTCCAGCATTAAAAAAAAACCCCGTAACTTTTCACTCATTGCACCAGATTCGTGCAGGCACCCTAAACACTAAATAACATCCGACCTCCACTCCATAAATCCCCTACAATACACCTCACAACACATAACGGCCACCTGCAACAAAGCATTTTTTTTAAAGTCTCCTGGCGACACTATACATGGGCATAAGTTACCATAATCAATCAGCCTAATTATTTGACTATTAAAAGAAATGAAGCAAATCAACAATCAAAAAGGCATGCATGGCCGCCCGAACGTGCTCCCAATACCCTAAACTTATACACTGGAGGAGGCCACCCTCCTCCAAAAAGTTCATTAAAGCCACAATCGGTAATGCATGAAATTGCCCCGTGTACAAGAGAGAAGTGGTAGCGCAGCCGCTCGTCGGTACAGGTAACGTGCGCGAAGATCTCCCATACTGGCACACTCGCCAAAATGTGTCAGACAGTCTGGCGGACCACACACTAAGGTGCAGCGCCCCTATCAAATGGCGGTGTATCCGATTCGGAGACGAGCAACAAAGCATAAAAGAAAGCTCTACTAGCACTCGATGCCCTCTACTTTGGACAACTGTAAAAGCGAATCCTTCGCTCCACGCCAAACTACGCTTCCACAGTCTGGTACACAACGCTACCACAACCTGGTACCCATCGCTAGCAACTTTCAGTGTTCTTTCGTGTAATCACCAGTTCCCCCCATTCCGCCCCATTGGAACACCATAGGGAAACAAAAATATCCTTATTAACACACACGTGTTAAGTACCCAATTCTACTCTAGGAACACCCCCTCCCTCCTCCCAGCCATGACAAGCCCTAAAAAAAACACGAAAGGAAAAGAAAATACCATCTCCCAACATGAAGACTATCTAACCAGATAAACCGGAGTCACCTTATCCACGCTCAGGTCTGGCTACAATTTATCCCTAAAGTATCACAAACATTACAAAGACAACCATAACATAAACTGTCCAAGATGCAACCACAACCGTGGTAGTATGTTCCTTAGGTCTTCAACCATTTTTCAATCATGTGCGGAGTAATGTGTAGGGTTCTAAAAAAATTAAAACCAAACGTTGCTTTTCGGACTTATGGAAGTAATTAGTAATAGAATAATATGCAAATATAAGGTTAGTAAATACCAAAATAATGCTAAATACAATAAATGTGAATTACATTTATTTATTGAATAAAACGGCAATGTTTGATGGGTAACTAAATATTTTTGGTATAAATACTATTTAAAGGGGTAAACTGTAAAAATTTACAATTTTACTGATAATATTTATACATGCCACTGACCGTATCTGGAAGTTGGCAGCATTTTCTCGCTATCGACATACGCAAGCTTCACTTAGTCAAGGGAAACGGTTTCAGATTTGCCATCTTTGCCAATGGTTCTCGTCTTCTCGCACCCGAAAAGCACGTGCCAGTGTAAGGAGGGGGCCAAAGGTTTGCGAACAGTATCATTTCGGTCAAAGCATCTTTCCGAGCTCTGTAAGTCTTTGGAAACGAATTGTTTTGGTGAGAAGACTACGTTGCCACTGGCAGCAGCTAGAGAGAAGACAAGAGGTTCCGGAGTTTGGAGACATATGATGCAGGATCGGGTGGCGAAAATGAAGTTGGTTGAAAGTCACCAGGTAAGCGAAGAGGAGCTACATATACCGCTTCTGCAACTGTAGATTGCATGCATATCTTCTTTCAAGGATGAGTGAAGACCTAGTATGATGAGAGGCAACTTTGCCGTCCAGTGAGGTGCATCCTCGTGACACAAAAGAGCGTTATTCAGTTGTCGATGGAGGCGCTCAACTAAGCCATTCGCCTGAGGGTGGTACGCCGTTCTGCGAATGCGAGTGGAGCCAAAGGTGTTGGCCAACTGGCTGAATAAACGCTTCGAACTGACATCTTTTGTCCGTCGTGATGATTGACGGGAGTGCTAAGCGGGAAGTCTATCCGCTGACAAAAGTGTGAGCGACAGTAGTGGCCGAGATGTCCTTCATCGGAAAGGCTTCGGGGCACCTGGTAAAGCGGTTGACACAGGTTAGGATGTAACTGTCGATGTCAGAAGTGCACAATGGCCCAACGATCTACAGGTGGACATGATCAAGTCGAGCATCAGGGTCCAAAAAATTACCCGGTGGCAAATGGACGTGTCGCGAAACCTTGCACCTTTGACACAGGACAACAGCGAGTCCACCGACGGCCAAATATAAGGCCGAGAGACCATTTGGAGAGTCGAGCGTTTGCCTGGATGGGAGAGGCCATGGAAATTAACAAACATTCAGACGGTGGAACATAAATTCGAGCACTGCCAGTCGAAACATCACACCACAGGGAAATACTGAACTCGGAATAAGGCACCAATTTGAGGGAAAGGGAATGCTGAGACAGGTCCTTAATGAGTGAACTCAGCTCTGTGTCACTGGCTTGCTCTTTTCCGAAGAAGCTTCAGATCGAGATGACAGTCAACAGAAGCAATCACTACTCTGGAAAGGGAATCAGCTGCTACGTTGTCGGTGCCATGGATGTGGCGAATGTCGGAAGTGAACGGAGATATGAATTTCATCTGGAGAACAGTACGTGGAGAATGCTTTGTGGAATTTGAGCGGAACATAATTGTCAAAGGCTTATGATTCATTAGGATGTGAAATTCTCTTCCTTCGACGAAGTGACGAAAATGGGGGATGCTGAGATAAATGTCGAGAAGTTCTCCGCCAAAGGCACTGTACCGAGTCTCAGCTGGTTGAAGTTTCTTCTAGCAGAAAACTGGGGGTCCAATCGTTGTCGACTCTCTGCTGCAAGATTGAGCCTAAAGCCAAATCTGATGCATCTGTCATTATACATATTTCAGCATCAAGAACATGATAATAAAGATGGGCGGATTCCTTCAAAGCCATATTTGCTTTCTCGAAGGCGGTAGTTGCCATATCAGTCTACTTGACGGAGGGTTTGACGCCTTCGCTAGTCGCAGGAGGTCGTTCAAGGGCTTTAAAATAGCTGCAAAGTCCTTGATAAACCTGTGGGGAAAGTTGACCATACCAAGGAACTGACGGAGGTTGCGTTGAGAATCAGGGCGTGGAAAAGCAGAAATGGCTTCTGTCTTCTCTACAGTAGGACTAACGCCGTTCGTACTAATATGGTGTCAAGGAAGTCAAGTTCCAGGACACTAAACAGGCATTTCTCCGGACGAATGTCAAGCCCATATTCTTGAAGGCGGGAAAGCACAGCTTTGACGTGGAGCTGGTGTTCGTCGGACGAAGAGCTGGCAATCGAGGGTAATCCACGAGTGACTTCGTCATTGAAGCGTCGAAAGGTTCGGGCAGCATTGTGGAGACCGAAATGCATGTACAGCCCGAATGGGATTATGGTGGCAGTTTTGCAAACCTCGGCCGGCTCGACAGGAATCTGGTGAAAAGCTTTCACCAGCTTTTCACCAGGTCAATCTTTGAAAAGATTGTTCACCCATTTATATTGGCCGTAGAATTCTCTATGTGAGGAACGGGATACCTGTTGGGAATGGTAATGGCATTGAAGGCGCGAAAGTCACCCCACTGGTGCCAGTCTCCACACTTTTTGAGTACCATGTGAAGCGCTGACGACCAATTGCTCTTGGACGTTCTAATGATCCCGAGATCCAACATGTGCTGGAATTCCTCCTTCGCTTCTTTTTAATCGTTCCGGCGGAAGTCGTCAGAGTTTGGCGTACTCAGGAGGTCCGGTGGTGAGGACGTGATTAGTTACGATATGCTTGACCTCGGTTAGCTGACCCTTCTGAGTAAGGACTGCAGGGATTTTTTCCAACGGCGGAGATGGCGGTAGTTTCCTCTCTGAACGTATGCAAGCACGAAAACGAAGTGAGGTGTCCTGATCCACGAGGGAGTTCTTGTTAAGGTCGACAGAAAGCTTGAAGTGCCGGAGAAAATCGGCACTTAAGATTGGGCTGTGGACCGCTGCTACGAGGAAGACCAACTTAAAATTTCGACGGAGACCAAGAGAAAGTGTCTTCAGCTGTTCCGTAAACGGCGATCTTGATTCCATTTGCTGCAAAAAGCTTCTGGATATAAGAAGTCTTCTGCCCGCCTGAAGAAAGTAGGCTGACTTCAGCACCAGTATCGATGAGAAAAGGGAGTTTCGTCGAAGGGTCTGTGATCCGGAGCAGCTTGGAGCCCGAGTGCCGGACGGGTGGCGTTAGGAGCGGCCGCCATCCTAATTTTCCGATTTGTGTTGACGTGGAGAAACACATTTGCGAGTGTTTTCGTTTACACAGGGACGAGCTTGATCGTTGCTTCGAACGTAATTTCGACCGGGATCGAGACCAAGCAAGTCCTTTTCAGGAAAATCTGACGAGGCGCGTTAGCTCCTCAATTTGTGCCTCTAAACGTGTGATTCGTTCATCCGAATGGCTGGAGACTGAAGCCTCTTGCAGGACGGATGTTTCCACGATTCAATCATCCGTGTCGGCCAGTTTATTTACGCTTGTCGTGGAATCCATCGCCGCAAGAATGCTTTGCGTATAGTGGGGGAGCTTCTGTAGGAAGAGCTGGCGGAAGAGAGGCTTGTCGAAGGCAGCCGCTTGTACACCTAGAAGCTTCTGCATGTGACGGTGCAACTGTGAAGACTTCCGAGCCCTGAGCTCTTCCTCATTTACCCATATTTTTATACTTCCCCTTTTTTTCTCCATTTCACCCTTAATTTACATCATTCCAACCTAAATTTTCATCATGTCTTTATTTTCACCATTGCCTCCTTAATGTTTAGCATTTTACCCTTAATGTTACTATTACTCCTTAATTTCACTGTCACCTATTTTCAAAATTTCGCCTTCATTTAAAGTCATCGTTAATTTTCCTTATTTCACCCTTTAATTTCAGCATATCCCCCTCATTTCCACCTTTTCACCCTTTATCTTCACATCGCTAAATTTCACCATTTACCCTTTATTTCCATAGATCGCCATCAAATGTTCAGCTAATTTTCAGCTTAATTTTCACCTTCGCCCCGAATTTTTACCATTTCGGCCTTAACTGTACCTTCACCCCTAAACTTCATTTCGGCCTTAATTTTCACCTTAGCCCCGAATCTTCACCACTTCACCCATTCCATTTCGGCCTTAATTTTCACCTACGCCCCGAATCTTTACCACTTCACCCATTCATTTCTTTCCTCATTTTCACCCATTAAGTTCACCACAATTCCCCCCATCATTGGGTCTATCCAGCCGTCAGAAAGAGGTGGAGGGGCAGGCAAACGAAGAAGTTAAAAAAGATTAGGGACTCAACCCTAAAGTTGGGGCAAGTAGGGGCAAGTTTGTCTCTGTCGGACCTTATTGGACCTAGATTCACCAAACTCGGGTAGTTAAAATAAGCTTATTTCAAATTACCATTTCCATCAGGTCTGAACTCTTGTTAGGGCATATTTAAACTCCCGTGGGAATTGTCCATATCTCGTTAGGACCTATTTAATGTCATAGAAATGAAGCCTTTTCGCATGCGAGGCCTATTTGAAGTCGGAAATGAAACGGCTTGATTTCGGGGGACTATTTGAACTCAGTTAAATGAAATTGTTCCCGTTCGGGGCATACTTAAAGTCAGGGAGCTGAAACTACTCACGTTTGGGGCCTACTTGAAGTTGAGTAGACGTTAGTTTGCGTTTGAGGTCTACATGAAGTCGGGGAAAGTGAAAGTTTGCGTTCGGAGCCTATTTAAAGTTACAGAAATGAAGCTGTTCCTGAATGTGAACCTTTGTTTTAGGGATAGTTTACGAGTAGGTTCCATTATAGTCTATTTTCATTATTGTGACGATTCGTATTGTATTTTGGGCGCTAGTAGGCTTGATAACTCGTTGCTGAAGGAGTTGACGTTCGTAACTCTTACGCTATAAGCGCCGCCCGAACGATTTCACTGTCGGTGAATTTCGTTGGGCTAGGGCTAGGGTTCGGTATATTTCGAAGCACGCCCACCGCTCTTCTTGGCGGGCACACGTGTCTTCACTTAACGTGAAGACCCCTTTAGCAGAGGTGTGGAAGCGAGTCAAAAGGATTCGGGGCAAGTTCTCGCAGGACCCCCCTCCCATTTTCCAGGAGAATGAGATCGCAATCTCGGACCCCGCGTCCGTGGCGGAATCCTTCGCGACCGCTTTTTACGCATTCTCTAGCCGGGATGCTGCTCCGCCAGCATTCAATGCACGTCGTGATGTCGCGGAGGGCCGCCGGCTGGACTTTACCTCCAGAGGCGGAGAACCCTTCAACGACAGGTTTACTGTGAGTGAGTTGCGCTCCGCTCTCGCTTCGTGGGCGGACACCGCCCATGGTCCGGACGATGTCCCGTACGCCATGCTTCAACACCTGGGTGAGCGAAGCATGACCTTTCTGTTAGATTTGCTCAACAGGATCTGGGTGGAGAGTCTTCTCCCAGATTCCTGGCGAATCGCTATTGTGCTCGCCGTTCGCAAGCCGGAGAGAGATCCCTCTACTCCGACCGGTTTCTGCCCAATCTCTCTAACCTCTTGCGTGTGCAAGTTGATGGAGAAATTGGTAAATGTTAGATTAGCTTTTTTCCTGGACAGCGGAGGCCATCTGTCTTCTGCACAGTGCGGCTTCCGCAAGTTCCACTCCACGTCGGATGCTCTGCTGCGACTGGAAAATGCCGTCTGCAAGGCCTTCCTTCGTAGACAGCACTACGCCACGGTGTTTTTCGATCTGGAGAAGGCCTATGATACCGCATGGCGATACGGTATCATGGAGACTCCATACGATGGGGGCGAGGGGGTGCCTCCTAATCTTTATATCTGAATTTTTGCGAGATCGTCGATTGCGCGTACGGGTGGGGGGAGCCCTCTCCGGCCCAAAGGAGCAGGAAGAGGGTGTCCCGCAGGGAAGTGTCCTCAGTATCACACTCTTTGCACTGAGCACCAACGGCATCACCTCGGCGCTGCCGGAAGATGTTCTCGCTACGCTCTACGTGGACGACCTTTCGATCTCTTTTGGCGTGGCCCAGATGCCAACTCTGGAGCGTCGACTCCAACAGGCATTGAAGCGCGTCTCTCGCTATGCCGAAGCGCACAGGTTCTGGTTTCCTTGGCCAAGACTAAGGTGGTGCAGTTCTACCGCCATCCACGGCTCCACCCCGACCCAAACTTGTTTCTTAATGGGGGTACGACTGGAAGTGGTCGAATCGCACCGTTACCTTGGTCTTGTATTTGACCGACGCCTCACCTGGGAGGCCCTTTTTCGCAGCCTTAGGGTCTGTTGTACCCGCGCCATGGATATTCTCCGTTCCGTGACGTTCAGCGCTTGGGGTGCTGATAGGGCTACTGCCTTACTTTTTTATCGATCATTTGTTCGTTCGAAGCTCGACTACGGATGCGAGGTTTATGCATCCGCAGCCAAGCGTTTATTGCGGAAGGTCGACTCGATCCACCACACCGGCCTTCGCCTTGCGACCGGTGCCTTCCGCAGTTTCCTCATTGAGAGCCTGTTGGTCGATGCTGGAGAGAAGCCACTCGCTCTACTCCGCATGCAGTGCATTACTCGCCTGTACGCGCGAGCCTGGCGCCTCCCTCAGTTGCCATCAGCTCTCACTGCATCCACAGCTGATCTCGACGGTGTATATGCCGCCGAGAGACGCCAGTCATACCCTAAGCGCTTTGGGTTTAGGGCCAGGAAACTCCTTCGAGAGGTAGATATAGCTATCGGGCCGGTGGCGCCCCTGATTCTGCCCAGGACGCCACCCTGGAGGGTTCCACATTTAGCTATTTGTCGCCACGCATCTGCTCCCAAAGCTTGTACAGCGCCGGGAGTATTGCGTTCGACCTTTTTGGAGCACACCTCGTGTCACGCTGGAACCGTGCCACTGCATACGGATGGCTCCAAGTCCCAAGAGGGGGTCGGCTTCCACGCCGTATCCCCTCTGTTTGAAGTCAGCGGGGCTCTGCCAGGCGCTGCGTCTGTCTTCACGGCCGAATTGGTGGCAATACACCACTCGGTACGGGAGATTACCCGACGTGCCCGGTTCGGAGACCGGATTGTGATCTATAGCGATTCACAAAGCGCCCTGAGTGCTCTCGGTGCATTGGAATCTCCGCATTCCCTGGTTCGCGATATCCGTGACGCCACGGTTTTGGCGAGTCGGGTGGATATTGAGATTATCTTCTGCTGGGTTCCTGGACAGGTACGAATTGCGGAGAATGAGCGCGCCGATGAGGGCGCCAAAGAGTCCGCGAGGACTCTGCGACCGGACCAGCGTTTCGCTCTTCCTCACACCGACTACATGGCAGGAATACGGGCACCTCTTTGGACTGCTTGGCAAAGAAGATGGGAGAAGGTCGAAAGGAACTTAAAGTTGCGTGCCATTGCGCCGCGACTGTTCCCATGGACCTATCCCCCAATGCCGCGACGGCTTCAGGTCGCTTTCTGTCGTCTCCGAATCAGACATACTCGTGTGTCGCATCGCTATTTGATGGAGCGCTCGCCTGCATCCTATTGTGACGACTGCGTCGTCCCCCAGACTGTTCGGCACATTCTTGTCGAATGTCCCAGTCTTGGTGATCTTCGCGCACGTTACCTGTCCCAGTACCGGGATGGGCGGGGCTGTTACCGCCTGTCCCTTGTGCTCGGGACGAGTGCGTGCACTTTGACTGGTGGACTTGTTGACTTTTGGGTGGAGGCCGGCCTTCTCCCTATTACTTAACCAGGTGTTTTGTTTTGCTGTTTTTTTTCCTTATAGGTTGCACGCTCCTCCGCCTGGGGGACCTTCCCCCGACGCAGGAGCTTGCTTACTACTCGTTTCCTTTTCACTTTTTTAAGTTTCTGTTTGTGTTTGGGTTGTTTTTTTGTGTTATTGCATTAAATTTTAAAGTAGCCTAGTTCTAGGCAGTTTTTAATACGGCGACTAATGCCCAAGTAGGCAGTCGCCAGATGAGCTCTTTAAAAAAAATAAAATCTTCAATCCGTGCGTTCCTTTTTGCCTGGTTTCATCTCTCTATTACCCTGTCGGGATTGCCTCGCTGCTTCCCATTAAATATCCCCTCCCCAGGACTCATATTAGGGTAAGTGAGGTTTTGCTTTCTTATTATTTGTCATCTCTAACTATCTTAAAAAAAAATTGCTTTTTTACTTCGCTCTTTATTTATTCTTTTTCTATCGATTCTTAATTCTCTCGTTGATCACCAACTTTTTCCCTCCCATAGTTTGTTTACATCATACATTGCTGCAACTGTTTCGTGGCCTTTTGCCCATTTGGGGCTTACTTTCTTGGCCGCCATCCCTCTCTGATACTCTCAGACTGGTCGATGAAACCACCTTTGAATGTTGTTGTTCTGTGCCTGGCAACGGGGATTTGTATCCTCCGGTGTAGTGCTCTGGGTGTGCCGCTGAGGTCGTGTAGTCAAGAGTTGCAGCCCTGTGCGGCTCTGACTATCGACCGATTAGATAGGGTCTTGAGGATTCCCCGGGGATTCGTAGGGAAAACGCACGCGTGGTTTTGAGGTACGGTCATACAAGATTCTCTGCAGTGTGTAGTTGGGTGTGGGTTTTTGTTGGAGTTTGTGCCAAATGCCGAATTAGAAAGGGGGTGGGGGTGCGTCATTCTCTCCCTACTTTTCTAGCAGGAGCCCAAGTGGGGAGTGAAATCATGAATGAGGAACGGGGGGGGGGGTAGAGTTGGCATTCAAGAATAAACCCCCCCATGACTCGAGCTCTACATTATTGGGCGATTGGGTCATTAGAGTGCGCTCCCCTCCCCCTCTGGCGCCATCTCTGGGATGAGTAGTAGGCTCGCGACTGATTCGTTGCCTCGGCCAGTCGTAATCGATTATTGAGGCCTGCTTTGTGGTCGTTCGAGACGTTCGCTCTCCTCTGCATTTCAGGAAGCCTACCAGGCGCTTGTCTTTGGATCGAAATACGTACGTGTGTAGGGGCTGCATTGTGTACATGCATGTAAATCCTTTGTGTGTACGCGTGACTCGACAAAGGACGGTATCCGCTATACTTCGTCTCCATCTTTACGCACAATCCGCGGGTGACGCCCCGGGGGATCGCCCCCACGCCCCGTGGAAGGACTAATGCGACCTCTCGTTCCAGGGTTGACCCGGAAGAGGATGCGCCAGTGTGGAGGGCGGGCCCCGCTCGAGACCCAGCCTCCCCCCAACCCCCGCGCTGACGAAGACTCCGGCCTCGGGGGGGATTCGACTCTGGACTCGGAGTCGTCCTTGGACGTGGGTACCCCTGCCCTGGCGAAGGGCTGCCTCCCCCCCGTGAGTGGGGTGTCGGCTCAGCAGCGGTGCTATGTTGCCCCCGGATGTGCCTTTACCCCCGTCGACGTTCCCGATCTACAGGTGAGTGACCTCCTCCAGCCCCCTCCGTATCAACACGTACCCTCTCGAGAGCAAATTCAGGAGAGTTGCGTGCCTCCCCGACCCTCAGGCCATGTCCCACACATTTTACATAGCTCGGTCCTTGTCCAGGGTGGGGGTTACTGGTGCCATCGTCGATGTAGGCCCTAGCACTGGGACACGATATAGGCCCTGGTAGTAGGATATTCGATGTAAGCCCTAGCACTGGGCCACACGATGTAGGCCCTGGTAGTAGGATATTCGATGTAGACAGCTGTGGGTCACGCGATGTAGGCCCTGATAGGATATTCGATGTAGGCTAGCACCAGGCGACACGATGTAGGCCCTGGTAGTAGGATATTCGATGTAGGCCCTAGCTGGGGCCACGCGATATAGACCATGATAGTAGGATATTCGATGTAGGCCCTGATAGTAGGATATTCGATGTAGGCCCTGATAGTAGGATATTCGATGTAGGCCCTGATAGTAGGATATTCGATGTAGGCCCTGATAGTAGGGTATTCGATGTAGGCCCTAGCACTGGGACATACGATGTAAGCCCTAGCACTGAGACACGGTGTAGGCCCTGGCACTAAATCACTCGGTGGCTTAGTGTCTCGAGCAGAACTATATCTGCAGATACTCCTAGTCATTAGGGCCTGGAGGGCACTCAATATCCCAGGTGTCAGATACTGCATGCTTACCCATACTACACCTGACCGCCCCTTGCAGGGGTGGGGAAGTGGCCTTTTGAAAGGTCTTAGGGGGGAGATTTATTTTACCCCTCCAGGCTCCAGGAGTTAGAGTTTACGAGGTCTTTTCCATCCCCTTTTTCACTATTTCTGGCTTTTTCATTTTACTCATTTTTGTTTGTCTCGTCCCGCATTCTCCGGGGTATAAATTCACTCGTTGGATTACACTTGTTTTCCTAAACAAAACCAAGAACCAGAGTTCGCTCCGGGAAAAGCTATGGTGATTGCGCCCCCTCCAGGACTTTAGCTCCTCAGGTAATCTCCTCTTTAGCCTCCTCGGGTATTACGTACTGCCACATATTTTTACTACCCTAACTTTACCACCATTACAACCAAACCTTTTGAAAAATAAGGTGGATCTTATTTCGTCGGTTTTAGTGAAAAAGGATCTGATAATGGGGCATTAAATACTATTACTAAAAATAAAACTAATAATAATACAAAAAATAATAATAAATAATACAAAAAATAATATAAATAATACAAAAAATAATAATATAAATAAAACAAATAATTCTTTTCTAGGTGTCCAAAGAAAGTGTCTCGACGGGTATGGTTGCCGCCCCCCGAAATGGTATCAGCAGCGGTGAATGGGGCGCTGACGGGGCTCCCCCCAAAATGCAGGTTTGTGCTGTAATTTCCCCCCCCCCCCCATCACTCAGGGTGTCCGACCAGCGCTATACAGAAAAGCGATTTGGCTGAATGGAAACGCCGCTTCCGATTCGAGCGAGGTTAAGCCACATCTGGTGTGTTTAGTTGTCGGATCCCCGTGGTTCGGAGCCCACGTTAATCGTAGGTCCCCTTAAACAAATAGCCCTGGTTCGAATCCCACGTTAATCAGTAAGTCCCATAAACAGATCCCCATGGTGCGGAGTCCACGTTAATCAGTAAGTCCCCTAAACAAATAGCCGTAGTTCGAATCCCAAGTTAATCAGTAGTTCCCCTAAAGATCCGCGTGGTTCGGAACCCACGTTAAACAGTAGGTCTCCTAAACACATAGCCGTGATTCGAATCCCACGTTAAACAGTAAATTCCCACAGATAAATAAAAGGCCTTAATTGAGTGGAGATCGGTAGTCAAACTACCATTAAAAATAGAACCTGCCATAAACCACTCTCTACTCGATCATTAGCTTTCTACCCAACCATGAGCCCCCCATTCTCCCTCCCCTAGACTCAACCCCCCTTGGTTATCCCCCATCTATCTCTCAGCTATCCTGATATAGCCAATCCCAACTTTTCCACGCATCTTGCCTAATACACTCAACCTGTCTCCACTTTTCCTTACAACACCACGATCACATAACCCACTCCAGAACACAATTCCCACCACTTTTGGGAATCTCAGCGACTTTATCATCTGCTCAGACTTGCCATTTTTTTTAGAGCTCCAACAACACTAGTGAATAACCTCTTGCTTACCTATCTCTTCCATACCTACAGCAGTGTGTTTACACCACTAATCCAATCATTTTCACATTCGGGTTATTTTCCATATCGCCATCTACTTTTAACCTCCTCATTGCTCACTCTGCCATTCTTAACTTCTATGTTCGCGCACCCATTCTTCTCTTGCCTTCTCACCTTTCACACTTCATTCCATAATAACATCCTGTTCCCATCTGAATCCTCATTCATCCGCCTAAATGCTTAATTTATGGTTTGTTACTTTGGTTTCGTACATTTCAGTATTTTTTCGCTCTATTTGCACTTACAGACATTTTCAACCACTCCTGGTTACACATCATCCCCCATCTGCAAAAACGCATACATACACTGCCCCCTTCTTCAAACCAAATACCCCTCCCTCCGAATCTCTCCATTTACTACAGACGTATCTCGCTCCTATCAAGCATCATAAAAACAGTAGAAAACTAATCATCAGCAGAATTCAATTTCTTACATCCCTTTTTACCCATCCAACATTGTTTAAGAATAAAACACTAGACAACCACACCTTTGTCCACCCTAACAACATACATCTTAGAAATTTTCAACCAAAACTGTCCACCACAACGCACTATGATGGCCGCCATAGATATGAGCAAAGCCTTCGACACCGTACCATGCCATATCTGCTTGGATACAGACAGGTTAGCGAACCGCTACTACTACTACTACTACTACTACTACACCCTAAGAGCTTTCGCGAGACGAATGGATACGGCGTTGGTCTGCCAACGTCGCGGTACCGGGTTCGATCCCGGCGAGAGCGGACACAAAACGTCAGCGCACGTAGAGATCTGGCTATCCATTGGTGGACGCGCTGTGCTCAGCCCTGTACTGGGGTGGGGAGATCTTACACTTCTCATCACACACATAGCCACTTACAACACTGCTTTCTTTCCTTCACAACACACACACACTGTTCCAAGGAATCGCCGATAGGTATCTGTATCCACATACCTCTGACGCGGAATAGGTCCCTCTGCTCCGGGATGATGAAGGTTCCCCCCGAACGCTGTTTGGTGTCAAAGCATAATACCTCCTGACTCCCCCCATCCCAAGGAGGACCGGTCCCTGGTGCCCTCGAGCTCATTAGCGATTGTCATACTGATCTTTGTTTATTTCATTATCTGGTGTGGGATCCTCCTGGATAAGGGCAGGTTAGCGAACTACTACTACGCCCTCATAGTAAAGTACTAGACGCCGACAACCACACCAATGACAAAAAAATGGATAGCAAACTTTCTTTAACCGGCCAAGTCCTCCAACCCCTGACCCATCGCAAAGGAAAAGCTCCCTAAGGTGGCCATCATCTCCCCTACCCTCTTCAACTTCTTCATGCATTACATCCCACTCCCTATTTGTCCAATGTTTTGTCCATTCCAATCCATTACATCCCATGGAGACTTTGTAATATAAAACCCCCTGCGTTTTATGGGTTCCCTGCAAAGGTAATATATGTTTTGAGATCATGACACTGGCGTTCACAACTCCAAATAAAAGATTTAAAGAACGTAATTATTGTAAATCTGATTGTTGCCATTTTCCCTTTTTATCGTTGTTGTGTTTTCATATTCTTATTTTAAAGTAGCCTAGTTCTAGGCTGTCTTGATTCCGGCGACTTATGCCCAAGTGGGCAGTCGCCAGATAGGCTCCTAAAATTAAAAAAAATAAGAAAATTACATCGACAATACCACCATAACCATTAAAAACCATTTTCACCAACTTATAATTTACTGTCTGGGAGAAATTTGTTTCCAAAGAAATGCAAAAGAAATGTTTGAAATTTAATTGCAGTTAGAAATAAATTTGTTTTATTTTTTTGAAAATATCATCCGAGGGCTTCAAAGTATCTGTAGGCCAGGGACCTACAAAATCTTAATCCAGCTAGAGAAACAACCTAAAGGACTGAGTGGGATGGGGCTGGATCCTCGCCCCTAAATTGTGTGCGCACACTGCACACACATAAGGTCCTCAATTAATGAAGTTCGATATTTTGGTTGCAAGCGAATACGACTTAATCGGGAACAAAAGGAATGGTTGTAAACACCCCAGCCCCTAACTAATAAAGAGGAGGGGGGGGCGATACTGCGCGTGATTCATTGATTTATTGGTTAAAAAACGTGAAAGTACGTCCCATTCTTCCCCCCCCCCCTCTATCTGCGTGTTATGAAAATAAGAAACTTGTCAATATGCACTTCTGAAGCGAGGGCAAGGGAAAATTCATTAGAAACTCAACTCGAAACCCTGGATGGACCCCACCCCAAATAACGTTACCCTAAAATGCGAAGCCAAGTGCCAATTTGCCTCATTTTTAGATAGAAATGGGGAAGGGGGAATTTCTGTGGCGTGCGCATGCCCTTCGTCCAATTCGTTTACTCCTGCTCGGCCTTTCCTTGCCCGGGCCATGGTACCGTTTCCTGCTTATACACGAACGCACGCACACACAGCACGAGAAGACTCGCGACGAGCATCTCCCAGACGAGGTTCCTGGCGAAAAGGATCTCGCACGAGAAGGTCCCTCTACACAAGTCGTTAAACTCGGTGTTCAAGGGGGCGAAGGCTAAGACTGGACTTTCCCCTCTGGGAAAAGATAAGCAATACCGAGATCCAATTGGCCCTTTTCGGGGGTGGGGTTTGTGCAAGAGAAACAGTGTGAGTTGTGTTGATACCTCACACTCAGGATAAGATAAGTGTTGCAGTTATCTTTACAACCCCCTTTCCCTCCCTTACTCGAACCCCTCTTCCCTCTCGGGCCACCCTTATCAGTGCTAGGGCGTCCGGGTGCTGGAATATATCGTCCCTTGGCTTGAAGCGGGACTCGTGGTGCCTGGTAGTTCCGAGCGATAGTAGGGATGTGTAGCAGGAAGGTAGTGTGAAGTTTCGTTGTGCGGATAAGCTAAGACACCAGGGTCTGACATGTCTAATACATGTTTGCATCGCAGTGCTCTTGTGACATTACCCCTCCCCTAGTGTTATCCGCTTGTCGTAGGAGTGATTGGTTGGTTCCTCCCCCCCCCACCTGACATTCCTCGGTACCACGGGTGGTAGTGTCATTACGACTCGCGTCCCGGGACCCCCCTGTCTCCGCATCCACAGAGAATGCTAAAGATGGGGTAAACACCGCATTGTCAATGACTCGATTCTATTAAGTCCCCTCGTTCGCAATGACGGGCCCTGCGCCCGATTTTCCGTTAGTGGGTGATGGCCTTCAAGTCCATCCTATTTGTTCCCAGGTGGTGTAGCGTCATCTATCAACAGAGACCGCAAAATAGCGAGCCTAGTCCGCTTATCACCACCTTGACCTATCTTCCTGCAGATATTCGTCGACACGGGCATCGTGTCCTCGGCGAAGCGCCCTCGCATCGATATGACCGAAGAGGCCAATGAGCTTCCCGAAGAAGGAACCCCGCCCTCGCAGCCCAGCGCCCACACTAGCCCCAAGATCGTGTCCTTCAAGAACGTCCCAGAGTTGATTCTTCCCCCGACTGGTGTCCAAATTCAGTGAGTACCTCTAAGGGTAGGCTCTAGGGTTCCGTGAGTATGTCTCCGGGTAGGCTCTGGGGTTCCTTGAGTATGTGTCCGGCTAGGCTCGGGTTTTGTAAGTATGCCTCCCGTTAGGCTATGGGGTTCCGTGAGTATGTCTCTCCTTAGGCTCTGGGGTTCCGTGACTATCTCCGGCTAGGCTTTGAGGTTCTATAAGTAGCTTTAAGAGTAGGCTCTACTGTCTGTGAATACCTATAAGTGTAGGATCTAGGATTCTGTAAGTACTTAGAAGAGTAGGCCCTTGGATTTTGTAAATACCTCTAAGAGTAGGCTATGTGGTTCTGTGAATACTTCTATACTGATAGGCTTTGATTTTCTATACATACCTTCTACGAGTAGGCTTTGGGGTTCTAGAATACTTCCTGGTAGGATCCGAGTTTCTCTAGGAGTAGACTGAAGTTTCGTGAGTACGTCTCGGCATAGGCTATGAGGTTCTATAAATACCTCTAAGAGTAGGCTCTAAGGTTCCGTGAGTACGTCTCTGAGTAGGCTCAGGTTCTGTAAGTACCTCTAACAGTAGGCTGTGGTTATGTGAGTACCTATAATAGTAGGCTCTGTGGTTATGTGAGTACCTAGAAGAGTAGGCTCTTGGTTATGTGAGTACCTATAATAGTAGGCTCTGGGATTCTATCATTATTTGGAAGGGTAAGCCTGTGGATGCTGTAAATACCTCTAAGAGTAGGCTCTGGGGTTATGTGAGTACCTATAAGAGTAGGCTATGGGGTTTTGTGAATACTTCTATACGGATAGGCTTTGATTTTCTGTAAATATCTTAAAGGGTGAGCTGTGGGGTTCTGTAATTACCTCCGGGTAGGCTCAATTTCTGTGAATACCTCTTAAGAATAATCTCTGGGGTTCTTGGGAGCTCCTGCCCCCCCCCCCCTCCTTTCCTCGAAATTAGGGAGTTCACAAGACTTTGATCCTCGGCTAAGCCACTCTCTGAGAAAGGGGGAGGGGGCGACGAGAGCATCACCCGTGGCAAGACTTCAGGAGAGATCCGTAAAGAATTTAGAGGATGTGAAAATGTGTGGAAGATGTATATCTGCATAGGTATCTGCGGCCGTTGATGCCTGGGTGGCCTGAAATTCTTCAAATGTCAGCTGCTGCATGGTTGCAAGCGCTAGCATAAAAAGCGATTGAGGGTAGGGAGTTATTAGCGTTGATGCGCACCGTCCCCATTGTTGGAAAGTGGTTATTCTTGTATTTGGATCAACCCCTAGTTATGGTTTCAATGGGGGCACCTCACAAAGAAGTTCGAACTGGGTGCCTCAAAGGGAGTTCGACCTGGATGCCTTAAAGGGAGTTCGAACTAGGTGCCCCAAAGGTAACTCGAATTAAGTACTTCAAAGGGAGTTCGAACTGGGTACTCCAAAGGGACTTCGAAGTTGGTAACCCCAAAAGAGTTCGAACTGGGTACACATCATAGGGAGTTCGAACTGGGTGCCCTCAAAGGTGTTCGAACCGGGTGCCCCCAAAGGTGTTCGAACCGGGTGCCCCCAAAGGTGTTCGAACCGGGTGCCCCAAAGGGAGTTCGAAGTTTGTAACCCTAAAGAAGTTCGAACTTGGTCACCCTAAAGAAGTTCGAACTTGGTACATTTCAAAGAGAGTTTGAACTAGGTACCTCAAATGGAGTTCGAATTGGGTGCCTCAAAAGGAGTTCGAACTGGGTACTCCAAAGGGAGTTCGAGCTGGGTACTCCAAATGTAGTTTAAACTGGGTACCTGTCCTTTTTTGTCATCCTGCTCAATATCCCCCTTTGGATTACACCCGTTGGATTTACCTATTGTCTTGACTTCTTTCGTACCCTCTCCAACCCCTCTTTTTTCCCCTTGACCTCGTTTCTCGCATAAGAGATGAGCCTACCATCGCGCTCTCCTCCTTACAGGCCTACCATCCTCTCGCTCCCCCGCCCCGCCCAGCAACACGCGCTGGAACAGGTTCTCGCTGCCAAACAGCTGTCAGCCTTGAGGTCCACCTCGAAGTCGGAGAAACCTTCGAAGAGGAAGACCAAGAACCAACTGGAGGGCAACTACCCTTGTGTCTCCTCGGACGGGAAATGTGAACTGGTACTCTTGACCCAGCCCGAGGCCCAGCACCGAGCTCGGTACCAGACGGAAGGGTCCCGGGGAGCAGTCAAGGATCGTGCCGGTTCGGGGCACCCCAGTGTTAAGGTAAGCCCCTGTGTGAGAGTAGGGGAGAAAAGGTGGGTAGTGAAGGCTCACATATTGGTGTGATAGAACTGGGGAGAAGAAGCAAAACGCTGAATGGTCGAGTGTTGTGGTTGTATTGCTCCACAGGAGCAGATGACATCTACTCGCTACGACCGTTTGAGACACTTATTCCCCCCCCCCCTCCCTTACCTCCTGTGTGGTGGTCGGCTCCTAAGGAGGCCACTACGCTACCTGGGTGGGTCCAAGGGGCCCTTAAAGAGTAGATGTGAGTGTGCGAGGTTTGGGCAATCCAAGAGAAGTTTCTTATGTTGACTGGCGTTTGGTTTCATCTTGGTGTCGGGGGAAGGTTTATTTATGCTGCGTTTGTATTCGATGGGGAGGAGAAAGCCTTTGATCCTTCCACCTGCGCTGTATTCACCATCAACGTTACTACACCTAAGTGGGGCCGCGCCTTGTGTGAGACTCCTGAGGGACCAGGTTAGAGGGGATGGAGGCTGTTGCATGCTGCGGTAGCTTTATACTGCCCCCCTGTGCTATCGGGCTTTAAATATGCCCCCAAATCATTAATGGCGATCGATTTTCTAGTTGTGTGGTCACTAAAGATAGTATGGTTACTACTTACCCAACTAGTTCTTAAATGGTGCCTTTGTTAGCCAATTGGATATGGCGTTGGATTTACGACGTCAAGGCGCGGGTTTTAATACCAGCGAGCCTCGACGATAGCCCTTCAGCGACATCATGAGTTGGTTGCCTATTGGCGCATACGCTGATACCATCAAGCACATAGATAATCACATCACTGCTATCGTTACCCTTCCCGGCTTCACGGTACAACATACCCACACTCTCCGTTCCGAAAACCTTGCTGATGGGGTACTATTTTTCCCTTAGGGGGGACTCATATCAATATACCCCCGATGGGGAATGGTTTCCCCCCCTGGTATCACAAATGGTTTTACCATTGATCTTGCTGTAAAAAAAAACACAATAACCCCTTCCCCCACCCTAAAGCGTACAGGGCCCTGGTACCTTACCAGGCTCTCCGCACAGACAAAACAACCGCACCCGCTTTGACCCCCGTCCCTCCCACTACATGGCAGAGAGTTTTATGGCAAAGAAGTAGGGAAACGGCGTGCGGGAAAAGGAAGCTGCGTGGAATCTTCTTCGTCTGGGTTCCTGATTTAGGTGCATAGGGGTTGAGGGGAGGGTGCCCTAGGTGGATGTGTATGATAGTTGTGCTTAGTGGGGGGTGCATTTTTCCTTCTAACCATGAAGGAACCCTGTGGGAGAGATGCTATACCGTGTAACCCCCCTCCCTCATCAAGGGCTTTAGTCGGGGACAAAATGTTGGGTGGCCTTGTCTGTTTAATAGGCCATAAAAGGTGGGTAGTTTTTAGTGGCGCTGATGCGCACCAACCATACCTTACGGCTAAACTGGTCCATGTTGTCACCGGTTTTGTCCTTAGTAAGGATGAAAGAGGAGGTAGGTTTGTATTATCTGTCGCGATGATGCGCAACGACCTCTTTGTGGGAAAGTGGTATCTGATGATAATATTTGGCGTGTTATTCATTCGAATCCCCTGGGATCCTTTGCAGCTTAAGGGGTACACAAGGAGCGCCCTGGTGCAGGTGTTCGTGGCGTCGGACGGTGGGGCGGTGAGCCCCCACCTTTTCTACCAGGCGTGTAAAGTGAGCGGCAAGAACTCGACCCCCTGCACCGAGGAGAAGATCCACGGGTCGACCGTCCTCGAGGTCATGCTGCTGCCTGAGAGGGACATGACCCTCAGGTGAGGCTCACCTACTCTTGCCCTTGAGGTCTAGGGGTTAGAGGGAAGGTCGCCCCTTTTTGTTAAATCTTGATGGAAGCGCGAGGCCCGCCCATAAGTACGACCTGCCGGTGCTGCACCTCGTCCACAATGAAGACGAGCTACCCACCTGTCACTGTTCTGACGATGCCTTCGTTGGTTTTCGCCTTATTTGTTATATAATCATATTGGAGGATGTCCCACTTCGTATGGAAGGGTGGGGGGTCAACCTTGATGGTTCAGGGGACTCCTATAAAACTCGTAGTGGAACTGTTCCTCCGCTTCCCTTTCTATTACCAGTCTTCTATCCTTTCGGGTGTCCTACTCCTGTTGTTCTCCTGCCACCCACCTCCGCTCCCCAAGGAGCCCTTCTCCCTAACTCACCGTCTTGGTTACAGCTGCGACTGTGTCGGGATCCTGAAGGAACGCAACGTTGACGTGGAACAACGCCTAAAGTCGTTCGTCTCCCGGGGCAAGAAGAAGAGTACAAAGTGTCGCCTCGTGTTCCGTACCGCCATCACTCTTAAGTCGGGTGCCCAGGAGGTCCTCCAGGTTGTTTCCAGCCCCATCAGTTGCAGTGAGTTACTCCTTGAGTTTTACTCTTTCTGCTGTTGCTTTCTAGCACCTCCCCCCATCCTATTGGTATAGAGGGTATACCAATCCCCCGTTATTATGCATGTGTGGTTGAGGCCTACTCTTGTAGCAGTTCCTTTTTGCCACTCATGTGCCTTTACTTCCCACCTTCCCCGAGTCCCTTTGCTTCCCCCAACCCCTCCCCCGAGTCCCTATTAGTTATGGTTCTCCACTTTTTCAGCCCAACCCCCGGGTATCCCGGAAATCTGCCGCAAGTCCTTGTCGCAGTGCTCCGTCGAAGGCAAAGAGGAGTTGTTCATCATCGGGAAGAACTTCTACAAGGACACGGAGGTTCTGTTCCGTGAAGTGGACGGTTCTCAGCCGGAGGAGAAGGTGCTGTGGTCGCACACGGTCGCTCCCGAGAAGGACTTCCTGCAGTCGGTAGGTGGTTGTTGTGCCCAGGGGGTATTTCCTTGTACCGAGGGCGCTGATTTTAAGATTCTCCCAAGACGGTCATTGTATCCCGGGTTTGGGAGTGTGGGAAGGGCATTGTAGGGTGAGTGCCATTAGTCCCCTGTTTGGTCTTAGAGAAACTGCTTCTATGCCCTGTATTCACCTCGGGGGGGGGGGGTATCTCCTACACACGTATATAGTCAATGACACCGCTCTCTCCCAGCCTATCGTCGAGGGGGCTTCTCCCCAGGGGATAAACCCTGTGGACCTGATTCTACAGCACATAACACCCCAGCACTATGAAGGGCTAATTTTATTTAGAAAGCATGAGTGGGTGGTTTTGTGTTTGGGTGGAAAAGGGGTGAGGGGGGGGGGGTACTGTGGAGTTGATGCCCACCAACACGGCCTTTGAGGAAAGCGATAATTGAAGATATAAAATTATAGTGGGGTGTATGTCTGGAAGCTTTATACCCCTTTCTAAATACAAAGCTAAAACAAGAGGGAATCCAAAATGACTAAAATTTATATATAGTGGTCGTCTCTGCACGAAAAATGTTTGCTTCTCCCTAACTCAAAAACTATTGAAGTCAGACTCAAAATTTGGAATCAACATGTTAATGTCTAGGAGTGCCACATGTTTGTTGTTTAAAAAACTATTAACAAATATTTGAATTTTTGCCCTTTATAATTTTGGGGGGGACAAGTAATCGCTGCTATGAGTTGCAATTAAAACACCAACATTGCCCGTGGGAAAAATAGGTTTGACAGACCAATTCTGCGACTGCAATGTTTATAAAACGCCATAATACATATCAGCATGCCCAAGACTCGAAAAATTTAGATATTTTGTTAAAACTCGCGCTCATCTGTTTGAGGCAGGCTGTATATCTGTCGCTGCCACCCGCGTACTCAAGCTTGAAGGCGGCTGAAAGAAGATCGCAATTGTATCTCGATCTGAGCTAAGGTCATTTAAAAGATTTAGTCTTGACCTTTTTTGTGCATTGGTTCTTTCCCCACCGATCACCTTCTTGGTCTATGTCCCACCCAGGTACATTCTTGCCATATGTCCCCACCAAGCACCTAGCCCCTCCCCACACAAGTACCTTTTTGCCCTCATGTCGCCACACAAGCACCTTGCCTTATGCCCCCACCAAGCACCTTCTTGCCCTATGCCACCGTCAATTTTCACTCACACCGGCTCCCAGAGAAAGAGAAAGAACTAAATCGTCCTTTGTTACAGAACCACCTGATTTGCCAAGTCCCTCCGTACCCAGACACTTCGATCAAGACTGAAGTTGGGGTTCAGGTGATAGCGGTGTCGTGTGGCAAGATGTCGGACCCGCATATCTTGACTTATAAACCCGTCGATGTGAAAAAAGGTTAGAGAGCGCATTGCCCTTCTCAGGCACTGGCTCATACTGAGACCCTCCCTAAAATTTCTGGCTCACGTTCGAAGGGAAGGCCTTAATAATAATAAAATCCATGAAAAGAAATGAAAATGCGTTGCCTCACTTTTTTTTGTTTCTTTTGCGCTCTTGATCATTTTATTTCACTTCACAAAGTCAGTCCAATCGAACTAGAATTTCTTGATTAGTTAACCACTCAAAATGTTGTTGCATATTGAGATTTCTTTTAAAATATTGCCATAACTGAGTAAAAAAAAAAAAGTTTATTTTGAAAGTTCTCTCTTTCTAAGAGGTAAAAAAGTCAGTTGAATTAATCATTAAAATTTGTTTGCAATGTTTAACTTCATTCAATTTTTTTTATCGTGCCTTCTCTTCTTTCGGTTACTTGTTTAATGTATTTTAATATCATGTTGAGAGCCATCATTTTATCATGGCGTTATAGAAGTTCAATCATTGGACTTTTAAAAGTTCTTCATTATTCATTGTTTCGTACTATGTCGAAAGTCTCATTAAGCAAGTAGGCCAGATTCCTTAGATTATATTTTGTGTTAACATGAAGCTTCTTGCACAAGTCTCAGGTGTCGCTGTCTTAGTTTAGATGAAACGTTTGGAGAAATGGCATGGTAACGTACCATCTGTTGTGTTGTTCTCGTAAATAGTCATGATTAACAAGCAGTGTAAGAATATGTGTGTGTGAATATGGGATGGTCATTTTGTGCGAAGCTTCGTATCACATATTCACACAAATATTTAAGGGTAAACTGACTTCAATTATGATATACATCTCTTTTTCTCTCTTGTGTTTAAAAACAGCTTTGTGGCAAGGCTTCCCCTGCCATTTCACCTCTATATATATAAAAAAAAATTGCTTCTTTGCTATTGTATTCTGTTTATGATCACTGATTTGCTACTATGAGCCCCACCCCCGGAGTAGGTCGTAAGACTACTTCGGGAGAGACCTTCCGAGTACCTTGCCTTAAAGCTGCATAGTTTGCCCTTGAAACACCTGACTGCTTATTGCTTCTCTAAAGCGTCATCTGAGACTCGAGCATTGAGCGCCGGCATTCCTAACCCTGCTGGCACCTGTCCCTCTAGCAGGGACACCTGCTGGAGGGTCAGATGAGGGGGCACACGCTCCTTTCGTTCATACCCCGCCCCCCATCCTTTTTTGTTGTTTTCGAGACCCGCGGGAATTTTCGGTTTTTGCCTTGTTTTCGGATTCAAATGGTTCGAAGATGAGAACAATGTTTTTTTAAAGAATCATTATTATTATCCCATTCCCGCTCAAAGCGTGTGCCTCCTTGCGTGAATGCGTGTGATTGTGTGAGTGAGTGTGTCCGGTTGCGTGAGCGAGTGCGGGCTGCCTCAATAACACCACATTGAGGCGGTCCCCCCCCCCCTTTAATATCAACACAACGCGCGGTGCCTCTCTGTCAGACAACTAGAAGTTGGTGGTGTCAGGTCATGCATCGCCTCAGGACGAATCTCTCCGTCTGCAGCCAAAGCACCCGGGGCCTCCTGAGCCCAGCCCCCCTTCTGGTCTCGTAAGTGGTGGCAGCCCCACCTCATCTCACTTTTGCCATCTACATTCGGCATCACCATCTGTCTCAGTAACTTTTTTTTTTAATATATCTTTTTTTTCCTCTTGTTTTTTTTTTCTTTGTCTTCACCACAACTACTTGCATCCCTTTTTTTTTTTAATAATCCCTCTTTATTGTCTCCTACGCCTTTTATTGCATTCTCATTCCTTGCTATATAATATCCGCTTCTGCTCAGCCACTTACAAGGAAAGCAACGCGTTTTCGACTGCCCTTGTTTTTTTCTTAACTCCCTCTCCCTGTATGACCCCTGACCCGATATAAAAATAAACCTGCCAGGAATATGACCCCAAAATTTGCGAACTTGAAATTGTATTCTCGAAACTAAATACTCACGGAAATTGGATTAGTTGAATTTGAGTAAATTGAATTTAATCACTTATTCAACTTTCCTTGTAAAAACACTAGTATTTTTTAACTTGCTGTTTTTTTGTTTTTTTGTCAAGTTTTCATATTTGTGGGGGAAATTTGTAGATATCTCAATTGTGGGGTCTATTGAACACATTTTGTTGAGATTTTTGCGTTTTTGTTTTCTATTTCGGGTATGAATTTTTTTTTAACCATAATTTCGAGTTGCATAATTAATTAAAAAATGGCTAAACGAGACACAAATTGATGACAGCTATGCTTTGTTGTATTTAAGCGTTAAACTCCATTGTGAAACCAGAAGCTGGCTGTCTCTGCATGGCGAGCTAGTTGGTTAGTTTTTTTAATGGACCTCTTCTAGCCGTTTTTATTTTTCTCACTTTGGAAACGTTGATTGATGCATTTCCCGATACAATTTGGTCGCTTGTTGTTAAACTGCCTCACTTCAGCAGCCATTATTAGATGGGTCATGAACATCACTAACCGATAATCGCTTTTGTTTAACGTAGTCAAAGTTCACCGAACTTGGCAGGCAGGTCATTTATTCACAGTAATCCGCAAATTAATGCCTTCTTTCCCCTCCCCCTTGCTTCATTTTCACCTACTTTCTATTTATCGTGTTCCTTTCCTCTTCCTTTCTTCTATCTACTTTCCATTAACACCATTCGAAGTTTTTCCTCGAATTTCTGTAACGACCCCTTGTTAGTCATAGTTTCTCGACGATTCTTCTCAATTGTCATCCATTCATGTTATTTCGTCATCATTTTCTATATCATCATCATTTTCATGGTCATATCACCACCATTTTATTGGGCTCAATCGAAGTATCATTCCGGGGATTGATTTAATCTTAAGTTTTGCTCATAAGTTTTCATATATAGTTTTTTTTTGTCTTTCTTTTGGTGTAATCTGTCATATTTGTGTCAGATTTACCATTAAATTATAATTGAACAATCACAGCTAATTTGTGAAAGCTTTGCACAACTTTTCTACACAGTTTACATAGCAACTTCACGTCACAATGAACATACTCTAAATTAAAGTGACCAAAATTGGTACTCATTGTTCTTATTTACTCATTCCGTTTTCTTATTGATTGTGTTTTCAGCTTGCCAGGCAGTTCTTCGCAAATCATCAGGGTATTTTTTTTTATCGGTGGTTTAGGATGAACCACTAGACTCTAGATTTCCTCTATGATTACATTTTGTTTCGTTCTTTGGATTGCGTGGTGTGCTATTTAGACCTTGGTCTTGGTGGCTTGTGTGTTGGTAAATGATTATGTACATTTGCTCCAAGGAGATTTTGCCCCTCTCGCATTTCCCCACACCCCAACTCATCTTCAGAGGGGGAATGGATTGGGGCAAGATTATTTGCAGCAAAAGTACCGTATGCTAGCCCCCCCCCCCTACCCCCAACAGACCCTTGACCCTCCCCAAAATTGGTGCTTCCTGGATGGTGTGTGGAATAACCGATGGGCTCATGTTTTTATTTATAGTTTCATCCTGCGTTTTTCTGTTTTTTTAGGCCGACCCTCTATATTCAGAGGATTCTGACTGCACCTGTTGAATCATCTCACATTTAATACAGATTGAGCACTGATGTAAGCACTGTGTGATACACAATCCTCTAAAAGGGCAGGCCATATCTTTGTTTATTTCAAAGCCGGGGCTTCTTTCTCTTGTCATTCATCGTTTGGTATCTTTGTTTTGGACCTTCAACTGTAATCAAGGGGCGGGGGGGATGATGATGTGTATCACTGACGTGCTTTTGTCATTAGCTTTTCTTATGAGTTAAGTAAAGGTTTTAGTTTTTGGCCTTTTCAATGTTGTTTCCGCCCTCACAGAAAGCCAAAAGGAATCTGTTCCGTCGTACATCTTGCCAAAAGGAGTTTCACCGAGTGAGTATTACATGTTGTGGCAATGACCCGTTTTTCTAAAGGCACTGGTAGTGGTTTGTCAGGAAGGGTGGATTGTCTGGATAATTATTACTTACAACTAAGCGAAAAAATATAATCTCCAGAAAGTTTGTAAGAGAAGTTCTGGCCAAACGAGTGGCCTGGATAAGGAAAGCCAAAATGTGGAGAAGATAAAATAGCAAATGATTACCCGCTCGCTTTGGGGCTGTGAGAGCACGCACTCCTGCAGATGCTACTTGCATCATGCTTGGCCATGAAAAATCTAACCCCTCACCCTCCTTGCGGATAGGTTGGATAAGAAGGGATCGGGAATAGGTAGTGAGATCCGGGATTTTATATGGCCTTATGTCGCCTCCCAGGTCCAATACCTATAGGACCTACACCTAATGTCTCTTCCACTATCCTCAGTACGTTACAGATCTTGCAAACTTTCCCTCTGATATTCCGCTTTAAATTCAAGAGGAATCCTGCCCTGGGATTCCGTTCCCCATTGATTGGTAAGGTGTGACTGATAGTACAGAGATGGAAGGAGTGACTTTGAAAATAGAGAACAACCCGTGGTTATTGGAAACTTCAACAGTGGACTGACCATCTTGGGGAGGCATCTGACTCTAAGACTGAAGTGAAGACTTCATCTTAATCATTCTATTTCTTTCCTACAAAGCGTGATTGACGCGAATCGAAGCTGCTAAAACTACACACACCCTACCAACCTTCATGTCCTATTCACTACAAACTCACAATTCATTTAGTACACACCGAATGACTATTTATAGCAGAGGTGTGCAAACTGCGGCCCGCGAATGCTTTTCACGTGGCCCGCGTTTCATTGCAGAATTCGACAAAATATTGAAAATTAATTATTGAATATTTTGCCAAAATCTCACTTTAAACGCTAATTCTGACAAATTTGTGAACGCCTTTGAAATTTTCATGGTTTGCATTCCCCAATAAACTTTATCCTTTGTCATTATTTAAGTTTGGCAATATTACATATTGCGTCAATATTTAATTGTAAAGTGTAGCTAAGTTTACACGTTAAGCTGCAACTCCCCACTCTGATATAAGTCTGGAAACAGTTTAAAAGGGGTGGCAAAACTATGCAAAATAATTACCCATAGCTATTAATGTGTAGCTATATCTATGACTATGTAGTATATGTAACCAAATGCACAAAGGTAATTGCAGTTAACTTATATATAGTCGACATTTACATCTAACTGTTTAAGTGTGGCACGCAAAGCTCTACATAAGCTTCAATGTGATCCGCTGCTTAAAATTATTGCCCATTCCTGATTAATAGCGATGGGGGGTGGCGGCTGTCTTCCCTTAATCTCCCAAAGGTCGGAGCATGATGCCATCTGCCATTAAGCCTCTTACCTCACCCGCCCCGCCTCCCCCTCACTGTTTTCCCCACAAAAGCTTTACTTACCCCCTCTCCCCCCCTTGACTATGGAATATTGCTGCGTCCCTGTTAGTTCGTACTTTTGTGTGCCTGTTTTTATACAGGAGGCCCCAATTTTCAATAGGCTCGATTTCTTAATTGGACAAATAATTAATAAATGAAGCCTATTTAAAGTTGGGGGATTTACTCCCCTCATTATCCTAAATTCATTTTCGTATTACGCGAGTTGCTTTTTCACTTTCCCCGCAAGGGTGTAGCATGAATCACCATGCTGCAGCGTACACCTTGACTGAGTGCCCTCCGACCCCAATGCATGTAAGAGGCTATTCCTTATTGCAGTTGCTCCAGAAAGCCTATTTTTACTTAAAAGGTCTTATTGGGCTTAGTGGGGAAAGAAGTCAGAAAGGGGGAGGGGGGGTTCTTTTTGATGAGGTCTCCATCCCACAACTTACCATATTCATTGTAGCTTAAGTTTGCCCATGCGAGATGGGCAGATAAAAGGACAATCCTCCTGGGGTAGACCTCTTGACCCATAATGGAGCCGGGTATGGCCTGGAAATACAAGCGCAAGTCCTTGGGAAGGTGCAATATTAATTGAAGGATGTTAATGACCCTTACGCCCTCTCCCCTCAGGTGCCGTGAAACTGAATCGCCTTTACGAGAAGTCGGGCGGGAGCCTCCCGCTGGATTCGAAGGCGTGCATCCTCCTCGCCAGCTCGGCTTCAACGCCGCTCACCAAGCCGACATCAGGTGCGCCGTGGGGTCAGGAGGGAATGGTGGGGGGGGTTACTCCCTGTCACAGTCAATGGTGGGTCTGGTTCGTATCACCTTAAGGAGTTCGTACATGAACTCCGCGGAGCGAACTGAGCCTCAGATGGAGGAAGCCACCTGCGCCCTCTTAAAAGGCGACTAAACCCGGATATGGGCGTAACGCTTTCATTCATCGGTCGAATCTACCGTGACATGGTGAAGAATGAGGAGGAGAAATGACAAAAAAAACTCTTAGCGCGGTTGTGTTTAGGTTGACCCCTTAGGAGTGATGTGGTAGATCTTGGCATCCTTGATCCTTATCGTTAGCTCCAATTTCCAGGTCTCCCATTTCATAGTTCCGAGTTCCTGTAGTCCTTGTACAACCCTGTTCACGGAAACCCCTACATGAGTTTATCTTTGCAGAGTCAACTCGAGAGAACGCCGGGTTGCAGCCCATTCAAGTGAACAGAGTACTCGCTACTGTAACTCCTCAAGTTCAAGCGCCTTACCTGTTGACCAAATCCACTCTCAAAAGCCCCAACTCGAATACTTTTACAACCGCCACAGTACTCACACCCAAACCAACGCCAAATTCACTACCGCTTCAGGAAATGACCAAAGCCGACGAGAAGACTCCCCATGATAAGAACATATTGGAGAACTTGGGTCAGATGCTCAAACTCTTGACGTCTCTCCCAGGATCACTGCAAACGCCCATTGTGAACTTAGTTGCGGACGAGATCCTGAAGCAGTTAAAGAAGGAGAATTCGAAGGAAAAGGCACCAGAATCCTTCCCGAAAATGCCTCCCCCCAATCCCCTCTGTCTGATCGAGAATCAGATGACAGAACTGTCTGCTAAGTGCCAAAGCCGAAAGGCGGAGTGTAATTATGAAAACACTCGAGAATGCTACCCTTCTCAAGATGGACAGGTCCACTGTGTCCCAGCCAATCCACCAGTCAAACTTTACCCCTTGGTGAAACCATCTTCAGAGCACTTCACTCTGCACACGAGTCGCCAGGACCCATATTTGGATACCCGCGTCACAGACTCTTTACCGACGGCTTCTCAAACCCTCGCTGGAGATTCGATTCGTAGGACCGATGAGTCGCAGACAGTCTCGCTGTACACCAACGCCAAGTTTATGTATCCCGTCTCGACTTTGCTCACGACGGAAGCTAATTTCGGCGGTAACTCCGGCAAAGTGGAGTATTCGCAAAGCGGTGCACAAGGCCGAGTGAATGTAGTACGGACGCTCTGCCGTCCCCCTCAATCGGTGGGTCTCACAGTAACCGAGACTAACCCCGTGGTTCCCAAGGTCCACACGACCTCGGTCCCATTCCCGCCGGCTTACGCTCAGTATTTCACGACGCTTAAAGAAGGAAAAGGTAATACGGAGGAAGAAGGATCCAAAATGGACATGTATGGACCAACCACGTCCGTTCCCTCAGCCCCCGGGGCGAACACGCTCTCGTCCCCCGTGACCACACCCACACACGTAACCAACGGGGCAATGGTGCCATCTCTCTTCGATGACGACTTCAAGATGCAGACACTCAAAGAGGCCATGGCAGAACAAATCAATGACCCGGCCCTCAGCAGTGTCCCAACCCCGAAGAACGAGGGGCAAACGGGTATCCCTGTTACCTCAACAACCACTACGACCCCCTTCGGTTTGGACGACCTTCCTCCCCTCATGGTAACCATGGACAACCCTTCGATGGCCCTTCAGATGGAGAACTGTGACCCGCTGCTCTCCCAGGCCAACGCCGTACCCGCCATGCCCATGCGACCCACCACCGAGGAAGCCCCTCTCAACGACCACTCCGCGCTCATTCAGTGCCCGTCCTCTACTATCGGGGCATCGGCCGTACCAGAGGTCTCGATCGCGCACCTCTCGGAGAGCGACCTCCTCAACTACATCAATCCCACCTGCTTCGACAACGGTTAGTTACCCTTCAACCCCCCCTTTAAGGTTGTTTATAACGCCCTCTTTCACCTTTCAGCGGGTCTATAATGGCGTAGGAAAGATTTTGGTAAGTGAGGTAGGAATAATATCCATACCGTCTTCCATCGCATCATAAAAGGCGACTAATCCCAGATATGGTCTGCTGGCCTTGGAAGGGTTTACCCTACGAGCGCAACATGCAGTCAAAGGAATGGGCGGGTCTGTTGCGAATGTGTGAATCGAGTGGGTGATAGGAGAATGATATGTCATTGTGCAGATTTTTGCTCGGTGTGAGACAAACAAGAAAGAGAATGAAGTGCGATCAGTGGTGGGAGTACGTTTGAGTGATGGGTGGTATGATGCAATGGTTTGGTATGAATGTGTGAGCTTTAGGATTATGTGGGTGAAGTTGAGACTTGGAAGGATGAAAGTGTGGGTAGTTGTAGTGGATAAGCTATGTAATAATAGAAGTAAAGCTGAGAGGTTCTGGAATGACTTGGGACGAATGGTGGATGAAATCGTGGATTGATTTATGTAAGAGATATGAATGTGTGACAGAATGAGAGAGGGAATGAACATGTTTGGTGCATGGACGAGATGAGGAAGGGTGAATCAGAGATGATGTTTCGGAGTAGAAAAGAGGAAATAAGTGCGAGAATGAAGATAGGAACAAATTTAAGGGAGTAGTAGTATGTAATATAAAGGCTGTGTGTGGGCCTTCCAGACCTGGAAAAAGGGAGCAAAAATGCTGAAGAGTGGTGGAAAGACGTTTTTTGTCGCCTCCGAATCGGAGGCGACAAAAACCAACCTGTAGCCGTAGTCAGAATGGGAAGAAAGAGCAAAACGTTGGTCGCGTCGCCCAGTCCTCGCGGACTCTAATGCCCCCACTCCCCGAAATCCCTACCCATCCACGAACCCAGGGAGAGACAATCTCGACACCCTCCAGGCTCGCTCTCAGTCGCTAAAAATCACAATTTGGACTTTGAGCCCGTACAGTGCACTCTATTGTAACCAGTTCGGTCATAAGCGAGACGCAACGTCCGGAAGAGCCCAAACCGGCTTTAAACGGGGGTGATACTGTTGATGCTCAAGACGTGGAATTGACGACGATCTCACAGAAACTTAGACCCGAAGATTGAGAGGCGTCCCCTCGCCTCGATGATACCGTATCAGGAAGGCCTCGCAGATAATCATTTTCCAGTCGGAGCAAAGCATACGACGGAGAGGAACGTGTGGAAGAAAGGTGGCCTCCACTGTCCAGAAAAAATGGCTAGTCTAACATTTACCAATATCTCCTTCAAACTGCACACGCAGGAGTTTTGAGCGGAAACCTGGTCGGGGTGGTGATCTATCCCCTGTTTGGGAAAAGGGAGCACAGTAGATATTCGCCAGGAGTCTGTGAGGATACCCTCAGTCCAGATCCTGTGCCAGAAAGCTGCATGAAAGTATGCTGGCACCAACGTTATAGTAGAGTATGGTATGGAGTAAGAGCGGTGCAAAATGAAAATAACTTGGGGGTGGGGGCTGCGGAAGGTTGATAGTATGAGGAAGACTCGGTTAGACGCTTATGGTGTGAATGAAGCTGTGTTCGATTGTTCTGATATGGTATGGGCGTGTAAGAAGGATGGAGACTTGCACTTGCAAATAGAGTAAGGTTGGAAGACCGCGCGGGCGTGGTTTATGAATGCGTGTGGAGATATATATTTTACATGCCATGGTCCTTAATTTCTGCTCATTTTGTCGTTTTTACCTGCGGCGAAGCGCCAGGTCTAGGCAGTTTTTTTTTTTCAAAAGGAGTAAAAAGTTCATTTGCACCCATTTAGAGCCATGAAATGACCCATATGACCATGAGACATAGGGTTATTCACCCTAGACATTTGAAATCTGCCATCGGATTTGGCGCTGGGTGGCGCCATTTAGCCATCCAAATGCAATTGTGATTTGAACCCTGAGAAACCATCAAAATGCCGCAAGTTATTGGAGGGACTTTCCCCTCTTGTTTAGCCTGGAGAGGTTGTACCGCATTTAATGAGTCGTGTTTATTATTTTCAGTCTGAAGAGGTTGTGCCGCATGACTATGACAGTTGTATTTTTGAAGCTCGTTGAGCGGTGGCCTGAACTCCCTGTGTTCAGATCGAGAGCGATAGAGAAACGGCAGAAAAGAAGGAACTCGATAGAGAACCATTTGCGCTGGAGTTAGGTTGTATTCTTTTTTCTTTTTTTTAATCCATGATAAGAATTGAGTATTCGACCCAAGGATAAAGAAGCATCTTTGTTATCCGGTTGTAGTCGATTGTACAAATATATTAAATTTAGCTTCATCACTGAATATATTTGCATGACAGGTAGCTTATTTTGGTCAGTGTTTTATTCTTCAAGGGTCCATTAAATGAGGCTGGAAGGTAGCTGAGCCAGCGCCCCCACCTCACCCTGTATATACAGGGTGGGCTAAAAAGTTGACAGATGGTGATATATATATATATATATCTTTTGTCCCTTCGTTATCTACAATTTTACTTAGCAACCTTATTGTTGACAATTTTTTTTTCCTTATTCACAATACTTTTGGCTCACCCTGTATATAAATACAATAGTCAGTCGCTGTCGTCCGTTAATTCAGTTAAGCAGTTTTGTTAAAGTTTGTAATGTAGTGTATATATTTTTTTCAAAGTTTAATCGATGTTCAAACGCGTTTTTCTTTGGTGGCGTCGAAAGAGAAAACGATCCTCAACCTTTCGATCTTGGTTGGACCTATCCTGAACTACCCCCCCCCCCCCATGTTTGAGCCAAAACCTCGCTCGCCTCCAATTACAGAATGAGATATAAAAATTTCCCTCATCTCTTGTAGTAGATAGTTAGTGCCTTACCTTTATTACCTACCCACCCTGACTTCCCATCAGTGCTCAATCGTACGCGGGGGTGTTAATCAACCCACAAAAGAGGGGGGAGGGCGGTTGAAACAAAAAAAATAAAAATCTTTTTTGGGAGAAACTTTTACTATCGGGAAATTTATCATTTTCCTTCTCGAGGTCCAAATATCTTTTCTAATTCAAAAATTATAACGAAATTTAATAAAATTTTAAAAACTTTTTTTTTTCTTCTAGGAACTAATATTCATTCCTAAATCTACTAATTAACTATCACGTATAAAAGCGTATAAAAGACAGACAGGTACAAAAAATGTTAAAAAAAAAAGGAATAATGTGGAATTTAGTCCAGCTTTCTGAAACACTATGGAGCTAAAGCAAATTAAAGATGGGCTCTCAAGAGCAATTGACCTTATTATGTATGGGCGAGATTGCAAACGTATTTATAAGACCTCGGAAAAGGTGTATAAGTACGAACTTGTTGTGTGTACACCCTGCCCCACTCCGCACAAGTGTCTGGATGCGGGACTAAAGTTAACTAAGAGTACAAGTACACACAGACAATCGCACAAGCTCAGTTTGGCTTCGGTACCTTCTCTTGCCTCCACACACCTTAACACCACATTCGTCGAAGTATGCGTTTGACGCAGTAACAGTCCCATCGCAATTCCTCACCACACATCGGCATATAACTCTCCTATTACATGCAAGGCAAGTACGAGGAACCTCTCTCACACACATACACACAAAGCAAGACAAAACACATTCCTGGGTCTTTCCTTCTTTGTTGCCCTCAGGTGATAATCCACATACAAACCATCCAGCAGGATTCGCGATTGGGTCTCCACGACCTGGTTTGGCGAAACAGCCATCTCCTAAATGCCGTCATACCACGTAATGGGTGTTGGTGGAGGATGAGAAGAGGGTTGTTTGCAGGGAGAGAGTTGACCGGCGATGAACGCATATGCGTTCTACAGTGAGAGAGAAAAGGGGGGGAGGGGGGCTGTCCTAACCGAAACCTGGTTTGGCGAAACAGCCATCTCCTAAATGCCGTCATACCAGAGTAGAAACGCCTACCAGGATCTAGCTAAGTTGAAACACCCTATTCCAGTACAGTTAAGCTACATTAGATATGCGAGGTTAAGATTTCACGACGTGCGCCATACACCGTAAATATACAAGATTCGGATTCTACATTAATAAGTAGGTCCAAAGACAAAAATTAAAAAATGGATGCAGATAGGTGGTAAAACTACAACCAAAAGACGTGCATTCGTTGCCACCTACACACACACACACACATTCACAACCAGAGGAAATCGCTATAGTCCGGTCAGCTGAACTCAAGGTAGCTTAAGTCAAAATAGAGTACCATGACTTCGTACATCTCTTAGGGCCTCTGGACCCGCCTGGCTTCTTCGGGGCCGCCCTCATTGCAGGAGAGATAGAAAGGGGGGGGGGCAAATAAGTAAATTAACATGTATTAAGTACACAGAATGGAATTAAGGCCGTCCCTCTGGATTCGTACCTCTAAAGACTATGATTAACTCGGTTTCCGTGAAACCTTACCAAAAGGGGGGCAGGAGCTGTCATTGTCCCCGCCCCCTGAAGTAAGAATTGACAGAACAGAGCTCTTACGACCCTTTGTAAGACTGGGGGCGGGGGGGAGACGTACACGAACGAGTACAAGTAGTCTATACGAACAAAACTAACCCATGACCTCCCCAAGGAGAGAGCGTCAAAAGAAGCGCCCTTCCTCGAAGGCCTTCAGGGGAAAGAAGGAATGAATAATGGTGAACCCCCCGACGTCGGTGTGGCGTAGAGCCTGAGAGGCTCCCTCCGCGTCCTGGGTGCGCTCATAACGCAGGAAGAGAGACCTCGTCCCGGGGTCTAAGACTTGTTTCGTGGGCCCACGTCCAACAGTCGCTTTGGCTACCACAGATTTCACGAGATCTGGAAAGAACAGGATTTGGATTCATTTTTAAGATAGGCCAAGACGAAGAGCCGTTTAAAGGGGCTCGCACGGCGACTGCCTGCATGGGCATAAGTCGCCGTAATCAATTTAATCTAAAAGGAAAGGCACGCCCCGGGGTCTGAGGGAGGCGCACCTCCCTCCGGCACCTGTCATCACAAAGCTATCTATATACAATGAAGGCCAGCCATATCCAAGTCTATTAAGCCCCAATTCGATGTCCACGCACCGGTCGAGTACAAGGGACAAGCGATAGCAACCCCACTCGTCCAGGTATCGGGGCATGAAACGTGCGCGAAGATCCCATAGACTGACGTACTACAAGAAAGTGCCGGAGAGTTGGGGGGGGACCAGGCAGCCGCTCCATCAAGTGGTGATGCGTGCCGTAAGTGCGTCAGATCGGAGACGATAGAAAATGAACTACAGCCGCCGAGACATTGGAGGGTGGGTCCATGGTAGAAGTCGCGGCGCGCAACTTAGATTCCCGTCGACCGTCTCCCATCTTCTTTGACAGTCCCCTAGAAGGGCTGATCTGATTCGTCATTTATTAGTGTGGGGAATAGCAAGCAAACGTCCGGTCACCCATTCCTTGCTGACAGTTTGACGCCCTCATTTCCCGCAATACTTACAGTCTAAGCATTTATCAGAAGACAATCGCTTGCGACATCAACCCGGTGAGAGGCAGACGTGGCGTCACGGACACGAGTTAAGACACGTGTGCCCCGCCAGGACGCGCGGCGGGCGTAATTCGAAACATACCGGAACCTAGCCAGCCCTAGCTCGACGAAATTCACCGACAGTGAAGTCTTTCTGGAGGCGCAGGTAGGCATAACGCTTCTGTTTGAAGGCCGCCTCACACTCGGCTGACCACCACGAGCGGTGGGCGCGCAAAACGGCCAGACGTTCTAGGAATAGTAGTTAAGCCCACGGGATGTCTGAGAAGAGCTCAACGGCCTTATCCAAAGACCTAAACTCCTCGAATAGGACAGAGAAATCAGTCATTTGCTGAAATGTGGACCGCCACGCCCGCGAAAAGCACCACCGAGGCGGTCTCTCGGGCGGCAGCGGCCAAGAAAATATTTGAATGGGAAAGTGATCACTACAATCTAACACTCAAAATCAGGCTGTGCATCCGGAGAGCACAGATATAAATACGGAGACAGGAAAATGAAGTAGTTCACGGGGAGTGATGCGTAAACTCACCCACATTTATGACACCTATCTCCAGCTAGTCGATCAGGTCGGCCCTAAGCCTTTGGATTGATAGAGTAGTCTCCCGCGAGGGGGTGTCTATCGTTCAAATCTCCGAACAGTGGAAGGACCTTGGGAACCGCGCCACGATTCGGTGCAGGTCACATGCGTCGACGGACGGTGCAGGTACAGCTGCACTCTAAAGCTTGAAAGGAGTTATTTATAGTAAATAGAAGGGAGAGAGCATGCCTGGTATAAATTGCGCATCCTCCTGCCCACCCCCTATCTCGTGGTGGTGGGGTCGCAAAACCCTTATACCCGGAAGGGTGGGCAGGGGGCACACGCCCAGCAACAAAAAATGGCGAATAGGAAACGCGAGGAGACAAGCCTCCGAGGCGCCAACCAGTTTGCCAGGAGTCTGCAGCAATTCCGTTGAAGGAATATGCCCTCCAGGCCTAGCTGGGAGGAGCTTCTGGGGCCTTCTTCCAAGAGAATAAAGGCAGAACTCCGGGTGGTGTTGGCCAAACAAGGCTCTGAGCCTTCAATGACTTATCGAAGGAGGTTGGGCTCACTATGCGAGCCTTTTCCTCCCTCCGCCTCAAAATCTTGAGAGGGATCGGTGGTTTTGGAGGATTACCATCTCCGGGCCACCCAGTCCCAGCCTTAGGTGGGGAAGTAGGAGACGTATCTTCTTTGGTGCTGTTCTCATTTCGGGGGCGACTTTAGAAAGCCAAGAAGGCCTCACGACCAACTCCTGTGAGTCTAACGGTTCAGTGAAGGTGCCCAGCCGTTTCGCATTACGAAAAAAGGTTATGCTGGGGAAAGGAAACCCTGGTTTTAGCCGAGGCTGGGTATGAACCCTTTATGCCGTAAGTTCTACCTGGGGAGGGCCCAAGGAGGGTAGAGCCTACAGAAGGGTTCCAAATGGGCGCGGAAACGACCGTGCTTATTTATCCTCGAGTGGCCAGGAGTAGAGGATGCTTTTTTAAAAATTGAGGCATAAGACGTCCCAGGCAGCGCCTGGCGCGCCAGGACCAAGTCTTTAGCCTCATGAAATGAGAGACGATTCGTAGCCTGGACGATCAGGATACTTTTTTTTTTAGCCAGGAGATATGCACAACATTGCTTCGAAGCGGGGTGCTGCTCTCCCCAAGTGACACACTTGGCCATACATAATAGGGACTTATCGTGTACGGCCTTGGAGCAACTTATACACAATTTGGGTAAATCCGATTTTGCACATCTACACGAGCGATTCTTATGGCCGAAGCGGTGGCAGCAATAGCACGAACGCAGGGATGGGTCTCTAGGCAGCCCCTACACGTTCGACCTTGACCGCCCCATGGTCGGTCAAACCTAAGGTGAAGTACGGTAGAGTGCGGCGCCACACTCACCAGTGAGCCATTAAGTGTCCGAAGGGCACTAATCATGGCCGCCTCGGAAGGGTCCGACACATTCGCCAGAAGGCTCCCATCGAAGAAATGGGTTAATTTTGGCTTTATCAATCAAGTGACTTAATGCGCTGGTCTGATGGATTATATTGCCTTAAGACAACATGCTGACATATGTAGAGCGAATAACCAGAAAGTGTTTGAAGCCAGCAGACTCGAAAAAAACAGGTGATCTCTCAATGAGGAGTCCAGACGTATTCGAGGGTCTGCTTAGCGCACTTGCAACTTTGGTTTTAGTCTCGACCTTCCCATGCGAAGGCGCCTCGGGGCCGGACGTACCGATCTCGGCCTGGGAAATGAATACGCTTCTCCCCATCCCCGGAAGGAGCCCCTAGGACGGACGGACCGGCCTAGGCAAGATCCTCCAAAATGGTCTTAACTGTCAAAGGGGCACCAATCGTGGGAGGATATCCCTCATCTCTTTGATTCCTCGGGAACCCGAGCTACGCGAGAAGCTTGCACAGGGGTAGATTCAGGTTCGGTTTTTGGCACAGAACCCAGGTTCGCCCCTATAAAAGATCCTGTCATCCAAGGCTGGGTCACCTCCGTGTGCCCCCTCTCACAAGGCATCACGGATCGCATTCGAGGTACCACCAGTAAGTCGTCTTTGGAAGGCGAACCTACCTCCATCGGGAAAGAGAGGGAAGCAGGCATGCCAGTCCCCTACAAGGTGCATATGCACACATGCTGGATGGTAGGGTTCACGGCCCAATAGTCACTGCTATCCTTTGCTCGTCTAAGCGAGTTGGCCTTATCAAGTCACTCCCACCAGCAAGGGTCAATTTGGGGCGACTTGCCTGCTCTCTTGACAGTTCCCTGTGATAGGAAAGGAGGAAGTGCCTCTGTTCCTAAAATGGAGTCGCTTCCAAAGAAGGGAGTATAGGTGGGGGGGAAACCTCAGAACTCTTCAATAAAGGAGAGGGAGAAGAGCCCTCTCCGCTGGAAGAAGTTTGGATGCGCCATGAGAAAGCAAAAGGAGAGAGACCTTTTCAGAGGTGGAGCTGCCCGACGGCGGCTCCAAAGATGGCTAAGGGGAACTTCCTTTGCCGCAATGGAATGGTGGAGATTTTATTTTTTTTAAGAGCCCATCTGGCGACTGCCTACTTGGGCAAGGGGGGCAGCCTGTCCACTGGTTGACAGGGTGTTTTGATTTTCCTCTCAGATACCCTAGGGAGGGCAAGGTGGCGCTTGGAGGCAGCTCTCCGTGCATCAACGGTCACCCTCTATTTCCTACAGTTGTCACCATGATTGGCTAGAAAGGAATAAAAAATGTATGGTAACCATATACTGTGATTTTCTAATGCCTTGGGAGGTTGGAGGTTAAAAGAAAATTCCAAATGTGATCATTTATACATACTCGGTCCATTGGACCAGCTAAGATGGGCTTTGACAACCCGGCCCCCCATTCAGGCAAACTTATCCTCGAGCTTTAACCATAAAGGATGGTGTGCTGGCGTAGCAACCTTATGCGTGTACTGGAAGGTAAGCAGAGTCGCCGGCCTGACACACCCCGTGCCTAATACCTCCCTTAGCCAGCCGGCTTTAGGGCCTCGCAGCAGGTATACACTGCCGCTTAACTAAGGCTCATGGAAGGACGAAAGTGCGCCGGGAATCCAGAATCTCTGTGGATAGGAGAGCAAGTTTGGAAGATCATTTAGGAATTCTGGGTGTGAACAACCACATTAACCACAAGGTTCCAGTCTGACAGATGAGACCTTTAGTTTTCTACCAGGAAACGAAGCCAAACTCTGACATCGACAGAGCATCATGTCCCTTGAACTTTATTCCGTAAGGTGACATAATACTATAAAGCATTTAAAGCCGGCGGGCTCGAAGATGCTCACCAACCTCTGAACGAGGATCTCAACATCCTCTTGGCTCCGCTCCATCTTCTTTTTGGGTGGGGCTGATAGGGTGTTTTTCACTCCTTCCTTTCCACCTCTCACCAAGGAGCACCGATGCCAGACAGAGCCGCCTGTGCCTGGTCTTTCGTTGAAATGACAAAGGACCTCGCTGCCTCCTGAGTGGCCCCTGAGACAGCATACGACTACTTACCACTTAAATAGGAAGCCGCTTGAGGGACGCTCACCAAGAGATGGGGTAAAGAGGAAACTCCTTTTTTTTTTTTACCATCAACAGCCATGGACTTTTTTTTTATAGCTTGGGTGGCAAACGGTGAAAACGCCATCACCGGTATCCCGGTCAAGAGGGGGGTGCATAGGGTGCCAGTTGCTCACCATTAGGGTCCACCTTTCCCACCCAGTGGACAAACCTCTCCCAGTATAGAACGCCACCGGGAGTTGGGCTTAAAAATAAACAGAAAATTTTAGGGGTTTTACCCCCGATCTATGGGAGTTCTTTTGTTTTTGTTTTTTTTATTTGAAGCGCAACACTAACGAGGGCATCTGCGCCTGAAAGTTTGTAAGGAGAGACCTGTAAACAAAGTGAAGATGTGTGGTGGTATATAGCCGCAGGTCCTCCTACAGGCATTGGGGCCAGGAGGGGGAAACTACAGGTGTTGGGGCTGGGAGGGTACACAATCTTTCAGATGTCACCTGACACCCCTATGCTGGGGCACTCGTAGAGGGAGGGGGGTAAAGGGGAGTGAGAAAAACGAAGCATGTAACCCCTCAAACAGAGACCCTACAGGGGGGGGGGGGGGAGGAGGGTCCCATATATTGTTGCCCCTGGCGCCTAGAGGAGAGTCGCCCCTCTTGTGCCCAGAACCCCCGAACTAGATTGAGACTACCCAAGCTTTATTCCATCTAGACATTTAAATTTGACACCCCTTTTACCACTTTCCCAAGCCCCCCTTCCCCTTTGGCTAATTTCCCAGGCTATTCACCGACCAGCTTTCGTCCATTCAGCCTTGTCGGGGCAGGGGATTGGGGGGGGGGCTTTCCCCCCTTGGCATGTTGGGTAAAATTTAAAATGTCTGCATTCCTACCCCCTCCCCCCTTTTTTTACCTCTTATCTTTTACGACCACGCATGGGCAACCTTGCTGCAGCTGACATCTGGAGATGTGTGCTCCATCCCGCCTACAGGAGGATCTGCGGCTATTTAACGAGATGCCCTCGTTGGTTATTTTGGTTTAAATGCGAGAAAAAAACTAAGGAGGTATTCTAGTCTCCTTGTAAGCATCCTCAATTGTCCCCAAAAGGGGGGGGGGGAGAACTAATGCTTCTTTGTACCCACTGTTCTTCAGATGATTCTAATATCGTTTCCCAATTTTACAATGTAAAATTAGAGTTACCATGACAGCCACTTTTAATTTGAGGGTTGCCATGGCAGCCATTTTTAATTTGAGGGTTGCCATGAGAGCCATTTTTAATTTGAGGTTTGCCATGACAGACATTTTTAATTTGAGGGCTGCAATGGCAGCCATTTTAATTAAAGTTTTGCCATGGCAGCCATTCTTAATTAGAATCAAAACAATGCATCTGATGGCAGCGAAGTTAAGCTACATCGGGTTTAGTTAGTAGCTCAATGGACTCTTGATTCAGGTTGAGTTCATGGCAGCTGCGATACAATGTAGAGACCAGGTGTTAGGACTACTGAGCAATAAAAGGCTTCAAAATGTGTAAGTCGGCGACAAAACTGTAAACAACTTTTTTTTTTCATCGGGGGTTTTGTCTTCTTTGGCCACTTGGATGCATTCGAGTGTGTTAAACAGTTTTACGTATCAAAACAAAATAAACGGTTGGCTTTACGACACAAGTGAAGAACCGCCCAGGAGGCAAGGCTGTGTTTTTTAGACTAGCCATCCTGTAGGTCAGTCAGGACAAAAGAGTTGAAGAGTCGTCTGTCATTCCCAAGTGGATGCAATCCTGGAGTGGGACTACCCAGCATGGATGCAATCCTGGTGGATGTTAAGTTGCAATTCAAGTTCCGCTTCCTAGCTGTTGCATGAACTGTTATCATAGGGGGGTACTATAAAATTCCCACAGCATGCAACAGTCTCTCTCCACTTTAACCTAGTCCCCCTCAGGACAGCCCCACTTAATTATGGAAGGTTGGGAGGGCCCTACAGCACAGGCTGTCGGAGGGAGTGATGTCATCTGCTCCAGTGGATCCATAAACAAAAAAACAAACAGTCGAGAGTATGTTAACAAAGAGCATATGCTACCAACTACCCACCAAAGGTGGACGTAGTTGCGAGCCGAAGATATAATCTACCGTGTGCCCACAGAGACATTGGCGACCCGGGTATTGCTGCAACTGGAACACAAGGAGAGGAGCTCTCCATACCTTTCGAATCTCGCAGTGCTTACCAAGGACGAGTGTCTGGTCCATGTCCGGACGCATCAAGTTCATTACCCTGATGACAGGGGTTGGGAGCATCAAGAGGTCGAAGAAGGAGGGTGTCTCCCCACTCGTGTCTAAGAAGGACCCTCGTTCAGCCTCCTCAGCTCGCCATCTCTTCTGCGGGTCTACATCCAGGCACCTGAAACAACAGAAGAGTGGGTAAAGAGACAGGAAGAAAACCAATTACAACCACTACTTTGGTAGTCCTGATCAGCAATCGCCCTTTCAAGATGAAGTAGAAGAGTTTGAAAAATGGAAATCAAGAATTCACAAGACCCCTCCCTCACTAAGACAGGGATAAGTGAGGAAAGAGAAATAAAGAAGAGTCTTGCAACTCCAGTGAAAGTAAAATCCATTCTGGATCATGGGTTCATTTTCGACGGGACAAAATCTGCCTAAACATTCATGCCCAAATTCCCTGTGAAGGGTCTGATGAAGATTAACAGAACAAAGGACATGATAGCCAGACTGCGTTGGAATACTATTGCAAAGAAACCTATAAAGGTTCGGATGCCAGGATAAATTGCCAGGCTTTACCCTACTGCACCATCCATTCCCTTGCAGGCATAAATAAGTGCAGATTGGTGGTATTACCCCTAATTTATTAATAACTTGACTTAAGGGCGCAGGTCATAACAACCTCTTGCTCTGCATCTGCCCCCCCCCCCCAGTCCACACTCGTTCAAAGGGAGCATAACATCCACAGGTCCCTCCATCTCTTTGGGGAGGTCGACCTCTTTTTTAATACCAGCTCCCCAAAATTATAAGGTGAATTTTGGACATAATACAAAAAAATGATACAGGCGAAAATATAATAATAAGCATATACAGACGCAACAAAAAGGTTTCATACACCTTGGAAATTTTAGGAAATTAGATAAATGCAGGGTCATAAAGTTCTCCACCAGGATGTGACGGCTGAGAGCTGTGATGCTGGTCCACTCCTCAACGATTACCGCCTTCAATAGCTCATTGTAGGCTGGATGATGACATTTTACGGCTTCTTTCAAGTCCTGCCAGAAATTTACCAGTGGATTCATTTTTTTTTTTTTAAGAGCTCATCTGGCGACTGCCTACTTGGACATTAGTCGCCGTATTCAACACTGCCTAGTACTAGGCTACTTTAAAATAACATGTAAAAAAACAAAACAAAAACCAACAATAAAAATAAAAGGAAACAAGCTCCGACGTCGGGGGGAGGTCCGCCTCCTCCCCCGGCGCAGGAACTTGCGACCTACAAAAATAACAACAAAAAACCCTACTACTTAAATAAAGGGGAGAATTCCGGCCTCCCCCAAAAGTCTTATAAGTTCAAAAGTCAATGTGTACGACTCGTCCCGAGTACAAGGGACAGGCGGTAGCGATCCTGCCCATCCCGGTACCGGGACAGGTAATGTGCGCGAAGATCGCCCAGACTGAGACATTCAACAAGAATGTGCCGAACGGTCAGGGAAACAACGCAGTCTTCACAGTAGGGCGCTGGCGAGCACTCCATCAAATGGCGGTGCGTCACGTGAGTGTGTCCAATTCGGAGACGACAGAAAGCAACCTGAATGAAGCCTTCGCGGCATTAGGGGGTAAGTCCATGGGAACAGTCGCGGCGCAATGGCTGAAGTGGCCAGTGTAGTATTGTTATCCTGGAATAACTCTATGGTGAATGCATAAGTGTGAAAAGGGGCATTGTCCTGCTAGAAAATTACATTCCAGCATTTCGGGTGGTCTTGGGCTGAAGGCAGCTTGGTACTTCTCTGAATTCATGGTGCAATCACAAAGTAAAACAACCAATCTCTGAACTGACATGCAGACCCATACCATTACAGAGCAGCCACCATGCATTTACTGTTGGCATCATCCATTCTTGATTTCACGGCTCCCCTGGCCTAATGCAGACTAATGTTGCTTGGGATCGAGAACAACTGGAACATGGACTCATTTCACCAGAAGACACATCCCCACTGACAAATAGTCATGTTGCAGTGAGCAGATGCCAGTCGCTGTCGCTCTGCTGAAGGTTGATCAGCGATTTCTAGAATGCTTTACAGGACTGCAGTCTGCAACAGACTGTTCTGACTGATAGATTACCTGCTCACTATCCATTCATGTTGGAATTGAACTGTGGTTTTCTTATGTTCTCGAAAGCTCATGCGACCGGTCTTCACACTGTGTACTGACCTTGGATCATCGAGGAGGAAGTTACTCTTGAATGTTCCAAATTTATTTATCCTCGACATTTCTGCAACCCCGGAATGTGATCCGCCGACCGTCCGGGTGATTTGTGGACAGCTGAGACCCTCACCATGCAGCGCACCCATCAGACTTCTTTCATTCACGGTATAGTTGTGTTTTTGCCATTATCATATTAGCTGATCCTGCCATCATGGAATATCTATCATATTAACCCAGATAATGGCTGCTGGCCTGGGAAACACTATCCAAAGGTTTTGTTCTGCAGACCATAAAAAATTGGACAATAGAAGAATGTGATATATTTGGATGAATCTTCCTTTAAATATTTCCATCTTCTGTCTGAGTTTACGTCTGGAAGATTGTTTGGGGTTTTTTTTAGGAGACTATCTGGCGAGTACCCACTTGGGCATAAGTCGCCGCAATCACGACAGCCTAGCACTAGGCTACTTTAAAATAAGAATATGAAAAACAACAATAAAAAGGGAAAATGACAACAATTAGGAGGCAAGCTCCGGCGTCGGGGAGGAGGTCCGCCTCTCCCCAACCAGGAGCGTGCGACCTACAAAGAAAACAACAGCAACAAAAAAACAAAAACAAAACCTAATTAAATAAAGGGGAACAGGCCAGCCTCCCCCAAATAGTCTATAAGTCCACCAGTCAATGTGCATGAACTCGTCCGGTAGCAACACCACCGATCCCGGTACCGGGACAGGTAACTTGCGCGGAGATCGCCCAGACTGGGACATTCAACAAGAATGTGCCGAACAGTCTGGGGGACAACGCAGTCTTCACAGTAGGGAGCTGGCGAGCGACCATCAAATGGCGGTGCGTCCAGCGAGGTGTCCAATTCGGAGACGACAGAAAGAAACCTGAAGCCTTCGCGGCATTGGGGGTAGGTCAATGGGAACAGTCGCGACGCAATGGCACGCAACTTTAAGTTCCCTTCAACCGTCTCCCATCTTCTTTGCCAATTGGCACGAAGAGCTGCCCGTATTCCTGCCATGTAGTCGGTGTGAGGAAGAGCGAAACGCTGGTCCAGAGCCCAGCTAACTTCAAAGAGAGGGGATACGGCGTGGAAGCCGACCCCTTCTTTGAACTTGGAGCAATCCGTATACACTGGCACGGTTCCAGCGTGACACGAGGTGTGCTCCAAAAAGGTCGAACGCAATACTCACGGCGCTGTACGAGCTTTGGGAGCAGAGACGTGGCGACAAATAGCCAAATGTGGTACCCTCCAGGGTGGCGACCTGGGCAGAACCAGGGGCGCCACTGGCCAAAGAGCTATACCTAGCTCTCGAAGGAGTTTCCTGGCCCTAGACCCTTTAGGGCGTCTCTCGGCGGGATAGTCACCGTCAAAATCAGCTGCGGATGCAGTGAGAGCTATTGGCGACTGATGGAGGCGCCGGGCTCGCGTGAACAGGCGAATAATGCATCTACCCAGCATCGATAAGTAGGCTCACAATGGGGAAAGTGCGGAAGGCACCGATCGCCAGGCGAAGGCCGGTGTGGTGGATCGAGTCCACCTTCAGCAATACACACTCGGCTGCGGATGCATAAAACTCGCATCCGTAGTCGAGCTTCGAATGAACAAAGGATCGATAAAAAAGTAAGGCAGTAGCCCTATCAGCGCTCCAAGCGATGAACGTCACGGAACGGAGAATATCCATGACGCGGGTACAAGAGGCCCTAAGGCTGCGAATATGAGCCTCCCAGGTGAGGCGTCGGTCGAATACAAGACCAAGGAAACGGTGCGACTCAACCACATCCAGGCGCACCCCATTAAGAAACAAATCTGGGTCAGGGTGGAGCCGTGGATGGCGGCAGAGGTGCACCACCTTAGTCTTGGGCAAAGAAAACCGAAACCTGTGCGCTTCGGCATAGCGAGAGACGCGGTTCAATGCCTGTTGGAGTCAACGCTCCAGAGTTGGCATCTGGGCCGCGCCAAAAGAGATCGAAAGGTCGTCCACGTAGAGCGTAGCGAGAACATCTTCCGGCAGCACCGAGGTGATGCCGTTGATGCTCAGGGCAAAGTGTGACACTGAGGACACTTCCCTGCGGGACACCCTCTTCCTGCTGCTTTCGGCCGGAGAGGGCTCCCCCCACCCGTACGCGGAATCGACGATCTCGCAAAAATTCAGATATAAACATTGGGAGGCGTCCCCTCGCCCCCATCGGGTGGAGAGTCTCCATGATACCGTTTCGCCATGCGGTATCATAGGCCTTCTCCAGATCGAAAAAGACCGTGGCGTAGTGCTGTCTACGAAGGAAAGCCTCGCAGACGGCATTTTCCAGTCGGAGCAGAGCATCCGACTTGAGTGGAACTTACGGAAGCCGCACTGTGCGGCAGACAGATGGCCTCCGCTGTCCAGGAAAAAGGCTAATCTAACATCTACCAATTTCTCCATCAACTTGCAAACGCAAGAGGTTAGAGAGATTGGGCGGAAACCGGTCGGAGTAGAGTGATCTCTCCCCGGTTTGCGAAAAGGGAGCACGGTAGCGATTCCCCAGGAGTCTGGGAGAAGACCTTGCACCCAGATCCTGTTGAACAAATCTAACAGAAAGGCCATGCCTCGCTCACCCAGGTGTCGAAGCATGGCGTACGGGACATCGTCCGGATCATGGGCGGTGTCCGCGCACGAAGCGAGAGCGGAACGCAACTCACTCACAGTAAACTTGTCGTTGAAGGGTTCTCCGCCTCTGGAGGTAAAGTCCAGCCGGCGGCCTTCCGCGACATCATGACGTGCATTGAATGCTGGCGGAGCAGCATCACGGCTAGGGAATGAGGAAAAAGCGGTCGCTAAGGATTCCGCCACAGACGCGGGGTCCGAGATTGCGGTCCAATTCTCCTGGAGAACGGGAGGGGAGTCCTGCGAGAACTTGCCACGAATCCTTTTGACTCGCTTCCACACCTCAGCTAAAGGGGTCTTCCCGTTAAGTAAAGACACGTATGCCCGCCAAGAAGAGCGGCGGGCGTGCTTCGAGATATACCGGAACCTAGCCCTAGCCCGACGAAATTCAGCTACAGTGAAATCGTTCGGGCGGAGCTTATAGCGCATGTAGGCATAACGCTTCTGTTTGAGGGCCGTCTCACATTCGGCCGAAAACCATGGGAGTGGTCGGCGTGCAAAACGGCCAGATGTCCTAGGAATAGTAGTCAGGCCCACGGCGATGAGGTTGCCGGAGAACTCGACGGCCTCATTTACCGACCTAAACTCCTCGACTGAGATAGAGAATTCAGTCATTTCCTGAAATGCAGGCCACCACTCCCGCGCCAAGCACCACCGAGGTGGTCTCTCAGGCGGCGGTTGTCCTGAAAATGATATTTGAATGGGAAAGTGATCACTACCATGGAGGTCATCGACCAGCCCCCAATCAAAATCAGGCTGTGCATCCGAAGAGCACAAAGATAGGTCAAGGCAAGAAAATGAAGCGGTTCTCGGACAGTGATGCGTAAACTCATCCACGTTTAGGACACCCATCTCAAGCTCTTCGATCAGATCGGCAAGGACTTGTCCCCTGGGATTTATGGAGTAATCTCCCCAGAGAGGATGCCTGCCGTTCAGATCTCCAAGCAAGAGATAGGGCATCGGCAACCGTGCCACGACGCGGCGGAAATTCCCCGCGTCGAAGTCAGCTGACGGTGGAATGTACGCAGAAATAATAGTATACCTCCTATCCAGGTGCAGCTGCACAGCCACTGCCTGAAAGGAGGTATCTAAAGAGAAAGGAAGAACGGAGACATCATGCCGGGTGTAAACCGCGCATCCCGCGGTGGTGGGGTCGCAAGACCCTTATACCCCGGGAGGGCAGGCAGGGGGCACGCGCCTAGCATGGTCTCCTGCAAAAAGATAGCTAACGGGGAACGGGACGATACGAGCCTCCGCAGCTCCTCCCAGTTGGCCCGGAGTCCACGGCAATTCCATTGAAGGAATATGCCCTCCAGGCCTAGCTCGGAGGAGACGCGAGGGCCCTCCTCGAACTGAACACCCTCACGGGAATGGCCGTACGCTTCCCGTGGGCAGAACCCCGGGCTCGCCATGCGAGTCTTTTCCTCCCTCCGCCTCGAAACCTTAGGCGGGCGTTGCGGCTTCGAAGGCGGGGGGCCCTCTTTTCGAGGAACCACCGTCTCCGAGCCATTCGCTCCACCTCGGGGCGTTGGCGAAGGAGCCGAAGCTCCTTTGTTGCTGTCCTCCTTTCGGGGGACAGCTTTAGGAACACCCGAAGATGGCCTAGCGACAATCTTCAGGGGTGTTGCCTCCTGTGAGTCTAACGACTCAGTGGAGGCGCGTGGCCGTTTCGCCTTACGGGAAACGGTCACGCTGGGGAAAGAGGGGGCAGCCCTGGTTTTAGCCGGGGCTAGGTATGAACACTTTTTGCCGCCAGCTTTACCAGGGGAGCGCCCAGGTTGGGTAGAGCCCGCAGAAAGGCTCCGAATTGGCGCGGAAACAACCGTGCTCGTTGTCCTGGATCGGCCAGGAGCAGAGGGTGCCTTTCTAACTATTGAGGCATATAACGTCCAGGCACGCCAGGACCAAGTCCTTAGCCTCGCGGAATGAGAGTCGATCCTGGGCCTGAACGGCCAGGATTTCTTTCTCAAGGAGATATGCACCACATTGCTTCGAAGAAGCGGGGTGCGGCTCTCCGCAATTGACACACTTGGCCACACACGATTTGGACTATTCGTGTGCGACCTTGGAGCAATTTACACATACTTCGGGTGACCCCGACTTTGCACGTCTACATGAGCGATTCATATGGCCAAAGCGGTGACAGTAATAGCACCGCCGCGGAAGTGGCACGAATGCCTTCACGCGGTAGCGGTACCAACCGGCACGCACCGACTCAGGAAGCTTGTCACAGTCGAACATGACGAAGAGTCTAGGGGTGGGTCTCAAGGCCCCTCCCTGTTTTCTCATGACACGTTCGACCTTGACCGCCCCATGGTCGGCCAGCTCTAGGGTGATGTCCTCAATAGAGTAGTCAACGAGTTCCCTCGCATTAACTACTCCTTTCACAAAGTTCATGGTAGAGTGCGGCGTCACACTCACCGAGGTGCCATGAAGTGTCCGAAGAGCACTTATCTTGGCCGCCTCGGCGGGATTCGCCGCATTCGCCAGAAGGCTCCCGTCCGAGAAACGGGTCACCTTCGGCTCTCTACCAATTGCACTAGTTAATTCTCTCCTCTGATGGATCATGTTGCCCTTGGACAACATGGTGCCATCATGGAGCGAATAAAAAGGGAAGCGCTTGAAGCCAGCGGGCTCGAAAACGCCAGGTAACCTCTGAATGAGGGGCCCCGATGTCATCGAGGCTCCGCCCTGTGCACTTTTGGTCTTAGTCAGGGGCTCCGCAATCGGGAGGGGCAGAGGGGCCGGATGTGCCGGTCTTGGCTTGGTCGCATGCCAAAGTGTCAGCAGACCCATCCGTCCCCACAGCCCCCGCGGATGGAGAGGAGCCCCGACTCTTCTTAGTCTTATTCTTTTTTGGAGAGGAGGGTGGGGAATGAACCCGCTTCTCAGCTCCACCGATAGGAGCCCCTAGGCCAGATGGACCGGCCTCAGCCAGGTCCTTCTCCGAAATGGAGAAGGTCCTGGTGGTCGCAGGGGCATCATCCGGAGGAGATCCCTCTCCTCCTTGTACTGCCTCAGAATCCCCAGCCGTTTGAGGAGGACCTTGCATAGGGGCGGATTCGGGTTCGGTGCTTGGCGCCGAGCCCGGATTCCCCCCCATGGAAGGCCCTACCGTCTGAGGCTGAGTTTCCTCAAGGACCATGTCTATCACAGGAGGGACCTCCAGTTGGCCATCCCCTCCCAGGACATCGCAGGTCCCCTTGGCAGCGTCATGAGTCTTTTGTGGGGAGGCACAGGCCTTGACCCTGGCAAGGTTTAGTATTCTTGCCAGCAGGTCTTTTGAGGGAAGCGACCGAAGGGGCCTGGATTTCCTCTCCCCCCTAAGGGGGTTTGCTCTACCGAGCCGCTTACACGAGGGGAGGTCGGCAATGGGATGCCTGCAGGCTTTCTTGGCAGTACCCTTAGAAAGAAAAGGAGGGCCTGCCGCTGGGAATAGGGTGGTGCCTGAAAGCACCTCCAGAGAAGGGGGTGAGGGGGATTCCCCTTCACCCGTATGCGTAGGAGAGGAGTAAGCCTCCTCTCCGGTCAAAGAAATATGGAGGGTCCCCTGCGCAAGCACAAGGGGAAGCCCTCGATTTTTCGGTGGAGCTGTCCGAGGGTGGCTCCGTTGATGTTACAGGGGAAGTTGGGGGTTGGGTTTTTTTTTATCTTAATCATTGGTCATGGTGAACCTCTTTTTACACGGGACGCAATAGCTCACCACTTCTCACAGTTGCCCGCACTGCAAGAGGTGCTTGCAGGCCCGGCAGAGCCAGGCGCCGCCATTTGGGACCACCCCTCCCGCCTGGTGGCCTGGCCGTCCATCGGCATGGCGGCTCCACCTTAGACACGGCGTAAAGTTGATAGAATGTGAAGAGGAGAGGAAAAGGGATGTGAGGAAGGTATGGGTGGGGATGATGCAGGTTGTTAAAAAAAAAACCCATCCCGAACCGTAGGGAACATTGTCCCCTCCCCCCTCAGCCGAGATCCGGGACGGTTGGCTTGAGAAGAAGGTCAGCATCTACCCTGTAAAATTAGAGGCTGACCAGAGAAAGTTGTGGGAGAGGTTGTATGAAAAGCGACGAGGTAGGGGAGAAATACAGGCTATCTGAAGGAAGGAAGAGAGGCTAAGCTGGGGCCGGACGGGGCGCTGGATCCCGTCAGCACGGCGGCCAGGATGGCAAATCACCGCGCCCCTTACGGGGCTAAGGCTGCGAATATGAGCCTCCCAGATGAGGCGTCGGTTAAATACAAGACCAAGGAAATGGTGAATTCAACCACTTCCAGGCGTACGTCATTAAGAAACAAGTCTGGGTCAGGGTGGAGCCGTGGATAGGGGGCAGAAGTGGACCACCTTAGTCTTGGCCAAGGAAAATCGAAACCTGTGCGCTAAGGCATAGCGAGAGACGAGGTTCAATGCCTGTTGGAGTCGACGCTCCAGAGTTAACATCTGGGCCGCGCCAAAAGAGATCGAAAGGTCGTCCACGTAGAGCATAGCGAGAACATCTTCCGGCAGCACCGAGGTGATGCCGTTGATACTCAGGGCAGAGTGTGACACTGAGGACACTTTCCTGCGGGACACCCCCTTCCTGCTTCATTGGGCCGGAGAGGGCTTCCCCCAACCGTACGTGGAATCGACGATCTCGCAAAAATTCAGATATAAACATTGGGAGGCGTCCCCTCGCGCCCATCGTGTGGAGAGTCTACATGATACCGTATCGCCATGCGGTATCATAGGCCTTCTCCAGATCGAAAAATACCGTAGCGTAGTGCTGTCTACGAAGGAAGGCATCGCAGACGGCATTTTCCAGTCGCAGCAGAGCATCCAACGTGGAGTGGAACTTGCGGAAGCCGCACTGTGCAGAAGACAGATGGCCTCCGCTGTCCAGAAAAAAAGGCAAATATAACATTTACCAATTTCTTCATCAACTTGCACACGCGAGGTTAGAGAGATTGTGCGGAAACCGGCCGGAGTAGAGCGATCTCTCCCCGGTTTGCAAAAGGCAAGCACAGTAGCGATTCGCAAGGAATCCGGGAGGAGACCCTCCACCCAGATCCTGTTGAGCAAATCTAACAGAAAGGCCATGCCTCGCTCACCCAGGTGTCGAAGCATGGCGTACGGGACATCGTCCGGACCATGGGCGGTGTCCGCACACGAAGCAAGAGCGGAACGCAACTCATTCAGAGTAAACCTGCCGTTGAAGGGTTCTCCGCCTCTGGAGGTAAAGTCCATTCGGCAGCCTTCCCCGACGTCACGACGTGCATTGAATGCTCGCGGAGCAGCATCACGGCTAGAGAATGCGGAAAAAGCGGTCGCTAAGGATTCCGCCACGGACGCGGGGTCCGAGATTGCGGTCCCATTCTCCTGGAGAACGGGAGGGGGGTCCTGCGAGAACTTGCCCCGAATCCTTTTGACTCGCTTCCACACCTCAGCTAGACGAGTCTTCCCGTCAAGTGAAGACACGTATGCCCGCAAAGAAGAGCAGCGGGCGTGCTTCGAGATATACCGGAACCTAGCCCTAGCCCGAAGAAATTCAGCGACAGTGAAACCGTTTGGCGGTGCTTATAGCACCGGTAGGCATAACGCTTCTGTTTGAGGTCTGTGTCAAACTCAGCCGACTACCACGGGAGTGGTCGGCGTGCAAAACTGCCAGACGTTCTGGGAATAGTAGTCAGGCCCACGGCGATGAGGTTGCCGGAGAAGAACTCAACGGCCTCATCTACCAACCTAAACTCCTCGACTGAGATAGAGAATTCAGTCATTTCTCTCTATCAGGCAGCAGCCACCCAGAAAATGATATTTGAATGGGAAAGTGATCACTACAATGGAGGTCATCGACCACCCCCCAATCAAAATCAGGCTGTGCATTCGGAGAGCACATAGATAGATCAAGGCAAGAAAATGAAGCGGTTCTCGGGCACTGATGCGTAAACTCATCCACATTTAGGACACATATCTCAAGCTCTTCGATCAGATCGGCAAGGACTTATCCCCTGGGATTTGTTGAGTAGTCTCCCCAGAGAGGATATCTGCCGTTCAAATCTCCAAGCAAGAGAAAGAGCCTCGGCAACTGTGCCACAACTCGGCGGAAGTCCCCCGCATCGAAGTCAGCTGACGGTGGAAAGGACGCAGAAATAACAGTATACCTCCTATCCAGGTGAAGCTGCACAGCCATTGCCTGAATGTAGGTATTTAAAGTGAAAAGAACGGAGACATCATACCGGGTATAAACCGCGCATCCCCATGCCCGGTCCCCTTCTCGTGGTGGTGGGGTCGCAAAACCCTTATACCCAGGGAGGGCGGGCACCTAGCATAGTCTCCTGCAGAAAAATAGCTAACGGGGAACGGAACGAGACGAGCCTCCGCAGCTCCTCCCAGTTGGCCCGGAGGCCGCGGCAATTCCAGTGAAGGAATATGCCCTCCGGGCCTAGCTCGGAGACGCGGAGGCCCTCTTCGAAGACAAGACCCTCATGCAAATGGCCGTACGCTTCCCGGAGGCAGAACCCCGGGCGCTGTTGGACGGACAATGCGCTGAAGGCGCTGTCGCCTTCGAGGACTTATTGGGGGAGGTTGAGTTCGCATTGCGAGTCTTTTCCTCCCTCCGCCTCGAAACCTTAGGCAGGCATTGCGGCTTCGGAGGCGGGGGGCCCTCTTTTCGAGGATCCACCGTCACCGAGCCACCCAGCCCACCACTAGGCGAGGGCGAAGGAGCCGAAGCTCCTTTGTTGCTGTCCTCCTTTCGGGGGGCAGCTTTAGGAACCTCGGAAGATGGCCTGGCGACCAACTTCAGGGGTGTTGCCACCTGCCAATCTAACGACTCGGTGGAGGCACGTGGCCGTTTCAGTTTACGGGAAACGGTCACGCTGGGGGAAGGGGAGCGAGCCTTGGTTTTAGCCGGGGCTAGGTGTGAACTCTTTGCGCCACAAGCTTTACCAGGGGAGCGCCCGGGTTGAGTAGCACCTGCAGAAGGGCTCCGAATGAGCGGCTCAGAAACAACCGTGCTTGTTGTCCTGGATGGGCCAGGAGCAGAGGGTCTCTTTATTAGCATTGATGCGTAAGACGTCCCAGGCAGAGCCGGGTGCAGCAGGACCAAGTCCTTAGCCTCGCGGAATGAGAGTCGATCCTGGGCCTGAACGGCCAGGATTTCTTTCTCAAGGAGATATGCACCACATTGCTTCGAAGAAGCAGGGTGCGGCTCTCCGCAATTGACACACTTGGCCACACACGATTTGGACTTATCATGTGCGGCCTTGGAGCAATTTACACAGACTTCGGGTGACCCCGACTTTGCAAGTCTCCATGAACGTTTGTATGGTCGAAGCGGTGACAGTGATAGCACCTCCGCGGCAGTGGCACGAATGCCTTCACGCAGGTAGCGATACCAACCGGCACGCACCGACTCAGGGAGCTTGTCACATTCGAACGTGACGAAGAGTGTAGGGGTGGGTCTCGAGACCCCTCCCTGTTTTCTCATGACACGTTCGACCTTAACCGCCGCATGGTCGGCCAGCTCTAAAGTCATGTCCTCTATGGAGTAGTCCACGAGTTCCCTCACATAAACTACTCCTTTCACGAAGTTCATGGTAGAGTGCGGGGTCACACTCACAGGCGTGCCATTAAGTGTCCGAAGGGCACTAATCATGGCTGCCTCGGAGGGATTCGACGCATTCGCTAAAAGGCTCCCGTCCGAGAAATGGGTCACCTTCGGCTCTCTACTAATCACACTAGCTAAAGCTCTCTTCTGATGGATCATGTTGCCCTTAGCCAACATGGTGCCATCAGTGGAGCGAATAACGAGGAGGCGTTTGAAGCAGGCGGGCTCAAAAACGCCGGGTAATCTCTGACTGATGGGCCCCGATGTAATCGAGGCTCCGCTCTGCGCACTAGCACTTTTGGTCTTAGTCAGGGGCTCTGCACCCGGGGGGGCAAAGGGGCCGGATGTGCCGATCTTGGCTTGGTCACTTACAGAAGTGGCAGCAGACCCATCCATCCCCTAGGCCCCACGTGGACGGACAGGAGCCCAGTCTTTTTTCTTTTTAGGAGAGGAGGGTGTGGAATGAACCCGTTTCTCCCCTCCGCCGGCAGGAGCTCCCAGGACAGATGGACCGGCTTCAGCAAGGTCACCAGTCGGAGATCCCTTCCCTCCTTGTACTGCCTTGGAAACCCTAGCCGTTTGAGGACCTTGCATAGGGGCAGTACGAGTTCGGTGCTTGGCGCCAAGCCCGGATTTGCTCCCATGGAAGGCCCTACCGTCTGAGGCTGGGTTGCCTCAAGGACCATGTCTATCTCAGGGAGGGCTCCAGTTGCCTCCCTCCCCCCAGGACATCACAGGTCCCATTAGCAGTGCTGTCACAAGTCGAGTCTGGGGAGGCACAGGCCTTGACCCCGGCAAGTTTCCATATTCTCGCCAGCAGGTCTTTTGAAGGAAGCGACCGATGGGGCCGGCTTCCCTCTCTCCCTAAGGGGGTTTGCCCTACGGAGCCACTTCAATGGGGAGCCGTCAGCTATTGCCTGCCTGCTGGCTTTCTTGGCAGTCCCCTTGGAAAGTAAAGGGGCGACTGCCGCTGTGAAGAGGGAGGTGCCCGAAAGCACTTCCAGACAAGGGGGTGAGGGGGAGTCCCCTACACCCGTAGGCGAAGGAGAGGAGTAAGCCTCCTCTCCAGTTAGAGAGATTTGGAGGGTCCCCTGCGAGAGCACAGGGTGGGGGACCTCCATTTTTTCTGTGGAGTTGCCCGAGGGTGGCTCCGACGATGGACAAGGGAAAATTGAGGGGAGATGTTTTTGCTATCATCATTGGGCATGGTGACCCTATATTTTGTATGGGAAGCAATCGCTCATCACTCCTCGCAGTAGCCCGCCCTGCAAGGGGTGCGTACAGGGCTAGCAGAACTAGATGCTGCCATTCAAAGCAACCCCTCCCGCCAGGTGGCCTGGCAGTCCCTCAGCATGGCAGCTCCACCTTGGACAAGGCGTAAAATGTAGTTTGAAAAATAGAAAGAAAGATGTGGGTGGGGATAAAGCAGGTTATTTAAAAACCCACCATCCCAAAATGGAGTTCAGGGGTAGTTGGCTGAGAAGAAGGTCAGCATCTACCCTGTGAAATTAGAGGCTGACCAGAGAAAGTTGTGGGTGAGTTGTATGAAAAGCGAGGAAACAGGGGGGAAACACAAGTGTCTGATGAAGGAAGGAGAAGCAGCTAAGCTGGGGTCGGACGGGGTGCTGAGTCCCGTCAGCACGGTGGCCAGGAAGGCAAATCGCCGCGCCCCTTATGGGGTACATCTGGAAGATAGCTTATAATCCTGATTGCCTCATTCCGACCCTTAAGTAGGAACATGGATTAGGGATGATTTTGGCAGCAATGCCATTCAAGTCCTTTGGTTTAGTTCAGTATGGGGGGGAGAGAACTGTCAAGACTTTCAATTTTAGCTATGGCCATCTTATCTTACAGCGCCCATCCACACTGGTGCATGAGTAAATAGACTAGACCCCGACACCTAGCTTGCAACTGCCAACTGAAAGAGGTCACCACCTATCTCATCATCACCTGGCCTTCTCTCAAAAACCTCAGAGCCTACTATCACCTCACTTGGAGACCTTTAGAGAAAACTGCTCACTTTAGCGGCATTCTTGGGTGTTGTCAGGCTTGAGTGAAGAGAACCCGGGGGTCCGCAAAGTACTTCCACAACAGTAAAGTCATCAAAAACTGGTTTGAAATGCATGAAAATAACATTTAACACTCTGATAAGCCTACGCAATCGCCACATCTTAATATAATCAAGCATTTGTTGTGTCAAATGAAACAGCAACTAAGGAATATATCCATCCCATATTTGCTTATTTCTTCACAACCTGGGCACAAAATCTCTCAGATACTCACCACATCTTACAGACAAAAGAAAAAGCACCCCTCACATGTAGCACCACACTATGAAACAAAGGCTGTACTATACACCATCTCGACCTTCAGGGAATGCAATTTTGACATAACACAAGAAACCTTCCACATTACAGATTCAAATTCCAAGGGCATAATATCACCAGACCTAAAGTATTCCACCAATTTTGCACAAGGTGGTGGCGGGTGGGGAGGACATAAGGCCACCCATAATTCTTTCCATTCATAGGGATGTTGTGTTATATGCTTTAGCATCTCATCCAGTCAGAGTTCATCCCTGGACTGAAAGCCGCTCACAAACCTAATCCATGCACACCTATCATACACATCATCCATTTCCTCTTCAGTCACACTTCCTCACTCATTCACAAAATCAACCTACCTTTTATAGGGTCTTCCAACCCTTCTCATAATCTGACACTCACTTATATATTCTCTCCATGTAGATTTTCCTTCAATATCACCTTAAAACACAACCTCATTCACGCCGTAAACATCTCTTACCCAGCCGCAACTCACTTGCTTCCCTTTTAAGTTGTTCATTTGCACTATTCTTACTCAAGATCTTTCCCTTCTTTTTCATATGAATCTCACTCTCATACACCAATGTAATATACTCTCATGGAATTTGTGGTTATATTCCACACTTAAACCCTTTAATTAACCCAGAGATTCTCTACCATTTAAAACTCTGTGTTGCAATCAGCTTCTTCCACACCATCACTTACAATTCATCTAACATACTTAAAACCTCTCACTCATTCATGGGTGACACCTCATCTATTCTAAAGTCTAAATACAATGATCTTATTCTTTCCTGCATTCAATTTTAGAGACCTACTCTCAATCAAAAACTACAATCAACATTTCCAAATCCCACTCACTCACACCCTCCACATTCCCTTACTCCACATATTAAGAGATTAAACAGACATGGCAACATCACACAACCTAGTCTTACACATCCATATGTCAAACCACTTGCTCCGGGCTACCTTTCACCCTAACAGATGCCTTACTTCTAACATAAACCACACCATTAAATGGTTTACCACTACATTCTTAGCAAGTGCCATAATGCTGTCTGTGCAAATAATAATTCATCCACACTCTCCATACCCGCTTTAAACCCTCATCTGTTCACCACTCAATTATACTTATGAGTATATGTCCAAACAGAACTTTTCAATACATTTCATCTACAACAGCTTTTTCCACTTTTACCTTATACAATGGTATTATCACTACCTTTCCAGTCTTTCGGCCCTTTACCACTTTTAAATGCCAAATAACAAAGCCACCAGACCCATTCTCTAACATGCCCACCACCACTTCTTATCATCTCAGCTGCCATACTGTTTTTTTTTAGATCTCTCACAGCACTAACAACTTCACACATTCTTATCTCTTCTATGCCACAATCTAAACCCACAAAGACTTTACATTTGCATCACTTTCCATACCCACATTATACACCTCAAAGTATTCTCTCCATCTAGTTTTGACCTACATTGTTCACAAGTACCCTACAAATCTTATACTTCATGTTCACACAGCTATTCTTTCCCTACTTCCTCACTCTTCTTACTTCTTACCAGAATATCTTCCTGTTCCCATCAGGATCCTCATTCATCTTTTGTTTGAACACACTATTTGTGTTTTCCTGTTCTGCTCAATCACTTATTTCAATTTTCTTCTCATCTCTTTGCATAGAGTGTATCCCTGTGCCAAACTACCTCCACAATGTCATTACAATGAATAACAACAGAGGGGAATGATCCCTCCACACCACTAACAGGTCCTCCTGGCTGGGTGGGATCCAGGCAATCACCACCCAAAAAAACACACCGGCCTGGCTGACACAAACATCTGATCCCATTGCCACAGTTCAACACTTTTACAACATCTCAGATATACAAAATGCGGGATCTCTGGTTGGTGGAGTAAATTGCAGCTGCTGGCCTTGGGGAAAGAATGGCCAGAGGCCATATAACTAAGGGTTGTAATGACATGATCAATTGTTTCGGTTGACTATATATAGTCTTATTGTTGATACTAGGTAGCCTCTTAACAACCTGTAGAAATACCCAGTAATTCTACACCCATCACTTACTCCAAGAAAATATACAACCTACTCAAGACAAGACTGTAGCCACAACTGCACCCTACTTGTTCCTGTCATAACTTAAGTGTATATATAATACTCTAATTACTAACCCCTACTAACACTATCATGACACTTATTACATTCAGCTGACACATCCCATCATCTTTGTAAATTATCAGTGTTCATGGCCTAACTATAACTGATAGCATCTATATTACAAGAGTAACTCCTAGTAGTTTGGGGTTATAGTTAAGTGGTTGATTTGTGAACCAGTTTTAGAGGTGCAGGTAGGTGTTTAGGTTTCTGGATGCTATGCGTACAGATGTATATTGGGGGTATAATTGATAGGTTATCTGCATAATGTGTATTATCTGTCCCTCACTCATGGATGAGAGTCCCTACCCGGACAATGAAATTTATATAAAGATCAGAATTACAATCCAGTTAAGCCTGGTACATGTACATGTGTGTGGGAGAAGGGATTGGCTATGTCCATGCTGATGTGTGTAGGAGCTACATACCTCTGTGGGGGTAGGCACAGTGAAGTTGAAGTTTTGTGTCCATTCTTGCTAGGCTTGAACCCAGTACCTAGGGATTCAAAACTAACACCTTATCCACTAGGCTACCGAGAGCTACCATCTGCATATTCAGGAGGAGTGAGTGGGTAGAGGGGAGGGGCTACAAACTGGGTGCCTCACTGAGCAACAGCTTCAATACTCTTTTGTACCTCATTGATAGACGAGGGAGGATAAGGGTACACACAGAAAATCTAGGGCCTTCAATCCGCAAGCCAAGGTGGTACAGGGAAGTGGAGGACCCAGCTAAAAAATGAGAAGACCATCAACATTGACTAATATCCCAGCAAAGGTTGATGCACATCAATGACTATCCTGCTTTCCAATGCAAAATTATATATTAGGTTGGCCAGAAAGTCCCGACTGACTTAGGAAGCAAAAGGAAAACAACAACATTTTATGGAGCAACACCAATATTTATTCTTCAAAATAAAGTCCATCATTCTCTACTATCGTCTTCCAGCGATCAGTCAGCATCCGAATCTGTTCCAGATACTAGTAAGCTTTGAAGAAAAAACCCCTGTAAATAAGCTACTGCTTCCTAAGTGAGTCAGGACTTTCTGTCCAACCATAGCGATATTGGGTAGTGCAGGAGCCTGATAAATGAAAAGTAATTGCGAGGTTAAATGTTTAATAACTGACAAAAGAAATGTATAACTTCACCTATGCTGTCAGCTACGTTGATACAAAGCAGCTAAATGCGCTGGCACTCCACCAGTGCATGGAATGGGCAGAAACCATGGGCTTGGAGCCCACAATCATATATAATACTTCCTTTCACAACTAGGGTGGGTAAAAGTTTAATAAAATGGTTAAAACATTAAAAGGTTAAAAATGTTAGTGTTCAAACTGTTCTTTGATATCTTGTAAAATATGAATGAAAAGGTGAGAAATTTTGCCTTTCAATACCCCCCACCATATTTCATCTAGGTGTCCTTGCAGAAGTGTTAGTGGTACTACACGTTTTTTCTTCAAGATCTCAATTTTGCTCTCTAGCCATGTTTGCTCAAACCGCTGAGTGTTAGTTTGAGTTGTTGGATCTCCGTAAAACTGCTGATGATTGAATGTACGGTGATTATAGCCTAATTGGGAAAGCCTACTATATGCGGCTCATTCATCAGAGTGTACGTAGGACCCACTTGCAACTTCCCTTGGAATGATTGGCAACAAAGTAGCGGCATCCTGTCGGTAAACATAGAAATAGTGCCAATCATTTTTATGGCATAGTCCAAAGACCCGAGGGCCATCAATACGTCATCCATGATTTCGCTTGTTGATAACAGGGTTTTGATCCAATTCCTCCGGCACTCTGTCACCTTCCAAAATGCGACCTCTATTATACTTTCTTCGTCGATTTGTACTTGCTCATTTTCTGCACCAATCATTTGACCTCGATGATTTACAGACACAATACAGTGGCGGCAACAAAAAAAGTGACATGTGACAATTCGGGGAAAATGAAACAGAAAAATGTAACTTACATATTTTATTATGAATATTTCATGAAAGTTAATACTTGGTCATGTTGCCCTTGCACTTGATGACCATTCTGAGTCGATTGGGCATTGATTCAGCGAGGTTTGCGAAGTAGGTGGGGTCGATCGTAACCCAGATCTTCTTCAGTGATTCTATCAGGTCCTTGATGCTGCCGGATGCTGTCTCTTGAACTTTGGATTTCATCAGATTCCAAGCATTCTCAATAGGATTTAGGTCCGGGGAATTACCAGGCCACTCCAAAACACTAATATTATTATCATTGAAGAACCTTTTTACTAACTGGGACCTGTGAGCAGGGGCACCATCATGCATGAAAAATTCACACCGATGAATTTCCCAAAATGGCAGCATGTGCTGCTTCAAAACTTCGAGATAGTTAGTCCCCCTCATGGTTACATTCTTGGGAAGGAAGTACAGACCTCCTCTGCCCTTGTTTCCACTAAAGGCACCCCACACCATCACACTATCAGGGTGCTTCACAGTTTTCACGGTATATTTTGGGTCATACCGAGACACATTGCTGGGACGACGCACGATCTTTGACTCTCCTCTGACCAGCCTAGAGGTGCTCTCATCACTGAACATCACCTTCTTCCAATGGGCAGCTGTCCAATGTTTATAGGTCTTGCAAAAATTGAGCCTTTTCATCTTCATAGCCTTGGTAAGAAGTGGCTTCTTGGCAGCGCGGCGAGCCGGTAGGCCTAAGTCCTTCTGTAAGCGATGACGGATGGTCCTGAGGGCGACGTTCTGGAGAAGGTCTGGGTGTTTTTTCTTGATTGAAGCGGATATTATCGGTCCTTGGAGATGTCTTCCTAGCTGCACCAGTGCCCTCCTTCCTCTTTGGTATGGTACCTGGTGGCAATAACTCAGCTGCCCGTTTTAGGCGATAAATCGTATTTCTTGAGGTTCCTAAATCTGCTGCTACATCAATAAAAGACTTTTCCTGCTCTAATAGGGTCAAGGCACGGCTTTTCTCTGTCATAGAAAGCTTTTTCCGCCCCATTGTATCCACTTGCACAGAAGTTATAGCACGTCAAATGTAGGCACGAATGCAGGAAATCAGCACGCTGGAGCGTTGTACACCAAAACCTCACTGTACGAGCTCAAACGAGACAGTGAGTTCCAATAAAGCGCAGTTCTGTTGTCTTAGCTCAGGAGAGTCATCCACTCGTGGCATAAGCCCCGCCCCTTTTCATTGGCTTGTTGGCAAGTAAAATCGTGAAAGCGATTTTATGTATCGATTTCTATTGCCAATATTCAATGTCACTTTTTTTGTTGCCGCCACTGTAGATGAACAAACTTCACAACAGTAATTAAACCAGTCTACCAGTGTTCATAGAAATACCGATATATTTTGTTAGTGTTCGCACCGGCATTTCAGTAGACAACAGTGTCGTGGTATGATATTATATTACATCAATACCATATTATATCTATGGGGGAGGGACCAATAACTTAAAGGCGAACTGACAAAAGGACGGAACACCACGAGTTAGACGGGCTGAATAGCGAGAAAGAGTGCAACGAGGTCGGGTAAATTATGGGCAATGGCAAAGCTCAAGGTTATTTAAAGAGGCATGCATAAAAATGAGAGAATTGGTGGGCAAAATTACATCAGAGAATTAATGGGCAAAATTACATCAGTAAACGAGGGGGGAAAAATTAACACAAATGGGTTACTGAAGGGAGAGAGGGGTTGGCTTACAGAGGATTCCGGATGAGACGTCGGGGTAAGGCTTCACGGATGTCTTCTGCACGTGAGGCGAGGGCGCTCAAAACATCTGAGCGGGAACTTAAAGTGATGACGGTTCTCAAAAAAAAAGGGGGGGCGGTCTTCCGGTCCAGGGGAGAGTATTTCGGCCACCCGAAAACGAGGGGCAAACGAGGAGGGCTTCGACAGGAGTTGATGAGAGAAGTCGGAAAAATCACTCGGTAGCGATCGTTAAATGAAATTACCTCACTGGCTGGGGCTAATTCCAATACACAAATAGTTCAGCCCGTCACTTTGCTTTGTTGTTAGCACCTGCCTTGGAACTAGGGGAATCTTCTTGGGTCCGGGCGAGACTTCTCAACTCTGTGTCTGTCTCATGGGAAACAAGCACTATATATGTCTGAGGCTCTCCCCGCGGGGGGGAGGGGGGGGGGGGGGGGTAGTGGAAAACAGCTCTACTCTTGAATCTTCTTGCCGAGGCTATTCTAACCCGTGTAAAGGTGGACCGTGGTGGACGCGGTTCGAGGCTACCGCTTGTGAAGGGGGGGGGGGGTAGGCTTACCAATTTAAGCCTTACAGAACCTTCTACAGCGCATGAAAGTTCCGTGCTGGACAAGAAATTCTACGTGGGATTCCCCCACACATCTCCCAACCGAAAGATGATGCTTTACAGAGCAGTTACGTAGGAAATGATCATCCCACCCGTCAAACTAGAATTATCAAGAGTCTAGGGAAATTCTGACCTGCTACGACAGGTGTACACACAAAAAAAAACGTTAATCTGAGCTCAGCAGGGAATTTACGGACATAAGCCTTAAACAGGTCAATTCTAGAGAATTTAACTAGTACAATTTTAAACAAAAAAAAAAATCGCAGGAGAACATTGGCGACATTTCAGTGGAACCAATAAAAAGGATACAATTAAATCGAGGCATAAATATGGGACTAAAGACTAAACAATTTAGTGGACCAAAAAAAATCATAATTAAGAACATTAATGAAATAATATATACAATTCACGTGGAAAACCTTCGCTCCCGCCGGAGTATGGATGAGGTAATTCACGGGTCCTCTAGCCTCGAGGACGGGGTAGGGTCCCTTTCACTAGCTAAGGAGTTGGTTGCTTCCCGTGGGAAGTAGCACCAGCACCTCCACGCCAGGCTTGAATTTTCGTTCTCGTGACTTAAGGTCAAAGTAGGCCTTATACCTCTCAATAAGTCCTTCTTCACGAGATACGACACTCGTTTGTTACCTCGGGTTGATCACGCTCGAGGGCTTTAATTTTCTCCCAAAGGGGGGGGGGGGAGAGTTGCACACTCCTTCTGGGCGCGGGCAAACTTGTCTCTTTGGAGGGCTTGGAACTCCGGGTCGATAGGGGTTTCCAGGGAAACGGGTGCATGGGATTCCAGGGCTGCCTGTGTACGGGTAATCACGGACGGGCTGGTCGTGGATTACGGGGTTCTGACCGAACAAAACGGAGCAAAACTGGATTGAGGCCGTAACCACTTCAGCCCAACTGGACATATAGTCACACTCAATGTGACAACGAATTACTGGGAAACGACTGGCCCGGCCAAGGTAGTCGTGGACCACCGCAAACTATGATGAAGGTGCATCATAGTGAGGGTGGAAGGTCAGCGACCGTTCACAGTTCCATTCTCGAATTTCAATCCACCAGGGTTGTTCTCATTAAAGAGGAAGTTTACCTGATAGACCGGACCTTTGGCGGGCGAGGGAGGATGTGGGGTCTCCTGAGGCGACGGAAGGGGATCAGGGGCAGGCCAAATTTGGTGCACTTGGTGGGACTGAGAGTTTGCGAATCGGGAGTTTTGAGGACAGTTCGTGCAGTAATGGCCGGGAACTCCGCAGGTGTAGCAGACGATCGGGTTCTTTTGGTACGGTACAACCGGGGGAGAAGAAACTAGGGGCTTAATGTCTCGGTGTTCCGATGGATGGAAGTTTCTTGGCTTCGAGGGACTAGGAACTTTGGTAAATCTTGGAACCAATTTAGGGGGGGGTCTTAGGGCCATAAAATTTAGTTTTGGGGGGCGATTGGGGAGCCTTTTTATCATCCTTAGGGTATAAATCGTGAATACCCGCGTAAACATCGGCCTCTTCCAAGCACTCCTTGAAAGTGGCGCAACGTTTATCCTTAATGAAGGCGCAAATTTCGGGAGCCACGGCAGCTAAAAGCTGATCCCTAAGGAAGAAATCCAGAAGGGACTCGTAGACCTGGGGAATTTTGCACGCATCCAGCTATCACTGAAGGTGTCTTTGGAGTATGTACCCATGTTGTTGAAATGTTTGGTCGGGGTGGATCCTTTCCTGGCGGAATCGGGAGCGGTAGAATTCGCTATTCATATGAACAGCGGCTAGCAATTCGGAATTTAACGTGGAATAGTCCAAAGTTGCTTCCTGAGGAAGAGATACGAAGATATCCCTTAACTTGGCATTTAGGAGGGGAAGTAAGCAAGCGACGCCATCATTTTCGAGATCCCATCTATTGATCTGAAAGATTCTCTCAAAATGGGTTAAAAATGACCCAAAGTCCTCTCCATCATTAAAAGCGGAAAGGTGGACTGAAGGAGTTTTGTGAATTTTAGCCTGGGAACCGATGGACTGAGAATCCATTTGATTTTGGCTCATTTCCAGCTCATGCTGCCTAATTTATTCACGTTCTTCCATCTCCATCTTCAGTTTGTTCTCCTCCATCTCCATCTTTCTTAGTTCCTCCTCCCTTCGCTCTGCCCGTTCGTTCCTCTCTTCTTCCTGTACGTAATTTAGCAGGTCTTTGCCCTAAAGACCTAACATTTCACCCTGACTCTTAAATTTTTCGAAGGATGACATTTTTACGCGGTTAACTGAGGGAACACTGACACGCGAACGATCTAGGACACTACCCATGCGAAACTAATACTTGAATATTCGTGAAGGCCTTGTTCACACAAAAAAATTATGATACAGCTACCTACCTCTGCTGTTTCTAAGTGGGAAAAAAAAATTAAAATGGTCCTACCGGAATTAGGACACCAAAGACCTTAACTCTTTTGGATTAATAACCAGGAGTCTCCAAAATTCAAACACAATAAAAAGAAATTAATTACCTGAGGTCCAACACAAAATCTAAATAGATTACGTTCCACTGCTCTTCAATTAACTTGAACTTGCCTTCTGCCAGTACAATACAAAAAATAAAATAAAAGGGATGTACATGAATAACAAGGGAACTTCTAATGTCAAAATTAAAATGACACAGGTTCGTAAAAACCCCAAACACACTTGACACCAAAATTATATAATATGTATATTAATAAATATATATGTCGTGGTATGACATTATATTACATCAATACCATATTATATCAATGGGGGAGGGACCAATAACTTAAAGGTGAACCAACAAAGGGACGGAACACCACGAGTTAGACGGGCTGAATAGTGAGAAAGAGTGCAACGAGGTAAGGTAAATTATGGGCAGTGGCAAAGCTCAAGGTTATTTAAAGAGGCATATACAAAAATATAATTTTATTTACATAAAAATGAGAGAATTAATGGGCAAAATTACATCAGTAAATGAGGGGGGGAATTAACTGAAATGGGTTACTGAAGGGGAAGAGGGGTTGGCTTACGGAGGATTCCAGGTGAGACGTTGGGTAAGGCTTCACGGATGTCTTCTGCACGTGAGGCGAGGGCGCTCAAAACTTCTGAGCGGGAACTTAAAGTGATGACGGTTCTCAAAAAAAAGGGGAGGCGGTAACGTCCGTTCCAGGGGAGAGTATTTCGGCCACCCGAAAACGAGGGGCGAACGAGGAGGGCTTCGACAGGAGTTGATGAGAGAAGTCGGAAAAATCACTCGGTAGCGATCGTTAAATGAAATTACCTCACTGGCTGGGGCTAATTCCAATACACAAATAGTTCAGCCGTCACTTTGCTTTGTTGTAAGCACCTGACTTGGAACTAGGGGAATCTTCTTGGGTCCAGGCGAGACTTCTCAACTCTGTCTGTCTCATGGGAAACAAGCACTATATATGTATGAGGCTCTCCCCACGACGGGGGGGGGGGGGTTAGTGGGAAACCGCTCTACTCTCGAATCTTATTGCCGAGGCTATTCTAACCTGTGTAAAGGTGGACCGTAGTGGACGCGGTTCGAGGCTACCGCTTGTGGAAGGGGGAGGGGGGGGAGGCTTACCAATTTAAGCCTAACAGAACCTTCTACAGCGCATGGAAGTTCTGTGCTGGACAAGAAATTCCACGTGGGATTCTCCCACACACAGGAACAAAATTTCTAGAATCGAATAAAGGCTCAAGTTGCAATTAAGCTTGCCATTTAAATCTGTGTAATGGAAAAAGCTGTTACCACTCCTCGCAAACATAATAGCTTGACAACCCTTTTTTTTTACACCTCCATACTGGATAGTCTTTTCCACATACTTAGTTGTGAAATTAAGTGGTCCACTATATTTGTTGCACTCAACATTTTCGGCTAAAATACCTTTATCTAGTAAGAACTTTGCAGCAGTACTTTCGTCACTAACAACTTTAGTATAAAATTTGCCGAGCAACATAGTTAAGGGTTTAGCTTAGAAATAAATAAATTTCTATGTACAGACAAAGACTAAATAATTTAGCTAAAAACTTCTTAAGAAAATTTAATATGTTGTAGGTTGGGGGAAATTCCCTGTTATCAAGAAATTTCCCTATGTTAAGGTATGATACATGCTATAGCAGTTACCAGCAAAGTAGGATACATGCTATAGCAGTTACCAGAAAAGTAGGATACATACTATAGCAGTTACCAGCAAAGGTGGGATACATACTATAGCAGCATCAATAAAAAGACCAGGAATAGTAAAATGGTTAGAACAAAGACTAAAAAAGAAACCTGTTCCAAATTAGATACTGGGGCCAGGTGCATAATAAAGATCCGAGAAACTTTATAGAAAGAGAACAGAACCTCAAAAGTACAAGCTGCAATCTACTTTGTGAGGCAAATGAAGGTTGCAGTTCGGGGCCAAATACCCCTCAGTCTGACCTGAATCATTCCTTGCTACCCACTGGATACCCCGCCCCCTTAACCTGCTTGCTCCAGGATACCTCCAAAACACTCCCTGTCCTAAACTCACCTTTTAAGCCAAGCGAAGGCACTTGAGAGGAATCCTTGAGACCCACCCTGAACCTTGCAGAGAACAGCTTTCAATGACTGGGGAACGTCCTCACCATCCCAACCAAAGGTGAACACCTTTGCACCAATCAACACCTGAAAGAGTTTGAATTCACCCTCCTGAATCATCTCCCCCCCCCCCTCCACAGCAATGGTGGATGGTGGCTTATTCCTGTTCACGTCAAGCACCAGGCATCATCTATCCCGACCCCTCTCTCAGGCATTTCAGACAATGTAGTTTGTTTTTGTTAATACCAAGCACCAGACACATTCCTAACATGCCTGATACAGAAATAAGAGAAGAGACCAGGATATACCCGAGTGCCACATCACTGGGAGATCCCCTACATCAGAAGAGTTTGTCAAAGCAGCCATGCTTGGGGTAGAGCCCTAATCCAGGGGGTAATGGCTGCCCTACCCCTCTGACACTAAGGGTTACCTGTTCGCTAGTTGGTGTTTAAACACATATCTACCTTGCACCGCCCCCATCTATTGAGGACTGTGCCTGGGTGGCCTCTGGCTTGCCCATTAACTATCAGTCCGAACTTTATGTAAATTTCATTATCGAGGCCAGGGGATCTCATCCAGGAATGAAAAGGGATGGATAGCGTAACTCCACTACTGTTTTGGTTGTTCACTTTTTTATCTCTCATTCTTTCCTACTCTTGATTACACAGGAAGGAGTGAACGCGTTATTACTAGACATTACACTCATTAAAACTAATGCAAGAAAACCAATGTGGGCATTGCCAGCAAATGGTGAGGTTAAGGGAAGTGAATGTGTGGAGGTACATTGCAGATTAACAAAAGAAAAAACTGACTACTTTTGGAGCTCGAAGATAGGAGGCCACCCACACCCACACTAGCACAGCCTCCACATCAAGAAGGCAGATCGCTCTATGGGATGAACAGAAAGGAATGGTAAAAGGGTGCGATTTATCCCCTCTTGACCCATATTTAATGAGGGATCCGAACCAGGGATCAGTATAACACACCAGCCACAAAATTTACCCAAATTGGACAACCAGCAACTTGCAGTCCCCAATGTAGCTTAGCTTCTCCCATGGTAGGGGACATTTCCAATAGGGCCATACCCCAACCGGATCATGAACAAATCCTGCAAAGGATCCTAAATGGATGTGTTCATAACCAGGGATTCAAACCTATGAACTAAGAATCTGAGGATCCTCACCTCAGCCACCAAGCATCCAACACTCCAAACATCGATGGGAGATCCGGGCTTCGGCGGGGTGGGGGGCAGAACCAGACTACTGGCCATCTTGAGCTGCAGCCACTGGTTCCACCTAACTACCTCGGGGGCTTGATAGGCTACCCATGAGGCGGGAGAAAGACAGCATTAAACTTGAGGGTGGGTAAAGACAAAACAAAGCTGACAAACAGGCGTTTGGGGACAGGAAGAGAGGCCCTAATCTATTAGGTGAGAGAAAGACCACCGTTGTCAAAATAAGGCAACAAAATGACCACCCTGTTATCAAAATAAGGCAACAAAACGACCACCTCATTATCTAATAACCGGATGCTGCTATCTATCAATGTTACAGTGTCCCAAAAGTTCCTGTACACTGAAAATAGTCTCACCAAGATCACAGTGGTCAAAGACTCTCCCTCCTGCCCAAGCTCCCGTATGCATAGCAACAGTTGTTGCTGTTAAAAGTGTCCAGATATGTCGTCTTTAGGGCAGGGGGGTTCAAGAAAAGGATTGTATTGAAGTACCACATGGCAGTTCTTCCTGCAACATATATTGAAACCAACACCCCCTACTCTGAAGATGTATCTGGACAGTTTTAACAGCAGCGACTGTTGCTATGCATATGGGAGCTTAGGAGCTTGGCAAGAGGGAGAGTCTCTGATCACTGTGATTCTGGCGAGACTTTTCAGTGCATAGGAATTTGGGGGACACCCTGTATAAAATGATGCAATAGAGAGTAGACTAAGCCATAGATGGGGGAATAAAATAGGCTCTTAACCAGTCAACCTCCATAAACTAAGATGGGAATTTAACACATTCATGGGATTATTAGTATATGAGAGAACTACCTACTCAGCATCTCTGTCACACTGCTTTAATGTAGTGGAGAGTGTAGCGGGGATAATACCCCAGCTACAACTATGTCTTGCCCTCCCAACCGCCAAACTTAGACCCAACAAAGAGGGAAAGAAGGCATAAAACATTCTAAAATAATCTCACACATTTTTTTTTTCATTTTAGGAGCCATTCTGGCAGCCGTCCAAAATTACAAAGCCTATTTTTACGGTATTTAAAAATAAACAACAGAAAAAAAACAATAAACAAGGAACAACAAAGTCATGTCTAGGTGAGACCTGACTCCCCCAGGGACTTAGACCACCCAACAATTCAAATAGGACGAAGGAGGAAGACCTGAAAAACTCCATCGTACCACAATGTGGTGTGCAAGAAGGCATGACCCCAGCACAAGGGATAAGGGGTAGGGACTCCACTTCATCTCAGTATCAGAACAGGTAGTTGGTACGAAGCTCCTCCGCATTCAACATGGATGCAGTCTGCAGAAAGGTTCAAGGATGCCCTGAGTCCTGCGTGTGTCTAATTCAGTGACAGAAAATGTGATAGCATCGAGGTTTGGGAGGGAAGGGCCAAAGAAAAGTGTAAAGCCACAATGGCCCTGAACTTTAAAGTGTCACATGCCACCGCAAATCCTATTTGTCATGACACCCTAAGGGTTGTCCTGATCCCAGGCATGTAATCAGGATGGTGAAGAGTGAAAGACCAATCCGATTGCTTAGTCTGTACAAAACAGTCTGGGACCCCTCATCAGCAGGCTCATTTTGGGCAATACCCTCCATGTCCAGAAACCCAGCATAAGACAATCTCAACATCCTTTGGGGTTTTATCTCCCCTAAATCTAGTGAATCCAGGAGCGGGACCACTTCAGATTCCTCGAGGCAGTTATGTGGAGATGGAGCCCCAGTATTGGTTGGAACAAGGCTCACTAGTGCCCTTCTTGCTGGGGGCCTAACCAGGGTGGAACATTGAAGTGGAACCTACAGAAAGGTTTCCGATGGGTGCAGGAGCTACCACACTCATTGGCCTGGAAAGGTAAGGAGTGGAGGGTGCCTTATCTTGAGAGGCGTAGGAGGTGCTTGGTCACGTAGACCAAGAGAGGACAAGTTTAGCCTCTCTAAATGATATTTGGTCCAAAAACTGGAGCTCTTTTTTGAACACAAATATGAATCATAATGGTTAGAGGAAGCAGGGTGTAATATGCCGCATTTCACAAAATAGACCTGATATGAAACATCTTTATCATGTACACCCTTAGAGCAGTTTACACAATTTCATAAGTCAACAAGATTTATTAGTATGGGTGAAACGGTGGCAGTAATAACACCACTGTAATGGCTCAGCAGTCTAAACATGGTATAACAATACCAGCCAGTACTGTCTGACTCCTTTCAGTCTAATTAAATCAAAAGTGAGGAAGAAAGTAGAGGTGGGTCTAGAGACATCATCACTCCTTCCTCAACGCTAACTGACCCCTAACCTGACAGCTTTCCAGAAATAGTTAAGGGAGTAATTTTCTATCCATTTTTGATAATGGTAAAGGATTATAACAGACCAGTTTTGTTCATTAGTGCATTCCACTCAGCCAGATTGGTTATTAATGTGAGATGATGGGAGGGTGGAAGAAGAGAGGACACCGAGGAGAAAGGTCAAAGACAATGTCAAGTGGTCTGAGTAGGGTACAAGGAGGGATCAATGAGTGTTTTCAGGAAGGGCTAAAGTGTGGTTAAGGGAGAGCTAATTGTTGTTAAGGGTGGGCTAATTGTTATTTAGGGAAGCTCCATTGTTGTTATGGGAGGGCTGTGTGTGTTCAGGGAGGGCTTCATTGTTGTTATGGGAGAGCTTCATTGTTGTCATGGGAGGGCTTCATTGTTGTCATGGGAGGGCTCCATTGTTATTCAGGAAGGGCTCAGTGTGTTAAGGGAAGACTCAATGGATATTTAGGAAGGGATCAATGGATCTTAAGGAAGGAATCAATGTGTTTTCAGGAAGGCCCCACTGCATACTTCCTACCAATACAGTCTAAGTACAGGGAAGGCCCAATGAGTATTATGGGAAAATTCAATGGGGGCACCAACTGTCACAATAAAAATCCTCCCCAAAATTATTTGAACTAGTGAATGAGTAATGGGTGTTCAGGAACGCCTCAATTGGAAGTCCCACATTGGATGGAGCACTGAGATTCGCGCCTGTGACTTAAAACAGTGCTATGATTCAGGGATGGCTCAAGGGGTATTCATAAGAGCTCATTGGGTGTTCAGCAACGGATCAATGTGGATTCCAAAAGCAACCAATGGTTTTTCAAGGAGGGATCACACTACATTGAGCTATTGCATGTCTAGAGACCACTTTTTGGCACTTTGGGCAGGGTTAGCCACATTAACCAAAGGGTCCTGTCCAAAAACTTGAAGCCCATGGTTCACTACCAAGAAATGCAGTTTTAACCCTGTGCTGGTGGAACATGTGTTCTTCAGCTACCCTTCATCCATAGCTTGTGTGAACAACTAGGGATTGCTGGAAGACAACATGCTCAAAAATACCAATCAACCTCTAAATGAGTGGCACTGAGAATCTAGAGGATAATCTCTCTTTTGTCATCCCATTCTTTGGGGGTTTTTTTGTATTTATTTTATACATCATCTGTGAACTGCTTTCCTACAAAGTGAGGTTAGCATGCATCAATGCTCCTTCCCACCCCCCAAAAAACAGGCACACTATAACTGCCGTTTTATTCATCCCCCCATTGTCCTTTGTCCCATTCTGAACATATCATTCACTCTCTTCAACATGCATTAGCCATGTAACTAACAAGGACAAAAATTAGCAGAGGAGAAAAACAAACATGGTAAGAAAAGTTATATCAAACCCTGTCAACTCTGAAAACTGGGGTCATGATTTTCTTTCAAATTCTTAAGACAAAGGACCACCCTCAAGGACACAGCTACTGAAATCGCAAAGGAAAATATGTGACAAGAGGTAGTGACCCCGGTCATCCTGATACCAGGACAGGTAATGTGCGCGAAGATCACCCAGACTGGGAAATTCAACAAGAATGAGCTGAACAGTCTGGGGGACAATGCAGCTATCACAATAAGGTTCTGACAAGCGCTCCATCAAATAAGTGTGTTCCATGAGTGTATTGGGGTGCAGGTCCATGGGAACAATTGTGGCACAATGACACACAACTTTAAAGTTCTCCACCATCTCCCATCTTCTTTGCCAAGTAGCCTGGAGGACTGCCCTGATTCCTGCCATGTAGTCGGTGTGAGGAAGAGCCAAGCGCTGGTTCGGTCTCGAGTCCTCACAAATTCTTTGGTGCCCTCATCAACGTGCGGTGGAGAAGAGTAAAATGGTGTCTTCATTTCTCACAGGTCAGGAATGTTGTTGTTGCATTGCTCCCCAAGAGATGACCTCTGCTCTCTCCAAATGCTTGGGAGATTAAGGGAGAATGCCCAGCAGGCAAGGCGGTTTATTTTTTTTTAACTCTAGTCACCTGTAGGGCGAGAAGAAAGTTGAAGTGTGGTCAGTCATTCCCAAGTGGATATGACAGGACCACCCCACTTGTATTTATTCCAGGTGAGGTGTTAAGTTGCAATTCAAGTTCCGCTTCCTAGCTGTTGGATGGACCACTAGCACAGGGAGGTTGCTAGAAAATTCCTACATTATGCAACAGCTTCCCTCCACTTTAACCTAGTCCCCCAGGACAGCCTCACTTAAATGTGGTACCATTGGTGGTCCTACAGTACAAACTGTAGGATCAAAGGCTTTCTCCCTTAATCTCCCGAGAGGTCGGAGGGAGAAGAGCTGCCAGGGAGGTATAAACAACAAAGGAGGGAATTTGTTATTGTGGGAATTGTATAGCAACCTCCTGTACTAGTAGTCCATGCAACAATTTTGAAGTGGGAGTTCAATGGCACCTTAACCAAGTGCAGGTTGCATCCAAGTGGAGGGGTCTCACACCAGGGTTGCATCCAAGTGGAGGCGAGGGGGATCATATGGGACCTAACAGAAGACAATCATGACATCCTTCCAGCTCATAAGTTAGGAGATACAGATATTCCAATGCCTTAAAAGTACTCAACAAACACTAAGACAACACATATTTGCCGCTAATCGGCAACTAGCCTACAAAATTCATCACTGATCAGTGACTAGCCAGACAAATTCAGTGCTGGTCAATCACTAGTCAGTAAATAGCATGCTGAACTCTCAGCTCATCAGCAAATAGCCTACAAAATTCACTGCTGGTTGGCAAATAGCCTGCAAAATTTGCCACTGACCAGTGGCTAGCCTGTAAAATTTGCCAAAAATCAGTGACTAGCATGCAAAATTTGCCAGTGATCAGCAACTAACCTATAAAATTTGCTGCTGATCAAAATTTGCCACTGATCGGTGACTAGCCTGCAAAATTCACTGCTGATCAGTAACTAGCCTGCAAAATCTGTTGTAGAGAAAGTGTTGAAAAAAGGGGCAATGTGGAAATGTCTAGAAGGAATAAAGCTTCTTGAGTCTCAATCTAGATTGAGAGTCCCAGGGGCACTGAGACTTGGATAAAAAAATGAGTTAAATCCTTGGATCCTTCTCTCCTTGTGGATCCAAGTGCACCTGTGACTTGGCCAAAGACTGCTCCTTGCTTACCTCGGCTCTGGACAGCATGCTCCATGTCCTCTGTAGCACTGAAACTGACACCAAAGTCAATGAGCTTGAAAGTCTCCTCCTGAGCACTCCACATGATGTTGTGGGGCTTCAAGTCTCCATGGACAACTCCATGCTTGTGCATGTGTGCCAGTCCCCTGTGAGAGGAGAGGTTGCAGTCACTAACTAGCAACAACTAGGACCTTAAATGAGACAATACTTTACAATATTTCAACCTAAGATGGTTTGGTATTAACAAGGGGTGGGACACTGAGAAGCAAGCCTGTGTAAAGGACATACTTGCAATGACGCTATAAATCTGAGATTTCCACAATGCTCTAGAAACTGAGAATTATTTTTAATTTACTAGGGCATCAACGTCAAAGAAACCATACCAATCAAAAGGTTGTTTTTGTTTGCCAAAGTTCTATCAACACTAAAATGGAATGGAGTAATTGAATATCATAAAATTTTACTTATCAAGCTTGTGATAAATACTAAAAAAACTTTGTGGTATAGAGGCTACCAAAACAAATAGTATTTTTAAAAATGATAGTGTTAATTGACATTTATATGTGGTGACTTAAATTTTCCAAATGTAAATTTTCTAAATAAAAGGGCAGACAATGCAGGAATTTGAAAAGTTATAAATGATAACTAGCTGCATAAAAAAAGCAAATGAGCTAATATGTGAACAGAATATCTGACTTAATTATGATAGATGAAAAGAAATTAGTTAAGAATATACATGTTGGTGAAACACTTAGGTACAGTGATCACAACAAAATTCAATTTAATCTAAATATTCCTTTAAATATTCATGAGAGCTCTATCTTATCAGTAACTTTAAAGCTTAGAATTTTTTCTTTTTCACTGCCGATTAAATTTTTTTAAATTAGAGAGGAATTTTAAATATTGAAAATGCCCAGCTAATGTACAGGGTAGAAACCTGAAGTATAGACTGATATTTAATTATTTTCAGAACACTGCAACATTACCTAATGCTTAACAAAAACAAATGAAAAAACTATGTGCTACAAGATGAGATAACTAATATTCAATGTGCCCCCCCCTTTAGCATCTATGACAAAAAAGTCTAGGTATCACCTGACTGCAAGTATTACATGGGTTTTCAGCAGTTTTCCAGTTTGCACTTGAGAATTTAAATACTTTTATGAGATTTGGTACAGGCCTTCCTCTCAACCATCAATCACACTCCAATGTCCATGGGGTCAAATCTGGTCAAATGGGTGGCCAACATTCCTTTGACTAAAACCCCTTAAAATTTGCCTTGCATCAGTTTTGAACTTTTTTTGGCTGTGTGTGAGTTTGCTCACTCTTGTTGAAGGGTTACACATATTAAACATGTTCATTATTTTTACCCCCTCTTCAATCAAATGAAAGGTATTTTTTGACCCATTAATGTTACGGCGATACACCATCACTGAAGCTGGCTTCCATCTCCTGAATTATATCCGCTTTCAACTACAATCTAATTTTTATTATTGCCCAACCATGATCATTCTATATTGTGAATGGTCTGGACAGTAAGCAAATTCTTATCCAGCGACAGAAATGGAGGCTGAGCAAGGAACCTTTTTTTTTTAGAGCTCATCTGGCGACTGCCTACTTAGGCATTGGTTGCCGTATTAAAACTGGCCTAGTTCTAGGCTACTTTAAAATAAAATTAAAGAGACAAAAACACCCAAAAAAGGGGGAAAGGAAGCAAGCTGGTGCGTCGGGGGAGGTCCCCCTGGTGCAGGAGCGTGCAACCTGAAAGAAAAAAAAAACAAACCCTGCTTAAATAATATGGAGAAGGACGGCCTCCCCCAAGAAGTCAACAAGTCCACCAGTCAATGTGCACGCACTCGTCCCGAGTACAAGGGAAAGGCGGTAGCGACCCCGCCCATCCCGGTACTGGGACAGGTAATGTGCGCGAAGATCACCCAGACTGGGACATTCGACAAGAATGTGCCGAACAGTCTGGGGGAGGATGCAGTCATCGCAGGCGAGCGCTCCATCAAATAGCAATGCGTCACACGAGTGTGTCCGATTCGGATATGACAGAAAGCGATCTGAAGCCATCACGGCATTGGGGGATAGGTCCATGGGAACAGTCACGGCACAATGGCACGCAACTTTAATTTCCCTTCGACCGTCTCCCATCTTCTTTGCCAAGGAGTCCAAAGAGCTGCCTGCATTCCTGCCATGTAGTCGGTGTGAGGAAGAGCGAAACGCTGGTCCGGTTGCAGAGTCCTCGCAGACTCTTTAGAGCCCTCATCGGCGCGCTCATTCCTCGCAATTCCTACATGTCCAGGAACCCAGCACAAGATAATCTTGACATCTGCCTGGCTTGCCACGGATATCGCGAACCAGGGAATGCAGAGATTCCCATGCCCCGAGAGCACTCAGGGCGCTTTGTGAGTCGCCATAGATCACAATCCGGTCTCCGAAACGGGCACGTCGCGTAATCTCCCGTACCGAGTGGTGTATTGCCACCAGCTCGGCCGTGAAGACAGATGCAGTGCCTGGCAGAGCCCCGCTGACTTCAAACAGAGGGAATACAGCGTGGAAGCTGACCCCCTCTTCGGACTTGGAGACATCCGTATACAGTGGCACGGTTCCAGCGTGACACGAGGTATGCTCAAAAAAGGTCGAACGCAATACTCCCGGCGCCGTACAAGCTTTGGGAGCAGAGGCGTGGCGACAAATAGCCAAATTTGGTACCTTTCAGGGTGGCGTCCTGGGCAGAACCAGGGGTGCCACCGGCCCGAGAGCTATATCTACCTCTCAAAGGAGTTTCCTGGCCCTAAACCCAAAGGGCTTAGGGTATGACTGGCGTCTCTCGGCGGCATAGGCACCGTCGAGATCAGCTGCGGATGCAGTGAAAGCTGTTGGCGACTGAGGGAGGCGCCGTGCTCGCGTGTACAGGCGAGTGATGCACTGCACGCGGCACAGAGTGAGTGGCATCTCCCCAGCATCGACCAACAGGCTCTCAATGGGTTAAGTGCGGAAGCCACCGGGCGCAAGGCGGAGGTCGGTGTGGTGGATCGAATCCACCTTCCGCAATAAACGCTCGGCTGCGGATGCATAAAATTTGCATCCCTAGTCGAGCTTCGAACGAACAAAGGATTGATAAAAAAGTAGGGCAGTAGCCCTATCAGCGCCCCAAGCGCTGAACGTCACGGAACGAAGAATGTCCATGGCACGGGTACAAGAGACCCTAAGGCTGCGAATATGAGCCTCTCAGGTGAGGCGTCGGTCGAATACAAGACCAAGGAAACGGTGCGACTCAACTTTGCTTTATCAACGACTCTTTTTGGTTGGGTTTTAAAAAAAGGGTTCTTTAGCTATCTTGAATGGACAAAGTTTCAGAATATCTTTAACAATTTTGCATGGTCAAATAGTTCACTTTGGCTTACAAAGCAAGTTGTCTGTCACTCCTCCTTGGATTTTGACTAAATCTTATTCATCATGCTCTTGATGAGGGCTCGGGTCCTCACTCTCTAAATAATTTAAAAGCTTCAAAGGAAATAGTTCCTAAGGAGTTTAAAAAACAATCTTTAAAAAAATAAAGACTGATCCTGGAAATTATTGCCCCATCTCCCTTACTTTGAGTGTTGGTAAACTCTTGGATTACATTGTTATAGTCTAATGGGGCATTTGGAAGTAAATAACTTAATGACACACAACCTGGCTTTTCTAGCAGATAATAATGGTCAACAAATTTGGTAGAATTTTTTGGCAAAATGAGCACAATATTTGACCAATATAGAGCTGTAGATGATGTTGATCACAAATTCGAAAAGGCTTTTAATACTGTTGCATTAAAAAAGAATCTTAATAAAACTAAAATTGCAAGGTAGCGGCAGCATACTAAAATGGATTGAAGTTTTTTTTGTTTTTTTTTTATAAGAGCTCATCTGGCGACTGCCTACTTGGGCATTAGTCGCCGTATTAAAACTGGCCTAGTTCTAGGCTACTTTAAAATGAAATTAAAGAGAAAAAAAAAACAACACCCCAAAAGGGGGAAAGGAAGCAAGCTGGTGCGTCGGGGAGAGGTCCCCCCGGCGCAGGAGCGTGCAACTAAAGAAAAAAAACAAACAAAAAACAAAACAAATGCAAAAAAACAACAAAAAAAAACAAACAAACCTTGCTTAAATAATAGGGAGAAGGCCGGCCTCCCCCAAGAAGTCAACAAGTCCACAAGTCAGTGTGCACGAATCTGTCCCAAGCACAAGGGACAGGCGGTAGCGACCCCGCCCATCCCGGTACTGGGACAGGTATCGTGCGCGAAGATCACCCAGACTGGGACATTCGACAAGAATGTGCCGAACAGTCTGGGGGACGACGCAGTCGTTGCAATAGGGCGCAGGCGAGCGCTCCATCAGATAGCGATGCGTCACACGAGTGTGTCCGATTCGGAGACGACAGAAAGCAACCTGAAGCCGCCGCGGCATTGGGGGATAGGTCCATGGGAACAGTCGCGGCGCAATGGCACGCAACTTTAAGTTCCCTTCGACCGTCTCCCATCTTCTTTGCCAAGCAGTCCGAAGAGCTGCCCGTATTCCTGCCATGTAGTCGGTGTGAGGAAGAGCGAAACGCTGGTCCGGTCGCAGAGTCCTCGCGGACTCTTTGGCGCCCTCATCGGCGCGCTCATTCCCCGCAATTCCTACATGTCCAGGAACCCAGCAGAAGATAATCTCGACATCTGCCCGGCTCGCCAAAACCGTGGCGTCACGGATATCGCGAACCAGGGGATGCGGAGATTCCAATGCCCCGAGAGCACTCAGGGCGCTTTGTGAGTCGCTATAGATCACAATCAGGTCTCCGAACCGGGCACGTCGCGTAATCTCCCGTAACGAGTGGTGTATTGCCACCAGCTCGGCCGTGAAGACAGACGCAGCGCCTGGTAGAGCCCCGCTGACTTCAAACAGAGGGGATACGGCGTGGAAGCCGACCCCCTCTTGGGACTTGGAGCCATCCGTATACACTGGCACGGTACCAGCGTGACACGATGTGTGCTCCAAAAAGGTCGAACGCAATACTCCCGGCGCAGTACAAGCTTTGGGAGCAGAGACGTGGCGACAAATAGCCAAATGTGGTACCCTCCAGGGTGGCGTCCTGGGCAGAACCAGGGGCGCCACCGGCCCGAGAGCTATATCTACCTCTCGAAGGAGTTTCCTGGCCCTAAACCCAAAGGGCTTAGGGTATGACTGGCGTCTCTCGGCGGAATAGGCACCATCGAGATCAGCTGCGGATGCAGTGAGAGCTGTTGGCGACTGAGGGAGGCGCCGGGCTCGCGCGTACAGGCGAGTGATGCACTGCACGCGGCGCAGAGCGAGTGGCATCTCCCCAGCATCGACCAACAGGCTCTCAATGGGGGAAGTGCGGAAGGCACCGGTCGCAAGGCGAAGGCCGGTGTGGTCGATCGAATCCACCTTCCGCAATAAACGCTCGGCTGCGGATGCATAAAACTCGCATCCGTAGTCGAGCTTCGAGCGAACAAAGGATCGATAAAAAAGTAAGGCGGTAGCCCTATCAGCGCCCCAAGCGCTGAACGTCACGGAACGGAGAATGTCCATGGCGCGGGTACAAGAGACCCTAAGGCTGCGAATATGAGCCTCCCAGGTGAGGCGTCGGTCGAATACAAGACCAAGGAAACGGTGCGACTCAACCACATCCAGGCGCACCCCATTAAGAAACAAATCTGGGTGGGGGTGAAGCCGTGGATGGCGGCAGAAGTGCACCACCTTAGTCTTGGCCAAAGAAAACCGAAACCTGTGCGCTTCGGCATAGCGAGAGACGCGGTTCAATGCCTGTTGGAGTCGACGCTCCAGAGTTGGCATCTGGGCCGCGCCAAAAGAGATCGAAAGGTCGTCCACGTAGAGCGTAGCGAGAACATCTTCCGGCAGCACCGAGGTGATGCCGTTGATGCTCAGGGCAAAGAGTGTGACACTGAGGACACTTCCCTGCGGGACACCCTCTTCCTGCTCCTTTGGGCCGGAGAGGGCTCCCCCCACCCGTACGCGGAATCGACGATCTCGCAAAAATTCAGATATAAAAATTGGGAGGCGTCCCCTCGCCCCCATCGTGTGGAGAGTCTCCATGATACCGTATCGCCATGCGGTATCATAGGCCTTCTCCAGATCAAAAAACACCGTGGCGTAGTGCTGTCTACGAAGGAAAGCCTCGCAGACGGCACTTTCCAGTCGGAGCAGAGCATCCGACGTGGAGTGGAACTTACGGAAGCCGCACTGTGCAGAAGACAGATGGCTTCCGCTGTCCAGGAAATAGGCTAATCTAACATTTACCAATTTCTCCATCAACTTGCACACGCAAGAGGTTAGAGAGATTGGGCGGAAACCGGTCGGAGTAGAGTGATCTCTCCCCGGCTTGCGAAAGGCGAGCACAGTAGCGATTCGCCAGGAGTCTGGGAGAAGACCTTCCACCCAGATCCTGTTGAACAAATCTAACAGAAAGGCCATGCCTCGCTCACCCAGGTGTCGAAGCATGGCGTACGGGACATCGTCCGGACCATGGGCGGTGTCCGCGCACGAAGCGAGAGCGGAACGCAACTCACTCACAGTAAACTTGTCGTTGAAGGGTTCTCCGCCTCTGGAGGTAAAGTCCAGCCGGCGGCCTTCCGCGACATCACGACGTGCATTGAATGCTGGCGGAGCAGCATCACGGCTAGAGAATGCGGAAAAAGCGGTCGCTAAGGATTCCGCCACGGACGCGGGGTCCGAGATTGCGGTCCCATTCTCCTGGAGAACGGGAGGGGGGTCCTGCGAGAACTTGCCCCGAATCCTTTTGACTCGCTTCCACACCTCAGCTAAAGGGGTCTTCCCGTTAAGTGAAGACACGTATGCCCGCCAAGAAGAGCGGCGGGCGTGCTTCGAAATATACCGGAACCTAGCCCTAGCCCGACGAAATTCAGCGACAGTGAAATCGTTCGGGCGGCGCTTATAGCGCATGTAGGCATAACGCTTCTGTTTGAGGGCCGTCTCACACTCGGCCGACCACCATGGGAGTGGTCGGCGTGCAAAACGGCCAGACGTCCTAGGAATAGTAGTCAGGCCTACGGCGATGAGGTTGCCGGAGAAGAACTCAACGGCCTCATCTACCGACCTAAACTCCTCGACTGAGATAGAGAATTCAGTCATTTCCTGAAATGCAGGCCACCGCGCCCGCGCCAAGCACCACCGAGGTGGTCTCTCAGGCGGCAGTTGCCCTGAAAATGATATTTGAATGGGAAAGTGATCACTACCATGGAGGTCATCGACCACCCCCCAATCAAAATCAGGCTGTGCATCCGAAGAGCACAAAGATAGGTCAAGGCAAGAAAATGAAGCGGTTCTCGGACAGTGATGCGTAAACTCATCCACGTTTAGGACACCTATCTCAAGCTCTTCGATCAGATCGGCAAGGACTTGTCCCCTGGGATTTATGGAGTAATCTCCCCAGAGAGGATGCCTGCCGTTCAGATCTCCAAGCAAGAGATAGGGCCTCGGCAACCGTGCCACGACGCGGCGGAAGTCCCCCGCGTCGAAGTCAGCTGACGGTGGAATGTACGCAGAAATGATAGTATACCTCCTATCCAGGTGCAGCTGCACAGCCACTGCCTGAAAGGAGGTATCTAAAGAGAAAGGAAGAACGGAGACATCATGCCGGGTGTAAACCGCGCATCCCCCAGCCCGGCCATCCCGCGGTGGTGGGGTCGCAAGACCCTTATACCCCGGGAGGGCAGGCAGCGGGCACGCGCCTAGCATGGTCTCCTGCAAAAAAATAGCTAACGGGGAACGGGACGAGACGAGCCTCCGCAGCTCCTCCCAGTTGGCCCGGAGTCCACGGCAATTCCATTGAAGGAATATGCCCTCCAGGCCTAGCTCGGAGGAGACGCGGGGGCCCTCCTCGAATTGAAGACCCTCACGGGAATGGCCGTACGCTTCCCGGGGGCAGAACCCAGGGCGCTGTTGGCCGGACAAAGCGCTGTCGCCTTCGAGGACTTATTGGGGGAGGTTGGGCTCGCCATGCGAGTCTTTTCCTCCCTCCGCCTCGAAACCTTAGGCGGGCGTTGCGGCTTGGGAGGCGGGGGGCCCTCTTTTCGAGGAACCACCGTCTCCGAGCCACCCGCTCCACCTCGGGGCGTGGGCGAAGGGGCCGAAGCTCCTTTGTTGCTGTCCTCCTTTCGGGGAACAGCTTTAGGAACCCCGGAAGATGGCCTAGCGACCATCTTCAGGGGTGTTGCCTCCTGTGAGTCTAACGACTCTGTGGAGGCGCGTGGCCGTTTCGCCTTACGGGAAACGGTCACGCTGGGGGGAGAGGGGGGAGCCCTGGTATTAGCCGGGGCTGGGTGTGAACCCTTTTTGCCGCCAGCTCTACCAGGGGAGCGCCCGGGTGTAGTAGAGCCCGCAGAAGGGCTCCGAATGGGCGCGGAAACAACCGTGCTTGTTGGCCTGGATGGGCCAGGAGCAGAGGGTGCTTTTCTAACTATTGAGGCATATGACGTCCCAGGCAGAGCCGGGCGCGCCAGGACCAAGTCCTTAGCCTCGCGGAATGAGAGTCGATCCTGGGCCTGAACGGCCAGGATTTCTTTCTCAAGGAGATATGCACCACATTGCTTCGAAGAAGCAGGGTGCGGCCCTCCGCAATTGACACACTTGGCCACACACGATTTGGACTTATCGTGTGCGACCTTGGAGCAATTTACACAGACTTCGGGTGACCCCGATTTTGCACGTCTACATGATCGATTCGTGTGGCCGAAGCGGTGACAGTAATAGCACCGCCGCGGCAGTGGCACGAATGCCTTCACGCGGTAGCGGTACCAACCGGCACGCACCGACTCAGGGAGCTTGTCACAGTCGAACGTGACGAAGAGTGTAGGGGTGGGTCTCGAGGCCCCTCCCTGTTTTCTCATCACACGTTCGACCTTGACCGCCCCATGGTCGGCCAGCTCTAGGGTGATGTCTTCTATGGAGTAGTCAACGAGTTCCCTCGCATAAACTACTCCTTTTACAAAGTTCATGGTAGAGTGCGGCGTCACACTCACCGGGGTGCCATGAAGTGTCCGAAGAGCACTTATCTTGGCCGCCTCGGCGGGATTCGCCGCATTCGCCAGAAGGCTCCCGTCCGAGAAACGGGTTACCTTCGGCTCTCTACCAATTGCACTAGCTAATCCTCTCCTCTGATGGATCATGTTGCCCTTGGACAACATGGTGCCATCAGTGGAGCGAATAACGAGGAAGCGTTTGAAGCCAGCGGGCTCGAAAACGCCAGGTAACCTCTGAATGAGGGGCCCCGATGTCATCGAGGCTCCGCCCTGTGCACTCTTGGTCTTAGTCAGTGGCTCCGCACACGAGGGGGTAGAGGGGCCGGATGTGCCGATCTTGGCTTGGTCGCCTACCAAAGTGGCAGCAGACCCATCCGTCCCCGCAGCCCCCGCGGATGGAGAGGAGCCCCGAGTTTTTTTCGTCCTTTTAGTCTTTTTCTTTTTTGGAGAGGAGGGCGGGGAATGAACCCGCTTTTCACCTCCGCCGGCAGAAGCCCCCAGGCCAGATGGACCGGCCTCAGCCAGGTCCCTCCGAAATGGAGAAGGTCCTGGTTGTCGTAGGGGCACCTGTCGGAGGAGATCCCTCCCCTCCTTCTACTGCCTCGGAGCCCTCAGCCATTTGAGGAGGACCTTGCATAGGGGCGGACTCGGGTTCGGTGCTTGGCGCCGAGCCCGAATTCCCCCCCATGGAAGGCCCTACCGTCTGAGGCTGGGTCTCCTCAAGGACCATGTCTATCACGGGAGGGGCCTCCAGTTGGCCATCCCCTCCCAGGACATTGCAGGTCCCCTTGGCAGTGTCGCCAGTCTTGTTTGGGGAGGCACAGGCCTTGACCCCGGCAAGGTTTAATATTTTTGCCAGCAGGTCTTTTGAGGGAAGCGACCGAAGGGGCCTGGCTTGCCTCTCCCCCCTAAGGGGGTTTGCCCTACCGAGCCGCTTTGATGGGGAGCGGCTGGCTAAGGGCTGCCTGCTGGCTTTCTTGGCAGTCCTCTTGGAAAGAAAAGAGGGGACTGCCGCTGGGAAAAGGGAGGTGCCCGAAAGCACCTCCAGAGAAGGGGGTCAGGGGGAGTCCCCTGCACCCGTAGGCGAAGGAGAGGAGTAAGCCTCCTCTCCGGTTAGAGAAATATGGAGGGTCCCCTGTGCAAGCACAGGGGAGGGGACCTCCATTTTTTTGCTGGAGCTGCCCGAGGGCGGCTCCGTTGTTCTTGGGGAAGTCGGGGGTTGGGTTTTTTTGGTGTGAATTTCATCATTGGGCATGGTGACCCTTCTTTTAATACGGGATGCAATAGCGCACACCTCTCGCAGTAGCCCGCACTGCGAGAGGTGCTTACAGGCCCAGCAGAGCCAGGCGCCGCCATTTGGGACCACCCCTCCCGCCTGGTGGCCTGGCAGTCCATCGGCATGGCGGCTCCACCTTGGACACGGCGTATAAATGATAGATTTTGAAGACGAGAGGAAAAGGGATGTGAGGAAGGTATGGGTGGGGATGAAGCAGGTAGTTAAAAACCAGCCACCCCAGACCGGAGCTCAGGGGTTAGGGAACATTGTCCCCCACCCCCTCAGCCCCGATGCGGGACGGTTGGCTGAAAGGAAGGTCAGCATCTACCATGTGAAATTAGAGGCTGACCAGAGAAAGTTGTGGGAGAGGTTCTGCGAAAAGAGAGGAAACAAGTGTTTTGAAGGAAGGAAGAGAGGCTAAGCTGGGGCCGGACGGGGTGCTGAGTCCCGTCAGCACGGCGGCCAGGATGGCAAATCGCCGCGCCCCTTACGGGGAAAATGGATTGAAGACTGGCAAGAAAACTGTGGGCAAGAATAAATTCATCATATGTATCAGGCACTAGCAAATTCCTCAGGGAGCTGTTCTTGTACCCTTGCTTCTTTTTTTTAAGAAATATAAATGATCTTTGGCACAAATTTATTGTATAAAAGTTAAAAATTTGCCGACACAAAACTTGGTAATAGGATGAAATATCATAGTAACTTAGGGTCAATTTTTTTTTCTAGTGCCTATCTGACAACTGGCTCCACAGGCAAAATACACAAAAAAAAAACAAGATAAAAAGGCATACTCCAGCATTGGTGAGAGGCCTACCTCTCACTGGAACCAGAGCATGCAACCAACATCAAAGAGAGTTTTGAATAGCTTGCGGAGGATTGTTGTCAAAAGCACCACAGTATATGTTTCAGATTTTTTTTTTAAGGGGCTATCTGGCGACTGCCCACTTAGGCATAAGTCGCTGTAAACAAACAGCCTAGTTCTAGGCTACTTTAAAAAATTAGAACAGGAAACAACAATAAAAAGAAATAACAATAACAATAAAACAATAACAAAAACAACTAAACCTAGTTAAATGAAAGGGAGAAGGTCGGCCTCCCCCAAATAGTCAACAAGTCCACCAGTCAATGTGCACGCACTCGTCCTGAGTACAAAGGACAGGCGGTAGCGACCCCGCCCATCCCAGTACCGGGACAGGTAATGTGCGCGAAGATCACCCAGACTGGGACATTCGACAAAAATGTGCCGAACAGTCTGGGGGACTGTGAATGAATGAAATGGGTCTATGAAGATGGGCCTTGAGACATGGTGAGGTGAGGCAAATTTTGCTGGGACGGATGTAGTAGTTTGGTTGTCCGCCCCCCCTCCCCTATGTCTAATCCCTTTCTTCTTTTTCAGAATGTATGTGTGGATCGTGTGATCACCATCATTGCTTTGTGTGGGGGCACTCGATAGACCTCTATTGTACTCCCCCATTCATCTCTATTTTCTTTTTAGGTGGATTCTTTCAGCTTAACAATAGTTCTGTATTTGTTAATGGTTTGAAAGTCAATAGTTGTGACTGAGGAAGGAAGAGCCGCCTGGATGGAAAATAGGTGAGAGAAAATTGTGTGTGTCTGGGGTGGTTGAATGTGTTAGGAGTAAAGATGTTTGAGTGTGGCAGTGAATCAGTGACTGAATGTGCTGAAGCCAATCCTGATCTTTGTGTGTGCACCTACATTAGTGTGTTGTCATTGGGGCTAGCGCCTCACCTACTGCAACACAGCAGTTGGGATTAACGAGTGTCCCAGGTCCCTAAAGTCCTTGGCTTTGCCGAGTCCCAGACCCCTCAGAATCCTGCAGAAAGTGACCCACCTCCCATTTTCCCTGACTCATCTCACTTCGTTAGTAGGTTAAGGGTGCACCCGTCATTCCTGATATCTTTGCGTTGTCGAGATCCATTTGTAAGGCCTTTTGTATAAATATATACGTGTGGTTGTTGGCCAAGGTAATATTGTGAGGCCAACTATATGTATATATATTAAGTTATTTGGAGTTTTATTATTTACTGGGGTTGTGGATGGGTCGCCATTATTTACTGTTTCTAAATAAAATTAGCAAATAGATTCTCTCCTTGAACCGCCAAGCAGACCTTGTTGGGGTGGCGGGAAGAATTGGTGAGGGTGTGGCAAACCCACCGCCACAATGTTCCACCAGTATGTTAAAAATTGAAATCCAACAAATGAATCAATTGGTGGTCCCTGAGAGAAGCCAGTGGGGAATTTTCTTCTGATTCTCTAAAGATTTAGTGGAGATCCTGAATAATTATTTTGCCTCAGTATTTACTAATGGATTTCAAAACTATCCCAGATGTTACCTCATTGAACAGCACAATTCTAAGAATGATATTGGTGAGGGAGGATGTAAGTGGCTGCATTGATAAGCTAAGTGCAAGTAAATCTCCAGGTTCAGACATGATTTATCATCATTTAAAAGAGCTAATGGAAATAATGGCAGAGCCACTTGCAACTATATTCAATAAGTCTCTCAAAGAAAGCTCCGTTCCTGAGGATCTCAAACTTCCAAATATTACACCCATCTTTAAAAAAGTCAATTGGCAATTACATACAAATTACTGACTAATAAGCTTAAGATCTATAGTTGACAAACTGCTTGAATCTATAGTGAAGGACAAAGTAGTCAAACATCTCAATAGCTAGAACCTTATCCAGGAAACACAATATGGTTTTCTGAAAAAAAAAAGTCCTGGCTGACCAACTTATTAGATCTATCATAAAATTATCAATAAATATGATTTAAGTATAAATGTCAACATGATCTATCCAAATTTTCAAAAAGCATTCAATAAAGTGCCACACAAATTTTTAGTGGAATAAAATTGCTGCTCAAGGTATCAGTGGTCAGGTATTAGAGTGGATAAAGGATGGCTAAGTGGAAGAAAACCAAACAATCATCAACGGATCACATTCAAAATAGTGATGCGTTACTAGCAGTGTGCCCCCAGAGTCCTTTGTTAGGTCTGCTGATGTTCCTAGTATATATCAATGGCATAGACAGTGATCTCAAAAGCTGTTTCAAAGTTTGTTGACAACCAAGGTTGGGGAGGAAAAGTCACAACCCAATCACACGCTCAAAATCCAAAATGGCCTGAATGAGATAGGAAAGTGGTCCAAGAAGTGGCAGATGCAATTTAATATTGATAAATGCAAAGTATTACATATCAGTACAAGGCATGAGAGTGTCAGCTACACAATGTCTAGATGAATGTTGAATAGAATAACCACTGAAAAGGACCTTGGCATGATTGTATGAAATGACTTAAAAGTTGATAAACAATGCATTGAAGCTTTCAAAAGAATTAACAGAATCTTCAGATTAATATTTAGAAACTTCACCTATAAATCGGAAGATACTTTAATCCCACTCTACAAATCTTTAGTTCGACTTCACTCTGGAATGTGTGTTGCTGTTCTGGTGCCCTTATTTGAAGTAATACAAATGTTGGAAAGGGTGCAAAGAAGTGCAACTAAGATGATTCCAAGGCTACACAATAAAACGTAAAAAAAGTGTTTAAAAGCTTTAAATATTGTCACTTGAGACAAGAAGATTAAGGGGGATAACTTATCCAAGTCAGATACTGCATGGTTTTGATAATCTGAAAATGGATTTTTTTTTCTTTGAGTTGGAAGTGTGTAAAAGAACCAGAAGTCACTGTTATAAATTGAAAAAGAAGAGATTTGAGACAAATAAGTATAAAGTGGTTAATTTCTGGAATTGTTTGCCAATTAACATTGTCACATACTCATCAATAAATATATTTAAAAATCGTTTGGATTGACACTTAAAACGCATAAGAATATTCTGAAGAGGGGCTGGCCTAGAAATGGAGCCCAGAGTCTTTTGCTGGCTCTGTTCTCTTAAAATCCCTATTTGCCTTTGGTAAAGATACAGTAAAGTTTGAACACATGCTGATTTATTTAACTTTCACTTAAATATATTCCTATTAGGTCATATGTAATTAACACGGCTAAGATTATATATTTTCACCATATAGAGCACAATGCAACATTCCTTTGGTGGTTCTCCAAACACCATTATTTTTAATACAAATGGAGACACGCACATTTTGCTTTACTGCTCTGCTGAATAATTTCCACCCACTGAAACAAACCACACAGTAATTAGGAAAAGGACAAGTGTCAGTAACCATGAAATAGGGATTGAGAATCAAAAGAACATGGTAGCTTCCACAAACCTATCCCTTCACTAACCTCATCAGATGCAGGGCCAAGGTCATAACAAACCACAGAGATGGATTTTGACCCTTGTGTAGTGCCAAGATGTCCTTGAGGGTGCCAGAGAGTAGCTCATGAATAAGGATATCTCGCCCCTCATAATGGAAGGCTGTCTTCGGAGTCACTGTAGAAACACAAACACATGGCACTCCCTGACTGAACTATTGGCTACACGTATATGCAAATGCTTAAAGGGTATGATATCACAGCCCAAATTTCTTAAGAATTAAACATAACATAACATAGCATAGCATAATTTCAATACAAGAAACCACAATCAATAGTCTAGACAATATTGAGACCCTATATATTTCTCAGCGGAAATCTATAGTTTAACAGGTATCTACAGAGTATGGCAGCAGCTATGAGGTTGACAACTCAAATCCAGATTTTATCTACCTATGGGAACCCTGTGAAGGAATACAGTTGTACTTACACCCAATCATTACAATAAACCTACCTCAACTATCATCATGTATTGACCATTGTTAATTGAACAGTAGATTACACTTATAAATCATTAAGTGGTTCAGACCACTATCAATATCAATAATCAAAGATATTCACGTTTCTCCTAAGATTTTATATGGTATTAACAACTTACCAATATGCGGATGTGGTGACAATTTTGCAAGGAACTTCAACTCCCGAAGGAGAGCTCCTTTATAATGTTGGTCCCGAATAAACACTTTAATTGCATCTTGCATTTTTGTTGACACATTTTCACCAAGGTAAACTTCACAGCACCTAGAAAAATTGTTACAAGAGATGACAGTAAAGTGGGTAACCAAGACCTATTGAATGAAATGAAAAGTATAATTTCTATCCCTCTAATTAGTCTGTTCCCATTATTGCATTGAAGTGATTTGAGAGGAGATATGCAGTTATCAATCAGTTGAATATTGTAAATAAAAGAGATATACATTTCATTTCTAGAGAGATATTGCTAAGTATTCTAAGGATATACTCACTTTCCAATTGCTAGTTCTGATATAATCTCATATGGACCTAACACAGAAGGGATCACCATGCCAACTGCTAGCTCTCGAAAATTTGAGGATGGCTTAACTTGAGAGACATTTTTCTTGGGTGAAATATTCACAAAGACCACTCGCCTTTGTCTAAAGCTAAACTTGTTAATTCTTTTCAACTTTGAAAATTTTCCTGCCTTTGGGCTCATGAGCAACAAAAGTAACTACCAAATTTAAGTTACTATTTATGTCTAGTACAAACACTCTCAAATAATCAAATTTTGAGTCTCAAATATCATTTGAGTATTAGAATAAAAAAAAATGAGTATTTTAAAAATCCTGTAAATAAAAAAATGTAACCTAATCCCATTATTAAACAATCAAATAGCAATCATTTATAATTCATAGACAGAAATAAAACATCAACCAATCCTATGGAAAAAAAATGTGACAGGCAGGAATGATTCAATAATTTCATTATTTTTTTTCTAATTACATGGTCATTTTTTCAAACTTTCCCCCCAAAAAAACTATATCGATACATGATTTGATACATTAATTACTATTAAGCTCCATTTTTAAGAAGGGAAAAACATTTTTACAAATCAAGATGGGTGCAATGCTGGATATTCTCCATCTACACAAAGATGGAAGAAATTTTCGGAAATTTTGAAGGCATAAACAAAGAGGGTATAAAAAAATAAGGGCATTTTATACAACTTATGAGAAGGGATATATTGTTTTTTATTGGTAGGGGTTTTACCATTGATCCACAATCAACTAAGATGCCTTTATTTCTGTGGGGATCTACTGATTAATGTGGGCTCTGAACCACAGGTATCTACAACATATGGAAGCCACCAGGAAGGTGATCAGAATCAGGACTTCATTTAGTGACTAACCATATTTGATGAGCCTTAAATTCAGAAGCAACGTTTACACTCAGCTAAGTCATAGCCTGAGAAGGAATATGGATAACAGGTTGCTGAGCTCTAGGAACTTATAATGAAAATGTTACCGCACCTATAATTAACCCTTTCTTCTAGGAATTCCATACGGCATTCTGTCTTAAGGGACTGCGACATGCTAGTTCCAACCACTTTGTGGAGACTGGGAGGCACTCTCAACGACCCACACTTCAGAACGGTCCTTTCTCTCAGTCATGTGAAATGTGAGTCAAGGCTGAGGGCCGCTGCCTCTCAAAGTCATGTGTGGTTGGAATAACCGGTACCAAGGAGCTGGTTGTATGTCCAGCTCCCTCTGCTTTCCCACTTCCCAATCTGATCATTGAACACTTATGCACTTCTGTATACTAAACAATTAAACAGTCCAACCAGTAACTCAATATATTTGCTGAAAAATATGCCTGTGGGGGAGACAGATGAATAGGGAGCATAATAGAAGTCTATCGGGTCCACCACTCAGATCACCCCCTCTCATCATGTTCATCCATGCACACTCGAAAAGAAGAAAGGAAATAGACAATTAGGATAGTAGGGGAGGCAAACTATTACTCACTACTACATCCCTCCCACATCACCATGTCTCAATCCCTATCTTTACAAACATAACTCACTCAATCACAACGCTTTTGGCATCACCCAGTCTTACTCTTTCACTTTGCCTCCCCTCCTAGTCAAAGTGAAGTAATGCACTTAAATCCTCAAGTTTAAATGTTCCATCCTCAACTGGGCTTGGAGTTATGATTTTTGTACTATATTAGCTAGGATATGTTCCAGTTTTTTAGTTTGTTTATGAGTTTTTCTTTTTTGCTGATGTTAAAATTTAGGTTGTTGCTAACGACCCGGCTTTCCTTTATCTTTTCAAGAGAGTCGGATCACCCCTTTACTGTACTTTTTGCTGAGGAATGAAAAATCAAGACTTAGTGAATGTGGCCTAGATGGGAATATACTCCTACTGGAGCAGTGAGAAATAGAAAAAAAACTTCAATTCAGTGAATTAGTGACAAGACTGTTAAATTCCATTTTACAAATGTGGTTAAACATATAGCATTCAATTTAGTAGCTTAAAATTATACTTGTTTTTGTGCATCTTTTCTCATAGGTTGAGTATTTACCATGAATGCAAAGGAAACTTTGTTATATATAAGCATTCTTTGATTGAGCCAAGCAAGCTTATTTGTATATAATTTGAAATTAAGTTTACAGCACAAAATTGATCTACCCTATAATATTACCATACAAAAAGTGAAGGATTTCAATGAACTTAATTTTTATACCCTTTGTTTACTTACCAACTCGGCTGGTTAACTTAGGCAAACCCTGAGTTCATTGCAATAGTCCCAAGAAACACAACAACAGGACCAACAACCATCTGTCATTTGTTGCAAAGTCTCTCTGTCATGTCTGTCCATGTCCCCTTCTTCATGCATTTCATCCACACACACATCTTCAACCAGCTTCTCTACTTCATCCATCAATCCTTCCCATTCTTTCATAGCATTCATGGACTTTTGCTCCAATTGAATATTTATCCCGTTTATACTCACTAACATAGGCTCATTCAAAGTAAACTTACAAAAACTATACATTCTATGATATACTCCATCTTGATCTTGCAAAAATCCTGAAAATTCTCCAACCTCACTCTCACCAAACTGTTCCATCCATTCATCCTTTCTCAACCATTTCCTCTAATGCTTTCCCCTTCCATGTTTGACTAACAATAACTGGTTCCCCTCTAAAGCACTAGCTATATCATCCACTCTGCTGTCTTCCATGCTTTCCAACAGAAACTCATTCACTGGATGTTGCATCAAATATTCAGGAGGTTCACACCATTTCCATAACTGACATTGATACGCTTTACATTCATCCATACTCTCATCCTCTCTTTCATGAATTATCATAACTTACCCAATTTAATCAAACCTTTGTCACCACAAATGGACCTTCAAACTTCTCTTTCAACTTATCTACATTCAGTCTACCTTTTGTTTTGATCTCTTTCAGCAATTTATCTCCAACAGAAAAATTTTGAACCTTTGATTCCCTTTTCTCCATAACTCACGCTCACTCTCACTAAGTCCCATAATTCATCAAATACTTACATGGTGACATTCTAGTTGCCTTATGCACTGTCATATTATAAGACCAAAGTATTCCTCCCATTCTTTCCCATTTTTCACCATTAATCACAACATCTCCTCAGGGTTCTTATAGTTCTTTCGACCAAATCATTTGCACTAGGTACATAGAGAGTCATTCACACATGATCAATTCCCCATTCACTCAACATCTCAAAAGCACACCCCACAAACTCAGGTACATAGTCACTCCACATTTGTGCTGGCTTACACATGCACATGGGTAACATCTCTCATGCACTACTCTAGCAACACTCAATGATGATTTATTTGTCATATCATCATATACAAATTTACTCTTATGATCCACCATCACAACCATTTTCTACATACCCTCTTGCAGTTGTCAGAGAGAGAGAGAATCAATCACTACTATTTCAAAAGGTTCATTCATACTTAACCTTAATACTGGCGGGGCAGCATACACTCTGATACTTTCCTTTCTGGCACACTTCGCATATAGTCGCTACATCCACGGAAATCTTTCTCAAAGGACAAAACACACATCCTTTCATACATTCCCACAATTTATTCTTACCCATATGTCCAAAGCTCTCATGCACAATCTTCACCATTCCAATTGTACCACATACAGAAAACACTGGAAAATATACATCATCATCTATACCTCACACAAAATATACTATGCACTTGCATACTACAAATTTTCCAGCAAACCTTAAACTCTCTTAATATGCCACTCTATTCATTCACAGAACACTGATCATCACACTATCTTTCAATTCATGCACCATCAGACAAGACTCTTGCATTCTCTCTATATCTTCAGCAGTCAGCACCTGCTACTCCCACAAATCCAGTTGAACCTACAAGCTCACTCTGCAAATTACCAACTTCTACAGCATCTTTCACTAAACATTCATTACCTACATCCACAAAAATATTATTCTTACGCAAAAAATCAATCCCAAACAGAAAACAATACAGTAACTGTTTCTCGCTTAACACAACAAATTCATGCAATATGCCAATCAACTTCCCCATGCTTATAGACAAACTCACTTCCTCCCACGCCATAATACATCAACTTCCGAGTCTACTTATCAAAACTGTCACACCTCTTCTAGGAACATTCCAACTCATACTGTCAGCATTATGCACAACTTTTGCATTCACCAAAGAAATCTGAGCACCTGTATCAATCATTCCACAATATCTCTTTTCATTCATAGTCAAGATAACTTGCACTCTTCAATCCCATTCAACACTTCCGCAGCATCTAAACCCTCATCTTCACTAACAGGAACAATCTCTTTGTAAACTTCCTCTATCGTACTTCTTACACAATCAACCAATTATAATGCATTCCACTTAGACATTGCAGATGCAACTCACACCCATTCTCTCTGTCTACACCTTTACCATGATACATCACCGGCTTCTCCACACTATAATGTACACATACTCTCACACCAAACAGCTTACTTATAAGCACTAATAATTCCTAAAAAGTCATCACTCCAGGCAAGCACATACTTCTCAATTCTTTCCTTAACTTATTTGTATTCTCCATTCACAATTGTTCTGGTCTTTTATATGCTTCTTCCCTAACCATCTTTCATAATACATCTACACTCTCTGGCACCTTCTCAAGCAATCCAGCTTTCATCAAGTCTCATAGACCATACAACACACTTTCAAACATAGAGTCACCCCCACCTTTACATTTCCTTCCTACAACTATACCTGCTGGCAAATACTCAGGATTTATATTGCAGCAAGTAGGGACCCTGCAAGCTTTCCCGCTCGCGTTCCTATATTATTTCATCCATTTCCCAATATCTTTCACCTGTCTCATTAACTGTCATTTACTTGTTCCTGAGGATGAAGGTAGTGAGTGATGGGGGGTGTATGGAGGGTAGAGCCCTCCCCCCCCTAGTATGACTCAAAATCGGCCTACAGTAACTAAATACAATAAAAGATTAGGTAAAAGTGAAGTAGTAAAACATCAGTTAATGAGACAGTTAGGTGAAACATATTGGAAAATGGATGAAATATTATGGGAATGTGAGCAGGGAAGCTGACAGGGTATGAATCTTTAGTTTTACCATTCTTTTTTTCCTAATTCCAATTAAAATGAAATGAGAGAAAACTTTTCAAACCATTTTAATTAACTAATTAAGAAAAATTTACACAAATGGAGATTAAATTAGGCAGTTCTGAAACATAAACACTGATTCTAAAATCAGCAAGCTCTCTATTCAGTGACATTTGTTTCATTTTGGATTTTTCATGTAATATATTTAAGTTCAGGAAGATAGTTAACTATGAGTGTTAGATATAATACAAAAGGTTTGACTGAGAATAGGAGGGAAGGTAATGCTAGGCCTAGGGGGGACTAGGAGGATGACTGAGGTGTTTGTGATGGGTGACTCTCAGATTAGATATTTAGATAGGAAGTTAAGTGCAAGCAAATGGAAGGAAGTGAGTTTCTTTGCCGGGTGCTGGTGTATTTGATGTGTCTGAGAGGTATGATAGTCTGGTGTCGGGGTGTGAGAGGGATGCGGTTGTGATTACGCATATGAGAGAAAATGATGTAAAGAAGGAATACAAGCATGGTCACTATATTTTAGACCATATTTAGAGTACTGTATACAAGCATGGTCACCACATTTTAGACATGACATCAACCTGCTAGTCAGTACAAAGGAGGGCAACAAAATAATACCTTCCCTGAAGCACCTTGAATATGAAGATAGACTGAGGGTACTAAATATATCCTCATTTGAGAGATGTGTGAGGGAGATATGATTGAGCTTTTTAAAATACGTTCTGGGATTGGATAAGTTGGATTTTAGCAAATTATTTGAGTTAGAAGATAGTAATAGGAGGTGCAGGTTGGATGTAAGAAAATATTTTTTAACCAATAGTGGTAGATTACTGGAATAGTTTGCCATCTGAGACAGTAGACAGTCCAAACTTGAATGTATTCAAAAGCAGATTATATGGAGAAGGATGGTTAACTTTGGGGTATTCTGGACTCATTCCTATGGATACAGATTTTTATTATTGTATATTACGATTGATTTGGATTTTGACTAGTCTTGATAATGATGCCTTTTGTTTTTGACACATTCCTGTGTATGGTTCGGGTTGTATATTGTAGATGCATGATCGAAAACAATCCTATAGATTGTTTAAATTGTATATTGTAGATGCATGATCTGACATAATCCTATGGATGCATTTTGACAGATGCGGATGACCTTTGATAAGCCCTTATGGGTTTTGTCATCTGTGAAATTATGTTACCCCCACCCCCCTCTTGAAACCTGATATCATATAAATGGCTATAGAATTACTAAAAATTAAACATTCAAACTCAATTCATGACCAAAAGATGCACATATGATTTACTTATCATTTGAAATCAGTTTTCTTTAGGTCCATTCAAATTTGTATGAATGGTGGACTAAAACATATATTTTTCAGGCAAGGTCAACTATAGGTTTTGTTCTCAGTTTGAAGAGGGGATGTTAGGTGAATAGTAGTGGTGTTCTGAATGCCCTGGAACTTAGTTCAATCTATATTCAAATGATGCAAAAAATATAACCCAGTTCTTAGGCGCCATTTTTTTTTACCAAATATTTAAAATATCATGGTATAGTTTTGCGTTTTGTTCACAAATCAAATTTAAAAATCTACGGAGAAATTCCACAAATGTATAAATTTTTGCATTATCATAATTTTCACTATGTTCTAGTCATGTTGCCAAAATATAATATATACTAGAAAAAAATGCATAAAATTGGAATAAAATATAAAAATCAATGGTGTAGTTTTGTTTGTTTTTCACAAATTAACTTTAAATATCTAAGAAAAATTTTCCACAAATGTATACAATTTTGCATTATCTTAATTTTTACTATGTTTTAGTCATTGCTAAAAAAATAATTATACCATAAAAAGTGCATAAAAATTGCAATAAAATGATATACAAAACCAAAAAATGTGAATTTTGAATGAAAGAATTTGAAAAGTGACTAACAAACAAATGTGCTATCTCCATAACATAGGAAGGGATAATATGGAATTTAGCTATGAAATGGATGGGCATTGGCTGAATTCAGTTGAGGATGAGAAGGACTTAGGCATAGTAGTAGATAGGTCACTGAAGTTTACAAAGCAGTGTATGGAGGCAAAAGATAGAGCAAATAGGGTGCTAGGATACATTAAGAGGAATGTTAGCTACAAGAGTAAAGAGGTTATTTTTAAACTCTACAACTCGTATGTTAGGCCACATTTAGAGTACTGTATACAAGCATGGTCACCACATTTGACAGGATATCAACCTGCTAGTCAGTACAAAGGAGGGCAACAAAAAGAATACCTTCTCTGAATCGCCTTGAATATGAAGATACACTGAGGATACTAAATATGTTCTCATTTGAGAGAAGATGTGTGATTTTAGCAAGTTATTTGAGTTGGAAGGTAGTAAATAGGACTAGGGTTCACCACTTAAAAATTAAAAAACAGAGGTGCAGGTTGGATGTTAGAAAATATTTTTTCACCAATAGTGGTATTTAAAAAAAAAAAAATTTAAGGGGCTATCTAGCGACTGCCCACTTAGGCATAAGTCGCTGTAAACAAATAGCCCAGTTCTGGGCTACTTTAAAAAATTTGAACAGAAAACAACAATAAAAAGAAATAACAATTACGATAACAAAAACAACAACTAAACCTAGTTAAATGAAAGGGAGAAGGCCGGCCTCCCCCCGAAAGTCAACAGGTCCACCAGTCAATGTGCACGCACTCATCACAAGTACAAAGGACAGGCGGTAGCGACATGCGCGAAGATCACCCAGACTAGGACATTTGACAAGAATGTGCCGAACAGTCTGGGGGACTATGCAGTTATCGCAATAGGGCGCAGGTGAGCGCTCCATCAAATAGCGATACATCACACAAGTGTGTCCGATTCGGAGACGACAGAAAGCAACCTGAAGCCATCGCTGCATTGGGGGATAGGTCCATGGGAACAGTCGCGAAACAATGGCACGCAACTTTAAGTTTCCTTCGACCGTCTCCCATCTTCTTTGCCAAGCAGTCCAAAGAGTTAGCCGTATTACTGCTATGTATCGGTGTGAGGAAGAGTGAAAGGCTGGTCCGGTCGCAAAGTCCTCACAGACTCTTTGGCAATTCCTACATGTCCAGGAACCCAGCAGAAGATAATCACGACATCTGCCCGGCTAGCCAAAACCGTGGCATCACAGATATTGCAAACCAGGGGATGCGGAGATTCCAATGCCCCTGAGAGCACTCAGGGCGCTTTGTGAGTCGCTATAGATCACAATCCCGTCTCCCAACAAGGCACGTCGTGTAATCTCCCATACCGAGTGGTGTATTGATACCAGCGCGGCCGTGAAGACAGATGCAGCAGAGCCCCTCTGACTTCAAACAGAGGGAATATGGCGTGAAAGCTGACCCCCTCTTGGGACTTGGAGCCATCCGTATACACTGGCACGGTTCCCGGCGCTGTACGAGCTTTAGGAGCAGAGACATGGCGACAAATAGTCAAATGTGGTACCCTCCAGGGTGGCATCCTGGGCAGAACCAGGGGCACCACTGGCAAAAAGAGCTATACCTAGCTCTCAAAAGAGTTTCCTGGACCTAAACCCTTTAGGGCGTCTCTCGGCGGGATAGGCACCAGGCTCGCGCGTACAGGCAAGTGATGCACTGCACGCGCCGCAGAGTGAGTGGCATCTCCCCAGCATCGACCAACAGGCTCTCAATGGGGAAAGTGTGGAAGGCACTGGTTGCAAAGCGAAGGCCAGTGTGGTGGATCGAATCCACCTTCCATAATAAACGCTCGGGGGCGGATGCATAAAACTCGCATCCGTAGTTGAGCTTCGAACGAACGAAGGATCGATAAAAAAGTAGGGCAGTAGCCCTATCAGCGCCCCAAGCGCTGAACATCACGGAGCGGAGAATATCCATGGCGCGGGTACAACAGACCATAAGGCTGCGAATATGAGCCTCCCAGGTAAGGCGTCGGTCGAATACAAGACCAAGGAAACGGCGCACCCCATTAAGAAACAAATCTGGGTCGGGGTGGAGCCGTGGATGGCGGCAGAAGTGCACCACCTTAGTCTTGGCCAAAGAAAACCGAAACCTGTGCGCTTTTGCATAGCAAGAGACGCGGTTCAATGCCTGTTGGAGTCGACGCTCCAGAGTTGACATCTGGGTCGCTCCAAAAGCGATTGAAAGGTCGTCCACGTAGAGCATAGCGAGAACAATTTCTGGAAGCACCGAGGTGATGCCGTTGATGCTCAGGACAAAGAGTGTGACACTGAGGACACTTCCCTGCGGGACACCCTCTTCCTGCTCCTTTGGGCCAGAGAGAGCTCCCCCGACATGTACATGGAATCAATGATCTCGCAAAAATTCAGATATAAAGACTGGGAGCCATCCCCTCGCCCTCATTGTGTGGAGAGTCTCCAGATCGAAAAACACTGTGGCATAGTGCTGCCTACGAAGGAAAGCCTTGCAGACGGCATTTTCCAGTCGCAGCAGAGCATCCGACGTGGAGTGGAACTTGCAGAAGCCGCAATGTGCAGAAGACAGATGGCCTCCTCTGTCCAGGATAAAGGCTAGTCTAACATTTACCAATTTCTCCATCAACTTGCACATGCAAGAGGTTAGAGAGATAGGGCTAAACCGGTCGGAGTAGAGTGATCTCTCCCTGGCTTGCGAAAGGCAGGCACAGTAGCGAAATCACCAGGAATCTGGGAGAAGACCCTCCAACCACAATCCTGTTGAACAAATCTAACAGAAAGGCCATGCCTCCCTCACCCAGGTGTCGAAGCATGGCGTACGGGAACATCGTTCGGACCATGGGCGGTGTCCGCACACGAAGTGAGAACGGAGCGCAACTCACTCAAAGTAAACCTGTCATTGAAGGGTTCTCCGCCTCTGAAAGTAAAGTCCAGCCGGCGGCCTTCCGCGACATCACGACATCCATTGAATGCTGGCGGAGCAGCATCCCGGCTAGAGAATGCGGAAAAAGCGGTCGTAAAGGATTCTGCCACGGATGCGGGGTCCAAGATTGCAGTCCCATTCTCCTGTAGAATGGGAGGGGGGTCCTGCAAGAACTTGCCCCGAATCATTTTGGCTCGCTTCCACACCTCTGCTAAAGGGGTCTTCCCGTTAAGTGAAGACACGTATGCCTGCAATGTAGAGCAGCGGGTGTGCTTCGAAATATACCAGAACCTAGCCCGATGAAATTCTCTGACAGAGAAATTGTTTGGGCGGCGCTTATAGCGCATGTAGGCATAACGCTTCTGTTTGAGGGCCGTTTCACACTCAGCCGACCACCATGGGAGTGGTTGGCGTGCAAAATGGCCAGACGTTCTAGGAATAGTAGTCAGGCCCGTGGCAATGAGGTTGCCGGAGAAGAACTCAATGGCCTCATCTACCGACCTAAACTCCTAGACTGAGATAGAGAATTCAGTCATTTCCTGAAATGCAGGCCACCGCGCCCACACCAAGCACTACCGAGGTGGGCTCTCAGGCGGCAGTTGCCCTGAAAATGATAATTAAATGGGAAAGTGATCACTACCATGGAGGTCATCGACCACCCCCCAATCAAAATCAGGCTGTGCATCCAAAGAGCACAAAGATAGGTCAAGGCAAGAAAATGAAGCGGTTTTCGGACAGTGATGCGTAAACTCATCCACATTTAGGTCACCCATCTCAAGCTCTTCAATCAGATCGGCAAGGACTTGTCCCATAGGATTTATTGAGTAATCTCCCCAGAGAGGATGCCTGCCATTCAGATCTCCAAGCAAGAGGAAGGGCCTTGGCAACCGTGCCACGATGCGGCGGAAGTCCCCTGCGTCAAAGTCAGCTGACGGTGGAGTGTAAGCAGAAATGATAATATACCTCCTATCCAGGTGCAGCTGCACAGCCACTTTCTGAAAGGAGGTATCTAAAGAGAAAGGAAGAATGGAGACATCATGCCGGGTGTAAACCGCCATCTTGTGATGGTGGGGTCGCAAGACCCATGGTCTCCTGCAGAAAGATAGCTAACGGGGAATGGGACGAGACGAGCCTCCGCAGCTCCTCCCAGTTGGCCCGGAGTCAACGGCAATTCCATTGAAGGAATATGCCCTCCAGGCCTAACTCGGAGGACACGCGGGGGCCCTCCTCGAACAGAAGACCCTCACGGGAATGGCCATACGCTTCCCAGAGGCAGAACCCCGGGTGCTGTTGGCTGGACAAAGTGCTGAAGGCGCTGTCGCCTTCGAGGATTTATTGGGGGAGGTTGGGCTTGCCATGCAAGTCTTTTCCTCCCCCCACCTCGAAACCTTAGGCGGGCGTTGCAGCTTCGGAGGCGGGGGGGGGGCCCTCTTTTCGAGGAATCACTGTCTCCGAGCCACTCTCTCTACCACTAGGCGTGTGCGAATGAGCCAAATCTCCTTTGTTGCTGTCCTCCTTTCAGGAGACAGCTTTAGGAACCCCGGAAGATGGCCTATCGACCAACTTCAGGGGTGAGGCCTCCTGTGAGTCTAACGACTCGGTGGAGGCGCGTGGCCATTTCGCCTTACGGGAAACGGTCACGCTGAGGGAAGGAGAGGAGCCCTGGTTTTAGCCGGGGTTGGGTGTGAACCCTTTTTGCCGCCAGCTTTACCAGGGCAGTGCCCGAGTTGAGTATAGCCCGCAGAAGGGCTCAGAATGGGTCTGGAAACAACCGTGCTCATTGGCCTGGATGGGCCAGGAGCAGAGGGTGCCTTTCTAACTATTGAGGCATATGATTTCCCAGGCAGAGCCGGGCGCGCCAGGACCAAGTCCTTAGCCTCGCGAAATGAGTCGATCCTGGGCCTGAATAGCCAGGATTTCTTTCTCAAGGAGATATGCACCATATTGCTTCGAAGAAGCATGGTGGGGCTCTTTGCTATTGACACACTTGGCCACACACGATTTAGACTTAGCGTGTGCAGACTTGGAGCAATTTAAACAAACTTGGGGTGATCCCGACTTTGCATGTCTACAAGAAGGATTCGTATGGCCGAACGATGACAGTAATAGCACTGCCGCGGCAGTGGCATGAATGCCTTCATGCAGTAGCGGTTCCAACCGGCATGCACCAACTCAGGAAGCTTGTCCCAGTCAAACATGACGAATAGTATAGGGGTGGGTCTCAAGGCCCCTCCCTGTTTTTTCATCACACGTTCGACCTTGACCGCCCCATGGTCGGCCAGCTCTAAGGTGATTTCCTCAATGGAGTAGTCAACGAGTTCCCTCGCATAAACTACTCCTTTCAAAGTTCATGGTAGAGTGCGGTGTCACATTCACCGGGGTGCCATGGAGTGTCCGAAGAGCACTTATCTTGGCCACCTCGGCGGGATTCGCCGCATTCGCCAGAAGGCTTCCCATCCAAGAAACGGGTCACCTTCGGCTAATCCTCTCCTCTGATGGATCATGTTGCCCTTGCCCTTGGCCAACATGGTGCCATCAGTGGATCGAATAACGAGAAAGTGCACAGGGCTCCGCCCTGTGCACTTTTGGTCTTTGTCTTAGTCAGGGGCTCCACACCAAGGGGGGCAGAGGGGCCGGATGTGCCGATCTTGGCTTGGTTGCTTGCTAAAGTGGCAGCAGACCCATCCGTCCCCATAGCCCCTGCAGATGTAAGAGGAGCCCCGAGTTTTCTTTGTCTTTTTAGTCTTTTTCTTTTTTGGAGATGAGGGCCGGGATTGAACCCGCTTCTCACCTCCGCCGGAAGGAGCCCCCAGGCCAGATGGACCGGCCTCAGCCAGGACCTTCTCTGAAATGGAGAAGGTCCTGGTAGTCGTGGGGGCACCGGTCGGAGGAGATCCCTTCCCTCCTTGTACTGCCTCGAAAACCCTAGCCGTTTGAGGAAGACCTTGCATAGGGCCGTAATTTTCAAGCTTTTAGAGCCTTCTAATTAAAAAAAGTTATAGAGGCAATGTTATTCAGCTCATTGTATTACATAGGAATATCTATTTATTTGCCCAATTGCACTGGGGGGAGGGGCCTCCCCGGCAAAGGGCTAAACCCATTCTCGAGTGGTGACATAATTTTCTTGGCAAATATGTAGATTGGCGGCGCGAACAATAGGACATAAACTATTTCATCCGTGTTCCAATATGTTTCACATTTTTGGATTAAATTTAAGGGTAAACACTGCAGGGGCACCCCCCTACGATGATCCTGAGTTTCAGTAAATGGTAAATATGTAGATTGGTAGCTCAGTTGATGGAACATACTATTTCATCCGTGTTCCAAAATATTCATGTTTTTGGAGTACATTTAAGGGGATGGCTCATGTGGGGGTAAATACAATGGGACCACCTTATGATGATAACATAACATAACCTAATTTCACGGATGACAAAAGCCACAAGGGCCTATTAAAGGTCATCCGCAACCATCAAAACCCAAGCACAAAAAGCACCATCACCAGGGAAAGACAAAATCAAAGTCCCCCACAATATAATATAACAGATGACAAAAGCCACAAGGGCCCATCATAGGTTATCCGAGTCAAACGGCCTCTTTTTTAAGGCACCCAAACTCCCAAGAAAACTACATCCATAGGATTGCATCCAGAAACAAGGGTATCACCAATCAAGGCTTATCAAGAACTAAATCATGCAGCTATAGATATATACAAACAATATTAATATATACAAAACTTAGGAACCATCACAACCTTCCCTCCCCATAAACTCATCCAACCTACTCTTAAATACATTTAAATTTGGACTACCTACTACCCTCCGCGGCAATAAATTGGGGGGAGTCTGGGGGGCTCAGCCCCCAGTATATAATCATAATTGTTTATAGAATAATGTGCTAACGTTTACAGAGGTGAATAATTTGGGTAATACTTCAGATTTGGGGCACACGGTAGGTAGCGCTGTTAGTAGGCTACAATTTGGGGCTACAATATATCTCTTATGACATCAGATGGTAGCTTCAGATGTGACAATCACGGCGTTATATTTTTTTGTTGTTTTGGGGATTTGTAACTTTTAGTCTGTATTATTTACTAAATATCTGCACCTCTGCTCGTTTATAGTTTTTTCTAAGTTAGATAAGGTTTCTTGATATCTTTTGTTTGTTTTTTTTGTTTTTGTATTTTGTTTCACAGTGAACGATAACAGCTTCTTACTGGCAACGTTGTAGCTATAAATAGAACCCACTTAGCATTTTCTTCTGTTTCATTATGGCTTTTTCGTGCTCTAGTTGTGCTTCTTCGTTATTCGAATTTAGGTTTATTTTGCATGACCGTGAAAAACTTCTAGATTATTTAGAGGCGCATAAACTAATCAAGAAACCTATAAAATTATGTAAGTATTGTTTGTCATTAGATTAGGTTTTTCTGTTAGTAAAAAGTTGTTGGGGGAAAAAAAACAGTAAATTCAAGGGGACTGCTTGTGGGGGAGATATCACTGCATGGAGACCCCCTGCAATGATCCTCAGTTTCAATCAATTGGGGGGTCTGGGGGAATATATACTCATATACAAAAAAAATATAATGCCGTAATTGTTCACATAATCCTCTGGATGCCCTTTATGTATATTGTAGATTAGATCTGACGAACTCCTGTAAAGGGTGACAATGTTGATGACTTTTCTCTGGTAAGAAATCTTTTGTGTGTTGACTGGAACAGGAGCTGCCAAGTGTAGGCCATGAATGGTCTTTTGCAGTCTCCTTCTTTTCTTATGTTCTTATTGTAGCCTATAAACAGCGCCACCTACTGTGCGCCCCAAAACTGAAGTGTTACTAATAATTTAACCAAATCATTTCAGCCCCTTTAATCATTTTATGAATTGTAATAGGGATGGAGGTGGGGGCTGATGTCAGAAATGACTGAATTAAAAAAAATTTCACTTAATATCTTTTTGCTATCCTCATTTGTAGTCATTTTTATTTGTCAATATATTTTTTCCCATTTTACTATTTTATTACCTTTTTTTATACATTTAAATCTAATTAGCTAGATCTTTTAAAGGAACTACCTTTTTTTTTGCCATTTGGGTGTAGTACAGATGCCCTTTTCCGCAGTGTGAAAATGGTATCCGTTTGCGAAGTGTGCCCATCGTCTATTTCCAAATTATCAACTTTATTCTTGGATTGAGATAAATTTTTAACCTTTTTAGACTTTCAAAATTTAGCTAAAATTAAAAGCGATAGCAAGGTTTGTGGCCAGGCATTAGATATAACCCTTCATTTTGAATTTAAATGTTCTAAAACTGAATGTGACTCAAGTGGGGGCCATTTTTTTAAAAAATCAGCATTGAATGGCAAGTTTTTCTCAAACGCCCAGATCTCTGTGGAAACTATTCTGCAAATTATTTACTGGTTTCTAGTCAACCAATTGACACTAAAGTTATGTCCCATTTTAGTTTTGGGCATTTTTTTTTACAAAAAAAATAGCAGTGGCTATATTTTGAATAGGACTCAAATGCGCAGGGGTGAATGAAAGGTAAAGACACACAAATCGACTTTTTTGGCCAAGCCGCCAATCTATATATTTACCCAATATATTTGGGTGGTCTGGGGGGCATAATCCTAATTTTTTATAGAATAATGTTCTAACGTTTGCAGAACTAGGACTCAAACACGTATAAATATCCAGACACGGGTGAACGAAATATAAACACACAAAAATCCACTTTTACGGGCACACCACCAATCTACATGTTTACCATTTTCTTTTTTCCTCTTGTTATATCTTGCTTGAGATCTGCGACTTGGATGTTCTTTTGAGCGAGGGAGTTGCCACCCTGCAGGGATCCTTGTCCAACCCTTTCGCCAGCATGGTTCTGGGAAGGATTATGTCGACGGTTTGGGCGACTAATGGGATTGTAGATGCATGATCTGACACAATCCTATGGATGCATTTTGTGGGTATTTTAACAGGTGCGGATGAGCTTTGATAGGCGCTTGTAACTTTTGTCATCCGAGAAATTATGTTGACCTAACACAAAGATTGGTGTAGAAATGCAAACAAGAAACTAGACAAAAAAAGAAAAGCTTGGCAAAATAATCTTTGTTTTTGTTAAATGTAAGTTTTTGTTTAACCTAAAAAAAAAATTCACGGATGACAAAAGCCAGCATAATATTGACTTTACGTCAATAGTAAAGTCAATATATACCGGTAAAAACTGCCGCTCGGTTTGTTTGTTTTTTTCTTAGAGCGATAGGGTTGGAACTTTGATTTGATTTGAAGACGTTGAAAAGACGCTTTAATAAGGAAGGCGGTGAAATGCAGCAAATAACAAGTATACTGAAAAAAACAATTTTAGTTGGCTTATATTCGAGACGTGTTTCTCACTAATTTTCGATAAACGAACTCATATTATGACATTGATTTTTGCCTATCACGTCTATTTTTTTACAGCCTATCCCATTTTTTAACAGTCATGAGAATCCTATAAGTTCATGTAAAAGAATGGTTTATATATATATATATATATATATATATATATATATATATATATATATATATATATATATATATATATATATATTGTTGAAGACCATTGTGTATTTTGCCTTAATTAATTTCCTTTGGCAATTTTCTATTCTTCTAACTATGTTTTTTAGTCCATCTTGAGAATGGTGGATCACTTGTCCTGTATTCATCTCTTTTAACTAAATGTGTTTGGTAAAAAACAAACTAAATTGCTGAGCTTTCAATCTTATTCGATCATCTTTGAAGCTTTTTGATATTTTCTTGCCTCCTTTACCGTTGTAATAAGTGGAGTGAGGATCTGACAGATGAAAGAAAACGATTTTAAGGGGTATTTATTCTGCATAGATTGAGCATAACGTTAGGGGAAATGGGCCAGTCCGGTGAGTTGAATTTTAAAATAATTTTAATGTGCGATTCCAGCTTGTCGCTTGAATGTTGATGGTAGGCTTATCTTCGTTTATTAATATGGCTTCTAAGATGTTTAGCCTCGCTTTATTAACCTCTTTTCTTTTAATAACGGTGTTATCAACAAGCATCTCTCGTTAGGTTAATATTATAAGCACTCTCCATATGATTTTTAGGCCCTCCGCTTTGTAATGCATAGGTAAACGCCTCAAAAGTGTATTGGTTGCTATGCCAATATATTTTGAGTTGTTATAAAGCTTACAGTCTTTATGGGGGCAGATGAACTCGTAAACTATGTTGATTGACTTGAGATTCAATCAGTTTAGGCAGGTGTTGTTTTTCATCAGGAGATTGCTGACTTTTGTTGTTTTATAATAAATGATAAGTTGAATTTTATCCGTTTGCTTTTTAACCTTGATATCAACCAGCAATGTTCCAGTTAATAATCTCCTTGATGCTGTTTAAATATATTTTATGGGCCGTGGAAATCTGGTTTCTGTAATACACTTTGATGCTGTTGACTTCTCCCTGATTACTTTTAGTTTTATCCGTATCTTTGAAATAATTATTTAAAAATGATTGAAGTTGTTTGTCAATCATGCTGTTTGAGAAAACGTTATCCACGAGTGTTTGTTTTACTCGTGCTATCTCTTGGTGGAAAAGTTCCCACGTAGAGCAGCATTTATATGCTCGGCGGATGTATGAGCCGATTATGCTTATTTTATACCTTTCAGGGCATTCACTCTGTGCCATGAGGCATATTCCCATGTCCGTACTTTTTCTATGTACTTTAGTGATGTAGGTGTCATTGATGTTTTGATCATCAACGTTCAAGAAAGGAAGTTTATTGCCCGTGCTCAATTCATAAGTGAATTTTAACACGGAGCTCTCCTCAAATTGCTGCTTGATGTTTATCAGATGTTCTTCGTTTTGGACGTTGATGTAGATGTCATCTACATATCGGCAATATGTGTTGGCTTATTTTCCATGATGTCCAATAATCTCTTTAAAGTTAAACACATAATAGTTGGCGAAAGTCGGCCCTAAGGGTGACCCCATAGCCACTCTAGACGACATCATCGCCCTTTTCCGCTCTAACAGTTCAACTGACAAATTCCTAGAGTACATAAACGAGTTACATCCAAATATTAAATTCACTCAAGAAAAGGAAGACAACTGTAGCGGTCTATACCCCTACAAGTCGAAATATTTAATCATAACAGTATATATATATATATATATATATATATATATATATATATATATATATATATATATATATATATATATATACATGGTTTTTCAAGGGCTAACTCATCTCAACTCATCAAATCATCAAGCAGCAAGAAGAAAGCATCCCGTCAAGTTAATTGGAAGATGCATCAAGAAAGGAAGGATACGAAGATCAACAATTAACCCAGCCAACTTAAGGAAGTAGGAATCTCAGCCAATAAGAATACGGAATTCAAGATAAATGGAAGACAAATGTTTCAAGGGGCAACTTCAGTCAAGAAGAAATAAAGAGATTCGATAAATAAAAATAGTTATAATAAAGGCCCTCCCCCCCCCCATAACTGGTGACCCTCAAAAGGCCGAACAATCTTCTGATTTTCGTTACAACTACACCTGCTATCCTACTAGAGATTAAGAAAAGGTACTGCTGGGAACTTCAGGAGATCAGGGAAGGAGATGCTATATTACTCATTGATTAAGAGACTTCGTTCGCTCTCCTCAATCCCACTGAATTAACTCCACTCATCCCGCAGACTCGGAGGTCGTAGGAGGGAGAGCTACTACTCTCCTTAATTACGAAATCCAAGACTATTCTCTCCCCAATCCTCAATCCCACTGAATTAACTCCACTCATCCCGCAGACTCGGAGGTCGTAGGAGGGAGAGCTACAACTCTCCTCAATTAAGAAATCCAAGACTAGTCTCTCCCCAATCCTCAAATTCGCTCCGCGTTCTAGAAAGGGACCTGTGTAGGGGTGCGAAGATTTATCAGAGAGAAAATTCCTTCCAACGCGAGAATATAAATAGCCCCTTAAATTACCAACTCAGGACGGACTCACCGTAGCTTGATGGTTAGAGTGCTGGCATTTGGATCCAAGGTCTCACGATCGAAACTCCTAAGTCCACAATTTTTACAAAGAAAATTCACGAATGAAAACGCAAATCAAGAAAAACGATTTCAAGGGCTAACTCATCTCAACTCATCAAATAATCAAGCAGCAAGAAGAAAGCATCCCGTCAAGTTAATTGGAAGATGCATCAAGAAAGGAAGGATACGAAGATCAACAATTAACCCAGCCAACTTAAGGAAGTAGGAATCTCAGCCAATAAGAATACGGAATTCAAGATAAATGGAAGACAAATGTTTCAAGGGGCAACTTCAGTCAAGAAGAAATAAAGAGATTCGATAAATAAAAATAGTTATAATAAAGGCCCTCCCCCCCCCCCATAACTGGTGACCCTCAAAAGGCCGAACAATCTTCTGATTTTCGTTACAACTACACCTGCTATCCTACTAGAGATTAAGAAAAGGTACTGCTGGGAACTTCAGGAGATCAGGGAAGGAGATACTATATTACTCATTGATTAAGAGACTTCGTTCGCTCTCCTCAATCCCACTGAATTAACTCCACTCATCCCGCAGACTCGGAGGTCGTAGGAGGGAGAGCTACTACTCTCCTTAATTACGAAATCCAAGACTATTCTCTCCCCAATCCTCAATCCCACTGAATTAACTCCACTCATCCCGCAGACTCGGAGGTCGTAGGAGGGAGAGCTACAACTCTCCTCAATTAAGAAATCCAAGACTAGTCTCTCCCCAATCCTCAAATTCGCTCCGCGTTCTAGAAAGGGACCTGTGTAGGGGTGCGAAGATTTATCAGAGAGAAAATTCCTTCCAACGCGAGAATATAAATAGCCCCTTAAATTACTAACTCAGGACGGACTCACCGTAGCGTGATGGTTAGAGTGCTGGCATTTGGATCCAAGGTCTCACGATCGAAACTCCTAAGTCCACAATTTTTACAAAGAAAATTCACGAATGAAAACGCAAATCAAGAAAAACGATTTCAAGGGCTAACTCATCTCAACTCATCAAATAATCAAGCAGCAAGAAGAAAGCATCCCGTCAAGTTAATTGGAAGATGCATCAAGAAAGGAAGGATACGAAGATCAACAATTAACCCAGCCAACTTAAGGAAGTAGGAATCTCAACCAATAAGAATACGGAATTCAAGATAAATGGAAGATAAATGTTTCAAGGGGCAACTTCAGTCAAGAAGAAATAAAGAGATTCGATAAATAAAAATAGTTATAATAAAGGCCCTCCCCCCCCCATAACTGGTGACCCTCAAAAGGCCGAAAAATCTTCTGATTTTCGTTACAACTGCACCTGCTCTCCTACTAGAGATTAAGAAAAGGTACTGCTGGGAACTTCAGGAGATCAGGGAAGAAGATGTTATATTACTCATTGATTAAGAGACTTCGTTCGCTCTCCTCAATCCCACTGAATTAACTCCACTCATCCCGCAGACTCGGAGATCGTAGGAGGGAGAGCTACTACTCTCCTCAATTACGAAATCCAAGACTAGTCTCTCCCCAATCCTCAATCCCACTGAATTAACTCCGCTCATCCCGCAGACTCGGAGGTCGTAGGAGGGAGAGCTACAACTCTCCTCAATTAAGAAATCCAAGACTAGTCTCTCCCCAATCCTCAAATTCGCTCCGCGTTCTAGAAAGGGACCTGTGTAGGGGTGCGAAGATTTATCAGAGAGAAAATTCCTTCCAACGCGAGAATATAAATAGCCCCTTAAATTACTAACTCAGGACGGACTCGCCGTAGCGTGATGGTTAGAGTGCTGGCATTTGGATCCAAAGTCTCACGATCGAAACTCCTAAGTCCACAATTTTTACGAAGAAAATTCACGAAAGAAAACGGAAATCAAGAAAAACGATTTCAAGGGCTAACTCATCTCAACTCATCAAATCATCAAGCAGCAAGAAGAAATCATCCCGTCAAGTTAATTGGAATATGCATCAAGAAAGGAAGGATACGAAAATCAACAATTACCCAGCCAACTTAAGGAAGTAGGAATCTCAGCCAATAAGAATACGGAATTCAAGATAAATGGAAGACAAATGTTTCAAGGGGCAACTTCAGTCAAGAAGAAATAAAGAGATTCGATAAATAAAAATAGTTATAATAAAAACTCTCCCCCCCCCCATAACTGGTGACCCTCAAAAGGCTGAACAATTTTCTGATTTTCGTTCAACTGCACCTGCTCTCCTACTAGAGATTAAGAAAAGGTACTGCTGGGAACTTCAGGGGATCAGGGAAGGAGATGCTATATTACTCATTGATTAAGAGACTTCGTTCGCTCTCCTCAATCCCACTGAATTAACTCCACTCATCCCGCAGACTCGGAGGTCGTAGGAGGGAGAGCTACTACTCTCCTCAATTACGAAATCCAAGACTAGTCTCTCCCCAATCCTCAATCCCACTGAATTAACTCCACTCATCCCGTAGACTCGGAGGTCGTAGGAGGGAGAGCTACAACTCTCCTCAATTAAGAAATCCAAGACTAGTCTCTCCCCAATCCTCAAATTCGCTCCGCGTTCTAGAAAGGGACCTGTGTAGGGGTGCGAAGATTTATCAGAGAGAAAATTCCTTCCAACGCGAGAATATAAATAGCCCCTTAAATTACTAACTCAGGACGGACTCGCCGTAGCGTGATGGTAAGAGTGCTGGCATTTGGATCCAAAGTCTCACGATCGAAACTCCTAAATCCACAATTTTTACGAAGAAAATTCACGAAAGAAAACGGAAATCAAGAAAAACGATTTCAAGCGCTAACTCATCTCAACTCATCAAATCATCAAGCAGCAAGAAGAAAGCATCCCGTCAAGTTAATTGGAATATGCATCAAGAAAGGAAGGATACGAAGATCAACAATTACCCAGCCAACTTAAGGAAGTAGGAATCTCAGCCAATAAGAATACGGAATTCAAGATAAATGGAAGACAAATGTTTCAAGGGGCAACTTCAGTCAAGAAGAAATAAAGAGATTCGATAAATAAAAATAGTTATAATAAAAACTCTCCCCCCCCCCATAACTGGTGACCCTCAAAAGGCCGAACAATCTTCTGATTTTCGTTACAACTGCACCTGCTCTCCTACTAGAGATTAAGAAAAGGTACTGCTGGGAACTTCAGGGGAACAGGGAAGGAGATGTTATATTACTCATTGATTAAGAGACTTCGTTCGCTCTCCTCAATCCCACTGAATTAACTCCACTCATCCCGCAGACTCGGAGGTCGTAGGAGGGAGAGCTACTACTCTCCTCAATTACGAAATCGAGACTAGTCTCTCCCCAATCCTCAATCCCACTGAATTAACTCCACTCATCCCGTAGACTCGGAGGTCGTAGGAGGAAGAGCTACAACTCTCCTCAATTAAGAAATCCAAGACTAGTCTCTCCCCAATCCTCAAATTCGCTCCGTGTTCTAGAAAGGGACCTTTGTAGGGGTGCGAAGATTTATCAGAGAGAAAATACCTTCCAACGTGAGAATATAAATAGCCCCTTAAATTACTAACTCAGGACGGACTCGCCGTAGCGTGGTGGTTAGAGTGCTGGCATTTGGATCCAAAGTCTCACGATCGAAACTCCTAAGTCCACAATTTTTACGAAGAAAATTCACGAAAGAAAACGGAAATCAAGAAAAACGATTTCAAGGGCTAACTCATCTCAACTCATCAAATCATTAAGCAGCAAGAAGAAATCATCCCGTCAAGTTAATTGGAAGATGCATCAAGAAAGGAAGGATACGAAGATCAACAATTAACCCAGCCAACTTGAGGAAGTAGGAATCTCAGCCAATAAGAATACGTAATTCAAGATAAATGGAAGACAAATGTTTCAAGGGGCAACTTCAGTCAAGAAGAAATAAAGAGATTCGATAAATAAAAATAGTTATAATAAAGGCCCTCCCCCCCCCCCCATAACTGGTGACCCTCAAAAGGCCGAACAATCTTCTGATTTTCGTTACAACTGCACCTGCTCTCCTACTAGAGATTAAGAAAATGTGCTGCTGGGAACTTCAGGAGATCCGGAAAGTAGATGCTATATTACTCATTGATTAAGAGACTTCGTTCGCTCTCCTCAATCCCACTGAATTAACTCCACTCACCCCGCAGACTCGGAGGTCGTAGGGGGGAGAGCTACTACTCCCCTCAATTAAGAAATCCAAGACTAGTCTCTCCCCAATCCTCAAATTCGCTCCGCGTTCTAGAAAGGGACCTGTGTAGGGGTGCGTAGATGTATCAGAGAGAAAATTCTTCCAATATTAATTTTTAGCTAAATATATCCCAAAAGAATCTCGAATTAATGCGTGATTCTTTTATCATTCAAAGACCCTTCCAACTCCGTTATAATCTATTTATATAATCCATTTATTCAATCTATATATGTATCCAAATTTAATCTATTTATGTATCCAAATTATAATCTATTTATGTATCCAATTTAATCCATACAATCTATTTATACCAATATTTATACATATCAATCTATTTAAAATCAACCCCAATCTTTAATATTTTTACCAATCGATTTAACTATATAATCTAATTGCTCATATAATCTATTTATCAAGCCATATAAACAGTTATCATACATTTATAATATTTACTCATTTAGCATTCAACTATATTCTAATTAATAATTGTCAATCTAATTATCAATCATCATATGTCTACTCTAATTCCCATTAACTCATGCAAAGTTAATTTACCCGCGTAAGATTCAATCCAATCATAAACTGTATAATTACACTTTATAATCATAACTGTTCATTCCATAATATATATTTTTCGTATCTCTTTGTTCTTAATTCACGTATTCCCACGACGTCACCGATTTAGGCCTAACGAAATTTCGTCTGCTGGTATTCAGACTGCGCGTGACAATTTTCATTCCCTTGAATAACAAAAATATAGGTTTGAGGGTTTGTTGTGACTTGAGCTATCTAGTGTTTTGGCGCAATATACACCTAACAACCTATACGACTCCATTCATTTCTTAGACCTACTAATAACACGCACAACCGACGGTTTCTACACTTCCATTAACCGAAAACCTACACATACGGGCTCTGGACTCTATTTTCTTAGTCATTGTTCAACCAAAATCAAATTAAACTCTATCAAAACTTTACTTTCCAGCGCTTACAATCTCTCCACATCATACCTCAATTTCCACAACGAGATCACTTTCCTCACTAACTATTTCCAACAAAACGGATATCCTTCAAACTTATACGACCGAACTCTTCGAAATTTTATCAATAAAATACTTACCCCGAAAGATCCCTCATACAACGTCCCTAAAGAAAAGGTTTTTGTACCTTCCATATATAGGAGCACTCAATTCACTTCTCTGGGCCAAACTATCACGAATTTTTCAAAACACACGCAAAGTACAACATCTTTTCAACATTAAAGACAAAATACCAACGCTACTTCGATCCTCCAATGAATTCAACTGTTCGAAATGTAATTCCGAGGTGTATTTAGGATCGACACAGTGCACACTACATACCCGTATTTGCGCACATTTAGGCATCAGCAATACAACTGAAGCCCCACTCACTACTCCCGAGTTCTTCCCTATCCGAATACACTACGAAAACAGACATCCAGACCATAAACCAAACTTAAATATTTTTTCATTTAGAGACACAGAAAACAACGAAAACCAACTACGTACACTGGGATCTCTTTATATTAGATTTAAAAGCCCCACTTTAAACTCTGACACAAGCTCATTTCCACTTTTACTACAACTATAATCACCCACGAATTACACACGCCAAATCCACTCGTCCCAAAACAACCCCTATCTTTCAAATATTTCTATTATCTCCCCCCTTTTACAATGAAGACAACCAAAACTACTTAATCTCAGTTTTATTTAAAAACAAAAACATATTTCCTATTCCCTAATAGTTAAAAGCCCTGCATTTTTATAATTTGAATATTACCACCTCTGCTGCTTCCCATTTTCCATATCATTAATTTATAAATATCTGATAACTTATCTAAAAAATTCTTATGTTTGTATATATTTATAATGTCATATCCTTGAGAATGGGTTCCTAACCGAAACGTCGGTTCCAAGAAGTTATAATATAATAGTGAACTTCCTAAATTTAGCTTGCTTATTTATCCTAAAAATACGTATACGCCTGGCAACGCGCAACCCCTCTGCTCTCTTAATATATATATATATATATATATATATATATATATATATATATATATATATATATATATATATATATATATATATATATATATGATTAAAAATACTGGATATGGTACTGCCTCGTCTGACATCCCCTTTATCTAATAAATTCGTTTTGTTAAGGTTCTTCCAGTCTCTCCTATGTAGAATGAGGGGCAGTTTGTAGAGCCACACAGAATTAGTAATATGAAGTGTCTATCCCTCCTTTTTTCTTCCCTCCTTAAAGGAGTGAACAAAGTTATTTCCCCAGGCCTAACCACATTTAAATACTTTTTTCTATCTTTAAATCTTTCCTTTCGACTAAGCCCGTGGATCAGCCAACTGAAGAAGGTGTATATTTAATCCCATGTGGCTCTACAAACTGTCCCTCATTTTACATAGGAGAGACCGGAAGAACCTTAACAAAACGAATTTAATCATATTAACAATTTCAACCACTAAATTGACTATTCAAAGGCACAAATCATATATAATTGTAAAGATTTCCGTAAAAGAAAAATAGTAGAATCTAAATTAATAGGACAAATTCCCAATTTTAATTTGTCAGATGGGCCATTGAAATGCAGCCCCCATTCCCGTAACCTCATCGTAAACAGATTAGTCAACCATCTTAGACTTACACCCCCTGATTAGTGACCTTTCCCCTCCCGTTTTGTGTTTCTTTGGGTTTTTTTTTTTTCTTTTTCTCTGATCTGAACCCTATTTATAGACTTTTGCAACAATCGCATTCTCAGTATACGACTGAAGAGAGTATGATAAACTAGTCTTGTAAATTAAACTTTTGGCTCCTATACAGTGGTTTCACTATCATATACCTTAACTCGCCATTGAGTTCTTTTACTTATATATATATATATATATATATATATATATATATATATATATATATATATATATATATATATATATATATATACAATATATACAGTGGTGGCTTGTACATAAGGTCCAGGCCACACCAACAAAATGGATAAAAAATTATAAGTATACAAGATAAATTCCATATTAAAACCTGTTAATGAATGCAAAGCAAGCATTGAGCATATAAATTTTTTTTTCTTCAAAGCCTCTTCCAAACGAATTCCAAAGGGCCCACATCTTCATGTTCGTTTAAGCCTATATATTTCTTGAAGCCACTCACTGGATGCTTCATATCATCTTTTTTACAATGTGACTCAATAGCTCAAAATATGGGCCAGGCAAGTCTGGCTCGAGACAGCTGACGATGAGTCGGTGATTCATTACGTTTATGGCTACGCACACAAATTAAACTTGATAATTAAGCAAATAATTTCTTTTAATAAAACGATCAACTTGTTTATTTTCAAGTTTAAATTGAATTGGTGTTTTTTTTTTCAATACTTCGCCTAAGCGCAAAAGTCAGCTCTAGCAATTCTGTACTGCTCAGATTCAAAGAGTATGTGAGACACGTTGTAATTTTCAATCTAAAATATTTTTTGAACTACGTGAAAACAGAAAACAAATAATAGAGTGTTTTACTAGTATTAAAAATGAAGAAGGGTGGAATCAGAAGAGCATTTGTGAATCTATTGGATTCGAGAAATTTTGGAAGATGAAGAATTTATTTTCCTTTTAGAATGTTTTATATGTTCAAACATGTTGATATTTTGGGGGGAATCTTACAGTTTAGAAAAAACAAACAATTATTTCTGAAGGAGCTCTCAAGAATTTTGAAATGGCTATTATCCACCTGAGTGAAAATCTGTCCGAATATTACAATACTAGTGACCAATCAAAATCAATAACAGAAAATTTAACATCATATCAAAGAAAAGGGCGTCAAATGGAAACATCTCATCCTTCTTTTTCTTATTTGGAAGAATGTGCAGCAGAAGCGTGCAATAAAATTATAGATGGATTAAAAGCAAACTTCAGATATGTTTCATTCATTAACCATACTAAATCTAGACGGTTTTAAACACTACATAAACTCTTTTCCTACCGATCATATTGAGGCAATTTCTGCGAATTATTCAAATGCTTAATAAAGAGAAATTAAAATGTAAATTATCCGTTTTGTATGCAAATGATACCTTTGCTAAAATTCTAAACATTAGTAACTTAATGAAATTCATAAATGAAAACAGCATTAATGAATCATTCTCTGAAGTATCAAAATTGCTCGAAATTGTCCTCCTGACACCAATTTCAACTGCTGATTCAGAGAGATGCTTTGGCACAATGAAGCGAATGAAGACCTTTCTACGAAATACCATATCACAAGATCGGTTGAACACTCTCGAATGCCTATCCATTCATAAGGAATATATAAGCGAAATCGGAGATTACAACAACAGGGTAATTAATACCTTTGCTCAGATGAAGAACCGAAGAGCTGATTACTTATACAAATAAATAAAGGTTAGTATGTGAGATTTATTTAATAATTTGAATTATATTACTTAAATAGCTAGGTAGCCTATATGCCAAAAAATTTGGTACCTTAACTAACTACTCCTGGCCCACCCTTATTAATACCCACGAGCCGCCACTGTATATATATATATATATATATATATATATATATATATATATATATATATATATATATATATATATATATATATATATGGGAGGGATGGGGGGCACAGTGGGACATGGGACAGCCTTGATTGCAGCGCTATCCGGCAACTCTGACTGACTGAGGTACATTTTACTACATAAACACCCATCCCTCAGTGTTTCTAATAACGTTGTTAAGCAAGGTTGTGCTGCTTCGATTTCTCGGCAAAAAGTCCAATTCTTTTTTACACGCAGAAGTAATTTTTTCACAGTAAGTATTGGAGGCCCTCTGTTCCATATGTATTGTACAACTTAGATGCATAATATATGTTTAAGAAGTAAATGTGTCCATAATGAGATGTTGTTATTGCCTTGTGCTTCCGTGGTTTGTTGGGTAACTAACGTTTTGTTTGAAAATTCTATATGTGACACTAAAACTGAGGTAGTGTCCCACTGTATATATTATATACTATTGGAGGTGAAAGAAACAATTGAACATTTTATACATTTTAATACATAGGCCAAAAATACTATAGCAAATTGATCTTATTTTTTAGGGTCAGCTGCCAATATGGTTCGGAGTAGAAAAAGGAAGACTGAAATATGAAGTTTCACTCCAGAATCAATGGAACAAGCTTGGGGTAAGGTGGTAAGTGGACCAAGCCTCAGAGAAGCTGCTAATGAATATGGAATGGCTCGTAATACATTACGTAGATATGTGTGAAGGGCGCAGAAGGCCTCACCAGGTGAAACAGTGAAGCTATCAAACTATGCCTGTCGCAAAATATTTTCAAACAATGAGGAAGAGTCATTAAAGAACTATCTGATCATGTGTTCCAATATGAATTATGGCCTCTCAAGTAAAGGTGTACGTGTGTTGGCCTACGAGGTTGCAGTAAAGACTGTAAAACAGTTCCGGAACTATGTCATGAGAAGAAAATGGCTAGAGAGGACTGGCTATAAGGGTTTATGAAGCGCAATTCTTCGTTTAGCACAATAACTCCGGAGAGCTGCAGTCTGCCAATGTCTACTGCATTCAACAAACATAATGTTCAAGTATTTTATACAAAGCTCAAGTAAGCTTATGCTAGAAATCCGGCCTTTGCTAATGGTTCTCACATCTTTACTTTAGATGAAACATAAACCACTACCATACAAAAGCCACGGAAACTAGTTACAGAAAAGGGTCAGAAACAAGTCAGTCAGGTAGTGAGTGCAGAGCGAGGGCAATTAGTAACAACACGTTGCACTATTAATGCCCTTGGAAGCCACATTCTAACAGTAATGATCTTTCGATGATGTCATTTTAAGAAACATATGATTCAAGATTTACTTGCAGGAACTTTAGGCCTAGCAAACCTTAGTGGTTGGATGACCAGTCAACTCTTTCTTGAAACCATGAAACACTTTTCAAGCATACATCTGCATCAAAGGAGAATCCAGTATTCCTCATTTGTGATAATTATGAATCACATCTTTCACTGTCTGTGCTTGATATTGCTTTAGAAAATGGAGTGACCATTCGCACCATTAACCCTCATTGCAGTCATTAATTGCAACCTCTTGATGTTGCAGTGTTTGGCCCTTTCAAAGCTTATTACGTTGCTGCTACGAATTCACGTCTTCTAATGAAACCAGGAACTCCACTCACTATCTATGATATTGGAGCATTAGTGGACACTGCCTTCAAATGCTCAATGACACTATCAAACATCCCAGGTGGCTTTGAGAGAAATGGAATATTTCTTTTAGATGAAAATGTTTTGGCCGAGTCAGATTTTGCACCAAGCATAATAACAGACCGGCCATGCCCTAAACGTGTGAGCCAATCATGAATCTAGAACCAGGACCATCTGATGAAAATGGAAGTTCATCGACCAACATTAGTGGACACGGCTTTCTGTCTCCAGAAGATATTAGAGGGTATCCAAAGGCTGCTCATAGGAAAGAGTCGGGAAAAGGTCAGAAGAAAGGCCACAGTATGATTGCCACAGGCACCCTTGAAAAAAAGAAGCGATTGCTCAGAGTAGACCTAAACTGCTCAAGTATGTACAACACAACAATTCAAGGAAGCAGACCATTACCAAGCCATGCTCCCCCCCCAAAAAAAAAAGTTCCTGAAGAGGCTGATTCATCATCTGAGGGAGAATGAATCTTGTCAGATCCTTCATATGACAACTTCGATGAAGAGATGGACTGTGAAGATCAAGAGTTTCCTAAATTAGACAGTGAAGCACAAGTAGATTATTACATTTTAGTTGATTTGACACAACCACCAAGAAATACCTAGGCCAACTAACAAGAAGAAAATATGATGAAGGGGACTTTGAAGTTTCATACCCTCGGAGAATGGAGAAATCATTGTCGTTTTTCTTTCCACTGGCTCCATACATGGCTTCTGTGAACCTCAGTGACATTAAGGCCATCCTGCCAAAACCTAATGCATGTGGCAAAACAAAAGGGCAAAATGCATATCTCATATTTGATTTCAATTTTGGTTTGATCAATGTAAACTAGTTGTATCTCAGTGGGCCCCAGGTTCTGTCCCAGCCTACCCCACCCTGGGGCACAGTGAGACAGAAAAATATTTCTTTATTTTTCGGGTGATATAGCTTTTTCACGAAGTTGGCAGATTTGCTAGAAAACCGGTACGTAAACAGTTATTGACTTCTGCTATTAAGACAAAACGTCTTCGCTGGGCACGCAAGTATGCTGGATCGAAGGTAACTAACTGGAAGAAAGTTATGTTTTCAGACGAATCGCATTTTGAAGTACATGGGCATAGGTCAGTGGTAGTAAGACGAAGCAAAGATTAATCACTTCAGCCAGAACACATTCAACAGGCGCCAAAATACCCACCTAAGAAGATGTTTTGGGGTTGTTTTAGCGCTTAAAGCCTAGGGCGGCTTGTTACTATTGAGGGAATGATGAACCGCTTTAAATACAAGGCAATCCTGCAGATTCACTTGCTTCGGGCGATGCAGAAAGACTTTCCTGACGAAGGCAGCATTTTCCAGCAGGATCTGAGTCCGTGCCATACTTCCCAAATAATGTTCATTCTTCGAAAAAAAGTGGACTTACCATTATAGATTGGCCTGGGAATTCTCCTGACCTAAACCCAATCGAGAATCTATGGGCTATAATTAAACGTAGAATCGAGAAAATCGACTGTTCGACGATGCAGAAGATGATTTATGCTGTTATCAATGCCTGGTACCATAACGAAGAACTGACAGAAATGCGTTCAAATTTGGTTGAATCTATGCCAGAGCGAGTGAAGCAGGTTCTAAAAGCAAAGGGAGGTCATATTTCATATTAAATGTACCATTTATCTTATCAATGACGTATTATTTTCAAATATAAACAACAATAATCAAATAATTGTATTATTTCACCACTGTACGAACTAATTTGTACACTACTGTATATATATATATATATATATATATATATATATATATATATATATATATATATATATATATACCGGGGGTCCCAGAAAAAAGTTAACCGTACTTTGAATTAGTATAACTCAAACACTATTGGAGTTTTGGGGGTATTGCAAAAGTGTTTTATTTAACAACTATTTATCTGTCGATTCTGGAAATTTCTTAAATTCCCTACTCTGATGTTGATACACTAATGGTTTAGTGGAGGCTATCAAAAATATGATTGCGCAAGGAGGTAAAATAATGAAATGAAGCCTAAGAATGCTAGGCCGCCGTGCACTTTCAAGAGAAGCGTAGGGAGCCTAGGTAGCCTAGGTAGCCTAGGCCACTGTGCCATTCTTCAAGCAAAGCCTAGGCCATTTTACAGTGGTTTTTCAGCCACGCTGTGGTATGGTCTCGTCATTATTGCTTACTAAGCAAATTAAAGCGTTTCTGGGTAAAAGTTTACCTCCATAGAACCTTTTTAATCATGCAGTTAACAAAAGATCAACGCGTATTTGTAGTCACAAACTTAATTAAGACTGGCAGGATTAAACAAGTACAAGATTCATTTGAACAACGTTTTCCAGGTAGGCACCTACCAAGCAAGCCCACAATTTGGAAAAATGTTCGCAAATACCAACATGAAGGAACATGCTTAAATTTAAATAAAGGTCGTTCGGGTCGTATGAGAACCATAAGAACAACAAAAAATATCGAAAATGTTCAGATGACGCTTCTTCAAAATCGACATGTATCAGTCAGAAAGAATGGTTTACAATCGTTAAAGTCATCATTTAACCGCATTAATAGACATGACTTAAAATGGCATCCCTATAATAGATGCAAGAAGCAGCTTCTTGAAACTGATGTTCCTCGTCGTAGACAATTTGTCGAATGGGTTTTCTCCATAAACATGCTCGTTTCTTGGAAACATTGTGATTGGTGACGAGGTAGCCCTTTTCATGAATGGAAAGGTAATTAGCCATAATATTCGGCAATATGCACCGCTGCCCTCCTCCCCGCCCCCACCCACCCCAGCATTCAACTTTGACGCACGTATTTGTCATCAGAAAGTGTCTCTTCGGACCGGAATATGCGGGAATGGCTATCTTGTCGGCCCATTGTTTTACGAGAATAACTTGAATGGTGCTGCCTACCTGACCACCATGATCAACGAAAGGATCTTCCGGGAACTCCGCCAGATTTATGTCAATTAATTCAATAGACTTTGGTGGATTCAGGACGACGCACCAGCTTATAGACAGCTTGCTGTAAGAACAAAACTAAGAGAAACGTTTGATAACCACATTGGCGCGCTAAATCATGCAATTGAATGGCCCCCAAGATCCCCTGACTTAACACCGTGCGATTATTTCTTATGGCAATATCTAAAGAATAAAGTGTATTCTACTCTACCACAAAGCATGAACCAGTTAAGAGATAGTATCACACGTGAAGTCAATATACTTAAGGAAAATCACAAGTTAATCCTAAAAGTTGTTCAATCAATGCCATCAAAGGCGCAACTGTGCTCGTAAAGATATGGAGGACATGTGGAAGGAAACGGTGCTTAGAAAATTAAAAAATGAATTTGTATTACTCATATGAAGAGGTGTTTTTGTTAAAAATGGATTTAAATATATTTGTTGATTTTAAACTTCGAAGTTTCCTTATTTTACTTCTTTGCGCAAACATAATTTTGATCACCTCCACTAAACCCATTAGTGCATCAATATCGTAAAAGGGAATTTAATGAAATTACCAGAATCGATAGATAAATAGTTGGTAAATTTGTTTTGTTTTGCAGTTTTGCAGGACTCAAAAATCTCTAATAGGTTTTGAGTTATACAAATTCAAAGTACGGTTAACTTTTTTCTGGTACACCTTGTATTTATATAACCTGTTAAAGACCAGGTTGTATTTTTACTTTACTAATTTTATTTTCTAACTGAGTTTTTGATATCTTGCTCAAGATTAAAAATCAGCTGAGGAAGATCCATTTTATTTGGTCGTATTTAAAAACTAATTGAAATTTTGGCCGTGAGCTTTCACCTTTCTTCGGGCATCACGAGACGAAAGTCTTCGTTATAGTTGAGACGATATTGATGGAGAGTTTCCATTCGCTTTGCCTCCTTTAGCGGTGAGGTAGTTGTATGGTGGGCGAGAGCCACAAAGAATGAAGTTCATTTTCGTTCGTTGATGCTTTTATAGGACGGAGTCATACTACGGTTCACTTTTAGCGGAAAAGGCGCAGTACTCGCTCCGAGCTGGTGCGTTGTATGTTAAGGTTTGGGCCAATCTCTTTAATGAGAAGAGCCTCCAGGATCTTCAGCCGGCGAAAATTCGAGTTTTTTTTCTGAGGATGATAGTGTCTTCAACTAGAATTGTTCTTTTAATTTGTTCATTGTGCTGTTCAGTGCAGTGTGTTTTGAGTCCTCCTTCTTACAAGTGCATCGTTAGGCGCCGGCTGAGGATAGTCGTGGTCATACCTATATGGTGTGCAAATTCGAATGCCCCCATGAGGACTACAAGTTGGAATACAGATGAACATAAAAGAAATAATTCGAAAATGATACGAAAAGCAGAGTTAAGGTTAATGTAACTAAGATGTGGCAATGACATGGGGTCACTATGGATGTAAACCATATTTGCGAACATTAATTCCTAAAACCGTTGGTATAGACGCAATATGAAGAAATTAAAGCTGTTTAAATTTCTTGGGAAATTGGCGCACACCCGAAATAGAATATTAATGAAAACACCACTCAACAGTTTAACTTAAAATACGCGAAAACACAAAGGAAATCCATTATAATGGAATATAAAACAAACGGAAAACACACTTTAATTAGACGAAGTTCTCTCATCAACTAAACGTGCGTTTATTTTATGGAATTTCCGCGACAGGCAAGAATGGGACCGGGCGCTCGTATCGACAAAAGACACGTTCACAACTCCGGAAGAAAATTAGAAGGAGCAAAGGAATTAAAATAGAAGTTTCGCCCCTTACAACAGTAAATACTGATTCAAAGTTTTTCCCACAAAATTACTGAACTAATAATGTCGAAAATATGAAATGAATTGCAATTGAAGCAAGCCAAAGTCATACCGAATTAATTAAAGATCAACATCGAATACTTAAATACAATGGAGTATTTAAATACATATTTAATACAGGAACCTAAAATGGAAATGCTGGTAGGGTTGAATTCAAGAGCGACTGATGTATTTTTCACGTTAAGTAGCTGGGTTTTTGTATTCTCTAAGCAATACTTTTCTCAGAAGACGTAAGGCGAGAATGAAGACTTCCAAGTGTCATTTCTTTATTAGCTAAGACGTATTTCAATCCTGCACCAGAGTGCAATGCAGTAAAACTCTCTTTCTTTCTCTATCTCTCTCTCGAGAAAATAAAACCACCACCGCAATTCTTTTGCGTGATAACGATCGCAGGCTACTACTTATAACCAAAGCCATCATCATAGCAACGAAAACCAATATATAAACATTCAAATCAAACCCGAAATCCCATTAGTTACTACTCGAAGTCTTAACATCCACAACACTACTCTATAACTTGCCTTTCCCTTCACTCTGTATACTTTACCGTTCTTGCCATTGGAGGTGCATTGTGTATTCCATTTAAAATTTAATAGAATTTTTATGTGAGAAGTCGAAGAATCTTTTAAAAGAAACTTTTGAATCAGAGCCTAGTCAAAGCACCAGGGATTTGGCGCAAAATTTGAATGTGTCATATTTTATGTTCACGAACGTTACTGCAGACGTTTAGTACCAGAAACCTAATCTTGTAAAACTAAGCATTACATAGACAGTGACCAAGCTTGGTAAATAACAAAGATGTTATTCTTCCCCATGGCAATGCAACGAAGACAAACCCAGGAGAAGATAAGATTGTTAGGATCGGATATTCTTCCACATCACACATACTCACCGGATTGAGCACTTACGGAATAACACTTATTTCGATTATTAGAACATTACATAAATGACAGAACATTTAGTAATGAGGTCATTGAAAATGGTCTTTCAAGTGTTTTTTCGCCATTTCTTTTATATATTTAAAAAAAAAAACAGGAATCGAAAATTTGCCTTTTGGGGGCGGCAGTAATTGATAATGATTACTTACATTATTGATAAATAGGTTAATTAAATTTCACTTGCATTTGATTTGGTTCCTGTTTTGAAAAGACGTAATTACTTTCCGATCGCTTTAATACAGTGGTTTTCAATCTGGTTGTCACGATATTTTGAATGTAAATAATAAAATTGATAAACAAATGTTATACCCGTATTCCCCAATGAAATTGGTCAACGATGTGAGAAAGCAACGCATTTAGTGCATATGATATTTCCACTTGACCATATATTTTTTCTATTAAAGTAAAATACAGAAAACGATCGCTTTGAATGCATTATTTTAAACTGTTTAAATCTCACTTTAACCCTTTTTACCTGATTCAGGGATCGATTATTTAAATCACTATCGCCAGGTGATTTTGTTTGGGTAAATCACGAATATATCGTCCGTCCCTTTCTGCGACTCTCCAGTTTCTGATAAATTTCAATCTTACGTTAACTACACTGTTGGTTCCGTAGGGATTGAATGCAAACAGGATTGGGCCGAAACTGACAACTCTAAAAGTTATAAACGGATTTTTTTATATCATTTTAATGGGGGCGTTCCTAAAATATTTGTCAACCTAACCTAATGAAATTTATGAAAGTATACTTAATATTTTTTTAGTTATATGGGTCTAAATCCGTTGTAACTCTTACGTAACGCTTGATAATTTTGTAACTTACTATAAATACTTCCTACTTTTTTTATTTAATATTTGTTGCTGTTACTATTTATATTTTTTCACATACTACAGTGTTTTTTTTCTTTACAGGAGACAGCTAAAATCCTAGAGAATGCAAAAATTCCCCAGACAGTTTATGTCATATATGTAGATCAGTTACATTAAGACAATACAAGAGACGTTGACTAAACACGAGAAGAACCTTTATAAGCTTTACTTTGGATGTAGAGTGGGTGACCAGGACAAACGTTGGGCACCTCACATATGTTGTGTCAGGTGTACAATTTCCCTTTCTCCCTGGCTGAATGTCAAAGGGCCTGGCCTCATGTTTGGCGGACCAATCGTCTGGAGGGAGCCAAAGGACCATTTAACGATTGCTACTTCTGCTTAACAGATATTAAAGGTGGGCATTCAATGTGTTTTCTTTCCTGGTCTTTAATATATTTTCAAGCGATGTATCAATTAAAAAGATAAAAATACATACTATGTTGTACTTCCACTATTTCTGCAAGGGATCACAGCCAGTAATATCCATTTTTAGTCTAACTTTATTTAATTTCACTGAAGGTTACAGCAGAAAAGTCAAGAAATCTATCATGTATCCCGATCTTCAGTCTGCTATTCACCTAGTTCGAATTCAAGTGCTATTCCTGTACCATAGCCTCCTTCTGAACTACCAAACGATGACACGAGCAACTCAGACGATTCAGCCACAGTTTGAATTTGTCAAGAAACCACACTCCATCACCCAACCGGAACTCAATAATCTAGTTCGTGATCTAACACTTACTAAGCACCAGAGTGAACTCCTGGCCTCAGATCTGCAACAATGGAACCTGTTGGACAAACATGCTTAAATTAGAGTATTTAAGAAGCGTTATGCAGCTCTACAGGAATTCTTCACTTTTGAAAACAACTTGACTTATTGTAATGATATCAGACGCCTGTTCAATTCCCTTGAGCTAACCTATGAACCAAATGAGTAGCGTTTGTTCATAGATCTATCCCTTTACAGGATAAAAGCGGCTCTGTTACACATTGGGAACATCATGCATCAGTTCCAGGTGCTCACTCAGTCATTTTAAGCGAGACATATGAAACCTTGCTTTTATTCTAGACTGCATAAGTTACAAGAAGCATGAGTGGCTAATTTGTGCGAAATTAAAAGTACTCGTAGTAACCATACTTAATGGGCTATAAACTGAATACACCAAGCTTATGTGCTTCCTCTGCAAGTGGGACAGTAGGGCCAGATCAGAACATTATGTACGCTCAGAATGGTCATTTCAGGAAATTATGACGCCTGGATGCCATAATGTAATTCATGTGCCATTAGTTAAGAACGAGAAAATCATTCTGCCACCACTGCATATAAAACGAGACCTAATGAAACAATTTACAAAAGCACTGAAACATAATAAGCCATGTTTTCAGTACCTCAAAGCGATCTTTCCTAAAATAAGTGATGCCGAGATGAAAGAAGGCATATTCGTAGGCCCTCAGATTCGTTAACTTATAGCTGATGAAGACTTCGAGGCGACAATGGATAAAACTGAGCTAGCAGCCTGGCATGCATTTAAGGATGTATGCAAAGGACTTCTGGGAAAGCACTAAGGGGCTCAGCGGGATCGTATAGTGGAGAGCCTAATCAAGTGATACAAAAATCTCGGATGCACAATGTCATTGAAGATACACTTTCTTCATTGCCATCTGTCCTTTTTTCAAGAGAATAGAGGAGATGTGAGTGATAGAAAAAGAGAGAGAATCCATCAAAATATAGCGTCAATGGAAAACAGGTATGAGGGAAAATGGAGCTCTGCTATGCTGGCTAACTTCTGCTGCAACCTGAAGCGTGACACACCTGAGACGTCTTACAAACGAAGAAGTAAATTTTTAAATGTAGGTTAATACATTATATCAAGCTGACAAACATGCTGATTCATTATATAGTCATCAATTAATTACAAGGGACACATTTAATCTGACTTTGGGAGCAAAATACATTTATCGTATCGTGGGAATCGGTATCAATTGCATAATTATTAAATCTGCAATTTACAAAAAAATGTTGCGTGATGAAAAATTTTTGTCATCAAATACGAATTCAGAACACTCAACTTCCTAATAAAATTCACATGAAATCTGTTTTTTTCGTGACACTAAAATTCGTTGTAAGTGTAATTAGATCAAGTGTTTGGAATGTTCCGTTATTTAATGCATTTAGAAATTCTGTCTACCGCAGAATAAATAGCACACACTTCGACACAATTTTCGTAGTGGGGTATGAATGGTCCTTGTTTTTCCAGCAGACTAAATTATTCAGTCCCCCCCTTCCACCCCAGAAAACTGGAGAGACCACGGCGCCCAATCGATCTGTGAGGAGAGTGTCCAATCGCGCTCAACGATAATATAATGGGGTGGTTGCTTGTCCTGTTGGGATCGCATCTTACGATTGTGTGGTCAGTTTTCCGCTGTCGCCCGTCACAATTCCTTAAAAAAAAACCCCAGACCAACCATACCAGAGGCACATATCTCAATACAAACATGACACCGATTGTGTTAACTTCCTTCTTCTTCTTAGGTGGGTATTTTTACTTGCTTAATAGACAGAATTATGTGGGTTTTCTTGACCAATTAATTATAAGAATGCTTCATCACTCCAGGTAAGATGGTGGCCTGGGCAAAAGAGTTAAGGAAAGATCTCATACAATATCACGCGATGGTCAAGATAGATCATCTTGGTTAAATTGACAGTAGAAATATAAAGTGAGGAATATAGTGGTAGGAGATTTTTAGTAGGAGAAAATTTAGTGGTGAAAATTGAGGGGGGGGGGGATAGGAAAGTGAAAATGAAAGTAGAATGATTTTTTTTCATTGTGGTAGCCCATCTAGCGACTGCCTACTTGGGCATAAGTCGCAGTACACAACAGCCTACTATTAGGCTATATAAAAAAAAAACAAATAACAAAAAAAACAACAAATAACGATAACTAAATAACACATAACAACGATAAAAAATTAAAAAGGCTAACAAAAAATAACAACAGCGAGAAAAAGCAAAAAAGAAAGAAGGAACCATGCTCCGGCGTTGGGGCTAGTGCCCCCCTCCTGGAGCAGGAACATGCGACTTACAAAAAGAAACACAAAAAAGGTCAAATAAAGAGGAGGAGGCCAGCGTCCTCCAAAACTCGTAAAGTCCACAGCAACCCCGCTCGTCCCTGTACTGGGACAGGTAAGGAGCGCGGAGATCACTCAGACTGGGACATTCAACAAGAATGTGCCGAATGGTCGGGGGAACAACGCAGTCTTCACAGTATGGCGCAGACGAGCGCTCCATCACATAGCGCTTCGTCCTGCGAGTGTGTGCAATTCGGAGACGACAGAAAACAACCTGAAGCCGTCACGGCATTGGTGGGTAGGTCCATTGGAACTGTAGCGGCGCAATGTCGCGCAACTTTAAGTTCCCCTCGACCGTCTCCCATCTCCTTTGCCAAGGAGTTCGGAGAGCTACCCGTATGCCTGCCAGGTAATCGGTATGAGAAAGAGTGAAACGCTGGTCTGGTTGCCCAGTCTTCGCGGACTCTTTGGTGCCCTAATCGCGCGCTCATTCCCCGCAATTCCTTACATGTCCAGGAACCCAGCAGAAGATAATCTCGACATCCGCCCGGCTCGCCAAAACCGTGGCGTCACGGATATTCCGAAACAAGGGGTGCGGAGGTTCCAATGCCCGGAGAGCACTCGGGGCGCTTTGTGAGTCGCTATAAATCACAATCTGGTCTCCAACCCGGGTACATCGCGTTATCTCCCGTATTGAGCTGTGTATTGCAACCAGCTCGGCCGTGAAGACAGACGCAGCGCCTGGTAGAGCCCCGCTGACTTCAAACAGAGGGGATACGACGTGGAAGCCGCCCCCCTTTTGGGACTTGGAGCCATCCATATACACTGACACGGTTCCAGCGTGACACGAAGTGTGCTCCCAAAAGGCAGAACGCAATACTCCCGGCGCTGCAGAATCTTTGGGACTAGAGGCGTGGCGACAAATGGTGAAAAGTGGTACTCTGCAGGGTGGCGTCTTTGGCAGAACCAGGGGCGCTACCGGCTCGAGAGCTATACTTAGCTCTCGAAGGAGGGTCCTAGCCCTAAACCCAAAGGGCTTAGGGTATGACTGGCGTCTCTCGGCGGCATAGACAGCGTCGAGATCAGCTGCGAAGAGAGTGAGAACTGTTGGCGACTGAGAAAGGCGCCGGGCTCGCGCGTACAAGCGAATAATGCACCTTGCACGGCGGAGAGCGAGTGATATCTCCCCAACATCGAAAAGTAGGCTCTTAATTGGGGAAGTGCAAAAGAAACCGGTCGCCATGCGAAGGAGGGTGTGGTGGATCGAGTCCACCTTCCGCAATACACGCTCAGCTGCGGATGCATAAAATTTGTCTCCGTAGTCGAGCTTGAGATGAACAAAGGATCGATAAAAAAGTAAGGCAGTAGCCCTATCAGTGCGCCAGGCGCTGAACGTCACAGAACGAAGAATATCCATGGCGTGGGTACAAGAGACCCTAAAGCTGCGAATATGAGCCTCTCAAGTGAGGCGTCGGTTAAATACAAGACCAAGTAAACGGTGCGATTCAACCACTTCCAGGCGTACCCCATTAAGAAACAAGCCTGGGGCAGGGTCGAGCCATGGATGGCGGCAGAAGTGCACCACCTTACTCTTGGCCAAGGAAAACTGAAGCCTGTGCGCTTCGGCATAGCAAGAGACGCGGTTCAATGCCTGTTGGAGTCGACGCTCCAGAGTTGGCATCTGGGCCGCGCCAAAAGAGATCAAAAGGTCGTCCACGTAGAGCGTAGCGAGAACATCTTCCGGCAGCACCGAGGTGATGCCGTTGATGCTCAGGGCAAGGGTGTGACACTGAGGACACTTTCCTGCGGGACCCCTCTTCCTGCTCCATTGGGCCGGAGAGAACTCCCCCCACCCGTTCGCGGAATCAACAATCTCGCAAATAATTCAGATATAAACATTGGGAGGCGTCCCCTCGCCCCCATCGTGTGAAGAGTCTCCATGAAACAGTATCGCCATGCGGTATCATATGCCTTTTCCAGATCAAAAATCACTGTGGCTTAGTGCTATCTACGAAGGAAGGCCTCTTTGATGGCATTTTCTGGTCGGAGCAGAGCATCCGACGTGGAGTGTAACTTGCGGAAGCCGTAGTGCAGAAGACAGATGGCCTCCGCTGTACAGGAAAAAAGGCTAATCTAACATTTACCAATTTCCCCATCAACTTGCACACGCAGGAGGTTAGAGAGATATGGCGGAAACTGGCCGGGGTAGAGTGAGCTCTCCACGGTTTGCGAAAAGCGAGCACATTAGCGATTCGCCAGGAATCTGGTAGGATACCCTCTACCCAAATGCTGCTGAACAAATCTAACAGAAAGGCCATGCCTCGCTTACCCAAGTGTCGAAGCATTGCGTACGGGACATCGTCTGAACCAAGTGCGGCGTCCGCGCACGAAGCGACAGCGCAACGCAAACTCACCTAAAGTAAACCTGTCGTTGAAAGGTTCTCCGCCTCTGGAGGTAAAGTCCAGTCAGTGGCCTTCTGCGACATAACGAAGCACATTGAATGCTGGCGGAGGAGCATCCCGGCTAGATAATGGATTCTCCAGAAGCCTTTTGAATCGCTCCCACACCTCTGCTAGAGAGGTCTTTCCATTAAATGAAGACACATATGCCTGCCAAGAAGAGCGGCGGGCGTGCTATACCCCTTTCGGGGTATAGCAATTTTATATATATATATATAATATATATATTATATATATATATATATATATATATATATATATATATATATATATATATATATATATATATATACATATATATATATATATACAGGTGGGCTGCTGGGCCGCCCAGTACATGGATATTAAAAATCAAAGTGAACGAATACAGATTGGCCTTATAGACTGAGTTACGGCTAAGTGCAGTTTAGGTTATTTAAAGAGTATGACAAAAATAGTATTTAATAACGTAAAAAGGAAATATTAAATATTTACAAAGGCGGGTTTAAATGAAAATGTTTTGTCTGATGAAAGATGACACTCGTTCTCGGTCGAAGGGACAAATCAAAGGGATTATAGCGGGATAATGACCTGACTGGGATCAAAGTCTTTAAAGGGGCTACATTAAGCCGAAATATACACACAGATTATTGATAGGGGATGACCGGCTTATAATAAGATCCGACGGTAACGGCGGCTTGCAATACGGAAGCTTGATGCGTCGATGCGTAAATCAATTCGGGGAGACGAGAAGTAAAAAAAAAAACAGGTTTTACCTCAGGGTTCTTGTGAGGGAGTACTTACGCGAATCCACGAAAGAACGGCCGTTGCAGGGAGCTTGCCAATCGTCTGGGGCAGAGTTTAACGGCGGGGAGTTCTAGCCTTCAGGGCTCAAAATAAATCAAGGAGTACAGTTAGTGGGTACTGACTTGATCCAGCCAAACCTTATGTTAAATAGTGATTTACGAGGCGGAGAAATAGCCTCAGGCCACGGCGCGCTCTCCTTAGACAAACATAAAGCTCGGATGATAGCCGGCTTCCTGCTGAGAAATTCGAAATAAGAAGGCCCGTGGAATATTCTTTCGAGTTCTTTCTCGCTTCGAAGGTAGGGGTTGAGAGATTAAATCGACTCAAGCGTGGGGGATATGTCTCCTCGAGTAAACACAGCTGTGCTCAATAAAGCCACGTTGACCCGATTACAGCCTTGTTCAACTTTATTCAACACGCTCTTTGTTTCCAGTTTAAGGCTACGTGTGTTTCTGAGGGTCCAAGGTTAACCTCAAGGGTTTATTCTTCCACAACACCGGAACCTAGCCCTAGCTCGACGAAATTCACCGACAGTGAAGTCCTTCGGGGGGTGGGGGGCTTATAGTGGATGTAGGCATAACACTTTTGTTTGAAAGCCGCCTCAAACTCGGATGATCACCACGGGAGCGGTCGGCGTGAAAACGGCCAGACGTTCTAGGAATAGTAGTTAGGCCCACGGCGATGAGGTTGCCGGAGAAAAGCTTAACTGCCTCATCTACGAACCTAAACTCTTCGACTGGGATAGAAAAATCAGTCATTTCCTGAAATGCGGACCACCGCGCACGCAATTTCATTGAAAGAATATGCCCTCCAGGCCTAGCTCGGATGAAATACGGGGGCCCTCTCCAAAGAGTAAACCCTCACGGGAATGGCCGTACGCTTTCCGGAGGCAGAACTCCGGACAATGCGCTGAAGGCACTGTCACCTTTGAGGACTTATCGGGGAAGGTTGGGCTTACCATGCGAGTCTTTTCCTTCCTCCGCCTCAAAACCTTAGGCGAGCGAGGCGGTTTCGGAGGCGGGGCCCCTCTCTTTTGGAAGATCCACCGTCTCCAAGCCACCCAGACTACCACTTGGTGGGCGAAGGAGCCAAGGCTCTTTTAGTGCTGTCCTTTCGGGGGCCAGGTTTTGGAACCCCGGAAGATGGCCTCACGACCATCTGCAGGGGTGTTAAATCCTGTGAGTCTAACGACTCGGTGGAAGTGCGCGGCTGTTTCGCCTTACAAGAAACGGTCCCGCTGGGGAAAGAGATGGTAGCTCTGCTTTTACCTGGGGCTGGGTGTGAACCTTTTGTTCCATCAGCTTTACCAGGGGAGTGCCCAGGGTGGGTACAACCCACAGAAGGGTTCCGAATGGGCTCGGAGACGATCGTGCTCGTAGGCCTGGAGGGGCCAGGAGCAGAGGGTGTATTTCTTAACATTGAGGCATAGGACGTCCCAGGAAGCACCGGGCGCGCCAGAACCAAGTCCTTATCCTCGCGAAATGAGAGCCGATCCGTGGCCTGAACGACCAGGATTTCCTTCTCAAGGAGACACGCACCACATTGCTTCGAAGAAGCAGGGTGCAGCTCTCTGCAATTGACCACACACGATTTGGACTTATCGTGTGCGGCCTTGGAACAACTTGCACAGACTTCGGGTAACCCCGACTTTTCGCGTATACAGGAGCGATTAGTATGGCCTAAACGGTGACAGTAGTAGCACCTCCGCGGCAGTGGCACGAATGCCTTCACGCGGTAACGATACCAACCTTCACGTATCGACTCAGGAAGCTGGGTCACAGTCGAACGTGACGAAGAGTGTAGGGGTGGGTCTCGAGGCCCCTCTATGTTTTCTCATCACAAGTTTGACCTTGACCGCCCCATCGTAGGCTAGCTTGAAGGTGATGTCCTCTATGCAGTAGTCCACGAGTTTTCTTGCATAAACTACTCCTTTCACGAAGTTCATACTAGAGTGCGGCGTCACACTCACCCGCGTGCCATCAAGTGTCCGAAGGGCACTAATCATGGCCGCCTCGGAGGGATTCGACGCATTCGCCAAAAGGCCCCCGTGTGATCAAGGTGTCACCTTCGGCTCTCTACCAATCACACTAGTTAGAGCTCTCCTCTGATGGATCATGTTTTTCTTTGGCAACATGTTGACAAGAGTGGAGCGAATAAAAAGGAAGCTTTCGAATCTAGCAGGCTCGAAAACGCCAAAACGCCTCTAAATGAGGGGACCTGACGTAATCGAGGCTCCTCTCTGCGCAGTTCTGGTCTTTGTCGGGGACTTCCCACCCGAGGGAGCAGCGGGGCCGGATGTGCCGATATTGGCTTGGTCGCTTAACGAAACGCCAGCAGACCCGTCTGTCACCGTGGCTCCCACGGAGGGAGAGGAGCCCCGAGTCTTTTTAGTTTTTTTTATGAGAGGAGGGCGGGGAATGAACCCGCTTGTCTCCTCCACCGGTAGTAGCCCCTCGGCCATATGGACTGGCTCCAGCAAGATCCTTCTCTGAAATGGAGAAAGTCTTGGCTATCATACGGGCACCAGCTGGTGGAGGAGATCCCTCCTCTCCTTTTAAGGCCTCGGGGGCCCAAGCTGCCTGAGGAGGTCCTTGCACAGGGGTGAACTTGGGTTCAGTGCTTTACACCGAACCCAGGTTCGACCCCATGGAACGTCCTACCATCTGAGGCTGGGTCACCTCAGGGACTAAGTTCATCTCAATGGAGGCCTCTATTTAGCCATCCTCCCTAAGACATCACAGATCCCATTCGAGGTTCTTTTTTATCTTCTAATTCCAGCGAACTGGCATCCGTTAAGGAAGAGAGCGGTGGAAGGTACACTAACCCCCTGCAAACTTGTGCTCGCTGCCTCAGTGTGTCTGGTTCGAATCGATTCCCTGCACGGATTTTTTCGAAAAAAGGTAATACAAAATATTACTGCAAGGAAAAATTATTCCATTTTCTCTTTCAATGTGGTTTAATGGATTCATTTTCATCATTCTCTCGCGCTACCTTGAGAGATATATACATTTGTATATCTGCTACGCGTTTACCTATTCCTCATTTATTCTTTGAATTCCCAATTAATTTTCTATTTCTTTCATAGTCTCCGTTCGAGCTTGCGAAATTGTTCCTTAAAAGCTATTCTATTCAGAAAATTTTTGGGTTCTCTGCGTAGCGTAGTGTACTAACGGCATACTTTTAACTGTGATCAAAGCGGTACTCGCTGCCTCAGTGTGTCTGGTTCGAATCGCTTCCCTGCACGGAATTTTGCGAAAAAAGGTAATAAAAATATTACTGCGAGGAAAAATTATTCCGTTTTCCTCTTTCAATGTGGCTTAATGGATTCATTTTAATCATTCTCTCGCGCTACTTTGATATATATATATATATATATATATATATATATATATATATATATATATATATATATATATATATATATATATATACAAAAGGCATTCAAGCTTTTATAGCAGAGGGTTGTTTGGTCCCTACTGCTGGTAAGTCTTTATAATATGTTTTTTAGACCCGGATTTTGCGTTGTTTTGGTTCTTGTTTATATTGTTTTTGTGTTTTGAAAACCTTGTAGCGAGTTTGTCACGTTTGGGGAATTAAAACTGAACTAATTTTAAAGGAGAAAAAAGCGGCTAAATGTTGGCTTTATTTACGTTTTTCGTGATCGGAATTTTACGTGAACATTGGATTTATGTCGATGTTGATGAGCAGTCTGCTACTTGTAACTGATTTTGCGTGTGTTACGTCATTAAAGTCTATGTGTTCGACTACAAACTCCTGAGGGAGGCGCCGGTATACGGTGTCGCAGATCTTATTTGATCTTTTGGGGGTTAACCCCAGTTCACCGTGGAGCTCACTCTGCCTTCTCCTCTCTCTCCTTCAGGTCCTTGTTATAATAAGGAGAATAGCCTTACTCTGAACCCTTTTGCAGTTTAAGGACTTGGGTCTTGGGACTCGTGTTTATAGGTACCGAATGGTACAGGAGTTTGGATCGGATGCAGTCATTGTAGATCTTACGTTTGTTGGAGGAACTCAGGTTTAAGAATCGATAGAATTCACTCAAGTCCCTCCGTGCATTCGCCGTGATCCTTGTCACATGACTACCATATCCACCAGTCGTAATCCGGAGTCTCAGAACCGTGCCCTCCGTGCGGTATGGGTTTCGTACCTTCCTCCTCCCCATGGATGTCTGCGAGGGTTCGTTGGAATAGTGAATTACCTGGAACTTTGGGGCATTGGTGGATATCTTCCATCTCCTCTAGAAAGAGTTGATGTTTTTAATTTCCAGCGCCGCACTCAGTGTCATATAATTCTCATTCCGATAAGGTATCGTACAGATCATCGTGATGTCGTACGAAAATTGGACGTATAATAAGCCTTCTGTCAGAGGTTGGGGAAGGTCGATTGTATAGATGTTATAGAACAGGGGACTTATACACCCACCTTGTAGCACCTCCGCTTCGAGCACGAACTAAGGGCCGTTGAAGCCTTTAATTTGCACATACACTCTCTTTTCCATTACGTAATCGCAGAGTATCCTTTCAAGTATGGAGTCGAGGCCCAGTTGTATAATTTTTTATTGCAGGCCTCTTCTTTATACTTTATCAAAGGCCTATTTGACGTTTCGGAGTACCAGATTTGCGTGGCGTCCTTCAGTTTTTACTTTTGCTAACTTCTCGGTTATCACGACTAGATCCGTGTCCGTTCTTTGCTTCCTTTGAAAGCCATGTGGTTATTTTCGAGGAAGGAGTTAGCCCTGTTGGCCATTATCTTCTCAAAGATTTTGCCTATAAATTCTAAGAGAGATATATGTAGGCTGGAAGTAAGCTGGAGTGTTCGGTGGCTTACCGGCTTTGGGAATGAATATCATTTTTGCTACCTTCCAGTGGTCAGGGAAGAGGCCCACGTTCGGGCACGCATTCATGACATTCATAAGCCCCATTAGGATGTTAGGTGGAGCTCTTATGAAATTCTCCCTGGTCAGTCCTGTACGCCCAGATGCTCGTCGACGAAAGGATTTTAAAGTTTCCGAGAGTTCCTTGGCAGTAATTAAACCGCCGTATCCAGCCATATTTCTTTCCTGTGACACATAATGATGAGGATAGGTTCTGTGAATCTGGTCATTTAGTTCGTCCATGAATCTGTCTTCGAAGTCTAAATCAAAGTTATCATTCTCCTCTGGGGATAACTTAATAATAGATGCCCAGAAGAGTCAACAAGGAGTAACAACAAGGAGTAACAACAAGGAAAGAAGGTACCCTAGGATACCTTACGGTCCATTCAAGGAGGGTACCTTTGGACTAGCAATCGAGCGGGCATATGGCTGCTCAATTGTTTTGCGTCCCTAAACGGCCACTTGTCAAGACCTTGTCTAGTCTTGACTTGAACTGGTCAACAGATTCACTGTTGACAACTTTCACTGGAAGTGCGTTCCACTTACCACAGATACTGTAAGTGAAAAAATTTCCACACAGATTGCGGTTGTAACGCTTCAGTTCAAGTTTGAAGCCGTGATTGCGCGTTCTGTTCTCACTCAGTGTGAAAATATCCCGGTAGTCAACATTGTCGAACCCTCGAAGTATTTTGAAAACTTCGATGAGCTGACCACGCAGTCTACAGGTTTCCAGCGAGAACAGATCTAATTCCCTTAGTCTATCCTCCTAACTTTTATGTCGGATAGAGGTAATCAGCTTGGTTGCCATGGCTTGTACGCGTTCCAATCTCGCGATGTCCTTTCGCAATGAAGGACTCCAAAATTGTACGGCATACTCCAGGTATCGTCGGCAAATTTGGAAATCTTGGCAACCATGTCACCGTCCATATCGTTGACGTAGATGATGAATAGTAGTGGTCCCAGGACAGAACCTTGAGGCACCCCGCTAGTAACGGGCACCCACTCAGAAGCCTGTCCATTTACCACCACCCGTTGCCCTCTGCCACTTAGCCAGTTCTCGATCCAGCCGGCTACCTTTCCGTCTATGATCAACGCTCGCACTTTCCGGAGAAGGCGGCGGTGTGGTACCTTATCAAAGGCTTTCTGAAAGTCTAAGTACACCACATCCCCTGCCGTGTCCCGATCGTGTTCACTGAAAACGAAGTGAAAGAATTCCACAAGGTTCGTCAGGCATGACCGTTGCCTTTGGAAGCCGTGCTGGGAACTCCTTAGTAGCAGGTTTGACTCTAAATGCCAAGTCATTTTGTCCACTATCATGATTTCCATTAGTTTACCGACTATCGAAGTCAGACTGATAGGACGGTAGTTCGACGGTTGGCTACGGTCTCCTTTCTTGAAGATAGGAGTCACCTCCGCCTCACGCTAGTCTCTAGGAACGCATTCGGTCCGGATTGACATGTTGAAGATTGCGCTCAGGTGTCGTGACACTTGATCGCGCACTTCTTTCAACACTTTAGGTAGAAACCCATCCGGGCCAGGTGACTTATTCGTCATTAGGTCAGTGATCTTCTTTTTGATTTCTCCTTTGGTGAAGTCCATATCCTCCAGCTTTTCCCCCGAATAGAAATCTGTCGGGTGGGGAATGGGACTACACTCTTCAGTAAGCACTGAAGAGAAGTAGTCGTTGAGGAGGTTAGCATTTTCTGCATCTGAATGCTTTAATGTCCCCTCCTCATTCCTCAAAGGGCCAATCGTTCGACGGATTGGTTTACGGCTGTTTACATATACAAAGAACTCCTTGGGATTCTCTTTACAGAGACTCGCCACTCGGAGTTCCTCAGACCGCTTAGCCGCCATTTTGCTGGACTTTACTCTCCTGGCTAGCCTTCGGTATTCGTCAAAGTCACCCGAGATCTTCGATTGCCGGTACACAGTTCTCTTCTCCCTAAGCAGTTGGCCGATTTCTCGATTAAACCACTTTAGTTGAACAGAAGACCGACGGGGGCAATTCAGAGGTATGAAACGCGACTGAAGACTCATGAATGTGGTTTTGAAACTATTCCACGAGTCTTCAACAGCATCGCACACTTCTAGCCTCGCGTCAGTCAGTCCAGTACGAAGGCTTGCAAAGTCTGCTCTTCTCAAGTCAAGCTTCCTTGATTGACTGGCAACAGACCTCACCTTCGGGATCTTGACGGTAAGTCTAACTAGCTGGTGATCACTGCCACTGAGCTCTTCGCCCACAGAGAGATCCTCAACGATATCATCCTCAGAGGTGAAGACCAAGTCGAGGATATTGTCTCCTCTCGTCGGTTTTCTGACCCATTGAGTGAGGAACTCGTTGTTGGCGAACTCCAGGAGTAGTGCACTCTTACCACAGGCTGCTCTGGTTTCCCAGTCAACTTGTCTGTTGAAGTCGCCCATAACGATGCACACTCTGCCTTGAACAAGCTCACCCAGCAGCTGGTACAGTTCCCTGTCCTTCTCAACAGGTTGGGAAGGGGGTCTGTAAAGCAGCAGGGTCCTTATCTGACAGGACCGATCTCTAGGTCAACGCCTAGGAGCTCGTGGTCGGATATAACGTTGGAGTTCGTAGATTCGATTGTGTCCTTGACATACAACATTACACCACCACCCTCTCTTTCTGGCCTATCTTTGTGAAAGAGTTGGTAGCCAGGAACCGTGAATTCGCCTTCAAAGTCTCGGTTTGAGTTTTTTATCCACGATTCTGTTATGGCTACCATTTCGGGTTCTTCCGTCACTACGAGGCCACGGAGCTCAGGAAACTTGTTCCTGATTGATCTCGCATTGAACAGTAGAACTTTCAGGGAGTCCCCTAATGTATGCCCCCCTATACTCTTCCGTTTCCCGGCTTCTTGGTTGTCACGGTGGCACCATTTTTGACAACCTCCGAAAAGGTTGTTTGGGAAGTAAATCGGGCGTAGTGGCGTACGTCCGCGTTCCCAATGGACCGGACACTCCTTTGGGTGCACTCCTTGCCCTTTAATTTCTGTGTTGTCTCACGTGAGTTTTATTGACATCTGTGTCTGTCCTTCTTTCAGTCTTTCACAGTCTGCCGGAATGTACGTGATTTATTTTCTAAGTCAAGTCTGTCTATTAAATTGTCCCAAAGTACATTCTTGCGGTCCCTAATAAGGCTCATTAGTTCGTCGCGTATTTGTCGTGTTCGTCTGTGCTGAATGATGTTGGGGGGCAGTGAGGTTCACTTCATTGATCCGTTCCCTGTATTCCCTCGCGAAAGATCTCATTCTAGGGGTTCATAGGGAAAACAATGCTTTGTATAAGTGCGGTGTCTCACTATTTCGTAAACCATTATGAGTTTGAAAATGTTAAGACAACCAAAGTACTAACTCTGATCAATCTTTCTTTTTCCACAGCATATTATAGCCGTCTTCCCTTGAAGTCCTTTTCCTTTCCCACGATTACCGAGGCACCTTAGGCAACCCAGCATTAAAGCGAATTGGTTAGAGGACAAGGGTATGATTTCTGCCTACGACCCGTTGATACTCGTCACGTTACCCTCTACTAGACGCCATCTCTCACTCGCCGCCACGATTAACGGGTGTCTTCGAGGAGCGCAATAGCATCGATGACGCCCCACTCTCTTTCCAAATACTTTGTACCTAACGCTCCCACAAGCCGGGATGACTAACCTATAAACTGCTAATCCCGCATCTATAGACTGGTAATCCAGCAGACCCATAAACTGGTAACTTCGTAGCATCGAGCCCCCCCCTCCCCTAGAGTAATACCTCTCTTTTGGGAAAAGTCCGAATGGACAGTGTTCAAATGCCGGGAGATTTTGTGTGTTTTCTAAGCTGGTGGGATCTGTGCAAGCGCAGTTCCATATTTGCACGCCAAACTAAATCATTGTTGTCTTTGCGTTAACTCAAGGAACTTTATTAGCGTTTTAAAAAGAAACAGAAATATAATAATTTTGGTTGAATAATTACAACAATCTGTGTAAACACTATATTTAATAATTACAATCAAATTTCCGCTATGTATTTAATTTAAATCGAAGTTAATCGATGATTTAAAGGGTGAATTTTTGTTTTGAGCACGGAAATAAGAGATATGGTGGCAAGCGGTAACTATTGAAGGGATATTTTCCAGACGCCACCATGTCCATTAAGACGGATCAAAGTTAGCAGTAAATAGAACAGTGTTATTGGTGAAAATTTATTGATTTCACTATTGGATCATGTTATTTAAGTCATGGCAATTATGTGCCGCCAAGGCTTCGGCGGCACACCTCCACTCGATGATCAAATTTTTTATGACGTCTCTGAATAGTTGCTCCTCGATCTCACCAATATGCCTTATTATCCCATCCTTCAGCTATTGAATTGTTGTTGGCTTGTTGGCATAGACCTTACTTTTGAGATGACCCCAAAGGAAGAAATCTAAAGGCGTCAAGTCACATGATCGTGGCCACCAATTGATCTCGCTGTTTCGAAAGATGATGCGACCTGGGAATTTCTCATTCAATAAAGCCATTGTTGCATTGGCTGTGTGACATGTGGCGCCGTCCTGTTGAAACCACAAATCTTCGACATCCATAGAATTCAATTCAGGCCATAAAAAGTTGGTAATCATGGCACGGTATCGCTCGCCTGTCATCGTAACAGAATTCTCGGCATCATTTTCGAAGAAATACGGCCCAAAGATTCCGCTAGCAAAAAATGCACACTAAACAGTGACCTTTTGTGGATGCAGTGGCTTTTCAACAATCTTCCTGAGATTTTCATCAGCCCAAATGCGACAATTCTGCTTATTAACGAATCCACCAAGATGAAAATGGGCTTCATCACTAAAGATGATTTTTGGCGAAAAATCATCATCGGCTTGTCTTTGCTCGTGCACCCAATTGACAAATGTACGGCGCTTCAAATGGTCAGCAGTCTTCAGTTCTTGTGTCAATTGAATTTTGTGAGTGCGTAGAGACAAATCTTTAGTCAAAATTCGATGTAACGTTGTCGTGGAGAGGTTCAATTCCTGCGCGGGATGACGAATAGAGGTGTCTGGATTTTCGGCCACATTCTCGCGCACTGTAGCAATGTTTTTAGCTGAACGGCGTAAATGAGCACGCAATGACGTTTTCATATCTGCGACCGACCCCGTTTGTTTGAATTTACGAACAATTTTTCCAATAGCACTCTCGGTTGGTCGATTATGTTGACCAAAAAAATCGCGAAGTGCTCGAAATGCGTTTCTGTTTGAACGTCCATTTTCGTAATAGGCTTCGATAACTTTAACACGTTGTTCGATTGTTAATCTTTCTTTGGTTGAAATTGCCAAAGACTGAAGTTGTTAAATCTGAAAGAAAAAGAAAATAATCATTAGACGCTTAAACTTAACTCACATTTAAAATCGGTCTAATTTATTGGAAAACCCGTTATAATGGCTTTGTTTTATTTTTGTAAAAAATAATATTTCTTTAATTAAAAATAAACCATATACAATTAACTAAATTCCCCAAATACTTCAATTTGAATGCATGAACCCTCTGAATTAAAACTCATTTTATCAAAGAAATATGAAAGAAAACTTTTTTAATTACTTATGTATAACTACATAACCAATTGTAAGATTCTGTAATAATCTAAAACATTTTAAAATAAATTAATGAAACTAGAATGAACAAAGTTAATTTTTTTTCAATCATATCGAATGTATAAAAGTTAATTCCATTTGTAATATGTTAAATACTGTTGTGTTCGCTGACCATTTACATAAAAGGGAAATTTGAAAGTGCCTCAGAGAGAAGAATAATAGATATGAAGAGACTCTGTAGCATTGCCACAAGCTTATTAATCTGCAGTACTCCAAAAATAAACAAAATAAAGAACAGTGTATACAATGATTCTGTATTAATCAAAATAATTAAAATAAATTGTTTCATGTAAATCTGCACTACTCCAAAAGTAATTTAAATAATTTATATTATTTCGAGCACTTCAATGTAACTGGTATTTGTAAATCCAATATATGTATTTATAAAACAAATTAAAATTCATCGATGTAACAAATTTCCTCGAGAACCGCATTGTTTAAAATAAATCCTAATCGTCTTGACTCTGCCTCATTGTGCTCGCTTCTCCCGACTCACCAGGTTTGTGCAAGAGTTCCTCATTCTTGTTAATAAATTCATCTCAAACGTGAGTACGTATTAATAGATATTTTTAATTCATTGCAGACCCCAATTTACTCTTACCATTGTGATTGCTAAAAAACTATAATTTACATCCTATTAATATCTCATTGGGATAGCTAACATACTATTATCGTACATCCTAATTTATTTATCATTGTGAACCCACTATATTTATCATCTTATTTGACATTCGCTAGCATCCAAATTAATATCATTAGGATCATATTTTATTTAACTTCCTATTCAACGTCCTCTTAATATCTATTAAACTATAATTTGTCTAAAGTATATGCAATCCATCCTGTTTTAATTTGTTAATTCTTAAATACATTTTATTTTCGTTATCGCTCATTCTTCCATTCTTTCTAACTTTCCAACGCATTAACAGTCGATCCTCCGGGGTTAGGCCTCTAAACTCATTGTTCAATTTTCATCTTAAAATATTATTATGTGATAAATTCTTGTTTGCTATCTAGGCTAAATAAAACACTAATTAATTACATAATAACTCACATATAAAGAAAGATACATATGAAGACTTTCCGAGTTCTCGCCGAATAAAGAATACTAAATCCAGCATAGAAGATTTCTCTACCCTCAAAGAAATCCCTGGTCACCTTTACCCAGCCTGCAATCGAGAAATAGAGCCTTCTATCAAGGAATAATATAACTCTACCCCATGGAGTCAGTGCCTCACGTAAAAGGCACTTCCAGAAAAATAGATTCCGTAGCCACCAAGCCGAACCAAGAACCCTGTCTGGCTACTCAGGAGTGGTACCAAAACTCGGTGACAAATCACGGTTAGTAACCAAACCACTTACAACAGGGCAACCACACCTATAGATTTCCAAATTTATTTAGAAGTGAGGAGTAGAGCGGATAGATCTTGAAATTTAGGTTGCCATTTGTCATGAAGGGGGATGGTTTACTCCATTAATAACCTACCTCTGATCATAATACCCAGCCGAATTATCATATTTCTTACGAAAAAACTCCTAATTAATTTCTATAGATTGAAAATTATAATGTCAATTTATCTTGAATTTTAAATATAAATTGATTAATTTGTAGATAGCTTTGTGTAGGAAAAGGGGGTAAAGAAAAATAAAGAAAGAAAAGTAGAGAAACGAGTTTCGAACGCGCTTCCTTCGTCGCTGGACAGCCATTACCGAGGGCCTTAAACCACTCGGTCATCCTAAGTCCCACGCCTGAACTTCTCGCACGCTACACAAGCCCCCTCCTAGAAGCGGTGCGCATTTTGAGGATTGAGGAGAACGGCGTCAGGAAAGGCTATTTCGAGGACTAAAGTTCTCCCTCCCCGGCCTCCAGGGTCTGGGCACCATTGTAGATAGATTTGTGTAGGAAAAGGGGGCAAAGAAAAATAAAGAAAGAAAAGTAGCGAAACGAGTTTCAAACACGCTTCCCGCGTCGCTGGACAGCCGTTAGCGTGAGCCTTAAACCACTCGGCCATCCTGAGTCCCAAAAAAGACTGATTCAATCAAAGCATTTAAGCCGCTTGCCTGAACTTCTCACACGCTACAAATTACCATCCCCCTCATTTGGATACGTTTCTTATAAAGAGTAGAGCCAATAAAGATAAAAGAAATTTAAATGAAACAAAAACCAGCCGAATCTTAAATTCGTCTGATGCGGCAACATCAGATGCAAACGTTTTAACATTAGAAAAATAAAATTAAAAGAGACGTCAATTATATAGTAAACATTATTTAGCATTGGCTATTACTTTGGTATTGAAAAGAAAATGAACCGTGTTCAACGTTATTATATGTAAGGATAAACTGTCAAATGAAAGTATGGTCACTTCTAGGCTTCGAAGACACTCTTCTACATAACGCAATAATCATAATAGCAAGTTACTAAGTATTTTAGAGTTTTGTCGAAATCTAACCCCCCATCCTCCCTCAAAAAAACAAGAAGCAATTTTATTGAAATGTTGAAAGTTTCAGATAAAGTACAAAAAAGCAGTTATGTAATAGCTGAACTTATTGCAAAAGAAATGAATTCAGCCACACAATTACACAATCTTTAATTATACCCACTCGCAAAGCATTTGTACGAACAATGCTGAAAATGAAATTGATAAACTTCCGTCTGCCGATAATACTATAGTAAAACGTAACACAGGTATGTCACGGGACATTGACGGCACTGAACAAAATGCCTTGAATAATACAATGTACAGTATATAGATACATCGTGTGATATTGGTGAATCAACACAATTGTTCGCTTCATTTACGAAAATAGGATTATCATAATCATTAATCAAACTCTATAATTTAAGAACGAGATTTTTGCGAGTATTTGAATAATAATTTCATCTTAGTTTGGTTATGACTTAAGTATATTTTAAATTTTTATCAAGGTAATTTTTAAGAATTTCTTTAGAATTTGAAAAAACAAAATAATTTAGTTCAGAAAAAATAAATGATTATCCAATGCTTTATAACGTTTTAAAAGAAAATGAATTACAATTGGCGAAGTTCAGAAAATTTATTAAAATTTAAGTAAGGCTGCTTTTTTATTTTATCTATAACTATATTTTAGCAACGTGATTTTTTGAAAGGGGGGGAAATAGTTTAGAGTTCCTTTTTAAAATTATTATAATTAGCGAAGTTCAGAAAATGGATAAAAATTCAACCATGGCTGCTTTTTTAAAGATTTTAAATTTTAATCTTACGGCCGTATGCTGAAACAAGAGTGAAATGAACATTTGAGCACCCAGTACCGAGTACGGCCGCTATACACTCTCTTTTAGAGTATATATTGAGCATCTCACCGAGGTGACATAAGCATCCTAAACACACACAGGTGTTCACCGGTAAAAGACAGCAATTGTGTGTGTTTGTGTGTGCTGTTCGTCCATGATGAGGACGTGAAAACTCAGCTCGCAGCAACTCTTTCTGAAATCCAGCTGACAGACAAACGGGACCCAAAACATATCTCCAAGTTGGTGGAGTAATTAATATGTTCTGTTCTATTTGTCTAGAAAGGATTTGTGCAATTTAGTTATTTCATTCTCTATTTGAAATCTTTTTAGTTACTTATTAATAGTTTACTTTTTGTATTTTATGTTTATTTAGTTACATAATTATTGTTTTAATTTAGGTATTTATTGTTCATATATGCACAATTGCGATTGTGTGTAGTAATTTTTTAGTTCTATATGTTGGAAGGTGGGGGGTGCTGAAAGGGGGTTTTACCCAGGGCACTAAATAGGCCTGAACTGCTACTGTTTGTATAGAGGGAGTCTCCATCAATTTCTGGTCGCATGAACCGTAAAGAAGCAAAACAGAAAACTAATCCCTGGTCATTGTTTGTTAGTTTGTTTTTTACATCGCGAAGCTTTGATTAAAACAAAATAGAAGAGTCACAAACTACTATGGATGGATGAAATTGTAAAAATGCTAATTTTACTAAAAGTAGGCCTCATACATAACGAGTCTTTTTATAAATATTTTGTAAAATTGGATCTAAAAATAAAACTTTTCCTATAGTTTATGGTGCTCGACGCGCCGTGGATTAAGGCGAATCGAGAACTAGTACCGTTCTTTTACTATGAACTCAAAGATGAAATGTAAGAAATTTAAGGAAAGGAACGACGAAAAAATAAACAAAGAAAGTAGCGGGCAGCGAGTTGCGAACAGCTTCCTGCGTCGACGGATCGCCGCTAGCGAAGCTTTTAAACCGCCTGCTTGTGTTTCCCAATACGTTACACTACGAGGATAACACATAATTCTGTGGAATACTACATGGTGAACTTTGGTGTTCCAAGTTGGCTTATTTATCTGTTGTTTTTTTTAAGTTGCAAATAAGTTGAATTCTGACATGCATGGAAGGAAATAAAAAATTTTGGCCTCAAATAAATTATAGAGTTTTGGTCGATTTAAGTATAAAAGTGTAAGTTTCAGCATTTCCAACAAATGTTTTAATATCAGAGAAATCATTTCGGATCATTAGGAACTAATTAGGAATAAAAATCGATAATTGCTTTGCAGATTTGGGCTTTTTGGTGATATGACGGGGTTGCTAACCCATCATAAGATCTGAGCATATTAATTTGTAAGAATTATTGAAGTGAAGAATGATGGCTGTTTAAAAACTATTCCGAAATAGAAAAAAATTATTTTAGGGATAGAAATATTAAAGAAATCAAAAACGGTTGCCGAAAAAAGTTTGGATATTTCAAAATAGAGAAAAAATTGTAAATGACAAATGAAGAAATGATAATTGCCTTGTCAGCTATATTCCCCAATTTTAAGGAAATCTGTACTCATCAGCGATTTCATATTTTTTATAAATATCATTTAAAAAGTAAATCGAATAAATCTATTTTAATTTAAATTTATACACATAAAAATATAGATATCTAAACAGCTTGTAAATGTTAGCGTTTAGTATTATTACTAATAATATCAAGTAATATAATTAAGAGGTAAATTTCTTACAGCCTTGTATTTATTTTTATTTATAGTATATTATTATTCAACATTCGCACAATATGGGTCTTTCATACTTTAAAGAGTAAGGTGATGATATCACAGAAAGTTTGAAAACCAATACTCTAATCCTACAATTAATATTGAAATTTCTCCATTTACAAACGCCCTAACATGCCATGACTCTAAAGAAATATTTATATAGGCCCCAAAATGTTTAGTAGTAAACAAAAATGTAAATACAACTATGAATTCATTATAGAAACACGAATTAATCAGTACACAACTGAAATTAGAGTCACAGTTGAACACTGGCACGGAAAAGAGAACTTAGAATAACATCAAAGTGTTCATGAAAATAAATATGAAATTAAGCAACGAAGTTCTTTAATACTTTCACCGACTTTTCCTTCCAAGTGACTTTACAATACAAAAATTGTAAATAACAAATGAAGAAATGGCTTCGCCACTGCCCCCCCCCCCCTACCTCAGGAGCTTGCGCTTCATTACTAAGATTAAAGTTTAAAATCTATAAAAAAAAAGCAGCCATGGTTAAATTTGTGTAAATCTTGTGAATTTCGCCAATTATAAAAAAAATAATATAGATAAATATAGAGTTATAGAAGAAGATATATAAAAATAAATTTTATGAACTTTTACCATTTGTAATTCTTGGGGTTTTAAAAATTTCACAAAATTTGGATACTTATATTTATTTCTGAACTTCACCATTTTGTTTTTTTATATTATTACATAATTATTTGAAATAACTTTGATAAAACATAAGTCTTAACCAAACTAAGATGAAATTATTATTCAAATACTCAAAAAAATCCCCTTCTTAAATTATAGAGTTAGTGATGATGAAGTGAGCTAAAAAGGGCTTGTTTTGCATATTTGTCATCCTCTCAATTAGAATTCAGCCAAATTTATCGATATCGCGCAAGAGTATGTCAATGTAATATTGTTTGTTGCACTTTAATTAGTGACTTTCTTAATATTTCTTCCAGTCTCTTTAAATAGGATCTTATTAGCAAATAACGTATTATTGTAGCGTGCCGAGAAGTGAAAGCGAGTGGCTTAAAAATTTCGCTTGAATGAGGTGTTTAGAATTCAGGATAGCGCAGTCGCTATGCCACTTGCCAGCAGTGCTCCAGCGACGCAGGAAGCTGTTCAGAACTCGTCTCAGGGTACTTTCGTTGTATATTTTTTCTTCGTCCCTTTTCCTACACTCCTTTATCTATTTTATTAATTAAATAGTTCTTCGTTGTAACCCAAGTTTTTCTGTTTATTTTTTAATATTTTCTTTATATGCGACAATGTGGCAACTACAAACACTAAACTCTATGCCAGTACGATATTTTTGCTTTGATTCACCTCCGAAACCAACGAGGGCATTGACTGTTCGGGGTGAATTTGGAGGACGGTGAATGCATACTCTTTACTCTAGAAAGTTTCAAGGAAAGAGATTGGGGCTGTGCTTTATTAAAATAAATAATTCATTTAATTATATTAATTAAATATCCAAAATAATATCGTAACATTAAAGATGGAATTATTCACTTCAATGAGAATTGATAATGTGATTTACATCACTATTTTTGCACTGAATTTATTCGCTTCACTTTAGGCACTGTGAAAACAATATATATATATATATATATATATATATATATATATATATATATATATATATATATATATATATATATATATATATATATATATATATATATATATTCTCCCTTCCGGAGAAAACGGAAGGGAATGTTCGTTTCTTTCTCTTTTTACATTAAGTAGCTGGGGTTTTTTTTATTCTTTACGCCATACTTTTCTCAGAAGACGTAAGGCGATAATGAAGACTTCCAAGTGCCATTTCTTTATTAGCTAAGACGTATTTCAATCCTGCACCGCACTGCGAAAGTCTCCCTTAGTCGCACAGGAAGACCTGTGCGAGTTTGTGCAAGTCGTGAGGGTAAAGTCTGGGTCGGATTCCCCCGCAGTCATAGGCATCGTGCGTTTTGTTTATTTGTGTTCATTTTTAGGTTGCAACCACTGTTCTTCCATCGCATCATGGAGGAGCCTACCCCGCCCCCTCCCCAAGTTACCGGATAAAGATCAGACTGACAATAACTGGTGAACCCTAAGGCATCAGTGGCAGGTCTTGTCCCGTTTTAGGGGAAGTTGCCTTGGTGAACTCAGGGGGCGGGGGGGGAGGGGCACCTGCTCCGCATCAGAGGTTTGGGGATATAAGAGCCCCCATAAGAGACACTAGTGCTCCATCGGAAGTGTTCTGGGACGTGGTAAAGCGAGGGTGTAATGCGCTGTGAAGACGGAAAGGGAAATGATAGTGATGTTATGATTGACTAGTTCATGACGATCGTGTGAAGCTCCTTATCCCTACGGTGGTGAATATCAGCGTATTCTCCCAATGGGCATCCAGCTCGTGACGCCGCTGAAAGTTTTATATCCACACTCACTGGAATTGAACCCCTGCCTCGACGTCAGAAAGCCAACGCCGTATCTACTTGGCTAGCGAGCTTCTGTTTTGATTTGTATTTATATTTTTCTCTCCTTACTTTTACATGTTTATTCTTTTTTTTTCTTTATCTCATTTTCTCTCTTTATTTCATTTTCTCTCATTCTCTTTCTTCTTCTTCTTTTTCCCGTGAGATCTCTTCTCTAGTAGTAAAGGGACTACATGGCAAGGAAAGTGATGAAGGAATATAGGAAACTCATCTGCACATATACTTTCCAAGGGCCTATTAGCTAGCGTCCTTGTTTCCATTTTCCTCGCTACCCTTCCCTTCCCCGCGTTCAATAGGCGTCCTCATCTGTATTCTAATAATTACATTTTAAAATACAAGTCTAGTTTTAAACCTATGAGGGCATCCTCGGTGTTATTGCGCTTGTCGAAGTCACCCGCTTATAGTAGTGGTGCGTGAATGATGGCGTCTGGCAGAAGGTGACGTGACGGGTATCGAGGGCTTATAGGTAGTTGGCCTACTTTTTGTTTTTCAATCGAATTGGTTCTGACTCCCTAAGTTTCTCGCGGGGAAATACGCGTTTAGGCTGGGTTTCCGAAGGTGTCTCGGTAATCGTGGGTAAAGAAAAGGACTTCGAAAAAGAAGGCAGCGATAAATAGGTTTCATTCTTAGCTTGGGCCTACCAAATTGGGAGCAAGCGGAAACAGTTGAGTTCTACGTGGTTATATGTAAGTCTTCCGGTTCAAGGCTATATATGACAGTCTAAAGGGGGTAGGATTCAAGGATGAGGGTACGGATTCGTAAAGCTACTAATGGCAACAGTCTGCTGACGAACGACTTGACGGATTCTCTATCTCTAACTTTTTCTCTTTTTTTTCGTGTGTGTGTTTTAATATATATGCGTCCCGTCTCCAAGGATCGTGACCTATTTAATTTGACCTGGACGCGGGGCGGACCCAAAGATCAGGAATGTTCATCGGCTCCTTCGTTGGGTGGAGCTAAAAGTGTTATATGCAACTATTGAACTTACATATTTCTCCACGTTATGGGCCTGTTCCGTATCAGAGAAATCGCTTTCTTTCCACAGTTCCTTGAAAATTTTAACCGGTCAAAGCATACATTACCCTGTATTTGTTCAGCTTGTCCTTGTTATCTATCATTGAGACCTTTTCGTCTGGCAGCTGTTTCCTAGCGTGCGTATGATAGTGTGTGTCCGCGTAAGATTCTGGCGATCCGCTTGCTCTATACATATTTCCTTAATAAATATACAATTGTGATATATTATTTCTCTCTATTTTTCTTTAGGTAACTATCTATTACATGGCATATTACTTCATTAATTCATGCGAGGTTCCATTTTCCGGATTTCATAGATCTACCAAGCGCCCATTTGTGGAGGTTCCTCGCTGGGCCTACCTATCCTGCAATTTGGGTGCCACAGGCCTACTTTCATTGCAATTCGAGTGCACAAGACTATTAACTGACGTACGTACTTAAAAACATGTATGGTATGTAGGTATACTGTAGATGAGTGTGTACATGATCAATATAGATATATTAAATGTATGTACTGTACTCCCTAGGTTGAAGTGGTGTTAATTTTACTACCTGTCACCTGGACTGAGTGGACCCTAGTTGTGTAGTATTGTAGATTATTCCACGTTTGTGTAATTTTATGACTAAATAAATTTTTCGCTGGGGCTGTTTTAAGAGCTTATTTACCAATTCACTTTTATTTTGACGTGTAATCTATCATCCATCTTGAGCGGTAGTCTATAGTTAATATTAGTGAATCCCTTTAGTATTGTAAATGATTCAATTAGTTGGTCGTGTAATCAGTTACTGTTGAGTGAAAATAGGACTAAGGATTGAGGACTTTCTTCGTCTGATTTATTTCCAAGGGAAGGAATTAGTTTAGTTGCTTTACGTTGCACCCGTTCTATCAGCGAGACGTCTCTGTGCCAACATTCTATTTGCTTTCTTAGGAAGCTTTGACGCATTTTTTTATACTTAGAGGTGTTTCGAAATTGAGAGTCCCATACCCCATTCTATGGAAACCAAATCTAGAGTTTGTCCTTTCATTTGAAAATACACTTTTAATTCTTGACATCTAAATTTATGATCTTGCATTTACGTATGTTAAGGTTCATCTTCTAGTTATCTGCACTCTCAGCAGATTCATCTAGGTCACGTTGTAGGTTTATCACATCGCATGAAAAACAGTTGTTTCCTAGTGGCACAGCCACTAGGTATAGCTTAGCTGCTATACCTTGCTCCACGCCAAGTGCCAGCCTTCACATTAACCTCCAAGAAAGCTCTCTATCCACGAGAGCAGCAAACCACCTGACTAGAGGTCACCAGGAATTTCCACTCTAGACCTTGTTAATAAAGACAAATAGTGAGTGTGTTTACTTAAATAACTACAACTGGCTTCTATAAATTTTAAGATTTTACTTAGTCAATTATATCAAGATCGTTTTTCGCTTTCCCGGCACTCAGAAAACAAAATACCCAAATCTACACTTTCTTCAAAACACTCATTAATTTCAATTGAAATTGTACAAATTATTCTTTCAAATTTGCCTCTGATATTGTCTAAGTTTAATTTCATAAAAGAGAAGATAAAGAAAGTTAGGAGGAAATAAATGTGTATTTGAAGATAGGATCCGTATAAAACTTGAGGACGATAAGTGTAAATGCAGCAATAACGAGAAAAAAACATAATTATTTTATAGACAATTGAACAAAATATTGATACTAAGTATGCAGGTCTTTGTTCTGAATGGCTTGAGCACATCTTCGGCCACAGGACATCAGTACTTCGTCGCATTGTTCGGGCGTGATTTTCTTCCCTTCTTCTTCCAATATTTGCCCAATATCTTCAACATTTGTCAGTTTCTGAGATATAAGCTTAACAAGGATCTTCTATATGCTACCTATTAGGTTTAAATCAGTGTTCTGCGTAGGCCAGTTTATCACCTAAATATTTTCAGCATCCAAAACCTGCTGCACCATCTTTGCTGTGTGGCAGGGAGTATTGTCATGCATAAAAAACAGCCACACGTAGTCCCGATGTTCGGGGAGGAGGGAGCATATGTTTTAAAACAGAAACTTGTATACCGGATCATTTACTTTGCCACGTAAATAGACAAGAGGGAAGATTTCATGCTGCTTCCTAGTCGACCCGAACAAATAAAATTTGCTTTTGTCGCTGAAACACACTCCCAGCTCTCAACACTTCAAGAAATGCTCAGTAGTGAAGGCCAACCTAGTCCTTTTATTCTTTTTACTTATGAGTGGGTTTTACCAGGTGTTCGTGCTGAGTCCCATCTCTCTCAAGCGTAGTGAAAGCAGAAGAGACACATTTACCTTCATGTTCCATTCATCCTAACGTGAAATCTTGGCTGTTGTCTCAAATCGATCCTTCATCGATATCCTTTACAGCGTGCGATCTTCCCTGGGACTTATTTTTCGAGGGAGGCCTGTTTTCTTCAACTAGTAGGACTTGGTATCTTCATGGAGCTTTATTATGCGTGAAATTACGCTTTTGGTCTGGTTACAATACCTCGAAATGTCAAACAGTGTCACACTCCTTCACGCTTCCAATGGACAACCTGCTTTTTGGAGAATATGCCGATGACTCGTCTCGCTTTCCTGATAAATAGGTAATACCATGAGAAAGTTATGTTATCGTTCTCTCTTTTATTTTGTTATTGCTGATTTATACTTATCTTTCTCTAGTTTTAGGCGCGACTTTTCTTCAAATACACATTGTTTTCCACATAAATATTTTAGCTATTCTTCTATGAAATGAAACTTATGCACCAACAAAGACAAATTCAAAAGAATATTCAGTACAATTTTTTATGGAAATTTAATGAGCATTTTCAAGAAAATGCAGATTTGAGTTTGTTTTTTTTTGTTGTTTTTTAGCCTAGTTTTGGATGGTACTTTATAAATTGCTCGATTAATTTCTGAGGCGTCACTTTTTAAAACTGATTGTATTTGTTTCCCTACAAATGAATTTGTTTTATCACGTTGTTAATGGACAGGGTTCTCTGATTTACGGCGTTTTCTGTGCATGCACTTAACTAACTCACAATCTATAGTGAACACAACTTGCTGTAACTTTGAATATATACATCCTTGTTGTGATATGAACTACCACAGTCATTTGCCCTCAGAGATCATAAACTCCATTAATATCGCAGCGATCTTAAAGCGATTTATTGATTATTTTCACTTGACTTGATGTCTTACTTGCATTTAGATTCTGACTAATTTATGATCACTGTATCAAGTGGTTCACTGGATGTTTTGGCAATAACATCCTAACTATTCGGCCGATTCTAACGAAATTTGAAACCCTTATGTTGTTTTACATTTTCTTTCGAATGATATAATTAACAAGGTCCTCTCAAGTTTAGCCTGGAAATTAGTTGGAAAATAGCATCATAACTATTCGGCCGATTCTAACGAAATTTGAAACCCTTATGTTGTTTCGCATTCTCTTTCGAATGATATAATTGCCAAGGTCCTCCCAAGGTTAGTGCGGGATTATTGAAAGTTTTGAAGGTCGTGAGGTCATAAATCATAATAAGTGAGAGCACGCGACTTTGGTCAGCAGACCTGGTTCAATTTTACTAAAGGGCTACAACATCTCCCCCTAAACATTTCTCCTCCCATCCTAATATAGGAAAAATTAGATGAGACCATCTAGCAGGCAAACCATCTGCTAGGGAGAAAAGAACTGCATGGCAAGAAAACACAATTGTGTATCTGGTTTAAGGGAATAAATTTAGTGTAAATTTGCTACAGGTATATGCAATTTCTTGTTAATCCTTTACTTCTGTCATACTAAATAAAGTAATTTAAATGAAAATTCTCTAAAGGAGGGATGCGTTGTTTTCGATCACTGTAGTTATTTCAAATTCCTCGTGTTTTGGACTTTTTAATATTGGATGCTTTTGTTACCTCTTCCTCTGCAGGTCCAAGAATGGCATTAAGCCTCGGTCGGTTAAGCCAGGCATTTTAGGTTTAACAGCGTTCATAAACTCGCTCAAACAAGACGTTCACAACATCTGAAGCAATAGAAACGATCTTATCGTAGGCCACAGGGGTGAAAATGTAAAGAGGAAAGTGTAAAACGAGTATGAAAAGCACATTTCACCATATGTTTTCTACTGAACATTGAACACTCGCCGGCGTCATTTGTAGCCCCTGTATTGTGTGCCACTTGCCTTTTCTGGCCAGTTAATTACAAATATTCCCTTCTATGCTCATGTGAATCTAGAGTGAACTCGTGTATAAATATATTATCGCTAGAAAAATCTTCCTTACTTCTGCCAATTCTTAATTGTTATGGATTAATTGTAACCGCTTGAAATTGCCTTTATAATTTAATATCTCTCTGGCATATAATAAATGCTTTAAATCAACTTTAGATGCATAAAAAAAGTTCTGCTTTGAAATTCTCTTCATATTTAAAATATATATATATATATATATATATATATATATATATATATATATATATATATATATATATATATATATATATATATATATACGTACAAACAATGGAGCTTTTGAAAATGGCATTCTTTAATGTGCCGGACTTAATTTGTCGTCAATTAGTACAGCACTTTTTACCTTACAATTATCAAATGTCCAAATACTTGCGTCCTTAAACTTTAGGCTTAGATTCGTGTAATTTAGCCGTATTAATTTCAGTCCGAAGCGTCTCTATTCATCTGAATTTACCATATGAGGAGGCTCAATGCTGCAGCCTTTCCAGAAAATTCAACGTAACTATCCTGAGGCGAGTCCAAGGGAACCCATGGCAACTCCCAGATAACCTACTTTAATATAATTGGAAGAAACAATGCTAAATTTATAAAATCTAGCTACTTGAGCCATCAAAAGGTTAAAAATAGCAATATTTATGAGGAAATCAACATAGGCTTTCTGTTTTGTTTTCGAACTCTAGAATTCTTTACCTTAGAACCAACTCGTTAGAAATAAAGGTAAATTTGATCGTAATCGTCTTTAGAAACGGGGTCTTTTTTTTACATGTCTTACTTTTGAAGTTTAAGAAAATCAAGAATAATTTTGTGATCACAATGAAACTTTCAGAACTTGTTGTTAATAGTTTTACGTTCTTTGTCCTGAAATGGCTAATTGATTAATTGATTATTTTCGAAGTTATGCCAGTTTTAGCACTGGCCACGCCTCTATCCACTTTTGCGGTCTTCCCGCAACATTTTCATCTCAGTCACACTTCCTGTCATTTCAGGGACCATGATACTATCGGAAAATTCAATTTCAAAATTAACACTCTTGAACTCGCGCACTGGTATCCAACTTTTGCACACTCCTCTTCCACCAGTACTCCATCTTTCTATGATTCCCGTACACAAACGACACATTCTATACAATCTTTATATTCTCTTTTACATTTATCCCAGTACAATCGAGTTGGATTTACCCTTTCAGAAGACGCTAGCAGCTTCCCCCACGCTTTTACTTGTTACATCCACCACACAATCCACATAACAAACGATACATAACTGAGGGGGACGCGGGAGTAGTCGTCTTGCCGAGAAGTATGAAGAGGAGATTACGTGAAGAGTTGAGCTATGTCGGATTCATTGCATAGAACGGAATAGTCGTCTGGCCGAGAAATATGAAGAGGCGACTGTGCTCCGCAATGACTCTCGAATATCTCAACTCTTCACGTAGTCTCTTCTTCATACCTCTCGGCGAAACTACTTCGAGTTCCTCAATAACTCCCGCGTCGCCTGGGAACTCTCTACGTAGTCTCCGTTTCTCACTTCTCGGCAAGACAACCACGTAAATTAATAGTGAATTCAATCTAATTAAGTTCAACTTCATTTATGTGTTTAAAATTCGCAGTGCAATTAATTAGATTCAGGGTAAAAGTAAATTAAATCACCATTATATCCACTTGTTAATTCTTAATAAGCTTTTATCATAATTAAAGTATAAAAAAAACATTTTTGCTACAGCTTACCACCAAGTGGATGAGAGAGAAATTTCTTCTTCCTCAACTCAAAATTATAGCGGCGATGGCTCTTAATTCTTGGTTTAATAACGATCGAGAATGTCATAATTTATGTGTTTCCGCTTCTCAATTCATCTTTTTGAGGATCAACCACAGATGTTTGATCGAATTAAGATTTAAATAGGGACTTTCCAGCCAACGGACCCCTATCTAGCGCTGGTGCCGACGTTTCTGGATTACTTGTATTCGATGACACTTGGCTCTGTATCATGCTGCAAACGACAGGAATCGGCATTTTGATATCATTATTTTCTTTGTCTATACCGATGTATACAAATAAATAATTTCTTTAAAAAATGGGAGAGGAAGGGAAAAATAGATGAAGCCACTACCCTTAGTCGATTTAGGGCCGATACAGATGCAAATCCAGGGGGGAGGGTTACCCCCCAAAAAATTTCATTCCCGTTTATGTTTATATTTCTGTGTTAAGCTATACTTGTAATTTGCTATTCAAAATGTTATGTAATAATATGGAATATATAAAAAAGTTTTTAAGCCGTTGCGATCGAGTGTAACTTATATGATACATGTAGAAAATAAAGATAAATCTCAAAAATAATTATTATATTCAGTATTATACCTTCGCTGACGTCCAAAAACTACAATTCATAATTTTTTGATGTGTAGTAAAAATTCAGATCTGAGAGAGATAGTGCTCACCCCTTTATGAGATGCTGTTTATTGCTCACTCCTTTATGAGATGCTGTTTATTGCTCACTCCTTTACGAGATGCTGTTATTTATTATTAATGCTGTGTAAGATAACCAGTATTAATCATTAACGCCCTTTTCTCAGACTACTCAGCCTTCAGAGAAAGGAATTCAGATTATCCCCCCTCCAAAAATCTTTATCCGGGATCCGCCACTTGGCTGATAAGTCCACAACCTGGGACCATGGAAAGTAAATGGATTCATAGGATTATTATATTGGGTTTTCATACAAGCGATTCTGTCGGTTTTATTCACAAGTGCCCTTCATTTAATCACCTTCTTTGACCCCAAGCTGACCACACAAGGTTGTATTTTTACTTTCTTAAAACAAGGAGAATCCTTCTAGATAAAACAGTCTATTTATTATATTATATTTTTTATTTTCTTCTTATTTTTTTATTCTAGTTTTTAATAAATTGCCACCGAAAATATATGACATTTTGACTGAATGCAATGTTTAATCAATTTTGTTTATCTAAACTAAAAAAAATAACTTTTCTCTCCAATAAGTGTAATTTAAAATTCCGTTGACTGTCTTCTAACGGCTTAATTATGTAATTAAATACAAAGTTTTAGATCTCCACGTTCTCAAATAATATTATTTGGATTTTGTTAACCTTAAAATAAGCTTTAAAATTATTTAAATTATAACAGGTGTGTTTTCTGGAAATCAACTATAAAATCTCAGAGAAAAAAAAATCCCGTCTCTATCAAATCTCCTTCATTAAACATTTTTTTCGTTTTCAAACTAAATTTTTAATAGCAATTAAAGGTTATTTTCACATTCAATTTTAGTCGATTTTTGGCAATATAAAAGTTACTGTCTTAATCTCGAGAGGCAGAAGTAGGCGAAACAGAGGTAAGGCATTGGTTTTAACTAGGAGGAGAGGTCGGGACCTTTTCAATAGCAAGGAAAAATTGCATATGCATTAAAATCTGTGCGGACATAAATAATGAACCTTCACTTTTGCAATTTTAGAGATGTATTCCCTCAAACTAAGTAACCCTAATTAAAATATATTTTAATAAAGGTAACTATCTTGATATTTCCAACAGCTTTAATTAAGAACATTAAAAACAACAAAAATAATAATGTTCTAAATTTAATTAAATCAGCCATAGACTTTGCTCGAAAGCCCATCTAAGGCTTACTGTCTCTCTCCTATGAGATTTTAAGTATCTTTGTCACCGGGCCGCGGGCGGGTTCAGATTTAAGCGCGGGCGGGTTCAGATTTGAGTGCGGGAGAAATTTCGCCTTCGGGCGAAAGGTTCCGCGTTTGAAACCTAAATTTTCCCCTGACCCCAATAACCATTATTTTCAGTAGATACTATGCATATTAACTATTTTACACAAGCTTCGTAAGATGCAAAAAAATTGTTCACAGAGAAATTCAAAGTCTATTAAAATATCTAAAAAAAAGGAAAATAAACATGATAATATTTTTAAAAAGGTAATTCAACTAGATAAATTAAAAAGATCTATTGACCAAACTATAATTTAGGTTTCAATAGGTTGAGTCCTGTGCCCCCTTCATGGACTCAGAGGCCCCTCTATATCTAAACATTTTCCTGTGGAATCCTTCAAATGGGCCAAGGACTCCAGGAAGCCAAATGGCACCAGGTTGGGAAAATGGTTTAGGCCAGGAGAGAGGATCTGTTCCTGTGTTGAAGGCTGCATTAAGTTAGCTGCAGGCCTCATTAAGTTAGCTGTAGGCCTCATTAAGTTAGCTGTAGGCCCCATTAAGTTAGCTGTAGGCCGTTTAAGATAGTTATAGGTCGCATTGAGTTAGCTGTAGGCCGCATTAAGTTAGCTGTAGGTCGCATTAAGTTAGCTGTAGGCCGCATTAAGTTAGCTGTAGGCCGCATTAAGTTAGCTGTAGGTCGCATTAAGTTAGCTGTAGGCCGCATTAAGTTAGCTGTAGGTCGCATTAAGTTAGCTGTAGGCCGCATTAAGTTAGCTGTAGGCCACATTAAATTAGCTGTAGGTCGCATTGAGTTAGCTGTAAGCTGTATTAAGTTAGCTGTAGGTCGCATTAAGTTAGCTGTAGGCCGCATTAAGTTAGCTGTAGGTCGCATTAAGTTAGCTGTAGGCCGCATTAAGTTAGCTGTAGGTAGCATTGAGTTAGCTGTAGGCCGCATTAAGTTAGCTGTAGGCCGTATTAAGTTAGCTGTAGGTCGCATTAAGTTAGCTGTAGGCCACATTAAGTTAGCTCTAGGTCGCATTAAGTTAGCTGTAGGCCGCATTAAGTTAGCTGTAGGTCGAATGGAGTTAGCTGTAGGCCGCATTAAGTTAGCTGTAGGCCGCATTAAGTTAGCTGTAGGTCGCATTAAGTTAGCTGTAGGTCGCATTAAGTTAGCTGTAGGTCGTATTGAGTTAACTGTAGGTCGCATTGAGTTAGCTGTAGGCCGCATTAAGTTAGCTGTAGGTCGCATTGAGTTAGTTGTAGGTCGCATTGAGTTAGCTGTAGGTCGCATTAAGTTAGCTGTAGGCCGCATTAAGTTAGATGTAGGCGGCATTCCTAAAATTTGATTTCATTATACTGCCAATTCGTTATCTGCGTTATTTTGTATGTAATTAATTACTGACTTGAGTGGTCGCCAGTTATGGAGTGTTAGGTAAATGTTATTGTAGACGACGAGGTTACCAGTTATGTAGGTCCGGATGACAGTGAGTCAATTATATGTGAATGGAAGAGGTTTCCGTAATCACCACATCATAAGGGCAGGACGAGTTCCAGCTTATAGGTGAAGGGTGGTATTACGGAGAATTATTTATCTGACTCCAAAGAAATGATTTTAAAGTGGTCTTCCACTTGGTTGGGCTTACCCAAGGTTTTAAGGCAAAAATGGACATACGAAAATAAACTCTTTATTGTAATAATGAATATTACGGTGCGAGCAGCGCGACACGGAGCGTACTAGGCGGGAGACTAGTAGTCTATATATTATCAACGCAAGTACGAGTTATGGGCGAGGCAAGACTCAGTGGATTGAATGCAGGAGCGTGAACGCGAGTGAATTCGTTACGATTGAATGTCTTAATCGATGAATCAAATCTGAATCTCCCTTACTCTCTTCTTTTCATTCTATATATATATATATATATATATATATATATATATATATATATATATATATATATATATATATATATATATATATATGCACTCCTAATGGAGAGGACATGGCCTGGAAATTACCCTAGGATGATCTACCTCCGTTGTGGTCGCATTTCTCCACGCCCTGGGAGGAGCTAGGAAGCCGTGCACGGTGTGTACGTTTATATGATTAAACTCTGTGTAATTTTATACGATTGTCACTGCACCACCTCTTACGGTCAACAGCTGTGTTTACCCGGGCTTCTCATTAAACATCCGTCTTTGATAATTCTATCTCGAGACACAACTTGGGCAGTTTTATCAAAGCAGGTGTTCAACCACTTTCTTGTCTCCTTCTTGTGTCTCACACTCGCTTGCTTATATAAAAATATATATGTACATTTACAAATCCCATCATATTTCTCATACAATATTGAATCTTTACATTATATATACATATATATATTTAATAGGGCATGCTTGGATTTAATAAGACCAATTCTAGTTCACTTTGCAGAGGTATCTTTTGGCCTATTGAATCCAGCAATTTTGGTGGCAAAGGCCTACCTATTGCGTAGTCCGATTACTACAAGCCTACCTACTGCGTAGTCTGACCACTACAGCTTATATACCAGCTTAAGAAAAATGATAAATTTTAATGACTTTTTTTCTGAATTACAGTGAATACCTTTTGTAAGAAATAAATAACATGATTTGATCTCTAAAATTTGAATTCATTCAGAAATCCGCTTTTAAGGGCCAAGAAGATAGCAGCTTCCACAACCCTGTTTAGACTATTTTTAAAAGACTTTTGTTTAATTAAAGCGAAAACAACCGAGAGGGCTTTTCGTGGAAGGTTTGTAAGGATGAATCTGTAATGAGTCTGGTGAAGTAAAATGTGTTGAAGTACAAAGCTGCAGATCCTCTTTCAGATAATGCGGTTAAAAAACAGAATATTGATATCAATAAAAGTTCCCTCTTCTGTTTTACCCATTGATTTTGAGCGCTAATAATAAATATTAAAGTTAGAACATTTACATTTGATGGCAGACGGTGTTTTTTTTTAACAAAATTTTTACCAGTTATACTTTTGTGCTAAAAATGAATATAACATTCTTTTTTGAGATAACCGAAAGGAATTGTCAAAAAAAGGACATTAAGTGGGGACTAATTTACTTTGCGGATGACCTTTTTACGCAGTGGGCGCGATATTCTAAATATTTTAAAAATATTATAATTATAATATTGTATTATGATATAATGAGTAGCATCGCATTGTGGTAAGACGCTAATTTGACTACGGTCTAGAAGTTTAGAGGTTATTTAAAAGGGGTTATTTTTTAGATATTTAAATGGTTCGTGCTTCCCATTTCTATGATTCCAAGTTTCGCGAGAGTAAATACAAACAAAGCAATGGGCCGATATAGAATATAGACGTACCAAAGTATTCATATCGAGTTGCTATAATTATTCTAGTTTAGGGAATAATAAATAAAATTAATTTAAACAATAACTAGTGTTTATAGAAAACAATCATATAAATTAATACACTATTATAATTATATATGTGAAACTTGGAATTATACAACAGGGAAGCACGAACAATTTAAATATCTACAAACTAAACACGTTCAAATTACCTCTTACCACTAACCTTCTAAATCGTAGTTAAATTAGCGTTTTATCTCAATGCGATGTTAATCATTATATTATAATACTATATTATAATTATATTACCTTAAAAATATTAAGAATATCTTCGTACGCCGCGTAAAAAGTTCGTCCGCCACGTAAACTAATCTGCATTTAGTCTTTTTTCCCCCCGATATTTCCTTTCGTTATTCTCAGAAAATAATGTTTTTTAACACAGGAAAAGTATTAACGGTTAAAATTTAGTTAAAATGAATATTTTAAGTAAAAAATAAGGTAATACTTCAGATTTGGGGCTCACGGTAGGTGGCGCTGTTAGTAGGCTACAATTTTGGGCTACAACATATCTCATATCTCTTATGAGGTCAAACGATAGCTTCAGATGTGACCAATTACGGCGTTATATATTTTTGTTGTTTTGGGGATTTGTAACTTTTAGTCTGTATTATTTACTAAATATCTGCGCCTCTGCTCGATAATAGTTTTTTCTAAGTTAGGTATGGTTTCTTGATGTCTTTTATTATTGTTTTTTGTTTTCGTATCTTTTGTTTCGCCGTGAACGATAACAGCTTCTTACTGCCAACGTCGTAGTTATAAATAGAACTCGCTTAGCATTTGTTTCTCTTTCGTTATGGCTTTTTCGTGCTCTAGTTGGGCTTCTTTGTTATTCGAGTTCGCATTGATTTTGTATGACCGCGAAAAACTTTTAGATTATTTAGAGGCGCATAAACTAATCAATAAACCTATAAAAGTAAGAATTGTTTGTCATTAGGTTAGGTTTTTCTGCCAGTAAAAAGATGTTGAGAAAAAAAAGTAAATTCAAGGGAACTGCTCGTGGGGGATATATCACTGCGGAAGGACCACCCTGCGATGATCCTGAGTTTCAATCAATTGGGGAGGGTCTGGGGGGCGCAGCCCCCAGTATATACTCATATACAAAAAAGTATAACGCCGTGATTGTTCACATCTGACGCTACCGTCTGACGTCATAAGACATATATTGTAGCCCAAAATTGTAGCCTATAAACAGCGCCACCTACCGTGCGCCCCGAAACTGAAGTGTTACCAAAAAGAAAAGATTTATAAATAGATTCTAACATATTAATTTAATTGAATTATGCTCCATACTTTTCAATTTTCAATGGGCGGACAAATTCGACAACGTGATGTCAAATTACATACACTGAAACCTCACTTGTGTGCAGGGTAAGAACCGATTGGAGAGTGTTCAAATTTAGGATAGTTAGTGCTAGTAGATGTTTTCTTTTATAAATTAGGATAACCAAAATATTTATTGGCATGGAAGAAAGTAAAATAAAATAGGTAACTAAATTAAAGTAATATGAGACAACAATAGCGCCGTCATTCCCAGGGTTTTGACTTTTTAGAGACTTCTAATCAATAAAAGTTATAGAAGAAATGTTATTTACTTCATCAAATTACATTGGAATACCCGCTTTTGGTGCACTTATGATGAAATTAAGTTTATCGATATTTTGGTACTTTTTCTAAGTTCTGACAAAAAAAATAATATGATTGCCGCCATCTTGGGAGTCACATTGTTAATTGGAATCGCATCATATTATATTATACATCATTTTGAAGGTTTTTTTTAATTAAAATGTTATGGACATTTTATATTAATCAATTTGGGGGGGCGAGGATTATATGTCTGAATTCGAGAAAAAGGTATAAGAACTAACAACATCTGTCACTCACCTTTGAATTAAAATCTATCGTTAGGCTTTCGAATTTTGAATAGTACGAGTTTATTTAAAAATTGCTTTTGTGCAACTCCCACACTTAAAGGGTATATGGGGGCTTCGCCCCAGTTTGAAATTACCTTAAAAATGATCATTTTTGGCGCAAAATAGCCTAAAGTAGGCTATTTAGCAAAATTAATTAATTAATTAATTTACCCAAATTAATATTATGTAGGTCAATTAACACATAAATTTCTGTTAAACTCTTTTTTATTGAAATTTCCTCTCTTTCCCGATTGAAAATATAGTGATCAAATTTAAAACAAACTTCTGTCCCTCTTGTTTCAGAGGTCTCTTATTCACCGTTATACCAGGTGCAAAAAGAAATAGTGCCACTACTTAGAGGTATATATATAATACCCACATGACCACACAAAAATAGAGGAAAATTTCAAAAATATTCATTAAGCGATCAGCAGAAAATGACTGGCTCATGAGTCTATTCAACCGCAGACAAATACCATCGGGCGATTCGCTAAACGTCTAAAAACTTCTAAAAATATAGTAAACTGATGGGACTAATATGGGCAAGTATAGAGAATGACTCATCAGTTTCCCAATCGAAATAGTTAAACTATTGTATGGTATCTATTGCGATATGAGGTGCACCATGTCTTGATGAAAGAGAACTCTTCTCTTGATTAATGCTGGACTATATTATTTAAGTGCCTAATGTGAAAGGTTCAACCGAGTTTAGTAAACCGCTTTAGTTATAGTCTGATTTGGGTTAAGAAACTCAAAATGGATTATGCCATTTATATCCTGTGGATAACGCTGCTGTTTAGGTTGAAGCACTGTTTTGTTTTTTCCTCTCACGACTAATCCATTGTCTAGAACGTGTAATATTATTGTACATAATCCACCGTTTGTCTCCTATAACAATCCTATTTAAAAAAAATGGTTCATATTTTAGTCGAGAGATGAACAGATGTTGATTCTTTGTTGCAAGTGTCCCTGTGACAGGGGGCGAGGAATCTATTGCCCCAATCATGCAACCTAACGTATTTCCTTTAAATGACAATGCACAGTGGAATGAGTTGAATGTATTTTTTCAGACAATTGTTCAACAGATAAAATCGAATTTTCTTCCATGTAAATTTTAAAAGATCATGATCAAATTCCACTGGTAGTTCGGAACAGGATTCATCTTTGAAACTAACGTTTCGCGATTAAATACTGTGAAACAATCTTTGGCACTGGCCTACACTACTTGTTCTTCACCGTAAGCCTGACATAAACTTTGTTGCTTTTTTAAACTCCCAAATCTTAACGTTGCGAATGTGGTCTTTTAGCACTTCCATAACATTTGCCATCCAACGATAAAGTACATTGAATTAACAATAAGAACAATACAAGATTAATATCCCAGAAAATGACGAGTAAGGTATCTCTAAATGTAACCCCCCTCCCCCCTTGGTTTAAGCTAAGATCATGTTATAAAGGATCATTCATATAAAAAAAAACAGTCAATTGGCTTCGCCGCTCCCCTGTTTCAAATACTCCAAAAAATCCCCTTCTTATATTGTAGAGTTAGTGAGAAGCCTACTTTTGATTTTGTCTATCCATAAAATGATAAAAATGAAAAACCCAGCAATATTTATGGTATGGCCTACTATTTGTATTAGTTTTCCTTCTTTGTAAATAGTTTACAGGTAAGTTTGAATTTACGTTTCCACGCCATACCAAGCCCCACGCGCACCTGGCGTAATCGACGCAGTACAGGGAAGGTTTACAAAGAATCACAATAGAGCCCAGACTTTTTCCAGATCAGAGGAATATGTGTTGACGACATAAGAAGGCTGTAACCTTCCTTAACCTTTTTTGTAACTGTTTGAAATGATACATTTAGCGTGGGATTTCCTGCATAATAAGCGTGAGATTAAGCTGAAAGCGTGAGTATCACGTCAGATGCCCGAGAGTTGGCAATCCTGTTTCTATTTTTCACTTAGGAACGATCCATTATTATACGCAGGTAAAATCAGTAAAGGAAAAATAGAAGCGATAAAGACAAACGTGCATGGGTGAGGAAAATGGCGAATCCATATAATCTAATGCTAGAAATGCGCACCAAAACAATTTTTCAGCCTTGTCTTGAACGCGGATCCAAATTAAAAGTGACTTTAATCTTCTGTACACAGATGGCGCTTAGTGGTCAGCATCTCGTGATAAGTGTTGAGCCGTGGCCGCCTTGGCTTGCCTTCGACGACGACAAAGTGAAAAATCCTTCCGGCGTTGTCTGGGAAATATTCCTAATGTTTGTCAATCACCTGAATTTCACGTAAGACTATTATGATATATATATATATATATATATATATATATATATATATATATATATATATATATATATATATATATATTTATTATACCCCGTGAATATGTCCCACGGACGGGATAGCAGCGCATGGCCATAGACACTTTCACACCACCATTCGTACACAAAATCCGCTGATTACCCGAGGTGACCCACCTACTACATTTTCCCATCCATCATCAGAGTCCGGCTATCAGGTGATTTTCCCTGAAAACTTCATTACCTGCGTTTGTGTGTTACCATACCCAGGTCGTCCTCCCCTAATATTCTTCTTCACTCATTCCTCTCCCTAGCACGCCATTCCGCCTCCTGGATGCTCAGGCCCCGAACATCAAGGGCATCTCTCGTACACTCCATCCACCTCTTCCTCGGACGCCCACGCTGTCTCCTTCCTATCACTCGAGATCTATACACTCTCTTTACCAGCCTTTCATCCTCCATTATCTCTAGGTGACTATACCATATCATCACACCTCTAACATCTCTTCCAAGCAAACTCATTTTACTTCCACATCTCTCTCGCATTCTTTCGTTTCTCACCTTGTCAATCAACCTCACATCACAAATACTTCTCAGAAATTTCATTTTCATAACTTCAACCGTTCCCTTTCAAGTTAGAACTCAACGCCCATGTTTCACTCTCTCTCTCTCACTTCCTTTCTCTTTCTCTCACTTTCTCTCTATTCCTTTATACAATACAGGTAATATAAGTATCTCTAGCCGTATCATTGTAATAGTAGATAAAATAATACTGGACTAAAAAAATATATAGTCACTATTTAACTATCAAATAAAACTATTGATTATGAAAGAATCTAAGCATGAATTTTATTCGAATCTTTGCATTTTTTAATTAAAATGTGAATATAATTCTCCCAGGATTAATTGAGTGTCGAATTTATCGAACAAATTAAAGATGGATTAACTCCAACAACAAGGTAACGATGGGACAAAATCGGCCTTAATTTTGGGAATGGCGATAAATAGAATTATGGAGATTTACGTATAATAATACAACTGGAATGATACATTTAATAATACACCTCCGACTGAAAGGCGAACCGCATATTACATTTAAATGGTTTTACTTATGTTTCTTTAATAACAAAATAACTTGTATTAGTACACATTCTAACAATCTACAATTTTAGTCGCGTGCAAGTCTAGTCGCGGACGACTCTACATCTCACTATGTCGACGGTCGGTCGGTCCCCGTTTTGCTTCTTTTTTTTCGTAATAACATCATAACTCTTCGGCCGATTCTAGCGACATTTAAAATCCTTAAGTTGTTTTACATTCTCTTTCAAATGATATAATAACCATAGTCCTCCCAAAGTTAGTCCGGGAATTATTGAAAGTTTCGAAGGTCATAAATCAGAATAAGTGAGAGCACGCGGCTTTTTGGTTAGCAGACTTTGTTTGTTCTAATAGAGATCTTACGCCGATTTTAGAAGCACAATGGAACAATTTTGGTACTTGAGTTCTTTGGCGTCTTCCAATCATTACCAGACAAACGTTGCTAAATGGCATCTCTATTAAAATCAGTCTTAAAAATATACAGTTTGTATGCATATTTATGCATAGATGCTTTTGTTGTTTGTAGCTCTCCTTGAAAAGACAACACCTCGGCTCCTTACGACCCTTTGGGAGATTACAAGAGGAAACCTTTCATCCTACAGCCTATGTTGTAGGACCCCCTTTAGCGTTGCCGCAATGAAGTGGGGCCTCGTCTTCGGTGAGATTGTCTTAATGGACCTGGTTAGAATGGAGGGAGGATGTCGCATGCTGTTGAAATTTTATAGCATCTAACTGTGCTTAGCGATCCATGCGACAGCTAGGAAGCGGAACTTGAATTACTACTTAACACCTACTAGGATTACATTCAATTGGGGTGGTCGTGTCAGATCCACTTGAAAATGACTGTCTAATATCTAGAACTCTATTTGTTATTGTCATACAGGATGTCTAGAGTTAAAAAGAAATACAGCTTGGCCTGCTGGGTGTTGTATATACATAGTAAAATAAGGTAAAATAGTGGAAAAGGCTAGAGGAAATCATTACTTGAGAGCACTACGCTGTTCACTAATCTGAATATTTAAACTGTTTATGTTCTCATCAGGATGCGTTTGTTTTCTGTAGAACCTATAACTATCAGAGGTTCTTGTTTTTTTTTTAGAAAGACTTTCATGTTTCAGGTACACTCTGGTTCGATCTATCGATGGCACTTTTGGCAGTAACCTTGGCAACGGGACAGTCACAGGCTTGGTTGGAATGGCATACAGAAAGGTGGTTGAATTTTCGTTTGCAAACATTTCGGTTTTTGTAATCACAGTTGAATGAAAGCGATGAATCCTCTGGTAGTGGAGTGCAGTTTTGTACAGTGTGACTAGGCAATGGTCATGTCATAAAATAATGTTTTTCTTTTCCAGGAAGTTGATTTTTCCCTTGGGCCCTTTACTGTGACACACGGGAGGTCAAAAGTAATAGAATTCTCAAGTCCCATCAGCTTAGATTACGATACCATAATATTGCCACGTCCCAGGCTGGAAAAAGACTTAGGAAACTTTCTAAAACCGTTTCCATGGGAGGTAATGTAATTAACTTCTTATAACTAAGAAAATATAAATATGCTGAACTCGTCACCATAGTTACTAGTCCGATTGAACTCTTAACTCTTTGACCCCTTTGGTGCCTCCTTATACCACTAACCTATCTCTAATTCAGCAGTTAACTTTTATTTTAATATTCATTTCACTTTATTAATAAATGGCCCCTTATCCTACGGATTAAGGCCATCTTGGGAGTTCTAGTCTTCTTTGTGTTTCCAGGTTCATTTTTAGCGCAGTTGTAGAGAGACGTCGTGAATTTTCTCTCACTTCTCCAAACCAATTTTTCTCTCTGCACACTTCAACTTTCTAACAATTGTAATAAAAATGTAGGTAAGGCGCTGGTATTCCAGTTAAGTGACCTGGGCACTTAGTTTAGGTCTCCTCGCCTATTGGGATTTTAGCTATAGAATTTGTATTTTATATCTTAATTAGTTTATGGAATACGAAGAGAATAAATGATGGCTCAAATAGATCGAATATATGAACGAAAAATAAAGGAATTGTTGAAGAGAATAAATGATGAAGCAAATAACAAATAAGACGAAACATTATGGAACATAGGAACACGTTCCTGGTCAAACGTGAAAGAAATGCCTTAAATGGTTTATCGATAAGCCTAAATAATTCCATAGACCAATAGCTCAAGAAGGTGGCCCTGTGTATGTACCACGTATACATACGCACACAAAATACGTAAGCGTAGGTGCACGTGCATGCTCGTGTACAAAAAAAAATAAATCAACCGCTCTGAGTGGGTCCCACCATTAATATCGCATTTGTCCCACGGGCCGAAGGTTGAGCATCACTGGCTTATTAAGTCTTAATAAGCTCTTACCTTTTCAGATGTTATTAGGTCTTATCTTTTCAGATCTGAGTAGGTCCTCTCTTTGCATGGCCTGATAGGTCTTATCTTTTCAGTTATGGGTTGGTATTTTGGTTTGTCTCGGACTGGTCACCGCCCTTGGACATATCCTGAATAATGCTAAGCCAGTTCTTACACTGATCAATACCCAGCGAGGAGAAGGAAGCAGAACGTTCTTATTCTTCCAACCTTTGTGGGCTATGCGAATTTTCACGAGCGACGGTAAGACTCAAGAAGACTTCTTTTTGTTGTTTCTCAAAACAAAGAATCAGCAACTAATGAAGCTAAATCCACCAGAATGTTTGTAAAGAGAGAAGTATAAAGTGAAACAAGTGAAAACTGAAGTTAAATTGCCGCAGATCCACCCTGCGAACGTTGGTGCCAGGAGATCACGCAATCTTCTAGATGTCACTGGGGCATGGTTGACCCTGCTGCTCCTGAAACTGAAATACCAAACGTCAACCCTGAACAGCGGTGGCAGGGTATTATAAACCGCTAAGAACAAGTTCGTATAAAGGAAACATACACTCGAAATAGAAACTTGAAATCAATTGGGGGAGGGGGATTATGTACAAAACTTGAATATTATATGTTCAGCAACCCATAGGAAATAAGGAAAAAGAGATCCACAATGGCTTTCATTTTTTTATAAGATCAAACAAGGATCAAACAGATTAAGAAAGAAAGAAAAGAGATTGTAGCATATTGGTTAACGTGGTGGCCTGAAAAGCAAAGAGCTTTCGAGTGCATAGGTTCAAACCACACTTTTATTTCACTTTCTTTAACGGGTAAAAGAATTTATATTATATTATTCCGTTTGCTATCTCCTCTCTTCTTTCTTTCTTAATCTATGATTGATCCTTATTTGTTCTTATAAAAAGAAGGAATCGCTTGTGATTCGTCCTTTCCATATTTCCTATGGGTTATTGAGCATTAACCGTACCCCTTCTGCATTAAGATTTCTCGATCATTAAATATTATATAAAATGACTGTATGTGGTGTAGTGTAGGATTGTTGGCGGAACATTGATTAAAACAACTGGTTTTTGGTAGCCTTGAGTTTTGTTTTTTTTTACAACACCTGACCTTGTTTATTCAGTTATCACTTGTTCCAATTTGATCGAGTTCCATTACACAACAATTAGATGCTACTCCCTCTTTTTTTTTAATAACACCCCTCTCCCCCTAAGAGATTGCCCCACAATTGGGTATCAGGTGTAGATGGACAACCATGCAACAGCTAATACCTGCAGTATTGTGTGCCATCCTGGCCTCGAAGTCCAAAGTGGATCTGCAGCAGAAAACGCAGGAAACGAAGCGCTCACGCTCCTCCATCCAGTCGCTCAACTTGGAGGAGGAAACTCCATCGAGGGGAAATTAGCCAGCCCCCTGTCAATTCTAAGACCCCTCGTGGAGGTCTGTCTCCGATCGATCTACAACCCAGTAATGGTCTTCTCCTCAAAGAAGGCCTCCGAAGCTTCTTCCAAGTAGGCCTGAGGGGTATTTTCCCACAATGGAATTGCCGTGGAATCCGGACTAAAGGGGAAGAACTGAAGAGGTTTGTCTCCTCCAGTTCCTCGATAGGACGGGATAGACCACTTGACAGGTCTCCTCCAGTTCCTCGATAGGACGGGATAGACCACTTGACAGGTAGATACGCAATCTACACTCGACGGGGTGTCTTCGTTATGTGTTGGCTTTTAAATATCTCCTTGGAGGTGGTGGGAGTGAAGCTATACCTGGTCAAGAGGTATTCTGCCGTCGATATTACACCCTCAGCTGACCTCGATGATGCCTTCTCTTCCTCAGGGACTTGAAATGTAAGAACCCCCACTGGTAAGGCTACACGTCTTGGGTTCTCCGGATGTAACTTAATCTTCAGTTGTCAGTCGCGTCAAAGTTGCCCATGCTACATATCATCTCTGGTGCGGAAAAGAATAAAGGAGGCAAAGAAAAAGGAATGAAGGAGGATGGGAAAAATCTTCTGGTCCAGACCAAATATAAGAAAGCTGATTTTCGACTAGCTTACGAAATTAGGGAGAAGCTTGTAAATAAAGTGTAAAATAAAGATATCTATAACGAGTACTAGGTCCAGAATGGCGTCCCGCTCCTCTAGGCTCCAAGGGCAACAGTCATCACGGAGTAAGAGGAAAGGGCATGGGGTGCGGTTCTCGGTGCAGGGATACTAACTATAAGTGCTGAGAAACCTTTTTAAACGACCCTCATTTATTTACAGTGGTGAACCCTCTCCCTGTAATGGCGTCGGCCCAACTGTTCGTGGGGACTCTGTTCCTGGCGCATCTCTTCATAAGTTCGGCGTACAGCGCCCTCCTCACCTCGCTCCTGGCCGTGCCCAAAGTGACCATACCCGTCGATTCTCTCGAAGATCTAATCGCATACGGGAAGATACCCTGGGCAGCGTCACACGGGACGGCCGAAAGTAGGATGTTTTTGGTAAGGTTCACTCGTTCATGTCCTTAGGGTCACTCGCTGATGCCCTCACGGTCACCCGTTCATGGCCTTAGGGTCACTTGCTGATGTTCTTAGGATCACTCACTGATGTCCTTAGCGTTGCTAGTTAATGTCTTTAGGGTCACTCGTTGATCTCCTTGGGGTCACTTTTTGATGTCCTTAGCGTTACTAGTTGATGTCCTTAGGGTCACTCGTTGATCTCCTTGGGGTCACTTTTTGATGTCCTTAGCGTTGCTAGTTGATGTCCTTAGGGTCACTCGTTGATCTCCTTGGGGTCACTTTTTGATGTCCTTAGCGTTGCTAGTTGATGTCCTTAGGGTCACTCGTTGATCTCCTTGGGGTCACTTTTTGATGTCCTTAGCGTTGCTAGTTGATGTCCTTAGGGTCACTCGTTGATCTCCTTGGGGTCACTTTTTGATGTCCTTAGCATTGCTAGTTGATGTCCTTAGGGTGAAAAGTAGAGATGTAGGTAAGGAAAAGTACGAAGATAAATAGAAGAGAATAAATAAGGGACAGGGTAAGTCTGTGAGTTTTTTTTTAAATACAGGGAATCGAATCGATTTGGTAAGATTGCGGTTGTTTACTTTATTTATTTAAAAAGTAATTGACGATAACTAACGAAGGCATCATTTCCAGAAATTTTTGAAGGTAACCTGTTTCTTGTAAAAGTTGTGAAATTAGAGGAAAGTAGGACTGGAATTCTAAAGCTTTCTAAATCCTCCTGAGATTCAACGCAACCAATCTTGTCCTCATCGGTTAAATGCGGCGCTGTGGTAGTGAAGCATTGTTACGTAAAACAGAATATACTAATTTAGTAATAATTTGTAAAAAAAAAACCTTCTAAATTCCTGTCCTGCTCGACATCAACTCTAGAATGAGGCTAGAAACTATTCCTTCATTAATTGATTTGGTGAAGAATCCTACAAAACGTCTTGCCAATTCGTTTTCTACTTCTCAATGGTGAATTGGAGAGAATGTAACGATGCATCACGCTTTATATATTTTCATTATATAAAGACTACGTATCTGGTTATATTGATGTTCTTAAGCAGAGGTGGGCAAACTGCGGCACGCGTTTCCATACAGAATTCGACAAAATATTGAAAATTAATTATTGAATATTTTGCCAAATTCTCAACTTAAGCATGAAATCTGTCAAACTTTGGAACTCCTTCATATAAGCCTAGTTTTATATTTTCGGTCATTATTTAAGTTTGGCAATATTGCAAATTGCGTCAACAATTAAGTGTAAAGTGTGGCTGAGATTCCATGTTAACCTGTAAGTCCTCATTCTGATATAAGTGTGGAAACAGTTTAAAAGAGGTAGCAAAACTATGCTAAATAATTACCCTTAATTAATAATGTGTAGCTATATCTATGACTATGTATTACATATAAACAAATACACAAAGATCATTGAAATTGAATTATATATATTTGAAATGTACATCTAACTGTTTAAGTGCGGCCTGCAAAGCTTTACATGAGCTTCAATGTGACCCACTGTTTAAAACTTTTGCCCATCCCAGTTAGCATAAAAAATAATTACAGCGACGATTGTCGATAAATTTATGGTGATTTCTAAGGGCAAAACTTACTGCACATTCAGAATTCTTCAGGCGGCCTATGCAATCTCCGATGGGTTTATCATTATTAACCTTGTTATGGAACAATAAAGTTGATGAAAAATTGAAAGAAAGGATAGAAAAAATGAAGAAAATAAAAGGATAAAGAAGAGTAGCGTGCTAGAAATTTATTCCTAATAGGCTTCCCCAAGGAAAGTCAAAGAAAAGAAAAAGCTTAACAGTAAGAGGCTGAACTCAGACGATTGACGGAGCAAACGAGTCGAGTAAATTAGCCTACCGTGTTAAGGGTTTTAGAAGATCCTACTTAAGCCGAGGAAAAAAAATATAAATAAATTTATTCGCTTCCTATAAATCCCTACTCTAGCTCAATCGGGTGTACCAAACCTGGTTACCTATCCCGAAATACACCCTAACTTACGCACTCCAATATTTACATTTAAATATATAAACTCCAGGCAACAAAATGAGGAAGAATGGTTAGCTAATAGAGGGAAGTTAAAGAATAAAGAGAAAACAAACGAAGATTTCATATTAAAATTCAGGATGGATGCCATACAAGTTTAGAGACTTGTTTCTAAAGACTTGTATACGATCCGTTCCGAGTTTTAATAGGCTTCATCGTTTGTTTTCTTTTGACCCTTTTATTATTAACTTTATTAAATCCCCAAATACCTCAAAATTGCTACAAAAAGTAATTTATTTTAATAATTTTCTTCCAATATGTATTTAAATGCAATTACATAAATTACATGTAAAACAATGGTACAATAGTCTTTCTTCATACCTCATAATTACTTTCATATGACTAGATAACTTTAGATAGGCTTAGTCCTCTTACTTATTTAGAACGATACTAAATACATAATAGTGATAAATTTAACATGAAACATAAGAATATTGGTTAAATTCTGATTTTAACAAAAAATATCATTTTATTAATTACACACCATTTACTGTAGTAAAATACTAATTCAAACATACTAACAAAATATTAAAACATATTAGTAAAATATACATTAACATATATATATATATATATATATATATATATATATATATATATATATATATATATATATATATATATATATATATATATATATATATATATATATATATATATATATATATATACATATATATGAATAATATGATAAATTCTAAAAGGTTTGATTAAATATGTTAAATATATGAGTGATACTTTATACTTTTGAGTAATGGTGTATATTTTTGTTGCTTTTTATCTTGTATTCATTCCCTGAATGAGTCTTATCTAAAAAAAAAGGCGAAAGCGCTTGGAATCGAATTTTCATTTTCCTAATGAAATGAATGTTTATTTCGATTCAAACTATTATTTAGATTTTTAATGTCCCCCTTGAACTGCTTCGTGCGTTACTGATGCCCTAAGAGAAGTTTTGTCTCGCCGGCTATTTGGGGGGTCCAGCAGGACCCAAAGCAGGACGCAAAACAGGACACAAAAGAGAACGCAAAGCAGGACGGAAAACACGACGCAAGAGAGGACGTAAAGCAGGCTGTAAAGCAGAACGCAAAATAGGACGCAAATGAGAACGCAATACAGTAAGTAAAGCAGGACACAAAAGAGGAAGCAAAGCAGGACGTAAAACAGGACGCAAAAGAGGACGTAAAGCAGAACACAGAGTAGGACGCAAAAGAGGACGTAAGAAGAACCCTATAAACGCGGTCTCAGGCCTCATTAAAGAGACCAGCCTAACGTGACCTTGATCCGACCCTGTTAAAAGCGGTTCAATCCATTGCCGATCTCTTTCAGGACGCCATCAACAGCACGAACCTGCTGTTCAAAGCCATCGGAGAGAAACTCTTGGATGTTAAGGATTGCGACGAGGACAGCAAGAGGGTGAAGGACGAAGGAATCGCGATCTTCTGCAGTTTTTTAACTTTAAAAAAGGTGAGTCCGGTGTTGAGCAGAATCGGTTCAATTTTTAGTCGTGTGATGTACGCCGCTCTCTAAGATGGAGATCCGTAGATCGTCGGTCGAGTGGTAACATTTTACTTTTTAATGAGTTTTTTAGCAATAGCATCGTGACTATTCGTCCGATTTTAACGAAATTTGAAACCATTATGTTGTTTTACATTCTCTTTTGAATGATATAATTGCAAGGTCCTCCCAAGGTTAGTCCTAGAATTATTTGGCAATAACAGCGTAACTATGTGTCGATTCTAACGAAATTTGAAACCCTTATGTCGTTTTACATCCTCTTTCGAAGGATATAATTTCAAAGGCCCCCCCAAGGTTAGTCCGGGAATCAATTAAAGTTTTTAAGGCCGTAAGGTCCTATAGTCATAAGATCCTAAGTCAGAATAATTGAGAGCACGCGACCTTGGTCTGTTGACCTTGTTGTAAAAGAACGGATATTGATGAAAGTAACGAAGGCATCATCACTCTTAGATGATGGATCAACGAGAAGGATCAAGGAGATGGATCAAGGAGATGGAGAGATACATGGAAATAAGGATAAATGGAATAGGCATAGCAAAAAAATGTTAAGGGAGGCAGAGTACGATGGAGAAATAGGGGTAGCAGGAATGACAAACTCCTGAGAAAGCAAAAGGGTGTGTGAGTACAAATCTGAGTACAAACCCGAAGTCGTACTCGTTAGCAGGATTGGAGAGATCAAACCTCAGTCAGTTCCTTCAGGTATTTACCCAAGATACTTAAAACTAAGATACGAAAACTAACGAAGGCATCTTCCCCTCTGATACCCTCGGAGAGATATGTGAAGATGGGAATTGAAAAAGTGTCGAAGAGATCTTCCTACGGCCTTTGGGGCCTGGAGGGTACGCAAAACTTCAGATGTCAGCTACAGTATGTTTGGCGTTGAGGACCTCTATCACAATTAACCTAACCTGGATGGGGGGTTTTACCTACGAGTCCCTCTACCCCTACTCCACAACTGTTCTCTTTGAAGCCTCTTGTGAACATTCTGCGCACACGTAACCATAGAGACCTCTACCGCATCCTATGTGTACATAAGCTCCCCGACTCTCCTAATTCATAAAAAAAGTTAAGTGAAGGTTTTTCAAACATTCTGGGGGATCCAAGCCCCTAATAAAGGGTAGGTGGGGACTTAGTTATCCCCCCTCAAGTATAACTTGGTCCATTCACCCCCCCCCCCCTCGCCCCCGGCGGGTTTTCCAGGTAGTGAATGAGGAGTTCAGCGAGACGGGCGGCTGCAGTTTCTACATAGCGAAGGAGAGAATCACGCACACCATCAATTCCATGATCTTCCCCAAGGGCAGCCCGCTCCTCCCCGTCTTCAATCGGTGGTAGGTGGGATCGATCCCTAGGAGAGGAGGGGGGGAGGTTAGTCTCTAATAGAAGTCGAATTCAAGTTACAATTTCATTGGGAGGGGAGGAGGGGGGCTGTTTATGGGTGGTTGTTTATTGATTTTTATTGTATAGTTAGTTGTTGATTGATTTCTATTATATGGTTGTTTGCTAATTGATTGAATTTTATTGTATGGTTGGTTGTTGATTTATATTTATTGTATGAGTGGTTGTGGCTGGATTTTTATTATATGGGTAGTTTTTGATTAATTGTTTTTTATTGTATTGAGCGGTTGATTGATTTTTATTGTATAGTTAGTTGCTGATTTATTTTTATTGTATGGTTGTTTGTTGAATGATTGATTTTATTGTATGGACGATTGTTGATTGATTTTTATTGTATGGTTTGTTGTTGATTGATTTTTTGGTATAGTTGATTGATTTTTATTGTATGGTTTGTTGTTGATTAATTTTTGGGTATGGTTGATTGATTTGTATTGTATGGTTGTTGTTGATTAATTTTTGCGTATGGTTGATTGATTTGTATTGTATGGTTGTTGTTGATTAATTGTTTTTTGTATGGTTGTTTTTTAATGATTTATTTTTATTGTATGATTGGTTGTTAATTGAATTTTATTCTATGGTTGGTTGTTGATTGATTTTTGCATGATTGTTTATTGAATGATTGATTTTCATTATATGGTCGGTTGTTGCTTGAGTGATTTTTATTGTATAGTTGTTTTGTATTGATTGATTTTTATTTTATGGTTGTTTTTATTAATGCATTACGGAGGATCTACTGATCGTTGATTTATTAAGTGATTTATTTATTACTTTATTGAATGATTTATTGATGGGTTAAGTGTTGATTGATTAAATAATTACTTCATTGTTGGTCTTTGACTGATCTATTACTTGTTTGATTTCATTATTTATTGATTGAATGGTTTCGTTAATTGGTTTATTTGGTTAATGAATTTATTTGTCGGTTTATTGATCCATTAATTGTTTACTTTATTGTTACACTTATTGAATGACTGATTCATAATTGAGTGATTGATCGTCGAATGGTCTATTGATTGAATTATTTATTTGATTGATGCTTGTTGATTTAATATTTGAGTGATTTCTTGAGTGAATAATTTATTGGTTGTTTGCTGATTTATTTATTGATTTCTTGATTGAAGGATTTATTGGTTGTTTAGTGATTTATTGATTGACGTTGGTTGTTGGTTCACAAATTAATTGTTTGATTAATTGGTTTATTTCGTTAGTAAGTTGGTTGATTGATTTTTAGATTGTTAAACTTGTAGATTGCTTGATTAATTGGACGATTTATTTATTTTTGATTTAACGATTGATTGATCTATTGATTTAATGATTTATTGGTTGTTATTTTTATTTAATTTAATGATATATTGATTTGGGGGTGTTGTTTAACCGATTGATGGTTTAATTTCACGTGCTATTGATTGGTTGTTTAATTTGTTTAGTTGATTTGTTTTAGTTATTTATTTATGTTGTCTACTTAGTTGGAGAATTTTTTTTGTCGGTTGTTTGATCCAATGATTAATTGTTTCGTATTTTGATTGACTTGTTGATTAAATGCTATATTGATTGATTAAATGATTTATTAATTTACTCAATTCTAAATTGGTTGATTGATTGATATGATGTAGATTGGATGATTTAGTTATTTATTGAATGGTTAGCTGCTTATTTCAATCAAGGAATGATGTATTACTTGTTTGTTGTTGATTGTTTAATTGGTGTCAGATGTGCCAAATAGAAACCAACGAGGGCATCACACTCGCAATGTTTTACGGGAAGATATGTAAAGAAAGTGGAGAAGAAGGAGGATGTTAAAATGGGGGAAAGATACATAGCTGCCAGCACCCAACCCCCGATTGGAGCCGGGAGGAAAGACACCCACGGTTTGGTGCCCCAAGAAGGCACGCAATTCTCCAAAAAGGATTAAAGAAAGATGGAAGGTGGAGAAGAGGCAAAGGTGGCAAGGATAGTGGTAAACAGAATCCCAATGGGAGTCAGGAGTGAGTGCTGCTCACACCAGGTATGAATGGACGAAAGCTGGTCGGCGGACTAGCCTACGGTATTAACCGACGTCCATGGAACTAGGTGTGAATAAAGGGTAAATGGGAGAAGTCGAGAAGGGATGAAGCTCAGGAAGTCTCAAACTAGTTTTGGATGGGTGGGAGCATTGTGGCATATAAGGAGTGTCACTCTTCCAAGCGGCCAAATGGAATAGTCTACACCGGGCAACCCCTTAGGGGTGGGGTAAACATAACCAACCCTACAGCCATTTAGTGATAAAGCTAAACAGTAAGAAGATGCAAAAATACTCGCAGAAAAAAGAAATACTGTCCGATTTCGTCTTTGTTAGCAAAGAACCTCTGGGATTGTTTTTATATTTCCCGCTGGTAATTTTTGTATATTTTGCGATATATATATATATATATATATATATATATATATATATATATATATATATATATATATATATACATATATATATATATATATATATATATATATATATATATATATATATATATATATATATATATATATTATATATATGTATATATATATATATATATATATATATATATATATATATATATATATATATATATATATATATATATATATATATATATATATATATATATATATATATTCTTGCTTTTAATATCAAGGTCGCTTGAAATTATACAGTGATGTGGTCAATTCATTAAAATGTCTAAAATACAAAAGGGCCTTACAAAACGTCGAGACCTTCAACACAAGACAAAATATTTCTACGAAGAGAAGAAGCAATTTGAATGCAGAAATCCGATTCTAATCCTCAGCGCGTAAATCTACTCCGAGGTAAATCTTGTCCTCAGCGGGTAAATCTATTCGTCAGCGGGTAAATCTAGTCTTCAGCGGGTAAATCTATTCGTCAGCGGGTAAATCTAGTCTTCAGCGGGTAAATCTATTCGTCAGCGGGTAAATCTAGTTGTCAGCGGGTAAATCTAGCAGGAACTATCGCCTCATCTCTCCTGGCCTCCTCGCACTCACCAAGTAGAATATACGCGTCTTAGTGACGGCTCTGAAACGTCTACCATGGTTGGACTACGTCCTTCTGATTGGTATGCAACTAGAGTTTTATATTCTGAAGCTCCAGATGATCTCAGTGACCCAATTAATGTACTTCGTAAATGAAAATGAGGAGGCATTTACCTATTTTAGTTACCTCAAATGTTCTTAGGAATAGAGTGAAACACCAACTCGAGTTGATATATCATCTTGTCGAGCTGCATGGAGTCCAGACATTCATAGAAAAGAGACCATTAGTGCTTTAGTTAAATTTTAGATCCACTAGATTATTTAACGTAAGTTACTGTGGTCGTTATTGTTTTTCCGTCTTCAGAGCCGGAACCAATAATTGTGATTGGGACCCACGGTGGACCACTAACGGGCAAACTGTTCTTAGAGATGGAAATCTTAGAGATTTCATCCCATTGGTTATGACACAGTCCGAAGTACCACGATGTTTGGGTGACGAAAATTTTGTTGAAAACCACGTTTTTATTGGTATGAGTCACTGAGCTTATAGAGCTTTGGTTTATCTTATCACTCACAAGTCCTTCATTGTCGTTTAGGGCCAAGATAGTCTCTAGAAATAAGCCTACACTCCCCAAGATGAAAGTTATCTCTGCTCTGATTGGGGCTAGAATATACAGCATATGTAATTCGTTTGTGATGAGACAGGAAAGTGGCCTGAATCTGTGTTCTATCACAAAATAAATTAGCTAGACACATGCTAGTAACAGGCTCAATGAAACCAACTGGATCGTCCTAGACACCTAGTGGACCTATGTATCAACTAAAACAAACTGGACGTTTTTATTAACGAATGGAAAACCCAACAAAGTCCCATTGGAAATTACCAATGGAGTATTAAGCTCCTATAGATAAAGTATTCTAGCGACTGCATATTTGTAAGACAATTAAATGGGAAATAGTTTTCAGTTTGTGTTGAGTCTCAGACTGTTAATTCATTGTTGGCTTGACGATCTTAACTAGAGAAGATTTGGAGGCTGCCAGAGACTGCCGTCTGTGATTAGTAATCGAGGTCATGCGTGAGTGTTCATTTCTAACCTAACTCCTAGCTCCTCAGTGAATTGGTCGACATATAACGTGATTAATTTAGATTTGGATTGAGAGCCATTGGCTGCGAGTTGGGTTTCATGTAAGGTTGGATTGCGTGCAAGATTGACGTAGACCATTCAGATGAAGGTTGAATAGTGGAGAGTAAGCGCGTACTCCTAAATGATGCGAGTAATGATGGTACTTGTATGCTCCAGGGACCCCTTGCCTGAGTTTGTCAAGTGGAAGAGCAAGATCTGGACAGTAGTTATATGACTTGAATCGGGATATTTGTACTAGAAGAGAATTCGTTACCATTACGGAAATATTTGCTTATGGTTCTTCCCTGAATACGTCGTAGATTAGTCTAGAGATTAAATGTGGTTGATTCGATTCAGTTCCACGGAATTATTTGTTGCTTGAAAGTGTCAGGGTTGTCTTTGTGGTGATAGAATTATATCTCTTGGTGTTCTGAACATGTAAACGAAGATTTTCGTGAAAGAGATATGGTTGAAGACCTCGAGAAACCAAATCCATCAGTAGAAACAAGCTTGTCTGATAGAGAAAACGATCGTGTCAGCTCTTCTTAATGTTCCAGATGGCTTACGTAGAGCAGCCGATAGGGGTTGTACGTCCATTCTAGTCCTCCTAGACCTCTCCTCTGCTTTCGAAACCATCGACCACACTGTCCTCCTTGATCGTCTTCACACTTTCCTTGGTCTCTCGGGCACTGCACTTGATTGGTTCCGCTCATACCTCTCCTCCCGCACTCAGTCGGTCGCGCACGATAACCTCTCCTCCGAGCCGGCTCACATTGATTTGGGGGTGCCTCATGGCTCAGTCCTTGGTTCCCTTCTCTTTCGCATCTACTTACTTCCTCTTGGCTCCCTTCTTCGCGATTTGGGCCTGTCCTTCTACCTCTATGCTGATGACACTCAGATATATCTTTCCTTATCCCCTGTGTCCTTCTCTCAATCAATTACCAAACTCCTTTCAGCCTACACCTCCATAAGCGAATGGCTGTCTGCCAACTTTCTCAAACTTAACCAAGATAAAACTGAAGTTCTCCTTGTTGGTACCGCTTCGATCGTGGAGGAATCTAAAGCTCTCTTCACCTCCCTTAACCTTGGGGAAACCAATGTTGCCTTCTCTGATACCGTCAGTAATCTTGGTGTTATTTTAGACGAGCAACTCTCGTTTAAACCGCACATCCATCGTACTCGTATCTGTAAGTCTTCCCTCGGTTTCCTCCGCACCTTTTCACGTGTTCGATCCCACTTTGAATGATGAAGCCTCATTGAGACTGCTATCCTTGCCTTCGTCCCCTCACGCTTAGACTACTGCAATTCTCTTCTAGTGAATCTCCCTTCTTCGTCACTTCGCCCCCTACAACTAGTTCAAAATTATGCTGCCCGGCTCCTCCTTCGCCGCCCCCGGTTCTCTCCTTCGATGCCTCTGTTACAGGTGCTACACTGGTTACCTATTCGCTTCCGTACCCACTATAAAATTCTTATCATCACCTACAAGGCCCTAAACCTCGAGACTCCACCTTATCTCTCGTCTGCCCTCTCCCGTCGTCAAACTCCTCGGGCACTCTGGTCTAACCTCGCTCCCATCCTGAACACTCCTCGTTCTGTCCTCTGCTTGATGGGTGACCGTTCGTTCTCAGTCTGTGCTCCTAGACTCTGGAATACTCTTCCTGCCGAAGTCCGATCCTTTCCCTCCCTTGCTACTTTTAAACGTCTCCTGAAGACTCATCTCTTCAGAATTGCCTTCTCTCCCCTCTAAACTTTCTCTACACTTAGTACACAATCCGCGCTCTAGGAGGGCTAACAGCCCTGAAGGGTGCATTATAAATACATATTAGTATTGACAAACACTCCCTACAGAGATAGCAAGGGGAATTGATCCCACAAGCCGCAGTAAATTTTCTTTCTAAGTGGCCATACACCATTTATCTCGAACAATCAATTACTCATACACGTTTTTGCCTTCGAGAATCCAACTATAGTATTATTCCTTTACTACATCACCAATCACGCACCTTCGAAGAGCGACCCATCAGAATGGCAGCAATCCGAATCTCCAACTCTTTATGGCATATGTTCAATTTCATTTCAATTATCATTATTCTCTGTAATTGTCACTCAACACATTTATTATTTGACATTTTTGCTGTTCGTCTATTCTTTTTTAAATATTAGGTTATTGCAAACTTTTCAATCATTCATTACAATAGAATAAATAAACTTCCCGAAACTCGTACCTATAAACTCTTCTAGAATCCTATAACTCTTGAACCATAATGCAAGTCACGTATAGTCCTAAAAACGAGTTACTCTTTACGCTATCAACCGTTCGCAATCTATCCACATATAAATCGCGCTCGCTCGCACCCTCCATCATTGTGTCTCTCATCGTATGAACATGAGTTTCTCTCTCTCAGGTTGTGGCCTTGACAATATTGTCGCGCGCACTCCCCCCATCACACTACTTGCACGAGCGCAGGATTATCATTGTATAATGTTATAAAGCACCACATGCATTTCACTAACCGAGGGCAATACCGCCTCAACCCCTCTGAAATGCCCTGAGTTCTCTTGATCTAATTTAAGCTCCCATCTTTATTTCTTCAGGACAGACGTGATTCGAGAGATCGGAATCGTCGATAAACTTCTTTTGGACGCGACTCACAACGCCAGCACTTGTCTCCAAAAACCAGGAAGAGAACTCAAGGATAAATTCTTGGTTTTTGGAATCAAAGATCTTGAAGGGATTTTCCTTTTCTTAGCTGTTGGTAAGATGCTTCTTAAGAGATGGTGAGGTAATGGTAGTTGTGGTCAAAGTACCGAAATTTCCACCATAACTCTAGTATCATACTTTCTCCGCTCAACTCAGACAACACTTTTATACTTGGTGTGGAAAGATGAAATTTTTTTTTTTATAAATAATCTCCTCTTTCAGGTATAAACCTTCCATACAGTTTCGATTCACATAATTTCATCACTTTTTTTTCGACCTTCACTTTACAAGTTATTGTTACTGCTTGAAACTAAGAAGCGAAAATGATGGAAGGCATCTCAACCAGGAAGTTTAGAAAGATGAATTAACCACTTTTTAACACTGTCTTCTAAACCATACCGCATCCTAGTATTCACTTTTATATTATCCTCACAAGTCTATTCAAGACCATTCTTCTTACATCCGAACATTCTCAGTAACAACTTCGTACACACTCTTCGTCACATCATAAACACCTCTTACTCATACGTTCTTCCCTGTATTTAGCTTTCCTACATCATACATTCTTTCTAAATTCGCTATTGGCACTGCTCTCACTTAAATCATTCCGCTTTCTTCCATACTCTCACTCTCATATACCCACTTTGCCACCAGCATAATCTTACCCACTTCCTGGCACATTACATCATTGCATACACAAACTCTCACCATCCACTATGGATTTAATTGTGGTTAAGATTTTCCTGGCATTCAAAACCTTGTGACCGCAATCTGCTTCATCTGCAATACTATCATCCACCATAAATCGGACAGTACTGTCCAAAAACTAGAGAAAAATTACCAAAGTTGATATTTTCTTGAAAATACTCGTGTAATTTCCATGAGAATTGCACAAAATATTCTTTAATATTTGTCTATGATATTGAGCAAGTTTCATTTGGTAGAACGGCGAATAAAAGAGATATTAAAGAGTTATAGACTCAAGACCAACAAAGCACGAGAAATCCGTTCTATGACTAGTCATAGAGAAAGTGAGGAAGTTGAGCTGGTTTTAAGATAACTTTTAGAGTAAAAGCAACGTAACACGTTAATACTATGGTTTGATTTAAACATGGTGATTTATGTGCTTTGAATTATATTAGGTGGAGGAGAGTTGCAAGTTGATACTGTTTTATAAGCGAAAAGCTTCCCCACGATATTCGTGTGATAACACTTTAATTTAAATTTATGACTTTGTTAAATGTGTTTTCAACGTGTTCAAAAAGGCAGTCAAAGTTTATATTATCGAAACTATTCGGAATTTTGAAGACTTCGTTATTGAAATAGATCAATGAGTTTAGTTCTAACACTCCGTGTATTAAAAGACACTTTATTTTTTTTATTTTGTATGACTGGCAATAAACTTGATTGATACTGTCTCTACCCAGTTTGCTAGATATGTGTGGAAAAGCTCTCATTAGCATTGGGACCGGCAGAATCCTCGAAGTAAAAAAGGGTGGGAAGTTAATTAAAAGCTTGTCCAACCTCGTAGATCTTATTCCGCTTATATACAGTCCATCTGGCATAAAAAGGTCGTATCGTTGGTAGAAATGATCCTAAATGTTGACGAAATGAGCTGTTTCTTTCTGGTAAAGAACTGTTAAACAGTTATTAATCTACGAGGTCTTCTAAGGAATCTCTTACCACAACCCACTCGTGGCATTCACCTGAAAGCATAATTTTAAAGCTTCTCTCTTTAAGCAATCTCACTAACGACCTATAACTCGCAAGCTGCTATTCCGACCTAGTAGAAAAATATTAATGCGCCCATGGAATATAAACCTAGTATTTTTAGTAGCTTTATCTGTCAAGTCAGCAATACAGTCAGTTAAATCTTCAATTTTGGCACAGGGATAGCAGTATCGTTTTCTTTTAGCCGGACACTTACCGCAAAATTCATCGAGTTGGTTCTGCACAAACGAATCCTCCAAAAGACAAACCTCATCGGCGTCTTCATCCTGCAGAAAAGCTAAACCTGAGTAAATGTTAGTTGTGACTATCGATATTCTTTCCTTGAATGGTCTGCGATGGGCACCTCGATTCACCAGCTCAAAAGGAAGGAGAGATAGAGAAGGTGCTGGCTCGGCCACGTCTTCCCACTCTTCCCTTGTAGGCGTCACCTTGCTGCTCTTAGACCTTCCGGACATTAAACTTAACAGAAAAGAGCGCAACCTCCTGCTCTAGGCAAAGAAGCTCAACCTCAAGTTGTCTTAGTTTAGTACAGCAGCGATACTGCCTCCAACTGCCCTTAAAGAAAGCAGGATGAAAATTGCCGCTGCAAACATTACAAACTTGTTATACGAAGTATCTCCTGTTCCCATGACTCAGTTCAGTCACACCTAGCATCCTCATCCATAAATCGTTCCAATCTATTCTTAGAACTCCTTAAGGAGGACGCTTCTATCAAACGACTACTGAGCCTATTGCATTTATCTACCACTCTATTTGTAGACCAATTTCTACCAATCTCTTTCCTAAACGTAAACATGTCCAGCTTAAACCCATTGTTATGTCTCCGATCTTGTTCACTAAAAATAGAACCTCACCTCTATCTCCTTAAAATAACTTTTACCCATTTGAAGACTTCAATCGAGTCCCCTCGAACTCCTTTCTAATGTATGTAGATTTAGTCTCCTAGCGTTTCACCATAAGATAAGCTCCTCAACCCATGAATCATATCTTAGCCATCTTTCTTCGATCCTCAACCCATGAATCATATCTTAGCCATCTTTCTTTGATCCTCAACCCATGGATCATATCTTAGCCATCTTTCTTTGACCCTCAACCGATGGATCATCGTAGTCAGTTGAGTTGAATATTAGTCAGGCATATGGCCCGGATGATATTAATAAAATTCAATGGATGACAAAAGCTGCATAGACCTATCAGAGGTCATCCTACTCAACACTCATTCAAAAACTACATCCACAAGATTGCGTCCAAAATACTGATTTAAAAGACATTAACATCATGGCTTGCCGATAACTAAATTATACAGTACAGCTAAACTACAAAAAATCAATAATATACAATACACAAAAAGGACCTCTAAATTCTACATCCACAGGAATACGTTTAGAACATCACCTCCAATCTACAATAACATCGATACTCCAACATATAATTTGCCTCAATAAAACTTAAAAACCATTATAACCTACCCTCTCCATATACTCATCTAACCTGCACTTGAAAACATTTAAATTTGGACAGCTTATTCTCTCCTGTGGTGAACCATTCCAGTAATCTACCACTCTGTTGGCAAAAAATATTCCTCACATCCAACCTACACCTCTTTAATTTTCAAGTGGTGGCCCCGAGTCCCATTACTACCCTCCAACTCAAAGAACAGTGAGATATACCCTTTTAGGCAGTTATATATATATATATATATATATATATATATATATATATATATATATATATATATATATATATATATATATATATATATATATATATACAGAAAAATCAGTTAAGGATACGTCTGTCTGACAATCTAATGCATTTTTTCTGATGGGGGAATACTCTTTACTGGTCAATGTTTTACCGGTTCTATAGATAATGTCCATGTGAGAACAGTCTCCTGCATGTAGAGAACGCACCGCGCTTCCATATAGATCTTCTGCTTACAGCTGGGTCAGGTAAATTCATATACTATTGCACGAACTCAACGGCGTGCATAGTATATAAATTTACTTGCCCCAGCTGTAAGCTCGGGAAGTAAATTTTAAATGATTAAATATTACAAAGGAAAATTAATTAAAAAAAAACAAACGAGTGAATAAAAAAAACAACAACAAAACTTCCAAACTTGGCAGCGTGTCTGGTGAGGAAATTAGCAAATTTTAAATGACCAAATATTACACAGAGAACGGAATTAAAATGAAAATTAATCGATTAACCGGAACGTGTTTACATAAAAAACAAGAGTTAATGCTTAAAACGTACATAACTTTCCTCTTAAATAAAGATAGCCCCTCCCCCTTCCTCTTTTAGAAAGTGCTACCCCAAGGTTCTAGTTTGTACCCGGATTGCTGATAGGTCAAAGAACTCTGACGTCAATGTAGTTTACAATTAACTAAATATTGTTCCAATACCCGAAAATAAAAGTTAATAAAGAATATAACAAAATAAAACGCAAAAAAGATAACTTAACTTTCCGACGATATTTCTAACATGTTGACGCAAAAATTTCAATCACGAAACACAACAAAAAATTACTCTTGTAAATTCACCAAAAAACACAAAACGAACGAAAACATTTGAAACAACAAACGTTATTAGCACATAAATTAAAACTTCACAGTCAATGGTAACACTTCACAATTACTATGTATATCAACACTAAGAAAGATCTTGTAGAACACACCTGTTGATCAAGAGGTCATGGTGTCGATTGAGGAAAGTATGTGTGTTTAAAAAAAAAAGATGCACCCATAACCAGAAAACAACATAATTATCTTAAAGACAATTGAATAAAATATTATAAGTATGCAGCACCTTGTTCTTAGTGACTCGAACACATCTTCGGCCGCAGCACTTCATCGATTTGTCACTTTGTTCGGGCGTGACATTATTCCATTGTTCTTTCAATCTTCGCTGGGGATCTTCAACATTCGTCGGCTTCGAACCAAAACTTCTCGCCGAGTACCTTCCATAGCTTTTCTATCGGGATTAAATCATGGCTCTGCGCAGGCCAGTTCATCAATATTTTCAGCATAAAAAAGCTAATTTATCGTCTTTGTTGCATGGCACGGAGCATTGCCCTGCATAAAAAACAAGTTCAAGTACTCCAGATGTTCGGAGAAAGGAGATCACCCGCTCCTGAAGCAAATTAGTGTGTACTGTAGCGTTTACGTTACCTTTGTAAACGAACAGGCAGACAGACTTCAAAGCTTGAAAACATGACATAACGCTGCAACCTCATATTTAACAGTATTTTTTTATGCACGCGAGATTTGATCCTTTACTTATATGACGTCTTACATGCTACTTCCAATATGATGCGAAGAAATTAACTTTGCTTTCGTCGTTGAAAAACACTTTTAAGCACTCCACAGGACATGCTCAATAGCGAAGGCAAACCTAGCCTTTTTCTTAGTAGTTTCTTAGGAGGGGAGTGTTTATGAGCCCCACCTCTCTCGAGGGACGTAAGACAGTCTGGCGAGACAAATTTAGGTTCAGGTTCTCGGTAGCCTGACGTGAAATGGGGATTGCTATTTCAAATCCGTCCTATAGCGATATTCTTTGCACCCTGCAATCTTCAGTGGGAGCCGTTTTTCTAAGGTAGACCTAATTTTGGGGGGCCAACTTATAGGACCCGGTATCTTCGTAGAGCTTTATTATGCGTGAAATCACACTTTTTGAATAAATTACAATGCCTAAAAATGTCAGACAGTGTCATTCCTTCACTTTTACACAGGGCAACTTGCTTTCTCGAAGGAATTGCCAGCCTTCACTCGTCTCGTTATCCATATACATGATCAATACCATATATCTAGAGCACACGTATGAGCAGTCGCGGACCCAGAGGGTGCTTAAGGGCTGAAACCCCCTAAATTTAAGACCGTTTCTCTTTATATTTCTTTTTTAAGTTATACATGTATTCTGCTATTCAGAGTTATGTAATAATATAGAATATATATAAAAAAAGTTTTTTAAACCGTTGCGATCGAATGTATCTTATATGATACACGTCTAAAATACAGGTAAATCTAAAAAATAATGATTAAATTCAGTATTATACCTTAGCTGACATCCAAAACCTACAATTCATAATTTTCTGATGTGTGGAAAAAAATTCAGATCGGAGAGAGTTCGTGCTCACTCCTTCATGAGATGCTGTTATTTATTATCAATACTGTCTATTATAACCCTTATTAATGCTCAATGCCCTATAATCAGACTCCTCAGAGGGAGGAATTTCAGGTTAGACCCCCAAGTTATATCCTGGATCCGCTACTGCGTATAAGAGCACTGCCATACACACGTTACGAACTTTTACGTGTAAACTGAAAGTTATAAGTTATCGTTCCCTAGTTTTTGACGCTTCCTTTTCTTTCATTACATTTTACTTCCATAACCTTTTTAAGCCGTTCTATGAAATGAAACTTGAACACTGCCAGAGACAAATTACAAAAGATAGCAATTTTCATAGAAATTAAAGGATTATTTTTAAGAAAATGTAGTTTATTTCTAGTTATGGACAGTACCATAGATACCTTAAAGATCCTACTTGTTCCAGGGTCACACGGCAAACTCTAATCTCACACTTCACCTCACCTTTACAGCCTAGGCATCATCACTTTACTTCCGTCTGTATTTAGACTTAGTTCCCTTTTCACACATACCCAGTCAAATGCTTCAAACAATATTTTCAAACCTCTTTTGCACTCAGCACATACCAACAGAGACGCCATTCCTTATTTCCTTTAGTTCTTCTCTTTGTACAGGGTGGCCAATAAACCTCAGGACACTCCACGTAAAACTTTTTTATAAATATATTATTACATATGTTATTAATTGTACAAAAGTTGTACGTGGAGTGTCCTGGGACTTATGGGTCAGCCTGTACTTTATTCCTCATATTAAACACGTATGGTGATTGGTGCTATCACACACCTCCCCCTCAAGTAAATTAAACCGCTCTTTCTTGCCATCCCAAATGCACGCCTATACCTTCCACCATAACTCCTCTCCACAACAAGACTTCACTACTCACTCTATATATCGTTAAAACCTGCCATGAATCTTCACAATGAACAGAATCATTAGCTTTACCCAGGACACGTTCATTCCATGTTTTTTGAGGCATTCTTTGTGAAAACCCTTTATCCACACCACCCCATACCCGCTAAAAAACTACTTGTCCAACCTTTCATCCCATTAGTTATTTTTCTTACACACCCAAGCAGAAATTTACCATACACCTTACCTTTATTCCCTTGCAGTTCTATCATGCCCCTTTTTCTCATTTTTCCTTATCCAAATGTGCTATCACAATTCTGTCAATCCTCCTAAGGCAATGTTTCACATTCAAGAGTATTACAACACAATCATCAGAACCTTTCCTTAGCACAGTATTCCACCTTTTGTCAATCAATCAACCAATATATCATCTACTTCAGTTGCCTTACATTTTTCAGGTCTCTCATAGCAACAACGGCATCTTACATACTTATTTGTTCTGATTCCCGGTGTACAACCACGAAACCAATCATATTCACATTATAGACTTCTTCCATACCTACAGTATACAAGTACTCTAATATCTACATATAAGATCCTCATTGGTCACAAGTATCATGCCATTCTTATCTTTGTTGTTCTCATAACTATTCTTCTCTTGGTCTCTCTCCTTTCTCACTTCCTTCCAGAATAACTTCCTGTTCCTATCCGGCTCCTCATTCATCTTCCTTCCAGATAAAAACTTTATTGGGGACAGGAGTGCAGGCTTCCCGTAACTCTCCATTGAAGAACTGGATTCTCGCCCCCAGACGTGCAGACCTAAAATAAGCCCTCAGCCTATCGAATCCTCTACATCACAAAAAGCGATTGTAATTCTCTTCCTGAGCTGATGCTAGCTGTTGATATCGCCATCGTGTTAAGGCATTTGTGCCATTAGAGCGGAGGTATCACCACTGGCCCCGGTTTAGCCATAAGAATAGATGTCGGGGTGGAAAGTCAGGTCAACCCGAAATATTGTCCTTTCGAAATGCCAAGAAATTGGTCCAGTCACGGCATGTACGATCTGGGATCTACTACGCTTCTCAGATTAAATAGCACCATCTGTTCAAGGACCTTCCAGATCTATTAGCAGAGTAGCCAACATGCTCAGTCGGAACCTTTCAGCATGTTCTATCTACCCCGGGTGCCACCCGGTAGAGCTGATGGCAATACGGGCTCGCGTCCCTTCTCACGAAAAACAGGAGTAGCCTGCCCCCACACGAAGCAGGGGTACACAAACAATGAGTTGTTAGACTCACAGGAAACAAAACCGCCGCGGTTATGGCGAGGCCATCCCTGCTTCTTCCAGACTGTATCCCGCGGAAGAAAGACAGAACAAAGGATCCTATTCTTTTGCGCTATCCCCAAAGGAAGAAGGACCTCTGACCCCAAAGCTGATCCCCCAGCATTAATTTCGAAATAGAGATAAAGGCTCGTAAGTCAAATCAAGGCTTCTCCATTAATCCCCCAAAGATAGCATATGGCCTCAGTGCATTCTACAGGCAGAACTTATGGAATTGTCTCCAAAAAGGTTAGAGCCATTCCTTTTAAGGTTTTCTCATCGAAGAAGTCCCCCGCATCCCATCCTACCTAGGCTTGGAGAGCATTTTCCTTCAATGGAATTGCTGCGGATTACAGACTAACTGAGGTTAACTGCGGTGTCTCGTCTCAGCTCGTTCCTCTCTAACTGTTTCGTCAAGAATCCATGCTGAAAGCGCCTCTTCTTCCCACTCACCAGGAGGTGAGTGTGAAACGGCCCTGAAACAGAAGCAATATGCCTATCTGCAATACAAGCGCCGTCCGAGTTATTTTACGATAGGCAAATTTAGTCAAGCGATTGTCAAGTTCAGGTTTGCGTATGTTTTAAATCAGACCCGTCGCTTTTCTTGACGGAGATATGTGTCTCTACTTAACGAGAAGACCCACTCTTGTGGAGGTGTGGAAGCGAGTAAAAAGGATTCCGAGCAAGTTTTCGCAGACCCCTTCCCCCCCTCCACCGTCCTCCAGAAGAACTGGACCGCAATCTTGGACCATGTGTCCGTGGCGCGATGCTATACTGCCAGCATTCATTGCACGTCGTGTAAACGCTGAAAGCCGCCGACCTGACTTCACTTCCAGAGGATGGTAACTCTTCAATTAAATGTTCACACTAAGTGAGCTTCCTGTGCGTATACCGCCCATGGCCTGAGCGTTATCCCGTATTCCATGCTTCGAAACCTGAGTGAGTGAGCCTTTCTATTAATCTTGTTCAACGTGATCTGGATGGAGTTTCCTCCTTCGTGGGCAGCACTTCGCCACGGTGTTCTTTGATCTTTAGAAGGACTATGATACTGCAGGATGATACGATATCCGGGAGACCTTGCAGACCATGGTGGCAAGGGAGCGACTTCCAAATTTTGTGCTGAGTTTCTGCGAGATCGTCGAGTCCGCCTACGGGTGTGAAGAGCGCTCCTTGGTCCAATAGGAGAGGAAGAGGGCTTCTTGCAGGAAATTATCCTCATTGCCACCCTTTGCCTTGAGAATCACTGGCAATACCTCGCTCCTGCCGGAAGATGTCCTCGCTCCACTCTACGTAAACGTACGATGCTAACCCGGCTGATCTAGCTTTAGTATATGCTAAACATTAATTTCGGCTGCTTTGCCCTTGGCGACAGTCGCCAGGTGAGACTCATGTAGATAAAAAAATCCCATACCTATGTACTATTTACTTAATCTGAAGCTGTATTCAAAGACTTTGGTTATTTACTGACCTCCTGGTTACCTATCAGACTGCTTTTTAGTAACTTTGGTGAAGTTATAAACCAAGCCTCTTCTCCATCATCTACCTCAACCTTGATTATTTTTGGTAACTTCAACACCTCCTCCAGTACTATCCAATAACTTCGACTTCAGTATACATTCGTGCCATACCTACTCTCTCTCTCTCTCAAGATGTTCCTCACCCACCCACATAGATGTAAATACAATCGATCTTTTCGTTTCTTGATTCTCAATTCATAGCTTTGTCATACCAGATCCACTTTCTTATTCAGGTCTTTTTCGCTCTACCTCGCCTCATCTACGTCGGATTCCCTCCAGTGATCATGAACAAATGATCTGGATCTTGGTTGCCTCCATCCCGCGTCAACCAGACTACTACAACTACAATTGACCTTAAGGACTCCCAGTGTTTTCTTTTTCGGATTCTCTCCTCTACCTTGATGTTCCTTGGCCCCTTTTCCCAGTTTTCTTTCTTCTGCACCGTACCTCTTGGAAATACAATGCTACTAGAAAGCAGAGCCATACAGCTCAACCTGTGAGAGGCATCTTAGGAACATTAATACAGATGTTGACTACCTCGTCTACACCCTTGTAATTCACTCATACAATACCATTGGAACTCTGACTGTAAATCTCACAACTGCCTTATCCTATAAGGTAACAAAAACAACATACACACCCTGTTCAAGCTTCTTACTCGTCCCATTGTGACAGATGTCTCCCATATCGCCTGTATCATTCCAATCACGTTTTCTGCGTTGTGCGACTACAAAATAGTTCATATCTCATATACCAGCCCCTCTGTTCCTGAATATTTCCAATGGTACTTATACTAACCTCTGTACACAAACTATTCTTACTCACCTCCGCCTTTCTAGCACTTTTCACACCCTTCTCTCATCTCGTGTGGCACTATCTGATTCGAAAAACACTACTGTTAGTCCATTTCTAAAGAAATCTTGCCTGAAGACAAATTACGAGTACCTGGAAAGACACTGCCCAATCTAGCAACTCCAGTTCTTTCTAAATTTTTGAAAGGATGGTGTCAGCCCTAATTCTTAAATATATGTTTTCCTTCTACTTAATGAGGTCTTCTAGTTTGGGTTTCAAATTTGGACATAACACTGAATCAGCTCTTTTAATTGAAATTGACCATTTGTTAAACGGCCGATGCTGTTGGCCTTTAATTTTAGTTTTCTCTGACCTCTCGGCAATCATTCAATCAGTAGATCACCCTGTCTACGTCGTCTTCATTGTGTTGGTTTGCCAAACCAACCTAAACTGGTGTGGCTCCCTATCATCTCTGTCTGTTCAGATAGAGAGTTTTGCTTTGCTTTGGGAAGTCCATCGAGGTCGATGATGAAGGATGCCCTCATATATTAACCCTCACCACCAGACAGCCATCGCCGCGGGACTTGGTTAGGTTGGGTTTGTTGAGGGCATCAAAATTGCATTAGGTTTAAACGGGTAGGAATATGTCTAGTTTTTGGACCCGTGTCTTGACCGAGGGGAGAAGGATCCTGGTGGCAGGAGAGGCTCGAGACGACCAAGCTTCATCTTCGGCTGAAGGAAGCTGCCGAGACACTGGTCTGACGGTGCTCGCCTATAGGCACTCTCGATTCTGGTTTATGATCGAGGTATCCTTCCTCTAGCCTCCCCCTAAAAAGGCAGAACCGACAAGGCAGTATGGAGGGTGTAGTGGTTGGTAGGCGCCAAGGCATCTCCACACACCGGTGGGCCTGCACGCCGTACCTCTGGGGCTCACTGCTGCTCCGAGATCCCTTGCTGATTTAGCTTGGGGCTACGATATATCCAGCTACTATTTGTGGCCACGAGGAGGCATAGCAGGAGTCTTGTAAGACCTCATTTGGAGGATGCCAAAAAATTCTATCCTCCATATATGTGAAAGGATATTAGGAAATTAGATCGTGTCCAACATCGAGCGACGAAATTATTTCTTGAGTTTTGAAATAACTCGTATGAAAAGAGATTGAGGAATTAAATTTACCTTCACTGGAGGAGCGGCAAGTTTCTATAAGATTCTCTATGGCTTACGGCGAATCTAGCTCTAGCATCGGGATTTAAGTCTAAAAATTTAAACCTTTCCAATACATAATATGTCCGAAAAGACATCTCGCAGAGGTTGTCTTTTCTGAGCTATAGAGGCTCTAAATTAGGACTACACGGGAGGATTATTACTTGAATAATATCGAAACAAGAGTGGCTTTGTCACTCAATAGTGGAGGAGCTTGCGCTTCACAGGCAGACCTTCTGTCTGTGGCACGTTTTGGTGTTCCGCAAGGCTCAGTTCTTGCACTGCTCCTTTTCATATCTATCCTCTTCTTCTTACCATTCTTATTCTTCTCCTCAGTCTATCATTTAATTTTTATGCCGATGATACCCAAGGGCATCTTTCTTTCTCCCACGTCTCGTTTGCTGAGACTCTTAGTAACCTTCTATCCACGTGCGGCACCACTACTCTATGATTCTCGGCCGTGTTCATGAAACACAATAAGGACAAGAGTGAGGTGTTGGTAGTTGGTAGCCCTTCTCGTGTGGTTCTTTGGAAAACTATTGTTTGTTTTCTCAATCTTGGTGGCTCTCTGGTTCACTTTACCGATGCTACTAAAAATCTGGGTTTTTACCATTAGTAGTCAACTATCCAAGTTCACTTTGTTAATGCCTGCAGGTTTTCTCTATTTACTCCGTAATTCTACCTTTATACGCTCCCAATTTGACAAAAAAATGGTTTCGAGACGCTTTCATCACTTCTCACTTAAGAATACTGTAGTTCCTTTCTTGCTTCCACGCTTCGATCCCTTCAAATTGCTTAAAATTTTGCAACCATTGAACTTCTCTGTTGGAGACGTTTCTTTCGTACAACTTTGTGTCTGAGAACTACACTGGTGCCCATTCGATCTCGCATCATCTTGAAAGTTCTACGTTATACCCATAACATCTGAAATGCCTTCCACACACTTTTAGATCTCTTCTTCACTGAATCTTTACCCGCCCCTCTTCCTGGAGAACCTTACGTTCCGGCTATGCAGCTTTATTGCTTGTACCTCCTAGTCTTATGTGCTGCATGGGTAATTATGCCTTCTCGATTTCCACCCCTAGAGTGTGGTATGATCCGCTTACTACCATACGCTCTTCCACCCTCCCTGTGGCCTGCAATGGTGCCTTTAAAACCACTTCTATTAAGTATTTTCTAAGTTGGTAGACGCCTTCTTGACAAAGTTTAAGGCACCACAAAAAAAACGTATTATTATTATCATCGCTGTCTATTCACTCGTAATCAATCTACTCGTTAATAGAATAATTAGAACCCACTAGCTAGTAATCAACTCGTTAGTTAATTAACCTCTGCCGATTTATGTTTACTATAATTTAAACCAAGAATTCTCCATTGATTTATGGTAAAGCAGCGTACAAGACTTCTTTATTTCTGAAAATAGATTCGGAAAACTTGTGTATTAATGATGGTAACGTAAGTTTCCTGAACTAGTTTCCAAAATAAAGACGTCCTGTTGTACAGGGATGTATATTTGTTTATGTGAATTGGAGATGTAGCATTTGTACGCCTTGGAGGTGACCAAAATTTCCTCAAGGAATTTAAACAAGTCATCCACTGGATCTGTCATAATTCCTAGGACCGTGTTTGTGTGATAGCAGAGAGATAGGTCTTGCTAATGTTACGCCCTCTTATTCCTCAGGTCTGTGCCTGGCTTTGGTGGCATTGATTATAGAGTTCTTCGTTAGCAGAAAAACCTAACTTTTGGAAAATCTTTCTTTATAACTTCGAGGCTTCGAAACGCAAGAATACTTCATATTGAAATCGGAGAAATATCATAAGAAATTCAAAGGATCAGTGCACTATTCTAAATCGTTTAAAATATTTAATTATAACATTGTAAATGCCGTAAAAAGAGCATTACACTATTCAGAACCGACAAGCAAGATATTCCAACTAGTTATATAGAGACTCTAGTATTTTAAACAGTATAAGATCCTAAAAATATTCCAAATAGCTTAAAATAACACCAGGATATTCCAAATAGTTTAAACAGACTATCACAATATTTTAAATCGCGTTGAAATATTTCCAACATTGTAAAAGGCCCTCAAAATATTCTAAATGGCTTTAAAAACAGTAACATTCAAAATAGTGAAAAAATATATCTTCAAATTATTTAGATGCAAAAAAAATACCCCAATAAAAATAATTGTAATAGATAAAAATATCGAGAAAATTCAAATAGTTTAAAAAGACGACCCAAATTTTAACAATAGCGTATGAAAGGAGTTAAATCACTAAGAAATTCAAATATTAAATAAAAGTAGATGACTTTTCCATCTTAATGTTAAGCCACGTAGAATTATTCTTAATTGTGAAAGAGTATGTAGAAAATAAAAACGTTTACACTGCACCGATTATGCCATAAAATTTATGTTATATTCATAGTAATTGCAAATGTTGCTGATGAAGAATCTTGAGTAGAGTTATAGTTGTACTATGTTGATAATAATAAAATCCACCGAGTGAAACAAAAATCACCCCTAAAGAATATTTTGCGACATCTAAGTGGCGAAAATTATACTGCAGGCAGATTAGATTAGACAAATGACCGTGTTTCTCAATATCAACCTTATCAAAGGTCAAATTACCCTGGTTACGATACGCAACATCCTAAAGACATATGTTTTAATCACAACAACGATTGTCATTGTTATGGCCTTCCACTAAGCCTAGCTTAAATAAACCATTGGATACCATGGCAACATTTGTTGACATAATCTTAAGCTGATAGACATCATCGTTACCCAAATCAGTTGACTGATTATTTAAATTGAAATGCAACCGGTGTAAATTCAAGAGTTTATGTTAAATATGAATACAAAGATGGGTAGAACAGACGGAAAAAAATAAAAAAATATAAAAGAATCTCGGGACAAATGCTAATATAGGAATCCTATTATTAGGACATGTATATTTGCAGCGTATATCAGCCGCCATGAAGTAGACCCGAATAGAAACCATCCGATGACATGGCACACCCAACGTGACTTAATCTCGCTGTAATCCGAAGTGGTGTTTACACTCGGCTAACCCGGAACCCTCGTACTGGGTTATATGCTCTTTTTTTTTTCAAAATTCCGGAAACAAGCTCGCACAGAAAGCATATATACAATCAAAACAACGAACATCCCCCACTTAAGGGGGAGATTCAAAAAGAAGGGAGACACACCCAACCCATAATTACGATAAACCCTTTAGCCCACATGTGCCCCACACACCAAAAAAACCACCCAGGTGGTGCTTTGAAAGGGCGCGGTGGTTCGCATTTCAGGAAATGACTGATTTCTCTGTCCAAGTCGGGGAGCTTAAGTCGGTGGATGAGGCCGTTGAGCTTTTCTCGGGCAACCTCGAAAGCACAATAGAAGATGTCTCTTCACGACGTTATCAAAGTTGTTCGCATTTATTCTGAAGGTATGAAAACAATAAAGCATCACAGCAGGAGACTGTCATTTTCCCCCTGTAGACGAGAAAAAATAAAACAAAATTCACAATCTCTCTAAAAATAGCAAAGGAGCCCGTCGATTCCCCGCAGTGTCATCTATCCTGCTTGAGTGACCCTACCTTATCTGCAGTTGCTCCTAAGCTGCCGAATGGTTTGCATCATGCTTTACGCCCCACCTCTTCTGTCACGTCTATTCCTAGTCTATGGATGGGCACCCGGCGATTGGCTTCAAAGTCTTGTCGGGCGCCATATAAAACATTATTATTATTATTAATATTATTAGAAGTACCTCATCGGATCATGAACGAAATACTTGGGTAAGAAAACAAACACTGGTGAGAGATATTATAACAAGAATACAAGTTCTGTTGATTTTTTTAGTCCCGTTGCGACTCTATGATCTCACTATATCCGTCGGACCCAGTTTTGATTTTTTTTGTAATAACATTGTAAGTATTCGGCCGATTCTAACGAAATTTGAAACCATTATGATGTTTTACATTCTCTTCCGAATGATATAATTGCCAAGGTCCTCACCCGGTTAGCCCGGGAATTATTTTGTTTTGGCAATAACATAATAACTATTCAGCCGATATCGAACGAAATTTGAAACCCTTATGTTGTTTTGCATTCTCTTTCGAATAATAGAATTGCCAAAGTCCTCACCTTGTTAGCCCGGGAATTATTTTGTTTTGGCAATAATATCATAACTATACGGCCGATTCTAACGAAATTTGAAACCATTGTGTTGTTTTTACATTCTTTTTCGAATGATATAATTGCCAAGGTCCTCCTATGTTATTCCGGGAATTATTAAAATTTTGTAGGCCTTAAGGTCATAAATCGCAATAAGTGAGAGCACGCAACTTTTGATTAGCAGACCTTGTTATTCTAAGGCGTTCATCTGGCAATTGCTACCATAGTCTTAGCCTCCAAAATTTAAAATTTGGCTTATTATTTAGCTTTTTTATAGGCTATGTTAAAAATAGTAGAAAAAACTACACAAAGAACAAATCAAAGACCAAGACCAAATACTTAGATACAGTGGAAGAGGCCTGCCTTATGCAAAAATCCGATTATGCGACAATCTGGCTTGCATGAACTCGTCCCAGGCGCAAGAGACAAGTGGTATGGTTCCGAACCACACGTTCTTTCCTGGCTGGAGAAACTGCGAAAGCTGGGAATTATCAAGAATCTAATAATATCTCCGCTACACATCGCTGCACATCACTGCACAAAGCCCAATGTCACTATACGCCTGGTCTATGATATGAACACCATCGAAAGATCTTTTCTCCTCCTGCGTTCCAGTTGCCTTCAATAGACAAGGTCCTTAGGAACTGTCTTCCGGGAGACGCGGCCATAAAATTGGACCTAAAAGACGGCTTCTACCACCTACTTCCCCACAAAGATCAACCAGGCTGAGAAATTCAGCAAGAACGTACCTAACACTTTGGGGGAAAACGGAGTCCTTATAGCAAGGTGCAGGGAAGCGCTCCATCAAATGACGGTACGTCCCACGAGTCTGCCCGATTTGAAGATGACAGAAGACAACCTGAAGCAGTCATGGCATTGGAGGTAAGATCCACGGGGAGAGGCGCGTTGTGATGGGTCGAAATTTATGTGAAATATACATAAACACACACATCACCACGGTCAGTACGATGGGTGTATCTCCTATCCCAACTCGATACTCCTTACATGCAAATTGTGTGACTCACCAGTGGGGCTTGAAAGGGTTCCTGGCTAACTGGCTGATTACAAAATACGAAACTACCGCTCGTCCATAGCTTTACCTCGCGAAGCTGAACTTATAGTGCCCTAGAAGTTGTTAGTGGTTGTTTTCATAATATCATTTACATTATTATGTTCGTTATTGAGTGCGGGTGTAAAATATTTATGGCAGAGGTATATGTGGTTCCTAAATCTACAGAAATTAGAGGAGCTAGGGAGATTTGCAGCAATGGGATTCACCGATCTGCATATGTAGGTTAAAGAGGATAATAGGTATAAGGTGGTATATACGTGCATACGCACACACGTCACAGCCAACACGATGGTTGTCTCTTATCCTCACTCCACACTCACTACACACATAAATGAATGGGTCGCTATTGAGCTAACGGAGGGTCACTCTTCATTCTTTGTTTGGAAAATATGCCACAACATAAAATGAGGATAGCACATAAAAATTCTAGGGTAATATAGAAGAACTGAAGAATCAAGGTGATTGCATTCAATGTATAATAAAATGCCGCTTCATTTGGTATCTGATAACGAGTATTCTAATGAAACTTAGCCTTTGACAGAATTTATTTGCCTTTCTTTTGACTATTATATTCCCAAATCTGCCGTTGTTATTGTTCATTTTCTTTCTGATTGTTCCTTCCAATCACAAGCTTCGTGATTCATTCATTCTTCTTCTTCTGCCTGTTACAAGACTGTCATCATTATACATTCACCTTTCTTCTTCTATGCGTTCTCTTTGTTTAAAAATATCGCTGAGGATCTCCGATCATCCAGTTTTTTTTGTATCCTCACATCATATCTATCATTGAGGTATGTAGACGATGTCATATCCATGTGGCCCATGAACAGTTCAACTTCATTCGTTAATTCCCTTAACAATCTCATTAACATTCATCTCAACATCAATTTTAAATGGACATAGTGTAGCCTTTCTCGATGTCAAAATTTTTTAAAGTCATTGATCAAAATAGTTTCACTGTTTATCTTAAACCTACCCATCCTATTACATACATGCATACACTCTAATTCATACATTCATTTCTTTTCACGCCATGACATTGACATTAAAAAAGATCTAGCAACAGTTATGTTTGTAAGAGCACTTAGAATCTGTGATCTTTGCTTTTTACACGATAAAATTACTTAAATAACCCTCACATCCATTGAATTAAATTATCCATCTACACATCATTGACGAGAGTTTATCCAAACCCAAATCTATATTTTACTGTCCCAAGGAAGAAAAAGCAGAGTGATATGAATTGTTGGTCCCTCTCATTTTCTACCCTCCTCACACGATTAAGCAATGTCCTTTCTCCGAATCGAGCCACTTTTAAATACCTTTTTTCCATCATCAAATCTTTCCCTTTGATCAAAGCCAAGAAACAGCCAAATGAATCAGGCCTAGATTCAATTCCTTAAAGATCCACCAAATGCCTCTCGTTCCACATAGGAGAGCGTTAGAAAAGGGAATTTATGTACATAAAGGTGATGTCAGGCGATGCAGGGATACGTCCAATATTTTGTCATCACATCCAGGATTATAACCATGCGTCGGAGTCAGTGGTTTAATTTCACCTTTCCCAATTTCATTTCAACCACAGCTTTCTCTACCATATTGAATACAGATTCTATACCAGTGGTTCTTGACCTCGGGAGCGCACGCTCCATGGGGAGAGCGGTAATTTCTAGGGGCGATGTGACCCCCAAGGAAAAACAGGAATTTCTCTAATTATATTTGTAATTCTCTTAACCTGATCATGTTTATGAATTTTATTTTGCTACAACGGGGGAGGAAACGACCAATTCCTACAAAGATATTTTCTTCACTAAATTAATTATCTAAAGAATATATAATTGCATAATAATCAGAAATTAATTGGGTTTTTTTACGATCCTCAACTATTATCTTCAATTATAGAGGCAATATATCTTCTTCATAAAAATATTTATTTATGTAACCAGGAATAGATCAAACTTATTATCGGCAAATATATTTTATTTCCCTAAGTAATACGTTTGTTAATGGAGTCATTTTTATGTTGAACTGTAGCTAAATCTGCATTAAATTTTGATGGCTGTTCCATTAAGTTTATTTTTATTTAAACATCCTACGCATAACATTATACAATCGTTTCTACAAATGGTCTGCATATATACTAATTTATAAATTATACTACTACTAGGAATGAGAGGAGCTCAGATATACCCTAAAACTAAAGAAACCCCATCAAATAAATCGCCCATATTATTATCGTGTACAAATAATTTATCCCAATCTGATTCCATTAAAAACTATTTATAAGCTCGTGATCTGCTTTATGATAAAGAATTTGGTATTATCACTCGCCTTTCTAAAAAAAAATATATGAGTTGTTGTTCTCAGCGAGCTCTCTATTCAGTGACGTTTTTGTTTTGAATTTTTTGGTGTAATATATTTAAGTTCGGGAAGATAGTTAACTTTGAGTTAACTTTGAATTAAATCATGAAATACCTCGCGTTTGGTTACGTTTCAGAGCGGTTTAATTTTCTCCCCCTTTGGGTTTACACTTTTCTTGATTGCTTTGTGATTTTTGTGGTGTTGAAAGAAGAGCAAATGTATCTGAATACCCTGTGTGTTATGTAACCGTGCAAATGTGGCTTTGATAGAGTAGGTGAGTCGGTTGCGTGATGAATGCAAGAGATTAAGTAAGTTGGTGCATGAAGTGAGAAGGGATGCGAGTGTACGCATTAAGAATGTGGCTGGGACTAGGAGGGTGGAAAATAGGCCTAGACTAGGGACTGGAGAGAAAGAAGTGACTGATGTAAGCGAAGATAAAATGGTGGGTGAGTATGTATTGAATGGATATGTTAGGATAGGTTAGGTGTGTGAGTAAGAGGGACAAGGAACCTGTTAGGTTGACTAAAAGATTCGGCGTCCTGAGAGAGGAAGAGATTGAAAGTCATTTGTCTGATGTGGTTGTAACAGAAGTAGAATAAGTGGCAGTTTGAATGAAAACAGGAGGGATGGTAATACTAGGCCTAGGGGGACTAGGAGGATGACAGGTGCTTGTGATGGCAGCTCTCAGAATAGATATTTAGATATGAAGTTATGTGCGAGCAAATGAAAGGGACTGAAAGTTTGTTTTCTGGGTGCTGGTGTAAATTATGTGTCTGAGAAGTATGATAATCTGATCTTTGGGTGTGAGAGGGATACAGTTGTGATTACGCATGTGGGAGTAAATGATGTAAAGAAGGTGGGTTCATGTGAGTTACGACAGAGGTACAAAAGCTTAGTTGAAAAGATGAATGTAGAGTGAAAGGCGTTGTTTTAGGTGTGCTTCCGAGATTGGATGTTGGGATGGAAAGGTTGTTTCGTGCAAATGGACTGAATGAGTATGTGAAAGGCCTGTGCGAGGAGTTGGGATTAGTGTTTGTAGATGTTATGGAATGGCTTTGGGGGGAATAAAGCATTGTATGGATTCCATCTAAGCCGGCCTGAGTTGGCGTATTGTGGCAGGAATTAGATAGTGTCGTTAGGTCTGTGCAAGCAGAAAAGTAGTTACTGATAGTGGTCAGGGAAATACAAGAGCACAGGGTGGGACAGAGAAAGGAAAGAGATGCAGAGGAGATAGAGCGGAAGATATACAGACTAAAAAAGGTGCTTCAGGGATGGGAGGGTTGGGTTGAATTTATACCAATGCTCGTAGTCTTTGAAATAAGAAGGATGAGTTATTTAGTTATATTATTGATGAAGATATATATATATATATATATATATATATATATATATATATATATATATATATATATATAATATGTGTAATAGAATCATGGGTTAATGAAAATAGATTTAATGACAATATGAGTGAATTCGAACTACAGGGTTAAGATATGTTCATTAGTCAAAAGAGAGATAGGACTGGTGGTGGGTTGATTATTTATATCAGACAAAGGCATTTCTTCTAATCTAAATAATTTTATGAAGCAAGGAGAAGGTGAGTCACTGTGGATAGATATTAAGGTCGGTAAAAATAGGCTAATACACTTGGGAGCCTTTTACAGACCACCCGGACAGACTGACCCTATTGATGAGCTAATAATCAGGGAAATAAGTAAAGGATGTGAAGTAGATACAGTTATTCGTGGTGACTTTAATTTAAATTCTGAGCACTGGGAAAATATGATTGGAAGGGATAGAAAAAGCTGTAAGTTTATAGAATGCTTTGGGGATAATTTTTTTTACTCAATTTCTTAATAAGCCAAGAAGCGGTGCCACTATATAAGATCTAATTTCGCCGTCGCCGCGAAAATATATGATAAAAAGTGCAAATATTTAATTGAGACCGGGGCAAATGTCTCGATAATCCCGACGGAATTGGCAAAGTCGAGGGAGTTGCTCGGATCCAACGTGAACATATCAACAGCAAATGGAGGAAAAATCAAAGTGCATGGCGAGGTTGACACGGACAGAGCAATCCCTAGTCTTCGTCGGTCCTTTAGGTGGTCGTTTATAGTCGCGGATACCACCTCTCCGCTCTTAGGGATTATTTTTTTAAGGAATTTCAGCCTGCTTGTGGATTGCGTGTGCGGCGTACTGGTGGAGGAACAGAACAAGCTTGCATCAAGTGTTAAATTATTTGAGGAACCTGCGGTAGCCCTGATCATAAATGACGTTCAGAACTTACCCCACCTAACCCATGCAGGGCGATCCTGAAGGAATATGGGGCTCTATACGGACCCACTCACGCTTAGCCATCACTGCCGTCGCCACTCTCAGTTACCCACAATATCGATGCTGGCAGTGCCCCACCGTCCTTTGCACACCTAGGCTTCTTTCGATGGAGAGATTACAGATTGCCAAAGCAACTCTCTAAGAGCTATTGAAGGGGGGAGTCGTGAGCCCGTCGAGCTCGCCATGAGCCTCACCAATCCACTTAGTGCCTAGAAAGGTGCCTAAGAAGACTCCAGGAGAGTAGAGGATGGTTGGAGATTTCCGAGCGCTTAACGCAATTACGAAGCCCGATAGATATCCCTTGACGCGGATTCAAAGTTTGACGGATCACCTCCATGGAAAAAAGATCTCTTCAAGGCTGAATCTGGTCCGTGCCTACCATCAGATCCTCATGAATCCGGCAAATATAAGGGAAGACCGCGATCACAACTCCTCTTGGTCTGTGGGAATTTGTCAGCTTCTTTTCGGTCTACGGAATGCAAGTAGCACATTCTAACGGCACATGGACAACCTTTTTCGAGGATATAGGTTCACATATGTATATATATAGAACATTCTGATCTTCCAGGATAACATGGACGATCACTTGAAGCATTTGGGGGAAAGAATCAAAATTTAGGTAGAAATTGGGCTAAAGATTTGATTGGAGAAATGCGAATTCGCGAAGAAGGAAATTGATTTCCGCAGGCATCACATTTTGATGGAAGGAATCTTTCCACTGGCCACAAAGGTAAAAGAAATAAAAGACATACCATTGCCAAAAGACTAAAAGGGACTGCGCCTTTATTTGGGCATGTTGGGATATTACCACAGAATTACCTCAATTTTGCAGCAATTGCAACACCGTTGACCGAGCTTATACGTCTGCAGCCCGAAGCTCGTGAGCTCGAATAGAGGCGAAGATGCACAAAGAACGTTTGAGGAGACCAAGTCAGCTTTAATTGCATCCGTTAAACTCCACCACCCGCTGCCCAACGATTTCCCATACCAGCTGGTGAAAGATTGCTCCCAGTTTGCGGCAGGTGCTGCCTTGAACCAAATGGTTGACGGGTCCCTACGACCAGTTGCTTTCTTCACGAGCAAACTAAGCCGGACACAGTAAGCATACTCCACTAATCCACCCACGATAGAGAGCTCCTAGCGGCGTATCTTGTTTTCGTACACTTTAAATATATGATTGAAGGGCGTCACGTAACCTTGTGCATAGATCACAAGCCATTAGTGTATGCATTTTCGTCGCCATTTAGCGCCAAAACTGATAGACAGCAGCGTCATTGGACAGCCACATTGGAGTATATTAGCGATATCGCTTACGTGCGTGGTCAGGACAACATAGTCGCTGATTGCCTTTTAAGTGACGTCAACTCAGTCCAGATTGACTCTTTTGACCTATAAGCCTTGGCAGCAGCGCCGAGAAATGACGATGAAACCAAGGAATTGTGCTCGCAATTAAAATCTTTCCCTTTTCTTGGTGAAGCTCAGCTATGGTGTGAGATCACATCAAGATACCCACGACCATTCGTGCCTATGGTGTGTAGGAGGAGGGTTTACAATCAACTACACAGTTTGTCACACCCGGGAATCAAGGCTTCGTCTGATCAACGCCTGATACTTCTGGCTCAATATAGACAGGCATATTCTCTCCTGGACAAGGGAGTACCTCGCAAGTCAATCCTCGAAGATTAGCCACCACACGATATCCCCAATCCTGCCCAATGACATACCATCTTCAAGGTTCGAAACTGTGCATATTGATATAGTCGGACCGCTCCCACCATGCACACTTCCGGGTCAATCCTTTCCCTCGCCCTATCGATATTCACTTTTGTGTATCGACTGAGCCTCAAGATGGATAAAAACAATACTGATCCCGGATATAAGTGCCACAACGGTTGCGTTGGCCTTCCTAGAAGAGTGGATGTCCATATTTGGTGTCACCCTCGTCGTTGTAATTGACAGAGGCGCCTAGATCGAATCCGAGCTATTGAAAGAGTTGCCAGCGCTCGTCGGTTTTCATCGGCTCCGCACTACATCGTGCAGACCGTCCTCTAACGGGATAGTGGAAAGGGCGAACAGGACCCTGAAGGGCTCTATAATGGCCCGTCGAAAAGGCTGCCTGTTAGCATTGCCAATAATCCTCCTGGGCATTCGTGCCTTGCCCACAGAGTCGAGATTTTCCCCTTCCGCGGCAGTAACGGGCACCACACTATTGTGCCCAAAACCTTTTTGTCTCGTCATCCTCATCGAAATCGGATAAGTTTATTAAAGAGCTGGTTTCGACAATGGCACCCATCGACTTCGCGAGAGTATCTTTAGGACACTTGCACTCGGTGCCTAAGCCTTCCGTACCCCGAGACCTGAAGAATTCAACGGATGTTTGGGTCTGGATAGACCGAGTTCACAAACCACTCGAAGCGCCATATGCTGGCCCTTTTCCGGTGATCGAGAGTAACAGCAAGGTAGTCAAGCTGGAATACCCTAATGGGAGAAGGAACACTGTCTCAATAGATTGATTAAAACTGGCAAAATTGCTCGCCTTACGCGATGATGACGTGCCGGGTAATCAGCGTCTCACAAGGACACAGGATGGGCACATGAGGACCAGCTGCAGTTAACCGTGTGGAGAACCTGCATCAGGAGAAGATATGACATCTGGCAACACGGAAGACACCACAGCGAGAACCAAGGAAGAAAACAAGCAGCCGGGAAAGGTCACGTCACGCGCTCCGGGAGAAGGATCTCGTTTGCCAGGGACAATTTGTATTATTATTATTGAACATTGCGTAATCATAAATGGATCGCCACTCCTGTATGCCATAAGAGGCATAAATACATATGCAAGCCTCGCTGATCCATGTTATTTGTTTTATGTACCTTAGAATGTGTATGTTAAAAGACGCATAGATATACATACATGCCTCGTTGAACCATTTTTGCCTTGTAACTTTGAGCAATGTAATAATTATAGCCACAACTTAACGATATTTAATGTATTTCCTTTTGAGGGGGGAAAGGTTGTACAGGCCCCCTCTGAGCACAGTTGTATCCATGTATAGGTGATGTAAATTTTATTGCCCTGTGCGTATGTTAAAAATGTACCTGCTCGTCTAGTTAGGATGTGCAATTTTCTTTGTAACTCCGTTACTGGTGGAGGAGTTCTGTGGAGAGCAGGACCCTGGCAATAAAACTGCACCAGCAAAGTGCCTCGAAGAAATAGGAAGAATTGTAACAAATGTCATTGCTGATATACATATATATTGACTTGTAAACCGGTCAAGGAAGTAAGCGGGAAGCTGAGAATTCAGATAGCAGTAAAACTTGGTGACAGTGTAATAAAAATGAACAATTCTGGTCTGGAGATGGAGTTAAGCCAAGACAGCTGTCTGCGTCTCAGGATGATAAATTATATCGAGGAAGTGTAAATTTTTAGGCGCCATTAATAGACGACCTTTGGAGACTATGGGATTAGAAATATCCCAGTGGGCGGAGCTAAAAACAATGTGATCTCAGAAGCCAAGCTTCCTATACTATTTATAGAAGAGAAATGGAGAATTCGAGAGATTGAAATTCATTCACACTTGGGTACACAGTTAAGTCTGATAGACCGTCGATAGTAAAGAACTAATTGCGGGTTTTTTGGTGTAGCGAAACCCTTGTTATACCCGCCCAAGTCTTGTTCTCGTAACACTCGCTTTCCTGACCGGTAGTGAATTTTCCCTTACCGTAATCGTGTAAACACGAGCCTCCCTTTTGCTTTGCTTGTTTTGTTTGTTGAAATTAAACAATTATTTTTTACGTGATTCCCCTCAGTTCTTTCTCTAAACAAGCCTTCGGTAAGCCCAGCCAAGCCGGAATATTATTTGAGTATCTTTTGGAGAAAGATATGAGATTAACGCCACCTATCACTTCACTCGTGGGACTGGAGGAACCTCTCCAAAATATCCGCGCGTCATTTTAACCTACAAACTGGTGACGTCCTTCCTCTCCCATAAACTGGGTCTCCTCATTAACCCATAAACTGGTGACGGTTAACTTTACCTTCCTCTGCTATAAAGGGGTGACCTGAGCCCCCTATAAATAATTATGTGGTATGAGACACTTTAATGACTATATTTAACATAGTTCAGGAGCAGTGTATTCCAATGAAGGCTATTAGGAAGAAATGTAGGAAGCCATTGCGGGGGAATCAAGAGATAGCTAGGAAAATTTCTGAGAAGAAAAGAGCAATGAGATTCTAGAAAGAAAGTACCTTTGACATTTAAATCATTATAGGTCGACCAGAAATTAGCTAAATAAGATTATTAAGAAGAACAAAAGAGCGACAAAAAATAATTAGCTTAAAATAATAATAAAGATCCAAGAAAATTCTTTAGCTATTATAGAATCAATAACAAATCTAACAGTGATAAAATACTAATAAAGTCTATTAGATATGAAAGGGTTTTGAAAGAATCTGATGAGGAAATAGTAGATGTTGTTAATGTTCATTTTTCTTCGGCATTTACAGAAGAAACTCCAAATAGATTAATTGATGATAATTATAGGCAAAGGGAAGTAATGATGAATACCATTAATGTGAACAGGCATTTGGCCCAGACAACATTCGTTTTAGATTATTCAAAGAAGGCGAAAGTAGTATTGCAGTAGCTTTTAAGAAGATATATACTAGATCACTAGAGTTTGGAGAAATACCTAATGATTGGAAATTAGCGAATGTAGTGCCAATTTTTTAAAAAGGGAAGTAAAGAGGACCCGAATAACCTCAAACCGGTAAGTTTAACTTCTATAGTTCGTAAAATTCTTAAAAATATAGTTAAGAAGCGAACTTCTGACCATCTAGAGAATGGTATTTTAAAAAATCATGCTCAGCATGGGTTTAGAAGAAGTAGATCGTGTTTAACAAATTTACTGGATTTTATGGATTATGTTACTAAACAATTAGATAAGGGAGAGATTGTTGATGTAGTTTACTTAGATTTTAGGAAAGCTTTTGATAAGGTTCCACAAAGGAGACTAGTTCACAAATTAAAAATGCAAGGGATATGTGGTAAAGTTTTGAATTGGATAACTGAATGGCTGAAAGACAGGAAACAGAGAGTTTTGCTGAATGGGGTGAGGTCACAGTGGAGGGACGTCATCAGTGGCGTACCTTAGGGATAAGTTTTAGACCCTTTATTATTCATAGTTAATATAAATGATCTTGGGGAGGCTGTATAGGGTTTTTAGATGAATATTGCGTCAATATCCTAGATAGCTCTGATCACAATAAATATAAAAACCTATATTACCTTATTCAAGGGAATGAAGTTAAATGATAACGTGAAATCTAAATTTTTGCAGACGAATTTCCTTAGGCCTAAATTTGAGGGACGTTGGAAAAACGGGTTTTAAAAAACAAAGAGTTAAGAAAAATATATATTATTGAATAAACAGTTATTATTGAAAAGTGAAATTATACGGTAACAGTTTATGATTGGATTGAATTATGCGTGTGAATTAAATTTGCATGAGTTAACGAGAATGGATTTACAATTGATAAATATTAAATAGATTATAAATTGGTAAATGGTATTATAAATAGATTATAAATTGGTAAATGTTTTATAAGTAATTGGATTTAAAGTTAAATGGGTAAATAGATAAATATATAAATATTAAATAGTTTATAGTTTAATTGGATAAATAGTTAAATGTGTAAATAGATTATAACTGAGTTGGAAGGGTCTGTAAAGGAGAAAAGACTCACGCATTAATTCGGGATTCTTTGGGAAAATATTTAGCTAAATAATTACAATTCACATATTTACAGACCTGTTTACCGAAGCCACCTAGCAAAAAGAATGAACTTCATGGGCTAAATTAAGACGCTTGGGAGAGCGAGAGTAGCAATCTCGCGATTTATGTCAGGTTTACCAACCCTTCTTGAAATTGTATATATATATATATATATATATATATATATTGTGGAGAAATGGCTACATTAAGCATCCTGGAGGAGTATAGGTACATTAAAGCCCCCCTCCCTTATGAGGAGAAGCGTGGGAAAGGTAGCCGGGGAAAATGCTTACCATGTGTAATCTCCCCGCCGCTGTGGGCAGTTGGAGCTAACATCTGTTTGAAGGCGACCACCTAAGGTCCTTAAACGACGCTCTAACGATCGAATTACCTACGAGACCCATAGACCCGTGGCTATGGAAAAAAAAGCGGTGCGAGTCAGAAGGCACGCCAAGTAGTGGTGCGGTTGCGAGCCTATAATTTTTGAGCTGACTTGGGCACCCCTGTGCCACCTCAGGAATTCTCGCACTCCCCAGATGCTAACTCACCATTCGCTCTCCCCCCCCTTTGCTTGTGTGGCCTGGTCACTTCCCCCTTTAGATGGGGCGGCAATCCGCTTATAAATAAGCCCCGCAAAGAAAGAGAAGAAGATTATCAGAAGTCGATACGCCAGAGGAGGATTAGTTCGTGAAGATCGATCCATCGGCCAGACAAGAAGATTATTAGTAGTCGATTCGCCAGAAAAAAGATTAGTTCGTGAAGATCGATCTTTCAGCCAGACAAGAAGATTAGAAGTCGATACGCCAGAAGAAGGGTTAGTTCGTGAAGATCGATCCTTCAGCCATACTAGACTATTTCCGTGAGAAACGATAGGATCAGATTGAGAAAATCGATCCCCCCTTTCAGGGCCGTATTAACCTAAATAGTCAAGTTTTATATCGGTGCCATACCGAAGAAGCCTTTTCAGTCTGCAAAGAAGTCCAATTGAAGAAAAGCAAAGCCACTCACACTCGAGCGACTCTCACATCTCAAGCTCCGTAAGAGTGAGAGGAGAAGAACCCTGCCCCAACGAGCTCCCGTTCTTTAATTACGTTGAAGAATCAGCCCCCATCACAGGTGACGAAAATTCAAGCAGCGGCCACAACACTTCAAAGCGAGAGATAAGTCCTCCAGCGACATCCGGCAATCCCTAATACCTACCTGTAAGTTAACAATAACATTTATATCTCTATTGCGATAGTAGAAGTTTAGTACGTTCCTCGTTTTAAAGGAGAGTAGAAACCATTGTTCTTGAACCTAGGTCATATGTGTTTGTAGACGAGAGTACGTTAATTTAATGTTTAACGCTAATCAAATAGAGTCGCGATAAAAAAATACTAATCGGCAATTGGTATGTTTACGGGAAGCCTATTTGTTTATGTTTTGTCATTGAAATATCTTTGAGGCCAAAGATAGAAATGTGTTTACTGTTGGTGTGTAATATTTAAGTTTTTAATTTAAAATACATGTTTATTTTGGTAGATTCTGGTGTTTCCTCTTATCCTTATGTGTTTAAAAATAGCTCTTCCTTAAGAACTAAACCACTAAATTAGCACTCTTAGAACAAAGCCTACTTCATCATAGAAGTAACGCACGCCCCTTAAAGCATACCGATACTAAAAGGGTGTCAAAAAGTATAGTGATCAAAACCAAGGGTCATTTTACGACATATCATAAAAGTGGTGTCAGGTCTATAGGTTTTATATTAGAAAGAACCCAGCAGTGTTTATTTAAGGAAGAGCTAACACATAAAAGGAACACCAGGAATAATAGAACATTTGACGAGTGGGAAATTGGTAAAGTTAGAGGTGGATACCATCTAAAGGTAATTGTTAGGCCAAGTGGTAAGTTTCGGTGCTGGAGTAGGTCAGGCTTGATTAAAAACAAGGTAGATGACTGACATAAGCGCGATGGCATTGTTTTACCTTTATCGGAAGCAAGGTCAAAGCTTCGGACTGAAAGGAACCGAGCTGAACTCGTTTATTCAGGAGAAAGAGAGAAACGAAAGAGAAGAAAGAAGAGAGGAACGTAAAATGAAAATGGAAGCTGATGAAAGAAGAGAAAAGGCGAAAATGGAAGCTGATGAAAGAAGAGAAAAGACGAAAATGGAAGCTGATGAAAGAGAGAAGATAAGGGCCCACGAAAGAGCTCTTAGCAAAGACGAGTTAGAGGTGCAGTCAGTGTCATCCAGAACAGGAGTGTCACCAGCAGCCAGCATGAAACTCCCGGAGTACAGGGACGATGAAGATTTATGCTCATATCTCTCCCATTTTGAAAAAATATTTGAAGTCAATAATTGGGACCTAGAAGAAGATGGGGTCGCCAGACTGTTACGGCTACTCAATCGTAGGATGAGAGAGATATTCGTATCTTCACCCTCAGAAGCGATTGTGGACTATTCCACTCTCAAAGCCGAACTTCTCTCAGCAACAAACCTTAACCCGGAAGAATATAGGATGAAGTTCAGGCAGTCTCGTATAAGACCTGGACAAACATACAAACATTTTGGCTTTGAGCTTCGTCGAAGCCTACAGTTTTGGATGGAGTCAGAAGGGGTAGAGAACGAAGTCGCTGCGGTCGTCGACTTCATGCTTAGAGATCAGTTACTAAGTACACTACCCCAGGAAATCCGTGCATTCGTTAAGGACCGAAAAGCTTCTACCTTCAACGAATGTCTGGACGAGGCTGACCTCCACGCGGTAAATCATCGGTTATATCCTAGGGACTACAAGAAAGAGAAGGCTCCCTCCCCAAAGAAAAATGGGCCGCCACCCAGGCATTTACAGAAGAAGCCCTTTAAGTTCTCAGCAGCAAAAGGAACTTATAAACAAATTTTGGAGGGGAAAAAAAACAAAAAGAAGGTAGGATTCCACAAGGATCATACCCTAATACCGGCACGTATCCCAGGAAGCCCGTCACTTGTTATACCTGCGGGATAATAGGTCACCTGAGTTTCCAGTGCCCACAGAACTCCCGACTGAGGGAGACCTCGAGACAACAGGTGCAAATCCTGACTGCCGCGATCCCAGCAGGACAAGCTGATTCGTCCTACGTCCCCGCGCCAACATCCAAAGGGCCCCAGCAACAGGTAAACTTTCTATTCAACAAAAGTTCGCCAGGCGGCCTACAATTTGAAGAGGGCAATGTTAATGGGTGCCAAGTATCCACTTTAGTCAGAGACACCGGATGTACGTGCATAGTGGTATCCGACAAGTTGCTGCCCCCAGTAAACCCTACCCATAAGAAATTTGCAATCGTCCACGACTTTTTAGGACGCGACAATCGATTTCCCGTCGTGAGATGTCATATACAATGCAGATATCTTACCGGTTGGACGGACGTGGTAGTAGCCCCGATTAAGTTCTGCGCAGTACTAATCGGACAAAACCCCCTAATTCCCCAGCAAGAAGTGGCCCAACAAGTAGTCACCCGGGCACAAGAAGCCCAGAGGAAAGAGCAACCTGCTAAGTTGACCCCGAGGATTACCCTCGAAGACAATGGGTTCAAATTGACTTCCTTCGCCAGTGCTCAGAAGGAATGCCCCACTCTTAAACCTCTATGGGAGAAAGCTATTAAAGGTGAAATTCTCCAAGTGAAAGGAAAGAAGCCTATCCAGTATATCGTAGAAGACTCACTTCTCTACCGTACTATCAGCGAGGAGGATAAGGAGAACAAGAAAGCACTGTGTGTACCTCAAGAATACACGCAAAGAATTTTGAATACCGCGCATGATGGAATATTAGCCGGACACTTTGGGCACAACAAAACGGCGCAGCAGATATTCCGACACTTTTATTGGCCCCAGGCCGCCAGGGAAATTGTGGCCTATTGCCGATCATGCGACGTGTGTCAGAAGGATCCCTCCAGAGGACAAGTACCTCCCGCTCCCTTACAAAAGGTGCCCGTTATTACCGAACCATTCTTTCGAGTGGCTATTGATTTGGTGGGACCAATTTACCCCCCTTCAAGTGGAGGACACTCCTAAATCCTCACCCTAGTGGATTGTGCCACCCGGTTCCCAGATGCCGTGGCCCTACGAAAGATTGACACTATTTCCTGCGCGGAAGCATTAATTTCAATTTTTGCACGAGTAGGCCTGCCTAAAGAAATTTTATCGGATAGAGGGCGCCAATTCACCTCAGAATTGATGGAGTATTTTAATGTTCTACTGTTAGTCAAGCCAATTTTTACGAGTCCATTTCATCCATCCGCTAACGGAATCTGCGAGAAATTAAACGGGACTCTCAAAAATATATTGAAGAAGTTGTGTTAAAACAACCCTACACAGTGGCACAGATACCTGCCTGCAGCCTTTTTCGCCTGCCGAGAAATACCTCATCGGACGTTGGGATTCTCGCCCTTTGAGCTATTATACGGGAGAAATGTGCGAGGTCCTATGAGTATTCTTAAGGAATTATTTTCCAACGCGAAGCTCAACCAAGAAATCAGATCGTCTTACGCCTACGTGATGGATATGCGCGAGCGCCTAGAATACTGCTCTGGCTTAGCTCGAGAGAACGCCGAGAAAAATTTAGCCAAATACCGGGACTACTTCGATATGAAAGCAAAGGCTCGAAAATTAAAGGCAGGAGATGAAGTCTTATTATTACTCCCGACCGAAAATAATAAGTTATGGGCCCAGTGGAAGGGACCGTTCGAAGTAATCGAGGCACGGGGTCCAGTCGATTACTTCATAGATACCCCAACAGGGCGAAGAACCTATCACATAAACATGCTAAAAAAATATCACCACCGCGCGTGCATAAAGAATATTGCCCTTCTAGACGAAGAAGAACCGATGGATGCCGTTTACCCGGGTACGCCCCTGCAAGTCATACACACCGTGTGTGTGGAACAAGACGAGGAATACGAACTTCCCTCGCTCTCACCTACCCCGGAAGACCCTCGGGTGGATTTAAAGATAAATCCCCACTTAGAGATTCAACAAAAAGCGGAAATGTTGAACTTGCTCATGGAATTCCCAGAAGTCATTTCTGAAAACCCCGGATGTGCCAAGGATTTTATCCATGAAATAAAACTAAAAACTAATTCAGTGGTTCGGAGCAAACCATATCCTTTACCGATCCACCTACGAGAAGCTTTCAATAAGGAAGTCCGGAATTTACTAAAATTGGGAATTTTAGAGCCATCGGAGTCCGATTATTGCTCCCCCATAGTAATGGTTAAGAAACCTGATCAATCATTTCGGATGTGCGTGGTCTTCCGAAAGTTGAATTCAGTGACCGTTTTCGACGCCGAGCCCATCCCACTAATAGATCAAAATCTCCATTTATTTGAAGACGCTAAATTCATCACCGAATTGGATTTGTGTAAAGCGTACTATCAAATACCTCTCGCTAAAGAGTCCAAAAAACTGACGGCGTTTGCGACCGAGAGAGGTCTGTTACAGTTTACCAGGCTACCCTTCGGACTACTTACAGCCGGTAGCAATTATAATAGGATGATGAGGCGAATTATCGCTGGACTAAGTGACGTGTCGTTTTACTTCGACAACGTGTACGTAACTACCCGTACATGGGAGTCACACTTACACGCCTTACGCTCATTGCTGGAGAAATTGAAGGAGCAAGGTCTAACCGCGGGGCCGACCAAGTGTTATTTTGCCTACGAATCCATTGACTACCTGGGATTCAAAATAGGACAAAAACACTTGACTACCCAGCAAGAAAAAGTGGACGCCATAGTCAAGATGCCCCGGCCGAAAACAAAGAAACAACTCCGATCGTTTATGGGAGCGGCCTCGTTCTATAGGCGTTTTGTACCACACTTCGCTTCCATTGTGGCCCCACTTAATGATTTGTTAAAAAAGAGAGCGTCAGACCCTATCACGTGGAACCCCCATGCAATAACTCAGTTGGAGTTTCTAAAAGGAAAACTCGTAACTACGCCCATTCTAAGCTTACCAAATCCCCAAAAGATCTTCGGGCTTCGCACGGACGCTAGTAAGGACGGGTTAGGCGGAGTATTGCTTCAATACGAAGATGACGAAACAGCCTATCCCATAGCTTATGTCAGTAGGAAACTGTTGAGTAGAGAAAAAGCCTACGCTACTATCGAAATCGAAGCTTTGGCCATAATATGGACCATAGGTAAATTCAAATATTATCTAATAGGGCGCGAGTTTAAGTTGGAATGCGACCATAAACCGTTGTCATACTTAAGTAAAAATAAGAGTAAGAATGTAAGACTCCTGAGATGGAGTTTACTCTTGATGGAGTACTAGTACTCCATTCACTATATAAAAGGGTCCAACAATTGTATGGCCGACTCGTTAAGTCGGAACCCTGTCGACGATTAAGGAGCAGCCCAACTATTGTATTATAGCAAAGTTAAGTGTAAATCAGTAGAATTGTAAGTAAGTAGGGGCGAGTAACCCCCTAGTTGTAGGTAAGAAAATCCTAAGTTGGCACAGTAATATAGGAATTAATGTAAGTTCAGGTGAAATGTTATCGAGGCATTCCCGGGTGAACTAGAATTTATTGTATAATATAATGTTCCGTAAGTTACCCATGTATATTATTGTAAGCGTCGGATTGGAAACCCCCCCCCCTCCCGTTATTTTCTTAAGGAGGGAAGTAAATGTGGAGAAATAGCTACATTAAGCATCCTGGAGGAGTATAGGTACATTAAAGCCCCCCCTCCCTTATGAGGAGAAGCTTTGGAAAGGTAGCCGGCGAAAATGCTTACCATGTGTGATCTCCCCGCCGCTGTGGGCAGTTGGAGCTAACATCTGTTTGAAGGCGACCACCTAAGGTCCTTAAACGACGCTCTAACGATCGAATTACCTACGAGACCCATAAACCCGTGGTTATGGAAAAAAAAGCGGTGCGAGTCAGAAGGCACGCCAAGTAGCGGTGTGGTTGCGAGCCTATAATTTTTGAGCTGACTTGGGCACCCCTGTGCCACCTCAGGAATTCTCGCACTCCCCAGATGCTAACTCACCATTCGCCCCCCCCCCTTGCCTCTGTGGCCTGGTCACTTCCCCCTTTAGATGGGGCGGCAATCCGCTTATAAATAAGCCCCGCAAAGAAAGAGAAGAAGATTATCAGAAGTCGATACGCCAGAGGAGGATTAGTTCGTGAAGATCGATCCATCGGCCAGACAAGAAGATTATTAGTAGTCGATTCGCCAGAAGAAAGATTAGTTCGTGAAGATCGATCTTTTCAGCCAGACAAGAAGATTAGAAGTCGATACGCCAGAAGAAGGGTTAGTTCGTGAAGATCGATCCTTCAGCCATACTAGACTATTTCCGTGAGAAACGATAGGATCAGATTGAGAAAATCGATCCCCCCTTTCAGGGCCGTATTAACCTAAATAGTCAAGTTTTATATCGGTGCCATACCGAAGAAGCCTTTTCAGTCTGCAAAGAAGTCCGACTGAAGAAAAGCAAAGCCACTCACACTCGAGCGACTCTCACATCTCAAGCTCCGTAAGAGTGAGAGGAGAAGAACCCTGCCCCAACGAGCTCCCGTTCTTTAATTACGTTGAAGAATCAGCCCCCGTCACAGGCGACGAAAATTCAAGCAGCGGCCACAACACTTCAAAGCGAGAGATAAGTCCTCCAGCGACATCCGGCAATCCCTAATACCTACCTGTAAGTTAACAATAACATTTATATCTCTATTGCGATAGTAGAAGTTTAGTACGTTCCTCGTTTTAAAGGAGAGTAGAAACCATTGTTCTTGAACCTAGGTCATATGTGTTTGTAGACGAGAGTACGTTAATTTAATGTTTAACGCTAATCAAATAGAGTCGCGATAAAAAAATACTAATCGGCAATTGGTATGTTTACGGGAAGCCTATTTGTTTATGTTTTGTCATTAAAAGATCTTTGAAGCCAAAGATAGAAATGTGTTTACTGTTGGTGTGTAATATTTAAGTTTTTAATTTAAAATACATGTTTATTTTGGTAGATTCTGGTGTTTCCTCTTATCCTTATGTGTTTAAAAATAGCTCTTCCTTAAGAACTAAACCACTAAATTAGCACTCTTAGAACAAAGCCTACTTCATCATAGAAGTAACTCACGCCCCTTAAAGCATACCGATACTAAAAGGGTGTCAAAGAGTATAGTGATCAAAACCAAGGGTCATTTTACGACATATATATATGATTAAATATTTAAATTTGTAGGGGTATAGACCGCTACAGCTGTAAATAACAAAGTATCATTTTTTTTTCTGATGACACTAAATTGGCAGCTGTAGTCAAAGAAGGTGAGGGTAGCTTTAAAGTGCAGAGTGACTTAAATAAGTTATTAGCTTAGGCTCAGAAGTGGCAGATGACTTTTAACCTTGAAAAATGCAAAGTTCTTAACATAGGAAGGGATAATAGGGAATTTAGCCTTGGAATGGATGGGCATTGGCTGACTTTAGGGCAGGATGAGAAGGACTTAGGCGTAGTAGTAGCAAATAGAGTGCTAGGATACATTAAGAGGAATATTAGCTACAAGAGTAAAGAGGTGATCCTTAAACTCTACAAATCGTATGTTAGGTCACATTTAGAGTACTGTATACAAGCATGGTCACCACATTTTAAACATGACATCAACCTGCTAGAGTTAGTACAAAGGAGGGCAACAAAAAGGGTACCTTCCCTGAAGCACCTTGAATATGAAGATAGACTGAGGGTACTAAATGTGTTCCCATTTGAAAGAAGATGTGTGAGAGGAGATATGATTGAGCTTTTTAAAATCTTTTTGGGGATGGATAAGGTGGATTTTAGCAAGTTATTTGAGTTAGAAGGTAGTAATAGGACTAGGGGTCACCACTCTTGAAAATTAAAAAAACAGAGGTGCAAGTTGGATGTTAGAAAATATTGTTTCGCCAATAGATTGGTAGATTACTGGAATAGTTTGCCATCTGAGAGAGTAGACACTCCAAACTTAAATGTATTTAAACGCAGATTAGATGATTTTATGGGGAGGGAGGGTTAACTTGTGGGGGGGTGGGAGATATCTGGACTCATTCCTGTGGATGCAGTTTTTTATTATTGTATATTATGATTGTGTTGGGTTTTGATGAATTTTGATGATGATGCCTTTTGTTTTTGATACATTCCTGCGGATAGTTCTAATTGTATATTGTAGATGCATGATCTGACACAATCTTGTGGATGCATTTTGTCGGTGGGTTTTGACAGATGCCGGTGACCTTTGATAGGCCTTTGTGGCTTTTTTCATCCGTGAAATTATGTTTCGTTATGTTAACCACGCGTTATATTTAATTTGATACAAAAATACTGATTAATACCAAGGAACGAATAAAATTTGAAAAGAAATTCCCATTTAATATCAACATTGATTTTGGGACGCCCAAATTATATTGTTTCGGTCGCCTCAGTCCACCAATAAAATAGTTTTGAATTATTTTATAGTAAATTTGAATTAGATTTTATATCAGTGAGCTAAGATAATTTGTTTAATTCAATTAATTTTGAGTGAAATGTGATTAACAATCCAGAGTATATATAATAGTTACCAACTAACTAAATGTTTTCTATGGGTTTCAAAGAAAATGAATTTTAACAATGCCTAAAATGAATTTAATATTAGCAGTTTATTCGATTATTATTTTTTTTAGATATCTGTATCAACTGATTGAGGAATTCTTATAGATTTATATTCTGATATATGTTTATGCAACGGATAAACAAAACGAATACAATTCTAAATATAATTGGTAAACGTGTAGATTGGCGGCGCGCCCGAAAAAGTGGATTTTTGTGTGTTTATATTTCGTTCACCCGTGCCTGAATATTCATGCGCGTTTGCGTCCTAGCTAAGTGTATTTAAATGTATAAAAAAGTAATAAAAATAGTAAAATGGGGACAAATATATTGACAAATGAAAATGACTCAAAATGACGATAATAAAAAGATATTAAGTGAAAAACAAAATAAAAATTCAATTCATTCATTTCTGACGTCAGACCCCCACTCCATTATAATTCGAAAAACAATTAAAGTCGCAGAAATGATTTAGTTAAATCATTCACTTCTGTAAACGTTAGAACATTATTCTATAAACAATTATGATTATATACTGGGGGCTGTGCCCCCCAGACCCTCCCAATTGATTGAAAGTCACGATCATTGTAGGGGGGGCGGCCTTCCCATTGTGTTTATACCCCCATGAGCAGTTGTAAAAACATAACATAACATAATTTCACGAATGACAAAAGCCACAAGGGCCTATCAAAAGTCATCCGTATCTGTCAAACCCCGCCCACAATTGCATCCAGAGGATTGTGTCAGATCATGCATCTACAACATACAATTTAAAAACATAGGATTGTGTCTGATCATGCATCTACAATATACAATTTGAACAATCCACAGGAACGCGTCAAAAACAAAAAACATCACCATCAAAGCTCATCAAAATCCAAATCACTCATAATATACAAAATAGAAAACTGCATCCACAGGAATGAATCCAAATATCCCCCCCCCCCCTCCCAGGCGAACACTCCCTCCCCATATAATCATCTAATAGTTCCCTCCCTAGGAGTAATATTTCGATGGCGGAGAGGGTCTATCACACTTTATCAAGTCACAAAAAATCATATTTATAACTGATTATGTAACCAAAGAATTCTTCTACAACGCCGCCTTGAAATACCTTGAAACGGCTGAAGTTACACTCGCGCGTTTTTTTTTATCTTAATATCAGTTCGTTTTATTTTCCAAACAACGATGTAAAAGGTTAGGGATATTAATTAATTTAAGCATGTTCAGTAACACGAGATATTTTCAATTTTGAGGTGTTAATCTGTAGAATCATCGAAACTAAATATGTTTGCATAATTTATTACCCCTCACCTTATACACCGTTGCTCAGAAAAAAAAACATTCACTGTTTCTTCCTTAACCTAAACAAGTCCTACTTCTTTGAATAGAATTCAGGACCGTGTGGAGTAGGCCACGCCTGTTAGAAAATTTACTATCCAGTTTTTGCCATTCGTGTGGTAGTTGGTGGTTAGTAGTTTTGGCATCCTATGGATGCATTTTGTGGGTGGGTTTTGACAGATACGGATGACCTTTGATAGGCCCTTGTGGTTTTTGTCATCCGTGAAATTATGTTAAAAGAGGGTCAAACTTCAATAAACCTACGCGGTATTTTTACTGTTATAAAAGTACTAATGCTCTTTTTAGGCATTCCAGTCGTCATATATGGTTTCGGTTTGGTGCGGAAAGTACATATTTTTAAGATACTACACTTTGATGGGTTTAAGATTGACGTTTTAAATTCGTCAGCTTTGCCTTTTCTTAATGTGAAAATAAACCATTATTTTCACACACTGGCAACATTTAATTCGCACTTAATTCACACATTGGTAACCCTGGATACAAGTTTTTATAGAGCGCCGCTTTCGATTTTCGCGCCTAAACCCATATGTCTAACGTTCTTAATGAAGTGATGTGTTTTTGCGTATTTAAATTTTAATTTTTAATAAGACTTCTCATAATTCCTCGTTAAATTTAATAGACTTTTGTTGAAATTATACCCTCATTTTGAAAGCGAAGCGTTGCGACAGGAGCGGCTTGATTATAATATCCCTAGCATTAAATAGTAAGTTTGTTTTTCTTTGGATTCGAACCTAATGCTAGGCTTTCAAATTGTTAATACTACTAGGTGTTTTAGATAAGGCTTCGTTGTACTAATTGTACCTGAGATGCAAGCGGAGCGAGCGGAGGGGGATGGGGGGGGGGGGTATGGGACAGTAACCAAACGCATATAAGAATAATCTAAAAATAAATAGTATGTACGTAAAAACAGTATTAATGGGTTTTTTTAGGCATTTTTCTCATCATTTACGGCTTCGTTTTGGCTCGGAAAAATAGTTGTTTTTAAGATAGTATCACTGCAGAGTCGTACTCAGAGTACTAGTGTCTTCAAAATAAGTCCGAAACCGTAAATGAAGAGTAGAATGCCTAAAAACACCATTAGTACTGTTTTTACTACAAAAAATACGGCCTTGGTTTTCTGAAGTTCCACCCAAAAGAGACGAAAAAAAAGCTTACTTTAGTCTGGTTGGTAGAGATCCGCAGCGGCCAAGAAATTCGTGAAAACGCTGCTTCCAACTTGTAAATTTCCGCACAAAAAGTGCAGTCCTGAGATAACTGTCAAAACTGTTTTCTTTTCTCCCATATTCCGTTACCCGGTTTCTCGTATCCCTCCACTGCTTTGTAATATTTTTTTTTCTGGATGTATGAAGTTCTGAGTTTTGCATAGGAGGCCACGCAATCTGATATAATATGGGTTCATGGCAAAACCCACTCTTTGATTAGTCGGATCACAGTTTCACTAGTTGTATCGGATACCAGCACCGTAAAAGTTCTTTTCAATTCACGTTCGAACACACCGAAAACCCTCACAGCTTCGATAACACACCCTCGATAATACTTTCGCTTCCCGAACTCGGCATCGTTTATTTCCTCCGTTTTCCCTAGGCCGCCGATTTTCTCGGAGTGTTTTACGAAATAATGAACTATCATCTCCCGAGAAAAACTAAACCAGTCAACCAAAGTTCTGGCCAAGATTTCTACCTGTTCACAGATTTCAGTATAAGTCAATTTGTTGCACACAAACTAATACACAATCCACAAGATTGTCTCGGGGGGGAGGTGAACGTTCGACAAAAAGGCTCCACAAAAGCCGATTTTTTAAACCTGTTCCTCGATTTAGAAACTTTTTTTATTACGTAGGAAAATAACGTTTCTGAAACAATGAAAATGAAATTGTTGATTAAAAGTGAGTCTATTCCAGCAGGTCGGACAGGCCACCACTTTCTGTATTAGTTTATATTCAAAAATGAAGTTAATAAACTTTGATTTATTCTTACACAAAAATGTTAGATCACGAACGTTCCAACAACAACGAAATTTGTTGAAAGCACCATATATGTGGGTTAAGGAGAGTTCGTGGGCCAACCTATCTTGCCCGCTTACTACCCACATACAAATTTGCCAAATATTTAACCAAATTCCTTAAAAAATTTACTACCAACCAATATAGCATACTAAACAGTTTGTCTTTTGCTAAAGAGCTTCAGGACCTAAATATTGTTTTCCCCCCAAATCGCTGTTCATCAACATACCTCTCAATGAAGTGTTACAAATTATTCTTCAGAGAGCGTTTGCCAACTCGAACTTCTTTAATGGATTCACCACTTAAAATCTTAGTCATGCAACTCATATTTAAGGACAGTTACTTCTTGTTCAGCAACAATGTTTACAAACAAATAGATTGTTCCTCCCATTGCTGCTGAAGTCTTCATGACAAACCTGGAACATGAGATTTTTGATAACTGCCCTCAAAGTTTTGCCTCACTTTATTATCACCGTTTTGTAAATGACTACTTCGCCATATTAACAATAAAGAACAACCTGCCCGCTTTTTAGAATATATCAAAGAACTGCCCACAAACATTCAATACACCGTTAAATTCGAAAAAGATAATGCCCTTACATTTATGGACTTACTGATAGATAAATCTGGCAAGAAAATGAACACCTGCGTATATCGAAAACCAATTTTAACTGGCTTAGGACAATTCTTCTCAGTTACTGCAACCAACACTTCAAAATCAATGGTATAAAAACGCTACTTCACACCGCTTATCACTTATCCTCAACCTACTTGTCTCTTTATAAAGAATTCTATTTCCTTCGCAATTTCTTCGAAAAAAAATCAATTCTTAAACCAACAATACGCGCCGTTGGCCATTAGAAGTGTTGCTAAACACTCAACCTATGTATCTTTACCATAGTTAAGCTCCCTTAACCGTTCTTTTTGCAAAGAATTACTAATACTTCTCCAGAAATATTTCACCCATATTTAATTTCAAATCATATTCACCAATATTTTATCAATTGGCTCAATATTACATGTAAAGGAACTTGCGTAGTTGCCTGGCATATCATTTCATTTGTCCTCGCTGTGATCGTGATCGAGGCACGAAAAGAGGCAGAACCGTGCGTTCTCTGGAGGCCAGGGTGTGGTCTCACTTAGGCATCAGTAATAGGAGAGGCAAACCTTCGAATCATAAGGAAACATCAGCCATAAGAACTCACAATACAAAACCGAAGTCGTTCTTGCCAACTTTAAAATCCTTTAGAGTCTATGTATATTAAAATATTAACACCTTCCCTTAATAACGACGCAACTGCTGCATGCTCGTCTTAGTTTAATTAACCATCCTCCTATCGCGTTTTCTTCCTTCCTCCCTTCCGTAACTTATTCATTTGAGTCCTTCCCACAATTTACCTCGCTACGTTACTCTGCAATTTTTCTTATTTGATATTACTTTATGTTAATATACAATATATTATATTTGAATATTTATTGATAATTATCTCGCTTTGGTATATATATATATATATATATATATATATATATATATATATATATATATATATATATATACATATATATATATATATATATATATATATATATTCAACTAGATTTCTTCTACAAAGCTTGAGTCTTATATTGAGTAAGAAGGACAAAACGAAGAAGGCGGGTCCCATCTTTAATTCCAAACTTTCGGGTTATTACAAAACTCATCTTCAGGAGCTAAAAACGAATTCTTAATGAGTAATCTAAGCCTAAAATCCTAAATAACAGCACAAGTTCAAAGTTAAAAACCACAGATTAAAGAAAATCACAAAAACGACGTTAAAAATGTAAAATGAACGTTACGTTAATGAACAAACAAAATAGTGAGGTAAAGAACAGCAAAATATTTGTAAAGAGATACTAACAATTAAGGACAAACAAAGCAAACGTAATATTACAATTTAAACAATTGAAATGGAAAAATAGAGAATTGGATACAAAAAAAAAAGGTAAAACTAAAATATAGACACTGAAACATTACCTTACATGGTCGGATCACAATGACGAGTGAAAACAGGAAGGAATTCAAAGAATGAATACAGCTTGGACTATTATTTTTACTTTGAAAGGTTTATTCACGATATCCAACATCTGCCCATTGTAGGTTCATTTTCTGACTTTAAAACAAATATTTCACAAGTTGCCCATGAATTTTTTTAGAAATTTAAGCACATTAAATTTTCGTCTCTCCTTTTTACTAAACAAGATTTTTCTCTTCTTCGGAGCCTCGGGCGGAATAACGAAATTGTTGTCACCCGTCCTGATAAGGGTAATGGGGTGGTGATTTTGAATAGGCCTGATTACATTTCCAAAATGTCTCAGATTTTGTTAGATAAATCCAAGTTTACTGAAATTATGGATGGAACAACCTTTGACTATCATTCACCGTTTAGAGGGCAAAATTAACCGGTTTTTGCTGAAGCTAAAGTCTTCGTGTGTTCTTAGTGATTCTGTTTACGGTTCTCTGTATGTTTCATCATCTTACTTAGGTCTGTTCTATGGGCTACCTAAGATACATAAGACTGGATGCCCTCTTCGTCCCATTCTTGCTTTTTACACTTTTCCTTTCTATAAAATTGCTAAGTTTTTAGTTCCTCTGTTAACCCCTTTTACTTCCAATCTATATACCATTAATAATAGCTTTGATTTTGTTTCGGAAATCGCAAAGTTTGAAGCGTCAATTTCTTTTTTCTTTTCTAGCTTTGGCATCACGTCCTTATTTACAAATATTCCCCTTCAGGCAACTATAGATATAATTTTGACCAAAGCCTTTCCGGATAGAAATGCCCTCTTTAATGATTTCAAATTTTTACAATTCTCGCAGTTATTGCATCTAGATGTCAAGGACAACTATTTCACTTCCAATGGCGTGGTTTACCATGAAATTGAAGGTGTTGCGATGGAAAGCCCACTAGGTCCGATTTTTGCAAATATTTTCATGTGTAATTTTGAAGATAGACTCTTCCGTGATTGCCCTTCTCAATTTCGTCACTTATTCTACAAAAGATACGTTGACGATACCTTTGCGTTTTTTTCTTCTGGTTCTTGTTCAAAAAGGTTTTTCGATTTTATAAACAATTTACACTCTAATATTACTTCACTCAAGAACATGAGATGAATAATATGTTGTCATTTCTAGATGTTAGTGTCTCTCGTACCCCTTCCGGCATTCAAACGTGTGTTTTTAGAAAACCAACTTTCACAGGGCAGGGTTTAAATTTCTTTAGTTTCTGTGATTTAACATACAAAATTGACGCCATTAAAACACTCCTCTTCAGAGGTTTTAATTTGTCTTCCACTTATTTTAGTATGGATTTTGAATTCAATTTTTTAAAAGAATACTTTGTAAAAAATGATTACCCCTTATCTTAAGTTAAAAGCTGTATTAGGAAGTTCCTCTTCAGGCTTTATAACCCCTACACTTCTTTCAATGTCCCAAAGGAAATCAGGTATGTCTTGTTACCAGACATCAGCCCTTGTAACGACCTTCTCCGAAAACGTTTAATTTCCATTTTTAGGAAATTTTATTGTCAAATTAATTTTAAACTTATATTCATTAATAACAAAAATATTGGTAATTTCTTTAAAATAAAGGATAGTATTCCCACGCCGTTTAGTCCGTGCATTGTATATCAATTCATTTGCTCTAGCTGTAAGTTGGGGACCTATATAGGAAGCACAGTACGAACTCTTCAGTCTCGTTTTTGTTCTCACATGGGAATTAGCCATAGAACCGGTAAAACATTAAGTAACAAAGAGTTTTCTTACATCAGGAAACATGTTATTGGTTGTAAAACAGACGTGTTCTTAAATGATTTTTCTGTCTTAAAATTTGCTAAATCTATTTCATCTCTCCGCATTAAAGAATCACTCCGTATTAAATACAACCACCCAAATTTAAATAAGGACACGTCATCCTTTCTCTGTTTATAACTTAACCAAGCTGTATTCATTCTTTGAATTCCTTTCTGTTTTCACTCGTCATTGTGACCCGACCATGTAAGGTAATGTTTCAGTGTCTATATTTTAGTTTTACCTTTTATTTGTATCCAATTCTCTATTTTTTTCCATTTCAATTGTTTAATTTTGTAATATTACGTTTACATACTTTGTTTATCCTTAATTGATAGTATCTCTTTACAAACATTTTTCTGCTGTTCTTTACCTCACTATTTTGTTTGTTCATTCACGTAACGTTCATTTTATATTTTTAACGTCGTTTTTGTGATTTTCTCTGATCTGTAGTTTTTAACTTTGAACTTGTGCTGTTATTTAGGTTTTTAGGCTTAGATTACTCATTTAGAATTTGTTTCTAGGTCCTGAAGATGGGTTTTGTAATAACCCGAAGATTTGGAATTAAAGATGGGACCCGCCTTCTTCGTTTTGTCCTTCTTACTGAATATATATATATATATATATATATATATATATATATATATATATATATATATATATATATATATTGTCGTGGTATTGTAAGGGCCGAGTGGTGGTGTAGGTACTCGTACGTAGGTTTGTTACGTACTTGAATAACTCCTTGATTACGTTTTCTCTAAGAGTGTTATATTATTTTAAGATATTTAATCTTTGAGGATTTCTAGTGCCATGTGCAGCGTTTTGAGGATTGAATTAAATACTTCTAAAAAAACTATATCTTTAATTACAACATTAAAAAGTGAAAATAAAAAAAAACAATCTATACAGCTATTAATAAACGAGTTTTGATAGAATTAATAATTTAAATCAAATGAATATAAAGTAATGGTTGACCCCAAGCTCACTTTAATATTGGATGCTAATTGACACTCAAAAATAATTTAATTTCTTTACCTTTAAAAAAAACAAACGTGAGTCTGGCTGAAGAATGACCTTGGCCTTGGATTTTATGTAGACGAATTTTTTTTTTTGCGGTTAAGCGCGTGGGCGTGTTCACAGACACCCAGCTGTTTAACTGGAGAGGAGACGGGTTTGAAGCAACAGGTGATTTCGGTGAGGGCGATGGATGGCGTTAAGCACGTTATCTTAGTCAGATTATTTAAACAACGAAACCGTGAAGGTATCCTTTTTTTAATCTTCGGGGTTAATCTTGGAATGGTTCGCACTGAAAGGCGATGAGCAAACAAGTGAATCCTTTGACGAAGGGGAGGGGGAAGGAAGTTCACTTTGAGGTATTCCTCAATGGCGAGGACTATCTCTGGTTTTTGTAGCAAACCGAGATAGTAGGTTTCTCTGACGAGAGATGTATAAGATTGATATTCAATACAAAAGCTAATTTCGGTGTGACTACCTGGAAATGGCTCAGCGTGAGCTTCTTCTCTGTTCCTTTCTTTGATTGCCTGGCACTGCCGCCGGACCTTGTCGTGTCGATCTCTAACTCGATCTTCCACGTTCTTCTCCAGTTATCCGCCTATATACTTCACCAACCCACTGAGGGTAAAGAAAGGGGGCGAGATGAGGGCTTAGGATTAGTGTTGAATTTCCCATCAGAAGTATTGAAGCTTGGAATTTCATTAGACGCTTATGTATATAATTGTGTGAATTATAAATTATTGTTTCATTATCAATGTCAATGAATAGTTTCCATTTGACATGTGTAGGAACAGGCTAGATGATAAAATTCCACGATGCATATCGAATTTCTGGTCCTGTACTTGTACACGCACACGCACATATACCTAGACATAAACATGGGTAAAATTCGAAAAACTCGAGACAAGTGGTGCGGTTAGTATAAAGCAAAAATTGATCATCGACACTGCTTCAACTTCTGGGGCCGAATATCGTCCCTCGCCCCAGGGGAGATTTTAGAAATAAAATTGACAATCAACTATCTCTACAAATGATTGTATGGAATAAAAACAAGGAAATTGCCCTTAAAGTGTGATAGCAGATATTAAGCCCCTCGAAGGATCAAGATCTCAGTTTCAACGCGACTCCATATTTCTGAACCTTCAACCAATTGTGTACAAGAAACCACAAACCACGCACTCTTAATTGAACCATTAATTTCACTTAATCTAATTAGATAAATCTTAGAGACTATTGTTGACCATAAGATGACAATAATCAAAGTAAAAAATCAATACACGAATATTTAACCAATGATTATGGATAAAAGGTGGGACACGAAATGAGACAATACGTTTTCGTTATGTTCTAATCATTTTGCGATAAAATCATCAATCATTTCATGATTGCCTTTGGTCTTTGTTATTTCCGATGTCATTATTTAGTCTCTTTCTCATCCTCTAACTTTGAAATTTGTCCAATACCAACGAAAGCTCAAATTTTGTCCTTATTGTGAACTTGTGAACTTTATTCGTGTGAGGAAAATGAATTTTATATAAACCTATCGAAACTTGGAACGTTTTGATATGTTTGATTTAGAACTCTCTGACCTAATATATATATATATATATATATATATATATATATATATATATATATATATATATATATATATATATATATATATATATATATATATATATATATATATATATATATATATATATATATATATATATATATATATATATATATATATATATATATATATATATATATATATATATATATATATATATATATATATATATATATATATATATATATATATATATATATATATATATATATATGTATATATATATATATATATGTATATATATATATATATATATATATATATATATATATATATATATATATATATATATATATATATATATATATATATATATATATATATATATATACATAAATATAGTACAAGAGAAAGGGACATTGGAAGAACATAAAGATCAAAGAGAGCATAGGACGTCCCAATAAAGGCAATATATCCTGAGAAGACAGAAAAGGCGCCAGGGGAAAAGTTTGATATATATATATATATATATATATATATATATATATATATATATATATATATATATATATATATATATATATATATATATCTTTCATGAGTGCGAAAGAATGATGAAATAAATCCAGCATACCACAAGAAAAAGAAAACCGGATAATTTTTTCTTAGGAAAAAGTTATTACCTTCTTCGAAAGAATCCATACTGTGGTGGGATTCGAACCGAGCACACTGAGGGGGCGAGCAACCGCTTTGATCTCAATTAAACCGAGCATCTACGCAGAAGAGCAAAAAATCTTCCGAATAGACAAGCTTTCAAGGTCTTCTGCGTAGCCGATCTCTCCGCAGGATCTCCCCGACCCTCCTCACATTGGCTATATTTTGTCTGATTGAGAGCAGGGTACAAGCGAGACACGGGATAGGTTTAAGAGAGTGGTAGACAAATAAAAAAGTTAAAATGTGATTGAGGTTTATAGTGACCCTAGTTATCCATAAACAATCCTAAAATTATGGTCGTTGCTTCTCTTTTACTTGGGTTGGCTAGTACAGCTACTCAACCAGCTTACACCGTCAATCTCTAAGCTCTCACTATCAAAACTGGACAGAGCCAGATGTTTCTTGACTCAGGGCTTGTGGCAGACAGTAGAAGCCCCAGCGTCTACCCAGAAGAACGGTGGTGGAGAGTCGGATAGGGGACTGAGCCAGATATGTCTGGATGATCTACAGTTTATTATCTTTAATTAACTGAACTATGTATTGATCCTATTCTATACTTAATCTCCTCATAGACGTTCTTTGACTGATGTTCGGCGGTCTTTGTGTAGCTGTTAACCTTAGGGGTTAGGTATGTCAGCCGTTCTACATCCTTGTCCATGTCTCTCATTCTCTTGACCCTTACTTTAGCTGGGGAAAACGCTCGTCCCAGCTGAGTCCTCATCTATTAGTTTTCAAGCCGTTGTTAAATTCAATTTTATCTCTAGTTGTTTGTTTCGTCTCATTTTCTTTTTCTTTTTTCTTTTAAGTATATCTAGGTTTATCTCAGTTAGTATTTCTTTATACTACTTTAGAATCTAAGATTTATCTTTCTGTTGTCCACAATGGTTGTTTCGTTATATAAGTATTGATGTCTTTCTTCTCTCTTGATCCAGACTTTCTGGGCCCGAATCTTTAGTGTCAGGTTTAGTGGAAGATTATTGGCTACCGCATGAGAGTCTTTTAGGCTTCTATGTTCTCTCCGTCTCGTGTTTGTTATCCAGTATATAACTTTGTTTTGTATTCTCTTTAGTTTTAGTAACTAGTCTTTGAGAGTGTCTAAGCTGAGATTGGCGGATATGTCACGACCAAATGTTTCAGCGTGTTATATAGTTTTTTCTTATTTTTCTTTCCCACTCTTTCCATTTTTGCTAGAAGTGACTTTCCGCTTGCTGTTCTTTGTTTCTTTTCCTTATCTTGGCGCAATATCCTCTGGAGTTTACAGTTACAAGGAGTTACAAGGAAAGAAAGTACCCTAGGAGACCTTACGGTCCATTCAAAGAGGGTACCTTTGGACTAGCAATCAAGTAGGCACATGGCTGCTCAATTGTTTTGCGTCCCTAAACGGCCACTTTTTAAGACTTTGTCTAGTCTTGACTTGAACTGGTCAACAGATTCACTGTTGACAACTTCCACTGGAAGTCCGTTCCACTTACCGCAAATACTGTAGGTGAAAAAATTTCCACACAGATTGCGGTTGTAACGCTTCAGTTCAAGTTTGAAGCCGTGATTGCACGTTCTGTTCTCACTCAGTGTGAAAATATCACGGTAGTCAACATTGTCGAACCCTTGGACTAGCAATCGAGTAGGCACATGGCTGCTCAATTGTTTTGCGTCCCTAAACGGCCACTTTTCAAGACTTTGTCTAGTATTGACTTAAATTGGTCAACAGATTCACTGTTGACAACTTCCACTGGAAGTGCGTTCCACTTACCGCAAATACTGTAGGTGAAAAAATTTCCACACAGATTGCGGTTGTAACGCTTCAGTTCTTGTTTGAAGCCGTGATTGCGCGTTCTGTTTACACTCAGTGTGAAAATATCACGGTAGTCAACATTGTCGAACCCTCGAAGTATTTTGAAAACCTCGATGAGCTGACCACGCAGTCTACGGGTTTCCAGCGAGAACAGATCTAATTCCCTTAGTCTATCCTCATAACTTTTATGTCGGATAGAGGGAATCAGTTTGGTTGCCCTAGCTTGTACGCGTTCCAACCTTGCGATGTCCTTTCGAAACGAAGGACTCCAAAATTGTACGGCATACTCCAGGTGCGGCCGAACGAGGGAGTTGTACAGACAAAGTACTATCTCCTTGTTACGGTATCCAAACTGGCGCTTTATGTAGCTTAACATCCTTTGGGCTTTCTTCTCTGCCTCGATGCACTGTTCCGAGAACTTGAGGTCACTAGTGATAGTAACACCCAAGTCCTCCTCAGTGTCACTCGATTCAAGGGCAGTGCCCTTAAGGATGTACTGAGATTTGGGGTTTCGGTGGCCGATATGCATCACTTTGCATTTGTTCACGTTAAAAGGAATTTGCAACGTGTCCGAGCACTTCCCAATCTTCGAAAGATCTTCCTGCAGGCGGGCAGTATTTCCATCCTTTGCAACGTTCATACCAAGCTTGGTATCGTCGGAGAATTTGGAAATCTTGGCAACCATGTCACCGTCCATGTCGTTGACGTAGATGATGAATAGTAGTGGTCCCAAGACAGAACCTTGAGGCACCCCGCTAGTAACGGGCACCCACTCAGAAGACTGTCCATTCACCACCACCCTTTGCCGTCTGCCACTTAGCCAGTTCTCGATCCAGCCGGCTACCTTTCCGTCTATGCCCAGCGCTTGCACTTTCCGGAGAATACGGCGGTGTGGTACATTATCAAAGGCTTTATGAAAGTCTAAGTACACCACATCCACCGCCTTGTCCCGATCGTGCTCACTAAAAACGAATTGGAAGAATTCCACAAGGTTCGTCAGGCATGACCGTTGCCTTCGGAAGCCGTGCTGGGAACTCTTCAGCAGCAGGTTCGACTCTAAATAAGACGTTATCTTGTCCACTATCATGCTTTCCATTAGTTTACCGACTATCGAAGTCAAACGTATGGGTCGGTAGTTTGGCGGATGGCTTGGGTCTCCTTTCTTGAAGATCGGAGTCACCTTCGCCTCACGCCAGTCTCTAGGAACGCATCCGGTCCGGATTGACATGTTAAAGATAGCGCACAGATGTCGTGATACTTCATGGCACACTTCCTTCAACACCGTAGATAGAAATCCATCCGGTCCGGGGGACTTATTCGTCTTTAGGTCAGCGATCTTTTTCTTTATTTCTCCTTCGATGAAGTCCATTACCTCCAACTTTTCCCCCGAGTAGGAATCCGTGGGCTGGGGGATGGGACCACACTCTTTAGTAAACACTGAAGAGAAGTAGACTGAAGAGAAGTAGTCATTGAGCAGGTTAGCATTTTCTGCATCTGACTGAGTTAATGCACCCTCCTCGTCCACTAAGGACCCAATCCTACGATGGATTGGTTTACGGCTATTTACATAGCTGAAGAACTCCTTGGGATTATCCTTGCAGAGTCTCGCCACTCGGAGTTCCTCAGACCGCTTAGCCGCCCTTATGCTGGACTTCACTCTTCTGGGTAGCCTCCGGTACTCGTCACAGGCATGTGCATATCTGTAGTCCTTACTGTCTATTATGATTCGGAAGTTTTTTTTTACTTCCTATTGGAATAATTCTAAATTTGTGAATATTTTTCTGGATTCTTCATATCTTCTCCTAGTTATTTATGTTTTCTATTTCCAGTTTCGTGACTCTTGCTTGGTTCATTGTATACCAACTATCTAAGTTATATCGTCTGAGTACTGCATGTCCATGCCTTCTGATATAATGGGCCTAGGGATATCCACAGTATACAATGAGGAGAGTGTCGGGCTCAGACACCTACCCAGTGGCACTCCAGCCTTCAGTCGGAAAGTTGGACTCTCATATCCCTCTAGATCTATGTACATTGATCTGTTTCTTACATAATCGCAGAATAAGCGATTGTAATATTTTCTAATTCCACATCAACATCGTCTTGGCTGCCCAATCTAATGGTGTCAGTCTGTACATCATCAATGCTTCTTTGTAATTATCTCAGTTGGCTTTTGCATAGCTTTTCCTCTTTGGGATAGCCTCCTGTATTAGGTTTTGGTCGATGACAACCATTATCTCAATATGGTCACTGCAAAGGATGGGTATGTGCTCCGTGTGAAGGCATGTTAGACAGTCAGGTATACTATCTCGCTTCACAGCGCTTCTTCCAGTGATGTAGGTCAGGAAAGCAGGCTTGATTCTCTGACCTACATTCCTTTTCATAAGCATCTCCAAGTTTTTTCCACTATTGTTCTTGGTTCTATAACCAGACTCAGCATAGCAGGGGTTAAGATCACCCAAGAGTAAAGTACAGTGTCTGGTGTTGAATATCTCCATGATGTTATGTATAGGAAGATAGTCCCGCTGAGGCGGCTAGTACCCTGTTGCTAGGTATTGTGAGTGACGAGTATTCGAATTTGATGGTTATAGCTAAATAAACCCTCTCCATTTGCTGCGATTCTTGGTATTTAATTCCTTCCTTAATTGCTATTATAGCAATGCCCTCTGGCATTCCTATAAAATATTAGCATACTTTCCTTTTTAAATCCAATGTTAACATATCCAATTATTTTCAAATTTAATTTCAACCATTTCTATTCAATCTTATGTATAAATTAGCAATCATCTCAAATAATTTTATATTAATTTAGCAATAAAAAATCTCAAATTTGTATGTATATTTATTTTCACTATATTTTTTGTATAAATAATTACATCCAAAAATCGTGGCTAAGATACATTTTTTTGGCAACACTTCCTTTAGTCGAACATATAAACTAACACGCTTTCAGCTGTTCCACATTGAACACAAATATTTCTCATTCGTGTCTCGTCATTCTCATCGTAAAGGTGAGTAAATATTCCTTATCCATTTAATCATTTAACTCCAAACAAATCATACTTAGTTTAATTCCTCGTCCTCTCATTCCAGACTTACCTATTTACCTATCTACCTTACACCAAGCTTAGTCACGACAAAATTTCCGTATTAAACTTTATGTTTGCTATTAAAGACTGAATTATTCAACTTCCTTTCCCAAAAAGCTGCAACACCGAAGATCTGAGCATCATGTTGAAGGTATCCAAAAAGGATCCCAGCATTGCAATGTTTGAATATGCGCGTACATAATGGACATGTGAATATCGAGCCCTGGCCTTCTTTAATATTTAATACTACGTTTTCGTTCTGGGTTTCTTTAATAACAGCTTTGGACACGTTCACGTATGTTTTGTTCATTTTTGTTTTTTTTCTTTTTCTCGTGACTCCTTGTTTTTCTTTTTCAGTACTTCTTTCCTCTTCGGTCAGTTGTTTGCCTTGGTCCTATGTGGTCCAACGCAGTTGATGCATTTTTTTTCCATTAAAGTGCAATTCATGGTGGTGTGTCCCTCTTTTGAGCATTCAGAGCACACCATAATCTTGCTCGGGTAGGTTTTTTGAAGTGTGTGGGCTTCCAGGGCGTAGCATTGGAAGCAACTCTGAGTATTGACGAATTTCTTTTTTCTATATTGTCTGGGGTATTCTCATTCCGAATGTCAGTAGTACGTGGGTTGCAGTAGCCTCGGTAGCCATCTCTGAACAATTGCACACTACTTTAAAGACATGAGTGTGGTTACTAAATTTAATTCCCTCGGCTATTTTCAGATAAATATTCTGTGCCTCGAGTTCTTGTTTGAACTCATCTCTTGTGCGAGACCCCATCCAAAGGTCGATTTTTCTACATATAAACGACCTATTAGCAATAATTTGCGGTGAAATTTTCGGGGGGGAGGGGCTCCAATATTCTTCAGCGTCTGTAGTCCTAATTCAGATACGAGCTTTTTCACATCACCCTCCGTGTGACAATTTGCTACGTGTCCAATCTGAGAATCAATCAGCTTTACTAAAACAACCTTGATTCCGGCATAAAGTGTCCGAATGTATATAAATTTTAAGAACGAGCAAGTCTTGGGAGATGAGGTTTATTCAAAGAATGATCCCAAATTACAGTAGAGTCCAAAAGTAGAGATTAAAATAATAAAACGTACAGTTGTCAAAATTAGTGATGTGACATTTTCAAAATGTTTCGGACATAGGTAAGTTAACTATGATATAATTATTCATGTTCTTTAAATCCTTGAATAGTTTTGGATGAATGTTGCTAGGATTTTCTAGGCTGTGTTGTCAAGTAATAATAATTTTCATAACACAGGTTGGAAAATCAATTATAGGGACAAAAAAAAAACAAACAAATTTTAATGTGAATATTTTTTGTGATATCGATGATTAAAAATTAAATAAATATAGAGTTAATCAAGCTTGAAAAATTAAAAATTTGGCAACCCTGCTTTAAAACAAACCCGTGTTAAAATGTTTCGACCGTCAAAAATGCCACTAAATTTAATTTATTTTTTTTTATAAATATCTTACCCATTTTATTTATAACTAAAATTTCCCAAACACTCCATCTCTCACCAAATAATATATTAAATTGTCACTCTTTGAACGAAATTCAACATAAAGTGTGACATAACTCATTGTGACAACTGAACATTTTTTTTAAAATAATTGTTTCACTTTCCTAAAATTTTCACAGATATTCTTTGAAATTTGTCTGTGATAGTGTTCAAATTTCATTGTAGAAAATAGATCTTAGTTGTATTATGGTAAAAAGAGTGTGTGTGTGCGTGTAAGAGAGAGAGAGAGAGAGAGAGAGAGAGAGAGAGAGAGAGAGAGAGAGAGAGAGAGAGAGAGAGAGAGAGAGAGAGAGGAACAATGTTGTTCTCACTAGAGTCACTGCCTCTTATAAGGCATTGTGATTAGAGTTATAGACCGACTCCGTAATGAATCAGCGCGAGTCGCATCATAGGTAACAAGCCTAGAGAGAATGGAATCATTACACTACTATACAACCACTCTAATGACTTTCATTTTGGGTTGATGATTGATTAAAAGTGAATAGAAAAAGCATGAATCAATTGATCTTGGACAAATTTGAGTGACAAGGTTTGATTCGAGGAAATACAAGATGGACAATAGCAGGAGTAAAAACGCCGAATGATAAGTGAGAGTCTGCTATTATCTTTGATCTTGAATCTTTGAATCTGAATCTAGATCGAGCCTTATATAAAGGTATAAAATTAACTCTCTGGTCATTCATTGCATTCCACAATTGACCAATTAAATGTTAAGATACATTGCTTATGCAAATTGGGGAGCGTAACCCCAGGAAGATATGCCTTTTTTGCATCAATAATCTAAATGGGGAGAAACAGATTTAGCTGCCATATGAGTATGATAAGTGATTTTTGTGCTTATCTGGAATGTGGCTTATACACGGATGAAAATTAAGAAATGACGCTTGCATGAAAGTAAAATTGAAATACGTCACATTTTGTAAATATTACGATACATTTTTAAAAAAAATTAAATTATTTACGAATTAAGGTGACAGGGTCAAAAAAGCCTTGTTTGTTCGCATTGTTAATCACACGTTTGTTCACTGAATACCACTCTAATTTCACACCGTAATTCAGGTCAATTTGATGCGAATATCTCTCTCTCTCTCTCTCTCTCTCTCTCTCTCTCTCTCTCTCTCTCTCTCTATATATATATATATATATATATATATATATATATATATATATATATATATATATATCATAGGAATGCGTTCAATGGAAACAATTAATTACGAGTAATAATAAATATGAAAATACGATTTAAATTAGGTAATTGCAAAAAATAATGAACTTTTCCAGAGTATCTTTTCAAAAAGCAAACTTCCAACAATAACACGAATCATAGTGTATGTGCTGATTCTATTTTGAAAACTGTTTATAACTCCTATTTTTAAAGAGCGCTAACTTATAATGTACTTAGATTTAAGCTCTCTCACACTTACAGGTATATATAATTCGAGTTTGCATTGTGAGATGTAAATGTAAGATAACATATGAGAAAATGGAAGCCATTTGCGTGTCGCCGCCACCCAGAGAGTAAGAGAATTTGAGCGTTATTGAAATTGGCAGACGAATTCACAAGAGAACCCTCCGGATCCCGGCATTCGGCTCGTTTTTTTCTATGAAATTGTTATTATTGAGGTGTCTCGTTATTATTATTACATTTTTATTTTACTAAAATTAAATTAAAGCCTTATCTTACATTGATATTAAAGTAATTTCTCTTTATTGGGAAAGTATAGTTACATAACAGCTTTATATAAGAAATAATTACATAGAATGCAACAACATAGAATAAATAAGCAATATTAAACCTAGTTGTCTAATTCTGGCGACATTTGTAAACAACTGCAACTTGCCGACAACTTTGTTAAAATCAGTTTAGAGTTTACACTACTTTATCGGTACATTGATTAATTAGCTATTGTCTAAATTATTTTTGTTAGATTAATTGTTATATTTAAAGCCCAACCCTTCAAGTCGACAATGGAAATGAACAATGAGGATATTGCGAAACAAAAACATTGCACATGCATATTTGAGAGATTATTAGTCAATAAAATTTCTTCGAAAAGTCACGCAGATAAATAGAGAATAATTAAAGATGGTAGGCCTACTCTAGACATAGCTTTAACAGGGAAAACAAAGAGTTGCGTTAGAAAATTTAAAAAATCACAATACGAAAAGACAAAGTGGTTATCTGCTTGTCTTTGCTTGCAAAAACTATTTTGCTGGTCGTGTTTACTGCTTGACAATGAAATAGGTATATGGAATTCATTTGGATCAACCGATTTAAATCATTTAAATCTGCATAAGGCAATCAAAAGACAAAAACTTTCTTCTACTCACATAATATCTGCGATAGAGTTTACTAGGTTCGTTAAAAGCGAATTGATTTCTTATTAAACAGCCAACACAAGAGGAATGTGGAAATCCATAATAAAAAAGGTGAAAAAGAATACAGCGATTTTAAAAAGATTCATGTCAGAGAGAGAGAGAGAGAGAGAGAGAGAGAGAGAGAGGGAGAAGACGCGCGCGTTCGTCTCTTTCAATGAGAGAGAGAGAGAGATGACCCCCCTGCGCGACCCGTTTTAATCCACTCTAACGAGGCGCAAAAGCGCGAAGGTCGTGACGGGCGGAAGGCCCGACTTCACGGAAGCCTGATATGTGCTTAAGAGCATAAAGGGTCCCGCCGGAGATTATCCTGCGACAGCGGGAATCTGGCAAAGCCACCTCGACCGGCGAAGCGTCTGTCCACTGGAACCCTCCCCCTTCGGGGTGGGGAAAAGTCTCTCCATCTCACCCCTATAAAACGTCCGACGCTGGACTTGGACACTTCCGAAGACGTAGATGATGTTCCTTCTAAAAAATTAAAACCAGATTCAGGGATCAGTTCAATGTCTGCGGGTTGCATTAAACCCCCTTGCATCAACCATGTAGGAATGGTTAATAATGCAGTGGCCCACACAGACATTGTGCATAATTTCATTCTTTTTTGACAACCAGTTTGATTTGGTTTATGAACACGCACCTGGGGATAGCAATTGTTTATTTCGTAGCCTTGCCAAAGCTTTGTAGCGACTTGATATTGAGGCAGATCATCTGTTGGAATCGAAAAAAGAACGTTTCTTACTCTTTCTTGATACAAACTCTGGTGACCCTGAACTGGCCTTCAAAAATAACTTGCAAGCACTTAGATCTGGGGAAAAATGGAGGGACCACATTGAAATCCAGTTATTGGCCGAAGCCTATTATGACATAGCACAAATCTTTAATGAAACTAACCTATCATTGATAAATATCATTGATGAAAGCGCAAATAAAATCATCACTTTAGCATATTGGAACAACTTGCACTACGATGTCTTCTTGCCATCGCATGAAATGTTATCTCACTCAAGTGTAGAAGAAGAAGAAGTTATAGGCATTGAGCCTGGATATTATCGACAGGACCATCGTCTTGAGTCTCAGAGAGTTGCTGAATATCCCAATCAAACGCAAACCAGAAGAGTATCCAAAGCTGCAAGGGCTGAAAGAGCGCGTCGAAGAAGGGCCTCTGGAATTCTAGATGACAGGAGAAGGAGGATATAAACTAATGCTGAAAGGATGAGAAGAGTCAGGGCTTCTGAAGACAGTTATCAAAGGCAAGCCAGAAGAACAACCAACGCTGCACAAATGAGACAAGTGATAGGTGCATTTTTGTCCGATCTACATAGAGCAGCATTTAATTATAATCCCAAGGAAGATTATTCAAACTACCCGAAGTTGTCCATTAGAAGTTTGGAAAATGAATGTAAGTATTGCAAATCACTAAAGTTCAAAGATGAGACCAATGGTCTTTGTTGCAGAAATGGAAAAGTTCACTTGGAAGAACTGCCTATCCCAAGTCAACCATTACTTTCCGTATTAGATGGATCAAATCCAGATTCAGTTGAATTTTTAAGTCATAAGAGCTTTCAACAACTGCTTTTCTATGACATCATTTGGAGCTAATGATGTAACTTTGCCAGGGTGGAAGTCAATATTCAGAGTCCAAGGGCAAATCTATCACAGAATTGGTTCAATTTATCCTTTGATGAATGAGCCAAGCATGTTTCTTCAAATCTACTTCATTAAGGACCATGAAGTTCAAGCACAGACCAGAACAAACAAGTGTGAGGATTTACAACTAAAATGTGCTGAATCTCCAATAATTCCTTCACCACAACAATTTCTATATCAGAAAATTCAAGATAGCCTTGGAAAGAAGTACAGATGAAGAAGCCATACTGATCATCAGAGCAGACATAACTCCGAATGGTGAACATCAAAGAAGATTCAATTCTCCTACAACAAATGAAGTTGGACTTTTGATTGTAGGATAAGACTTTGAAACAAAGAGATATTGTTCTACAATCTAAAGATGGAAATCTGCAGAGAGTCGCTGAAACTCATAGAGCTTATGACTTCTTACAGTACCCTTTGATATTCTGGCAAGGAACTGATGGTTATAATTTTCTTTTCAAGCAAATAGATCCAAAAACTGGAACAAGGAATAACAAAAAAATATCTGCTCAGGATTTTTATGCCTATAGAATAATGGTAAGGCAGAAAAATTTCAATTTGCTATTGAGATTTAAGCATCTTCTCAATCAATTCTTAGTTCATATGTATGCCAAGATTGAGTCCGAGAGACTGTTGTTCATCAAGCCTCATCAGAAAAAGCTCAGAGCAGAGGCCTACATCCACCTAAAAGATGCAGTTTTAAGTGATGGCACTGCAAGTAATTCTGGATAAATGGTTATTCTGCCTTCTTCTTCTACTGGAGGTCCTAGGTACATGCAGGAGTGATTACAGGATGCAATTTGCTATGTTAACATAAGAACATAAGAAAAGAAGGAGATTGCAAAAGACCATTCATGGCCTACACTTGGCAGCTCCTGTTCCAGTCAACACACAAAAGATTTCTTACCAGAGAAAAGTCATCAACATTGTCACCCTTAACAGGAGTTCGTCAGATCTAATCTACAATATACATAAAAGGCATCCAGAGGATTATGTCCATTCATGCAACCGCAAAATATAATCTCTCCACTCCTTAGAACAATATATACATATGTACATAAAAAAAAGTCAGTCCCATCTAGCAGCTTCATCCATATATTTATCTAATCTATTCTTAAAACTACCCAGAGAAGAGGCTTCTATCACATGTCTAGTGAGACTATTCCATTCATCTACCACACGATTTGTAAACCAATTCCTCTCAATCTCCTCCCTAAACCTATACTGTTCAAGCTTAAACTCATTGCTACGTGTCCTTTCATGTTCACTAAGTATAAGAACCTTACCCAGATCCCCTTTATTATATCCTTTTACCCATTTGAAGACTTCAATCAATTCCCCTCTGACTCTTCTCCTTTCCAATGTATGTATATTTAGTTTTCTGAGCCTTTCACCATAAGGTAAGTTCCTTAGCCCACCAATCATCTTTTTCATCCTTCTCTGCACAGACTCAAGCAAATCAATATCCTTCCTATAATATGGTGACCAAAATTGTACTGCATAGTCTAGATGAGGCCTAACTAGCGCCAGATACAGTTTTAGAATGACTTCAGCACTCTTATTGCTTACACTCCTCATAATGAATCCCAATATCCTATTAGCTTTATTCTTAGCTTTTAGGCATTGCTTTCTAGGACGAAGGTCTGAACTTACCAAAATACCCAAGTCCCTCTCACAATCGGTCCCCCCTAAAATTCTCCCATTTAATTTATAACTATTCAATGGATTATTTCTACCTATACTAAGTACACTACATTTGTCTATGTTAAACTTCATTTGCCATTTCTCAGCCCAATTGGACAGAATGGTCAATTACTCCTGCATTACAACAGCATCAGAATCAGCCCTAATGGCCCTACCTAGCTTAGTATCATCAGCAAATTTACTCAGGTCACTACCTATACCTATGTCAAGATCATTAATATTAATTAAGAATAGCAAGGGACCCAAAACAGATCCTTGCGGAACTCCACTGCTAACACACACCCACTCAGATTTAACTCCATCTATACTAACTCTTTGCTGTCTGTCACCAAGCCATGACTGAATCCACCTAAATATACTGCCATCGATCCCGTGTGCTTTAACTTTGCTCAGAAGCCGTAAGTGGGGCACTCGTTAAAAGCCTTACTAAAGTCCAAGTATAAAATATCATAGTTTTCATCATTATCTGCTGCTTCATACACCTTACTATAAAAAGACAGCAAATTAGTCAGACAGGATTTACCCTTACTAAAGCCATGCTGCGATTCTTTTATCAACTTATGCTTATCCAAGTGATCCCTAATATTCCTTGCTATAATAGATTCCATCATTTTCCCTACCACTGATGTCAAACTTACTGGTCTGTAATTAGACATATTTGTTTTATCCCCTTTCTTAAATATAGGTATCACATTAGCTTTCTTCCATGCCACTGGCACAATGCCACTCTCCAATGATTTTCTAAAGATGCATGCTAGGGGCTCACTTAACACATCCTTACATTCTTTCAAAATTCTAGGAAAGACCTCATCAGGACCGGGTGCTTTACTACTTTTGATTTTATCAATTTCCTTTGTCACCATCTCCTTTGTGATCAAGATATCCTTTAATTTCTCTTCATCATTACCCTGAAAGATCATTGACACCTCAGGTATATTTAGAGTATCCTCCTGTGTAAATACTGAGAGAAAAAAGTCATTTAGCATTCCAGCCATTGAGTCCCTATCACTCACTAATTCTCCATTGGAATCTATAAGTGGGCCTATTTTATCTCTACCCTTAGTTTTGTATAATTGATAAAAACTTTTAGGATCTTCCTTTGCCCTATTTGCCACTTTAATTTCATAATTTCTCCTTGCTACTCTAACTAACTTTTTAACATTTCTTGCTAGTTCATTATATCTCTGCCTTAAGTGATCCTCTCCATTTTTTATTTTCCTATAAATGCCCTTTTTAATGCCAATATAATACTTTATTTTATCTTTCATCCATTTTGGGTCATTATTTTTAGTCGTAATCTCCTTATATGGAATGTTAATCATCTGACCTGTGATTAATTGCTCAATTATTCTTTCATACTCCTCTTCAATTGTAATCTCTTCCTCCTGGTGATTATTGTCTCCACTAACTGATATCATTGAATCTATTCCTGATTTGATTTCATTGCCTGGTTTCTGTACAACTGCCTCCAGGTAAGTCCTTAGCCCATTATAATTTGCTCTTCTAAAGTCAGGAATTTTAACATTGTTCATGCTACTATCAATACCATTCCATTTCATCTTGAATCTAATTTCACACTGGTCACTATTACCCAAATTTCCTCCAATCTCAGTATCCTTAATAACTTCTTCCCTATTTGTCAGAACTAAATCCAGTATATTATTACCTCTAGTGGGTTCATTAATAATCTGCCTCAGAAAATTATCTTGGACAACATTCAAAAATTCCTCAGCCTCCTGATCACCCACAAGAGCTTCCCAGTCTATATTTCTGTAATTAAAATCGCCCATTATACACACATGCTTACTTCTACATGCCCGTTCTATCTCCTGCCACACAAGATTTAAAGCTTCCTTACTAAGATTTGGTGGTCTGTATAATAATCCTAAGACAAGCTTGTTTTTACCTTCCTTTACATTTAGCCACAATGACTCTGTGTTATCATCTAATTTAATTGTACTGTTTACACAACACTGGAGATTATCTTTAATATAAATAATAACCCCTCCTCCTCTCTTCCTATTCCCATCTGTATGGAACATGTTAAAGCCCTCAATCTCAACCTCAGGTTTAAAGTGATTACCTGCCAAATCAAGCCATGACTCTGTTATCGCAATTATATCAAAATTATCTTCACTCGCTAACGCTCTTAAGAGATCTATCTTATTCCTTATACTCCGACCATTTGTGTAGTATATTTTTTTATTATTCCCATCTTCATTGCATCGTGTTTTTTTATTCCTAGTTATCTGCTCATTCACTTGTGCATTAGTCCCCCTATAACGCATCAGTATGCCCTCCCCCCTAGCTATTCCTCTATCTCTGCATCCCTTCCATTTCCTACACCTGCCCTCTATTCCTGTTATTCCCTTACCTCTAACAGCTTCTAGTTTGCCACCCGTAAGGACCTAATCACACTATCCAGCTCCCCCCATAGAACCTCAACACCTGCCCGACTAAGATGGAGCCCATCCATTATAGCAAACCTGACTTATTACCTTTCCCTCTAATCTTACATGGAAAGAAGTGCTAGAAAATCTTCTTTCTGCACATTCTGCTACTGACAAACATGATATTGTGGCAAGAGTATTCAAGGTTAAAGTGGACAAACTAATAGATTTGATTACTAAAGGAAAGCTCTTTGGACAAGTGAGATGTCATTGGTATACAATTGAATGGCAAAAGCTGGGCTTACCACATGCCCATTTGCTAATTTGGCTGAAGGGCATAATAAGTTACAATGAGATTGACCTTATAATCAATGCAGAATTACCAAATCCTGTAACAGATCCAATGTTGTATGAAATCATCAAGAAGAATATGATCCATGGACCATGTGGTTATGTTAATCCAAATAGCTCCTGTATGGTAGAAAAAATCTGCTGCAAAAAATATCCATGGGGCTTAATTAAGGAAACACGGACTGATACAAATGGATATCCAATATCTAAAAGAAGAACAGCAGAAGATGGAGGATATTCATTTACTGTGAAAAAAAAATGGAAATGATATTATTGTAGACAACGAGTGGGTGGTTCAGTATAGTCCCTTCCTTTGCAAAACATTCAATGCCCACATCAATGTGGAATTTTGCAAGTGTGAAATCGAATAAATATGTTTACAAGTATATAAACAAAAGTAGTGATCAAGCAGTTTTCAGCCTGGAGAATCATAATGAAGTTGAACAATTTCAAATGGAAGTTATATTTCCAGTAATGAGGCAGTCTGGAGAATACTTTCTTTCCCTATTCATGACATAATTTCCTCAGTTCAGCACTGGCTGTGCATTTGGAAAATGGTCAGAGTCTATTACACTGAGGAAAAGGCAAGAGAGCTGGCTGAAAGGCCAAATACACTACCCTGATGGCGTTTTTCCACCTATGTACAGAAGGCGAGTTTGCCAAAACACTTCTATATCCTGAAGTATTTAAATATTTTACCTTCAAAGCAGGAAAATTTTCTAGGAGGAAGCAAGGAGAACCACATCCAACAATTCCAGGAATCAGATGCAGTGATGTTCTTGGTAGGATATATACTGTTTTCCAACGAAGTCCAGAATGTTTCTTTCTAAGATTATTATTGCACCATGTGGGAGGACCAACTGACTTCAAAATTCTTAGAACGGTTAATGGAAACCTACAGGCAAGCATTCATTGCTCTTGGACTAACAGAAAATGATGAACATTGGGACAAAGCTTTGGAAGAGGCAGCTACCACATAGGCTCCAAAGACAACGAGAGACATATTTACTGTGATGATTGTTACCTGTAAGCTATCTAACCCATCGCCTCTCTGGGAAAAGTATAAGGAAGATCTATCTGAATATATTCTCCATCAATTCAAGTTACAACAACCTGGAGCAGAAATGAACCCAATAATGGCAAATATTGCAATCTGTGAGATAGAAGACAAAGTTATATCCTTAACTCAAAGGGATTTGAGTCAATTTGAGATTCCGAAACCAAACAGATATTTACTTTCAGTGAACGGAGAAACCTTGAGAGGGACGAGCTACAATATTGAGGAACTTGCGGTCATGGTGCAGACCAATGAGCTACTTTTAAATCAGGATCAAAAAACAGCATCTGAAATGATCCTAAGAAATGTAAATTCCGGCAAGGGTGAAATATTCTTCTTGGATGCTCCAGGAGGAACTGGAAAAACTATTGTTATAAACTTGATTCTATCAGCTGTGAGAACCCAGAGAAAGATTGCACTTGCAGTAGCCTCATCTGGCATTGCTGCTACACTTCTATCATTCAAGCTTCCATTGAATTTGAATGTGAATGAAAATCCAATCTGCAGAATCGAGAGAGGAACCACTATGGCAAGTCTTTTGCAAGAAACCTCAGGTATTGTTTGGGACGAATTCACTATGGCTCACAAAAAGGCTTTTAAGCTTGGGGTAAAACGCTGCAGGACATTAGGCAAAACAACCAGCTCATGGGCGAAGTGACCCTTTTTTTGTCAGGAGACTTCAGACAAATTCTGCCAGTGATTAAGAGAGTAACACCAGCTGATGAACTCAATGAATGCTTAAAGAATTCTTACTTTTGGAGTCATATTCAAAGACTGTCCTTGAATAAAAACATGAGGGTTCACCTACATGGAGATGGAAATGCTGGGATATTTGCTTCTCAACTTATGGAGCTAGGAAATGGTACAATTGAAAATAATGCAGATGGGAATATTTCATTTCCAAAAAATTGTGGAATTTTGGTGAAGGATTTTGCAGAACTGCAACTTAGAGCTTATCCAGACCTACAGTATCACTTCCAAAACAAGAACTGGCTCTGTCAAAGGGCAAGTCATCATTCCAAGTCATCATTGACAACTGCAGCAAATGGGACACTGAAAACTACGCCTACGCTCAAGCATTATATTCCATCCTAGAAGATTTTGAATTCAACTTTTGGTTAAATGTATTTGGCGATATTTTCAATTACACAAATGCAGTATTTGATATTTTACAGACTAAAATATTTGACATATCCTACTGTATTCTTAAAGTAAATAAAATAGTAAAAGTCTTACAAGATAAAACGAATGCATTTTCCAAAATTTAGTCCACTGTTGATGGCATTTATCCTTCTATTAACGAAAAAGAAACGATCCTTTGGAAGACCCCAAAGAAAAGGAGCGAAGGATATTTTACCAAATTATAGATTTGATATGCATGCAAATTGAAGTGAGATTTCAGAATCTGAATAAGTTATCATTTTTGGAGTTTCTTGATTCAAGAAACTCTGGACTTCATTTTCTCAGTCATTGTTCCACCAAAATCAAATTAAACTCTATCAAAACCTTACTTTCTCGCGCTTACAATCCTCCACATCATACCTCAATGTCCACAACGAGATCACTTTCCTCACTAACTATTTCCGACAAAACGGATCTCCTTCAAACTTATACGACCGAACTCTTCGAAATTTTATCAATAAAATATTTACCCCGAAATATCCCTCATACGACGCCCCCAAAGAAAAGGCTTTTGTACCTCTCCCATATATATGACCCCTCAATTCACTTCTCTGAGCCAAACTCTCACCATTTCTTAAGAATTCATTTCCTGCAACACATTTTATACCATTTTTTCAAAACACACGCAAAGTACAACATCTTTTCAGCATTAAAGACAAAACACCAACGCTGCTTCGATCCTCCATCATATATTAATTCAACTGCTCGATATGTAATTCCGAGGTGTATTTAGGATCGACACAGCGCACACTACATACCCGTATTTGCGCCCATTTAGGCATCAGCAATAGAACTGGAGCCCCACTCACTACTCCCAAGTTCTCCCCTATCCGAATAGACTACGTAAACAGACATCCACACCATAAACCAAACTTAAATAATTTTTCAATTAAAGACACAGCAAAAAACGAAAACCAACTACGTACACTGGAATCTCTTTATATAAGATTTAAAAGCCCCACTTTAAACTCTGACACAAGCTCATTTCCACTTTTACTACAACTATAAAAATCCACAAATTACACACGCAAAATCCACTCGCCCCAAAACAACCCCTATCTTTCAAATATTTCTATTATCTCCCCCCTTTTTACAATGAAGACACCCAAAACTAATTAATCTCAGTTTTATTTAAAAACAAAAACATATTTCCTATTCCCTAATAGTTAAAAGCCATGCATTTTTATAATTTGAAGATTACCACCTCTGCTGCTTCCCATTTCCCATATAGTTAATTTATAAATATCTCATAACTTATCTAAAAAAAAATTCTTATGTTTGTATATATTTATAATATCACATCCTTGAGAATGGGTTCCTACCCGAAACGTCGGTATCAAAAAGTTATAATATAGTAATGAACTTCCTAAATTTAACCTGCTTATTTATCCTAAATATATATATATATATATATATATATATATATATATATATATATATATATATATATATATATATATATTGAGTAAGAAGGACAAAGCGAAGAAGGTGGGTCCCATCTTTAATTCCAACGATTCGGGTTATTACAAAACCCATCTTCAGGAGCTAAAAACAAATTAATTCCAAATCAAGACAGACCTTCTTTAACATATTATCCCGCTATGGACAAGAAGATCTAAAAATTTACCGTCGCTACGAGAATTCTCGAAGGAAGTTAAAGAAGGTCTGTCTTGATTTGGAATGAATTGGTTTTTAGCTCCTGAAGATGGTTTTGTAATAACCCGAAACGTTGGAATTAAAGATGGGACCCGCCTTCTTCGCTTTGTCCTTCTTACTCAATATTAGACTCAAGCTTTGTAGAAGAAATCTAGGTGAATACATATATATATACCTCTTTAACTCTTTCTATCCCTCTTTTTAAATCTCTCTTTATCTCTCATCTTGATTTCATTACCCTCTTTAATTTCTTTTGGGGTCTTGTCCAACTTTCGAGCGATCTTTACAGTATTCGAGAGTCAGTTTTTGGCGTAGAAGAATAGTGTCCACCAGCTGTACCCAATGCATTTTGACGGTGCCTACCCATTGCTCTTCTAGCCCCGCAACAGTCAATTTACCAATTCTTATAGGAAACAGACCAAAATATCGTTACAAATGAAAAGACATAAAAGAGGGGCTTCTATTGCCAAACACAAGCTCTTATTCAATTCATGGCAAATTTAATTACCTTGTCACATTCTTTGCTCTGTGAGTAGAGAAAACTTTCGCTAATATCTTGAATTAAAACAAAATCATTTCTTTAAACGCCGGATTTGTGAAAGATAGATTGCTTTCAACGCAGTCTGTTACCAGAACTCCTATAGAGTGCACAAGTTTGGAACCTGATAAAGGATTAATTAAAGACTTGGAGTTGTATGAAAACAATACCATTAGAAAAATACGAAACATAAAGAAAATCAAACTTTAATCCTTACAAAAGGTGAATGGAGGAAAATAGGTTATTGTAATCTTTGAAAGTAAGAAAATTATCCTTTGTAGTCACCTTGTGATGTTATTCAAGATATGCACCCCACACACAGTTTTCCATCAGCTAACTTTACTCCTTTTAATAGACTGTTCAATATCTGGTGAAAATGACACGTTGATTTACCCATTTTAGTTTTAAGTAAATATTATTATTATTATGAGATAGGTAATACAGTCAGCTATTTATTTTCCCCCCTTTAATCGTATGTATGTCTGTTCTGTCCCTCTCTTTTATTCCTTCTCCATTGAGCAACAAAGACTTATCTTTCAGCGTCAATTCCCCATATTTGTTCACTTCGTCAAACCTTTTAATTGTGCTCAACTTTTGCGAGCCAAATAAATTAGTTTGACGCCACTCGAACAATCATTTATGGCTCGAACGAAACATTATGAAGCGCCAACTCTCCGATTTACAATAGCTCGCGTTATTTAAAGGGACTTAAAAAAAAATAGCCTTTTAAAAAAAGGCTCTTTAGCTATTTAGGCCGGTGATTTAAATGAAACAGAAATAACATTTAAAAATGGCGGCGAATTGTGATGTTTTCGGTTGGGGGAAAAAAAATGGCATTTAAAAATGTCGGATTAAGTGAAAGCTTAAATGAAAGTTGAAACAATTAAAAATCACAGATTGAATGCGAAAGGGAATAAAGTTTTAGAGATTTAAACGTGGTGAAATGAATGGTCGTGTATTTAAATATGACGGATTAAATACGTTTGAAGATTAGATTGATAATTTAATTTTGTTTCGTGTAAACCTTTCGTAAAATTTAAATTCCAGGAGGAGGGGTGGAATAGTTTGAAAGTGAGATGAATAAAGATTCTAATAGGAATAACTTAGGGAGAAAAAGGATTACCTGGAAACGTGGACACAACTTCACTTCCATAGAATAAATGAGGAAACTAAATTGGAAATGGACATTTAAATATAATAGATAAAAAAAGCGTTAGACTCTCATTAAGTAATGACAAGCCCAAGGAAGACCATGTATCAAGGCCATGTGCCAAAACCATATACCAAAACAATGTACCAAGACCATGTATCAAGACCATTATCACGACCATGCATCAAGACCATTATCGAGCCCATGTACCAAGACCATTATCAAGACCATTATCAAAACCATTATCAAGACCATTATCAAGACCATGTATCAAGACCATTATCAAGACTATGTATCAAGACCATTATCAAGACTATGTATTAAGACCATGTATCAAAACCATTATCAATGCCATGTACCAAGACCATATATCAAGACCATTTTCAAGACCATGTACCAAGACCATGTATCAAAACCATGTACTAAGACTATGTATTGAAACCATAATCAAACCATGTGTCAATACCATATACCGAGAACATATACAAAGACAGAGTATCGAGACCATGTACCACGACAATATAACAAGACCATGTACCCAGACCATGCACCAAAACTATGGACCACGATGGAGTAATGAATGTGAGAAATTTACCAGGTTTTTTAAAGAACGTTTAACACCCTCTTTCCCCCTTTGCTGGGTCTAGGCATGGAAAAGATAGCGGGAGATTTAAAAGAGGTACAAAAGAGAGAGCACCAGTTTCCATTGGAACCCCGGGGGAAGGGGGCTCTACCCCAGGTTTAAGTTGTAGCATGGGCATTGCCCCTCCTACCCCCCTTTACTTACAGACTTACAGGAAATTAAGCAATAAAGAGAGAGAAAAAAGATAAGGGGCGGGGGGTCGCTGAGGAGAGGGGTGCAGATAATTAAAATTACAAGATGGATGTTGAGGACAATAATAATGATGGAATAAGTATTAAAATGGACATTTCATGGCTTAGTTGTTTTTATTGCTGATCCTAAAGCTTTGGCCAGCAACCCCGAGACCCTGGGAACGGACTATATTTTATGTCGGTATATGTGTAGTAGTAGTGGTGGTGGTGGTGGTGGTGGTTCGCCAACCTGCCTTTATCCAGGTGGATCCTGACCGGATGAAGAAAAGGACATAAAGGTCAGTATGACAATAGTTAGCGAGCCCACGTGCACCAGGGGCCGGTTCTCTTTGGTGAGAGGTACCAGGAAGTATTATGTTTTGACACCAAACAGCGTTCAGGGTGACCTGTTCCGCGTCAGAGTTATGTGGATATAGATACCCATCGGCAGGGTTCCTTGGAGCAGAGTGTGTGTGTGTGTGTGTGTGTGTGTGTGTGTTATGCTGAAAAGATAGGAGAGGAAAGAAAGCTGTGTTGTAAGTGGCTATGTGTGTGATGAGAAGTGGAAGTTCTGCCGACCCGAATACAGGTCTGAGCACAGCGCATCCACTTACTTGCGCTGACGTTTTATAACCACTATCGCCGGGATAGAACGCGGTACCGCGACGTTGGTAGACCAACGCCGAATCCACTCGGCTAGCAACAGCTCTAGCTGCCATGTGTAATATGTATAGTGTAGTCTTCATAGGTGGGCGTTATCGCGATAACGATATCGGGTTATCATTTATGCGATTTTTTCGCGTTATCGATTCATCGGCATCCCTGATACCTTTGGTTCCAAACTAGCGATAATCGATAATTTCAGTCTTTGGTTCTAGTTTAGCACAGGGACGAGCCGCACGTGCCTTAGAGGCAGAAATAGGTAGGTCCGAGCTGGGAGGAGGATCCTCAAAACCTATGAGGAAGAGCCTCACCAAGTAAGAAACTAAGAAACTATTAAAATATTCTTACTATTGTATTATAAAATAACGCTATATATAGCCAATAATCAATATTGTATTATATTTATAGATTTATTGATTTATCGGTTAGCACCTTATCGGGCGATAATTTTATCGCCAGTTATCGATTATCGGTTATCGCCGATAAGGTTATCGTTATCGATTTATCGGTTATCGTGAAACATTTTTTCGTTATCGCGCCCACTTATGGTAGTCTTCCATTATGTGTATATTCGTGTTGCATTCTGGAGAGGTATCTACGATATTCACGACCATTCCGTGTTGGAAGCTCAGGAGGGCTAGGTAATGTCCATTGAGCACACTGGAAAATTGTGCCGCCAGTACTATGTCCACAGCGCAGCCTGAAAAATTGTGCCATCACTACTATGTCCACACCGTAGCCTGGAAAATAGTGAAATCACTACTATGTCCACACCGAAGACTAGAAAATAGAGCCACCACTACTATGTTAACACCGCAGCCTGGAAAATGGTGCCATCACTACTATGTCCACACCGAAGCCTAGAAAATGGAGCCACCACTACTATGGCCACACCGCAGCCTGGAAAATGGCGCCGCCACTACTATATCCACACTGAATCCTGGAAAATGGTGCCACTACTACTATGTTCACACCGTAGCCTGGAAAATGGTGTCTCAATACTATATCCACACCGCAGTCGGGGAAAAGGTTCCACCGTTACTATGTCCAAACCATAGCCTGGAAAATAGTGTCTCAATACTATATCCACACCGCAGTCGGGAAAAAGGTTCCACCACTACTATGTCCACACCGCAGCCTGGAAAAAGGTGCAACCACTACTAGTCTACACCGCAACATGAAAAATGGTGCCACCACTACTATGTCCACACCGCAGCCTGAAAAATGGTGCCATCACTACTATGTCCACACGAGAGCCTGGAAAAAGGCGCCATCAATAGTATCTCGACAGCAAAGAGTGGAAAATGGTGCCACCACTACTAGGTCCACATCGAAGCCTGGAAAATGGTGCCATCACTACTATATCCACACCGCAGCCTGGAAAATGATGTAATCGATACTATGTCGAGACCGCAGCCTGGAAGATGGTGCCATCAGTACTATGTCCACACCGCAGCCTGGAAAATGGTGCCACCACCACTAGTATATTCACACCGCAGCCTGGAAAATGTGTCATCGATTGTATGTCTCAGACCACAGCCTGGAAAATAGTGCCATCACTAATATGGCCACACCATAGCCTGGAAAATGGTACCATCTTTACTATATCCACACCGAAGACTAGAAAATGGTGCCATCTTTGGCATATCAGGCACCGTGCTAACTGGTTCCGCTTTTACATCTCGTCTCCTACCCAATCCGTTGTGATTGACGACGTTTCATCTGATTCAACCCCCATTCGCTTTGGAGTGCCACAAGGCTCTGTCCTTGGTCCTCTACTATTTCGTATCTACCTTCTCCCTCTCAGTTCCCTTCTCCGTAATCTCGGTCTATCCTTCCACCTCTATGCTGATGACACTCAAATTTTCGTTTCCTCATCCCCCACGTCTCTTGCCTTCCTTATCACTGACCTCCTGGCTGCCTACTCCTCCATTTCTGACTGGCTCTCTACCAACTTCCTCAGGCTTAATCACTCCAAAACTGAGGTCCTCCTCGTCGGCACCCCTGCTCTTGTCAAAAAATCTAGATCTCTCTTTCCCTCGCTTACTCTGGGCGGTAATAGTATCATTTTCTCTGACTGAGTTAGGAATCTGGGTGTTGTTTTTGATGAGCATCTCTCCTTTAAGCCTCATATCCGCAATATCAGCAAATCCTCTCTATGTTTCCTTCGTAACTTCTCTCGTATTCGCTCTCACTTTGATCGCCAAAGTCTTGAGACTGCTGTTCATGCCTTCATCACCTCACACCTTGACTACTGTAACTCTCTGCTTGTGAATTTGCCATCCTCCTCTCTCCGCCCCCTTCAACTTGTACAGAACTATGCCTCCCGGCTTCTCCTCCGTTGCCCTCGCTTCTCTCCCTCGAAACCCTTGCTGCATGAACTGCACTGGCTCCCTGCCAGATCCCGTACTCACTTCAAGATACTTCTATTCACATTTAAGGCCCTAAACAACAAGGCCCCGTCTTACCTCTCTTCTGCTCTCTCGCCACGTCATGTCCCTCGGGCCCTTCGGTCATCACATGCACCTCTTTTGAATATTCCTCGTTCATCCCTCTGCTCAATGGAGGACTGCTCCTTTTCAATCTGCGCCCCTAAGTTGTGGAATGCTCTTCCTGCTGAAATCATGTCTTCTCTCTCTCTTCCCACATTTAAGCGTCTTCAGAAAACGCATCTTTTCAATATTGCCTTCTCCCCCTCTTGAATTTCCATTGAATTTCCATTCTCATCTCAGCACAACGTGCGCTCTGGGAAGGCCTCAGGCCTTGATGAGCGCATTACAAAATACTTATTACTATTATTATTATATCCACACCGAAGCCTGAAAAATGATGCAATCAGTACTATTTCCACACCTTAGTGTGGAAAATGGTGCTATCACTACTATGTTCACACCGCAGCCTGGAAAATGGTGCCATCACTACTATATCCAGACCGAAGCCTGAAAAATGATCCAATCACTAGTATTTTCACACCGTAGTGTAGAAAATAGTACTATCACTACTATCTCCACACTGCAGACTGGAAAGTGGTGCCACCAGTACTATATCGAAACTGCAGCCTGGAAAATGGTGTGATCGATACTATGTCCAGATCGCAGGCTATAAAATGGTGTCATCACTACTATGACCACACCGCAGGCTGGAAAATGGTGGCATTACTACTATATCCACACAATAGTGTGGAAAATGTTGCCATCAAAACTATGTCCGAACTGCAGCCTGGAAAATGGTGCCATCACTACTATATCCATACCTCAGTCTAGTCAAATGGAGTTTATCCTCCCTAGGGATGGAAGATTCAGAAAAAAAGGTTGTCAGGGGGCATCGGCATGCAGCAGGATGTTGTGTAAAAGTGACTGGATAGAACAGTGGGTGAAGTGGGCGTGGAAATGTTTCTGGAAGCTGGTTTGTGATGGGTGAAGTGAGTGAGTTGACAGTTTCTCTCTGATGTTGTTCATGATGTTTATTATTTCTCTGTGGGAGTAGGTGTTCTGCCATGTATTGTAGTTTGTGGTCTGGGTCTGTAAAGGCAGCGCCTGGTATTTGGGTACCTCTCATTTCAAGGTCATCCTTGAGTTTGAGGTCTTTGCTGTCAAACTTAGGGATGTGAGGGTGTAGTAATTGTGCAGCCTGTGATTTGGTGGCCCCATGTATCATAAGTGAGGATGGTAGCTTTTTATTTTCTTTGGGCTATTTTAAGTCTTTGGGGAACCAGCTATGTAGTGTTTTAAGGTAGGGTTGGAGCAGTTAAGTAGTTGTCTTTGCTTAGGTGCGAGTATGCGAGAGTTATATCGCTAGTGTATGAAACCATGTGTATCTAGGTTGAAGGGATTGTGGGTATTTCATGCATTTGCGGGTTTAAGAGTGTAGGGGACAATACAGTCCCTGGAGGAACACCGTTTGTGAAGTTTTTGGTGTTTGTTGTCTGGCCAGCAAATGTCACAGGGACGTGTCTACCTGCCCAATAGTTGACCAACCATCTTTTTGTGTTCTTGTGTATGTTGGAGTGGTTTTGTATGGTTGTGGTTTGCATCGAAAGCTTTTTTGATATCTAATGTTACAATGAGTGTTCTAAGTAGTTGTGGTTGATCGCTGCCATCAAGGGTCCTTTGTGTGTTGGAAACCATGATGTTTAGATGTTAAGAGACTGTGTGGAGTGATGTGTTATAAGATGAGGAGCTTTATGACTTAGAGACGGTATATGTACGAGTATATGCGAGTGCTGGGATGGTGTGAGGATGGTAGTTTTGGTTTAGTTTAAAGATTGTGATAATTGTACGATGCTTCCAGATGTTGGGTATCGTAATGTGTAAGTAGGTGTGAGTGTTTGTATTTCATGTGGTCTGAATTGTATGTTACTGGTGTTCTCTGGGCCACAAACAGTTGAGTGTGTGAAGTTGTGGATGATGTGATTCGTCTTGGTGGGGGAGTCAATTATTCATATTGGAGACGTTGATCGTCTGGGAGGGGGTTGAAGTGTATAGGGTGAGAGAAGTATTTGGTGAAAGGATTTCTTTGTGTGATTGAATGGGGTCTGTTATGGTGTTTGCTGCATGGGATTGTATTGGTGTTTCTGTTGGGCAATGTATTATTTTTTTAGTATTTTTTAGAGTTTGTAGTGTTTATTATGGTTGTTTTTACAAATTTTGGAGAGTGTAGTGGTTTCTGCTCAATTTTCTTGTGTAGGGGTGTGTGGAGCTGGTATTCGGCGAACTCTGTGTTGTGTGAGGGGTGTTGTGTTTCAGCGTGTGGCATTGTCGGATGAAACCTTGTTCTTCTGGCGTGAAAATGAGGTTGGGGGGCTTCTACAGTTATGGGGGGGGGAGTCTGAATTTTGTCTGATGGGGTGGAAAGTGTGTAAAGCAGTGTTGAGGAGTGTGATGGGTGCACTGTTTCTTAGTGCTCTGTGGCATTCGTGAAGGCTTCCAAGTCATCTCTTGTGTAATTTGTTTGTGGGTGTGTGGCAAAATTTGTGTTTGTTGTGGTAATGCTCACTAGAGGTCAGGACCTAAGGATTTTACCACTTTCAAAGATGTTGTGGTGGCGAGGTTAGTAGAGCAGAAAGTGATGTCTGGGGACGATAAGTGTGAGAATTTGATTATGAAAGTCAGGGTTATTTTTTATTTAAACTGAGAACTAACGAGGGCATCTGCTACAGAAAGTTTGTAAGAAGTGGTTTGTGAAGAAAGTAGTGAAGATAGTGGCAGTGAAGAGGTATGAAAGATATATACCAGCTCTGTCTGTGGGCTTTTAGCCGAAAGGACACGCAATCTTATAGATGTCAGCTGCAGCATGCTGGTTCATGATGTACCTGAAACTCCCTTTTGTCGGTTCTCAAATTAAAAAAAAAAAACCATGTGTGAGATTGAATTGAAAGTTAGAAATCCTCAAATTTGCATAAGGTGTTACTACTAATAATAATTATAATAACAGTTAATAACAATAATTTTTGCATGGCGATCTTCAAAGTCATACATGGTCATTCACAAAGCCCCTGCCGATCAACTAAAGAAAAGCTTGAGAGAAGCGGTATTAAAGAAGGAGGTGAAAGCATCGGAGTGGGCATCTCATTCCACATACTCGGGGCAAATATAGAGAAAGCTCGATCCACCCATGCAGCAGAGACGACTACGATAAACAAGTAATAGGGTAGCAGATACCGAGTGCAGGATTCTGGTGAGTTTGGATAGGGTCAATGAAGAGGGGAGTTAGGAAGGAACTGTGCAATTTAAGGTAAGCAAAAAGGAGTTAAAAGGTGATTCTGGATCGAATAGTGAGCCAGGGTAGAACATTAAGCGGGTGAGTTGCAGTAGTTAATGCGGCACGTGAAGTTGCAATAGTCAAGGCGGGAGATGAAGTTGCAATAGTCAAGGCGGGAGGTGAAGTTGCAATAGTCAAGGCGGGAGGTGAAGTTGCAATAGTCAAGGCGGGAGGTGTCGAAAGTATGAGCAATCTCAAATCTGTTGTGTCAAAAGTAGAAGTGAATGCGGATTAGATTACGTTGAGAGAGAGCGAGGATTTACAGAGGTTAGCAACATGAGTTTGAGGGATACCCGACTGTCAATGGCGACGCCCAGATTTTTACCTCTATCTCAGAAACGAAGACAAGAGCCAAGGTTAAGATAAGGCATACTACAGTACTCTCACAACGAGCCTCATCCGCACGAGTGCTAACCAGTAATCCTCCCGTTTTGTTATGGTTAAGTTTCAGAAATTCGTCCCTAGGGAATGGGAGAAATATTTCTACTTGCCATTCACCATATAAATGGAATGGTAGACCATGGCAACACATAGGAATACCAAAGGGGTAGTAGATTGATTCGAAACGGGAGAGGACCCATAACCGCCCTTTGCGGAACAACAACTTGCACCTTAGCCCACCCATATACATAATTTCCAATATGAATAGATTAAGTACCAGATGAATGATCCGAGCGGAGCCAGTTAAGGGTAGTTCCAGAGATACCCAGGATTTCAGAAAGTTTGTGAAGAACTGTAGTCAAATAATGCCGAGAACTCCAGAAGTACAAGACTGGAAGGCTGGTCAAGGTCGGCGGTTCGGCAAGGGTAGCCCGTCACCTCTAGGACAGTCGATTCAGTGGCGTAGTGTCCGCCTTTAAGAAAATCTCAATGTTGGAGGAAACTGTAGTCAACTGTAGTAAGGTAAGGAAGAAGATAGGGATACCGGCGACTTCACAGAGGCAGTGAAGAAGAACTAGGATCAATAGATGTTAAAACAAACATTAAGCTAAAGGAGAAGAACAAGGAGGAAGAGAGAAATAAAGCTGCACGATCAGTGGAGCTTTAAACAGCCAATTAAAAGAAAATTGGATAGCCGAAATCATTTAATTACATACATACTCGTACATGTCGGGGTGGTGGTTTAAGATACCATATAAGCCAATTTAATTAAGACAAAGCAATTAACAAAAGTGAATTCATATCAACACATAATTATCCATTAACGAGTTTTCTAACTATTCATCGCTCCCCTTATAATAGCCCCCTTCCCTCCCGTCCTTAATTGATTCTGATTGCAAACAAAAATTAACTACGTTAAGAATTGCTAAAAGGATTAGGAGAAAAATGAACTTAAATTTACTTCGCGAAATACTCATTAAATTCATCCAAGCTGAATTAACGCGGAAAAAGAGTTGGGAAATGGACCGATAATGGAAGTATTTATTTGGCGCGATAAAATGGAGGTATTTATTTGGCGTGACAAATTGGAGGTATTTATTTAGAGCCACAAAATTGAGGTATTTATTCGATGCAACAAAATGGAGGTATTAATTTGCTGCGAAAAAAGGGAAGTATTTATTTGGCGCGACAAATTGGAGGTATTTATTTAGAGCCACAAAATTGAGGTATTTATTTGATGCAACAAAATAGAGCTATTAATTTGCTGCGAAAAAAGGAAAGTATTTATTTGGCGCGATAAAATGGAGGTATTTATTTGGCGCGACAAATTGGAGGAATTTATTTAGAGCCACAAAATTGAGGTATTTATTCAGCGCAACAGAATGTATATTTATTTGGAGCGATAAAAGGGAGGTATTTATTAGGCCAGGTAAAATTAAGGTATGAATTTAGCGGGATAAAATGGAGGTATTCATTTGGTGCGACAAATTGGAGGTATTTATTTCGTGCGACAAAATGGGGTATTTATTGGGAGCTATAAAATGTAGGTATTTATTTGGTGCGAAAAAAATGGGAGCATTTATTTGGTGCAATAAAATGTAGGGATTTATTTAGCGCCATAAAATGGAGGTATTTATTTGGCGCAACGGAATGTGGTATTTATTTGGAGTGGTAAAATGGAGGTATTTATTTGGCCAGGTAAAATGAAGATATTTATTTGGCGCGATAAAATAGAGGTATTCATTTGACGCGACAAATTGGAGGTATTTATTTTGCAAGAAATTGGAGGTACTTATTTGGTGCAAGAAATTGGAGATATTTATTTGGTGCAATGGATTGATGCAACAAAATGGGGATATTTATTTGGAGCGATAAAATGGAGGTATTTATTTGGAGTGAAAAAAATGGGAGCATTTATTTGGAGCAATAAAATGTAGGTATATATTTGGCGCCATAAAATTGAGGTATTTATTTGGCACGACAAAAAGTAGGTATTTATATGGCGCTATAAAATGGAGGTATTTATTTGGCGCGACAAAATAGAGGTTTTTGATTTGGCGAGAAAGTTTGTTTTATAAGGGCAAGCGTCATTTTGAAAGGGGTGTGAGAAACGTGTAAATCTATTTTATTTTCGTGATTGTGGAGGGGGCGGGGTTGTCCTCCCAGGTTTGTAGATGAGGAAACATTTTTGAGGGTGGGTATCTTTTTTTTAAAAAAGGTGTATGAACCGTTTAAATATATTTTGTTTTTTTGATGGGTTGGGGTAAGGGGGAGTTATTTGAGGGGGTTAAGTTTTGTCCTCCCAGGGTGGGCGAACGGAATTGTCTAAAGAGGTTAAGATTTGTCCTCCCGGGATAGGTGAAGAGAATTGTTTGAAGAGGTTAAGCTTTGTCCTCCCGGGCTGGGAGAAAGGGATTGTTTGAAGAGGTGAAGTTTTGTCCTCCCGGGGTGGGCGAAGAGAATTGTTTGAAGAGGTTAAGTTTTGTCCTCCCGGGGTGTGCAAATGGATTTGTTTGAAGAGGTTAAGTTTTGTCCTTCCTGGGTGTGCGAATGGAATTGTTTGAAGAGCGTAAGTTTTGTTCTCCCGGGATGTGCGAATGGAATTGTTTGAAGGGGTTAAGTTTTGTCCTCCCGGGGTGAGCGAAAGGAATTGCTTGAAGAAGTTAAGTTTTGTCCCCCCGGGGTGGGTGAATGAAATTATCTGAAGAAGTTAAGTTTTGTCCTCTCAGGCTGGGTGAATGGAATTTTTTGAAGAAGTTGAGTTTTGTCATCACGGGCTGTTCGAACGGAATTATTTGAAGAGGTTAAGTTTTGTCCCCCCAGGGTGGGTGAAGAGAATTGTTTGAAAAGGTTAAGTTTTGTCTTCCCAGGAAGAGCAAAGGGAATTGTTTAAAGAGGTTAGGTTTTGTCCACCCGGGTAGGTGTATTGTATTGTTTGAAGAGGTTAAGTTTTATACTCCCCTGCTGGGTGAAAGGAATTGTTTGAAGAGGTTAAATTTTCTACTCCCATGGTGTGCGAAGGTAATAGTTTTAGGAGGTTAACTTTTGTCCTCCCAGAGTGGGCGAGAGGAATTTTTTGAAGAGGTTTAGGTTTTCCCTACCGGGGTGTGTGAATGGATTTGTTTGAATAAGTTAATTTTTGTCCTCCTGGAATGGGTGAAATAAATTGTTTGATGTGTCTAAGTTTTTTCATTTCGGGGTGGGTGAATTGAATTGTTTGAAGAGGTTAAATTTTTTTCCTACCGGGGTGTGCAAACAGATTTGTTTGCTGGGTGCATTTTGTCCCCCCGGGCTTCGCGAAAGGAATTGTATGAAGAGGTTAACTTCTGTCCTCACAGAGTGGGCGAAGTGAATTGTTTGAAAAGGTTAAATTTTTTGCTGCCGTGGAGGGTGAGTGGAATTTTTTGATGAGCTTAAGTTTTGTCCTCTCAGAGTCGGTGAAGAGAATGATTTGAAGAGGTGAAATTTTGTCCTCCAGGGCTAGTGAAGGGAATTGTTTGAGGAGGTTACATTTTGTCATCTCGTGGTGGGTGAGCGGAATTGTTTGATAAGATTAAGTTTTGTCCTTTTGGAGTGGGTAAAGAGAATTGTTTGAAGAGGTTATTTTTGTCCTCCTGGGCTGGGTGAAGGAAATTGTTTGAAGAAGTTAAGATTTGTCCACCTGGGGTTGGCAAACGGAATTGTTTGAAGAGGATAAGTTTTGTCCTCTCGGGGTGTGTGCAGAGAATTGTTTGAAGATGTTAAGTTCTGTCTTCTCGGGCTGAGTGAAGAGAATTGTTTGAAAAGGTTATTTTTGTCTTCCCCTCGGGGCGAAAGGAAATGTTTGAAGAGTTTAAGTTTTGTCCTGCCGGGGTCGGCGAACGGAATTGTTTTATAAGAGGTTAAGTTTTGTCCTCCCGTAGTGGGTGAACATAATTGTTAGAAGTGGTTAAACTTTGTGCTCCCGTGTTTGGTGAACGGAATTGTTTGAAGAGGTTAAATTTTGTCCCCCCGGGGCCAGAGAAGGGAAATTTTGAAAATGTTAAATTTTGTTCTCCTGAGGCCGGCGAACGGAATTATTTGAAGAGGTTAGGTTTTGTCATCCCAGGTTGGGTGATGGGAATTGTTTGAAGATGTTAAGTTTTGTCTTCTCGAGATGGGTGAAGGGAATTGTTTAAAGATTTTAAGTTTTTCCTCTCGGTGTGGGTGAAGAGAATTGTTTGAAAAGGTTATTTTTGTCCTCCAGAGCTGGGTGAACGGAATTGTTTGAAGAAGTTAAGTTTTGTCCTCTCGGGGTCGGTGAACGGAATTGTTTGAAAAGGGTAAAGTTTTGTCCTCCGGGGTCGGCGAACGGAATTGTTTAAGGAGGTTAAGTTTTGTCCTCCCAGGGTCGGCGAACGGAATTGTTTTAAGAGCTTAAGTTTTTTCCTCTCGGACTGGGTGAACGGAATTGTTTCAAGAGGTTATTTTTGTCCTCCTATGGCGGGTGACGGAATTGTTTGAAGAGGTTATTTTTGTCCTCCTATGGCGGGTGACGGAATTGTTTGAAGAGGTTATTTTTGTCCTCCCCTCTCGGCGAACGGAGCTGTTTGAAGATTTTTAATTTTTTTTGCGTTTTATGTCCTCTTTCACTCCTTTATGGGTCTAAACAGACATGGTATTTTATAGTGATTAAAATTTAAAAGCGTGAATAATAGTCATACGCGTGTGAATGGTGATGTGACAGATGAAGTGAATTGAAATAAATGGCTTGTAGTAATGAAATGTTGCCTAAATTAAAAGCTTTTTAAAATTGCAAGAAACGAATTTTTCATAATTTATCGGGTTTTGCTTCTTTTCTTTTTCTAGATAAAAGAATACAATTTACTTTCTTTTAAGTATGCAATCAGTGCCGTACTTGTTTGGGGTTCGTCGCCGAGGACTTTCTTCAGTGTTGGGCTGTTACCCAAATATTTTTTCCGGTGTCGGTGGAATCTAGTGCAGGTTAGTAGTATGTGGGATAGATAACTGGGTGTTGCTGGTAGTTCATTATGGTTGATGAGAATTTGCGAAGCGATAGCTGTGGGTAAGTCTTGTGTGTCCTAGTCGTAAGCGTCCTAAGACGACTTCATCTCTTCGACAATTTCTAGGAGAACTCTTCCATTTGTGAGGTCATCTTTTATTTGTCGTAGATGGTGATGGTTGTGTACACACCATTCGGACTTCCAATGGTTTTTAACTCCCTCGACAAAGAGGTTGTAATAGTCTTTGTGGAATGTTGGTTCAGTGGGCAGTAAGTTATCTGCGACTGCTGATTTTTTAACTCTATCAGCGTCTTCATTGCCTTTCATCCGCACATGGGAGGGGTACCAGCATAGGGTTACGTTCCCTGTAAGCGAAGTTATCTTTTTTTGAATTTCAATGGCTATGGGATGCGTTTGGTTGCGTGATTTTATCATTGTCAGCGCACTATTTGAGTCTGAAAATATTGTGGTTTTCTTGGTACCTGTTTTGACGGACTTGAGACCCATGTACATGGCAGTGAGTTCTGCCAAGAGGACGGAAGCGCAATTCGGAAGTAGGGCTGCTCGTATGTGGTGCGGGAGAATTGCTGCACATGCCACGCCATCCGCCAACTTCGATCCATCTGTGAAGATGGTCTTGGAACATGTTGGATAGCACTACGGGCGTCATTGTCGATTTCGAAGAGGGGAGAGTTCACATATTACTGAGGGTTAAATAATCCATGGGGGAATAGTATAATAGTTGTCAATGAGGATGTTTGGCTCTGGCAAGTTTAAACTTTGTAAGAGGTTTTTAACCCTGACCGTGTAGGTAATATAGCTGCGGGTTCTTGGGTTGCCTGCTGGTAGTGTATTTTTTAGTATTCTTTTTAGTTTGTTGTTATGTCTGTAAACACGCGCAAGGTATTTTAGTTCTGCAACTTGTCTTTGGTGACGTAAAGGTAGCATTCCGGTCTCGGCGCAAAGTGAGGATGTTGAGGTTGATTTGAAGGCACCGGTGGCTAGACGGAGAGCTTGGTTTTGTACAGGATCTAATTCCTGGATTACCGATTTTGATGCTGCTCAGTACAGATGGCATCCGTAGTTTATTCTGGACAGGATGAGAGTTTCGTAAAGGTACAGGAAGGTGCTTATGTCTGCCCCCCCAGTGATGATGCGACAGTTTAGTCAGAATGTTTGTAACTTTGTAGCACCGTTTTTTGATGTTTAAGATTGTGACTTTTCATGTAAGCCTCTGATCCAGTGAGAGACCTAGAAATTTTATGTTATTTTGAAAAGTGATTGGGTGTCGTTCAAGTAGAAATGGGATATGCGGAATTTTTTTTCTTGTAAAGGTTATGGCGGTTATTTTTCCACTTGAAATTGTGAAGCCGTGTTGTACTGAGTAGTTCTCGATTTTGTCTATTGCTTCTTGTAGGCGATTTGATACTTCTGTTGCGCTGGTGCCTGGGAGCCAAATCGCCAAGTCGTCCACATATAACGAGAATTCAATAGTAGATGGTACTTGGAGAGTCAAATTGTTGATTCCTATTATGAACAGGGTTTTGCTGAGCACACTTTATTGTGGTGCTCCTTCGTGTTAGCTTAATTGTGTAGACTGGGCTCCATGTAGATCTATTTTGAATTTTCTATTGTTAAGGAAGTTTTTTATGAAGAGTGCGAGTGGTCCTCTGATCCCTAGCTCGTGTATGTTAGTAAGTATATGACGTCGCCAAACCGTATCATACGCCTTGGCAATGTCAAAAAAGACCGCTGGGACAAACTTCCCTTCGGTGAATGCTCGGCCGACGTCGTGGTCAAGGAGGGTTAAAGGATCTATTGTGGAGTGGTATTTTATATAATCGTATTGGTTTGAGGACAGAAGGTTGTTTGTTTCTAGATATCATTTTAATCTAGCATTGGCCATTCTTTCTAATATTTTGCATAGGCATGGTGTCAAGGAAGTCGGTCTATAATTCTTTGGGTTTGATGGATCCTTTTCAGGTTTTAAGGAGAGGACTAGTGCTTGACGCCAATCATCTGGGAAGGAGCCATTTATCCCGATGCAGTTGTAAATGTCCAACAGTAGCTCTAAGGCGTTTGGGTGGATTTTACATATGATGAAGTTTGAGATTTCATCATCTCCAGGGGCTGTGTTAGAGCTTTCTTCTAGTGATACTAGTAATTCGTTCATAGAGAAAGAATTGTTGTACGGAAGGATTCTGTTGGCTGAGAAGTCTAAATTTGTTGAGTCTGTTAGATTTTTCAGGGTTAAAAAGGTCTTGTTTTGAAATCTTTGGAAATGGTACTGAGAGAATGCCCTATTATGTTAGCGACTTTGGTTTAATTGCTGATGGTATTTCCGTTAATACAAAGGATAGAGAGGTGAATTTTCTGCGGTGTCCTGACATCCTTTTTACTTGTTGCCAAATTTTTGCGATAGGGGTATCTTTGTTAATTTTAGATACATATTGTTTCCAGGAGGCTCGTTTAGCTTCTTTGAAGGTTCTTCGGGCGATGGCAGATGCTCTTTTATAGTCCATGTAATTCTGTAACGTTTTAGTTCTTATGAAAATTCTGTGCGCTTTATCACGTTTTCTTTTATCATCTTGGCACTGTTGGTTTCACCATGGAGTAGTGCGCTTGCTGGTGTTGTAGTTAGTCTTTAGGATGTGTTTTCGAGCTGCTTTCTGTAGTTCTGCCGTGAAATTGCACATATTAGCCTCTGGATTGGGTTGGAGTTTGGCTGTCGTCAATGTGAAGGTGGTCTAATTTGCTTTATAATAATTCCATCGTTTCCTGGAAAGTGGGGCTCTTTGAGCAAGAAGCTTAATAAATATTGGGTAGTGATCACTACCACATAGGTCTGAATAAGAGATCCAATGAGTTTCTGCAGGGAAATTAAGGGAGGTTAGGCTTAAGTCTATGTTAGACAGTGTGTTGGTTTGTTGGTGATAATGAGTTGGGGTATTTGTATTTAGGATGTTGATGTATTGGCGCTCTATGCGGTCTGTTATGGGGCGTCCTCGAGTATTTGTTTTCGTGTCGTTCAAGTAGTGGCTTCTGGCGTTGAAGTCGCCAAGGATGAGGAATGTCTCTGGTAATTGCTCGAAGAAGGCTTTGAGATCCTGGGGGTTTAGGACAATGTAGCCAAACGACTATGGCATTTAGTGGCGTGTTTAAATGGTATTGCGTGCGAGGGATATTTCGTCGCGTGTAAATGGCGTTGCCTTTGGTCGAGTCGGTTGTAATGAAATGGCAATCATATTTGTTATTCAGATGCTGTTGCGGGTTTGAGTGCATAGTCTTGTTGAGACAAATGCACACTGGGTCTTTTTCTGTGATTATTTTTTGTAAAGATTCGAAGTTGGCCCGGAGGCCATGAATATTCCATTGCAGGATTTGAGTTTGTTTGTCATATTCTTCGGTCTGTAGATCTATTTAAGAGGCTTGGAGGCTCCGTAATGGGTGGAGCTACCGAACTTTGTATAGAGTTTGTGTGTAGTTTGTTTCGACGTGCCTGGTATTATCGAGTTTTGTATGTTTTTGTCCACATTGTTAGTTTTCTTAGCGAGAGATTCCTTATGGGTATATTACATGTGGGCGTTGCAGCTTTGGTTTTGTGTTACGCTGAGTGCTTAATAGAGGTATTTCTCTTTGGCTAGCGGGCGAGAGTATTCGTTGTGAACACTGTATTGATAGTGGGGCTGTATGTCTGGAGGCATTCTTATTGGTATCCAGTTCCTTGTTTATTGCCAATTCCTTTGTAGTTGAATATGTGGACCTTGGTGGAGAGGTTGGTAATCTATGTGGTGATATTTGGGAAAGGAAAACGTCTTTGGGGAGCTTTGTACTTCTATTTTGTGTTGGTGTGCTTGAGCCAAACGGTGCTGCTTGCTCGGCTTTAGATGCCGGGCAATGGGAGTCTGGTGTTAGGGGTTGTGCGTTTATGGGTTTGTTGTGGAGGGGTGAGAGTAGCTCGCTATCGTAAGATATAGTTTATGTGCTAGATGAGCTGTTTCTTCGGATTTCTTTGACTTCTGGGCTTTTAGTTGGTAAGGAGGAGAAAGTGACAGATTTGGGTGATTCTTGGTGGCTTCTTTTTTTATTGCGATTTAGGTAGGTCTGTTTCGGAGTGCTAAGTGGTTGATGGTTTAGTTTGGACGTGGTGTGGTTTTAATTTTTGGCTTTTTAGGGGTTCTAGGCTGTTTTCCTTGGATATTGAAGTTTTGTTAAGGGCTATTAGGTCCAATGTTGGTTTGGAAGTTAATTCGGTGGTGGCAGCTTTGGTGGGCGAAGCAACGGTAGCATAAGTTAGACTACTTAACGTTCTTCCTTCCCTTCGGCAATGTTTTTTAAGGCTTGGTGCCTTCGGATGCCAAAACGGACAGTTTTAATCCGTATTTCCTGATGGAAGTTGAAGTGCAGACATGTTTGCTTGAATGCGTGGTGGTTATCTCCACAGTTAATGCATCTTTCCTTTTCTTTGCATTGTTCAATGTTGTGTCCTTTTTTTGTTGCATTTGAAGCATAAATGTGGATCAGTTTTACAATATTTGTCCGGGTGACGAAACATCAGGCACGATCGAAATTGAATTGGAGTGGGCAGTTCTTCCTGTATTCTGATTTTTATTCCTGCGAATCTGATTATTTCCGGAATGATTTGATGTTTGAATGTTATTTTAGCGACTTTCAGCGGAGTTGAGCGTGTGGGCGATTTTCTCTCGAAGATGGACACAGAGTCTGTTTGATGGCCGTCATCTTCAAACAGCCTTTGTATCCCTTTGCATATGAAGGCCTCCGTACATTTGGGTCAAGGCATAAATCTGTTGAGTAGAACCGTACCTACTCTCATGTTGTGATTACTTCTGTCCGTTGGTTTTATTTGATTGCCACCTAAGGTGGTGAGGGCCAGTAGTTTTTTTATATTTTTTTCTGACTTGGCTTTAACTGTAGCCTCTGTTCAGTCAGGATTGATTGAGAATTCTGGTTGTGACTCTTCTGTAACGACTTTTTTCTGACTTGGCTCTAACTGTAGCCTCTGTTCAGTCAGGATTGATTAAGAATTTTGGTTGTGACTCTTCTGTAACGACTTGTAGTTGTTCTCGTATCTGGACCAACAAGCCAATCCAAGTATTATTCTGAGATCGTTTATTTTTTGCTGTTGTTTTTGTGTTTTGTTTTTTTTTCATTTTGTAGAGTTGGTGGATGAATAATAGTATCCATGACCAATAAATGAAATTCAACACCCCTGCCCGTGGTGGCCCACACTGACTCCATCAAGGAACCAGCACTACTGGGCGCCTTTTACATGGCCTCGGCTGGTACCACTAGGCGGGGCGCTATATGCCTTCACCGCTACACCTTAGGAACCCCGGACCGAACCCACACATAGCAAGGTAGGCTGATCAAAGTAGCGGATCTAGCTTAGTGACAGACTTATGAGCGGTTAAGGTCACCACATCTAACATCTTTACATTGGAGTATTCGGTTGCGGGATAAAAATGAGCGCCGGGTCGTGATCGGGGAGTTCCATGGGCAAGAGAAGAAGGGGCCAACAAAAGGGTAGAGAAAAGGTGGTTGTAAAGCGACGACGGAAAAGCAGGGGCTAAGCTGGGGCCGGACGGGTCGATTAGGCCTGTCAGCACGGCGGTCAGGAAGGCAAATCGCCGCGCCGCTTACGGGGTTGTTTGAAGATGATAAATTTTGTCCTCTCGGAGAGGGTGAAGAGAAATGGTTAAAGAGGTTAAGTTAAGTCCTCCCGGGATCAGCGAACGGAATTGTTTGATGAGGTTAAATTTTCTGCTCCCGTGATGGGGAACGGAATTGTTTGGAGAGGTTAAATTTTGTGCTCCCGTGGTGGGGAAACGGAATTGTTTGAAGAGGTTAAGTTTTGTCATCCTGGGGTGGGTGAATGGAATTGTTTGAAGATGTTAAATTTTGTCCTCTGGGGGTCGGTGAACGGAATTGTTTGAAGAGGATAAGGTTTTCCTGCCGGGGTCGGCGAACGGAATTGTTTGAAGAGGGTAAGTTTTGTCCTCTCGGGGTCAGCGAACGGAGTTGTTTGAAGCGGTTATTTTTGTCCTCACGTCTTGGCTAATGGAATTGTTTGAAGATGTTAAGTTTTGTCTTCTCGGGGTGAATGAAGAAAATTGTTTGAAGAGGTTATTTTTGTCATCTTATGCCGGGTGAAGTGAATTGTTTGAAGAGGTTAAATTTTGTCCTCCTCTGGTGGGTGAACGGAATTATTTGAAAATGTTAAGTTTTGACCTCTCGGGGTGGTTGAAAAGAATTGTTTGAAGAGGTTATTTTTGTCATCCCGTCTCGGCAAACGGAATTGTTTGAAGGTGTTAAGTTTTGTTCTCCTGAGGTCAGCGAACGGAATTGTTTGAAGAGGTTAAGTTTTGTTGTGCCGGGATCGGTGAACGGAATTGTTTGATGAGGTTACGTTTTGCCCTCCCAGGGTGGGTAAAGGGAATTATTTGAAGAGTTTAGTTTTGTTCTCCAGGGCTTGATGAACGCAAGTGTCTGATGAGATTAAGTTTTGTCCTACAGGGGTCGGCGAACGGAATTTTTTGAATGTGTTAAATTTGCCCTCCCGGGATTGGTGAACGGAATTGTGTGAAGAGGTTAAGTTTTTTTCCTTCCGGGGTCGGCAAGCGGAATTGTATGAAGAGGGTAAGTTTTGTCCTCCATGGTGGGTGAAGGGAATTGTTTGAAGAGGTTAAGTTTTGTCCTCCCAGCGTTGGCGAATGGAATTGTTTGAAGAGGTTAATTTTGTCCTCCCGGGGTCGGCGAACGGAATTGTTTGAATAAGTTAGGTTTAGTCCTCCCGGGGTCGGCAAACGTAATTGTTCGATGAGGTTATTTTTGTTCTCCCGAGCTGAGTGAACGGAATTGTTTGAAGAAGTTAAGTTTTTTCTCACGGTGTCGGCGAATGGAATTGTTTGATGAGGGTAAAGTTTGTCCTCCCGTGGTTGGTGAACGGAATTGTTCAATGAGATTAATTTTGTCCCGCCGGGCTTGGCGAAGGGATTTGTTTGAAGGGGTTAAATTTTGTGCCCCCGTGGTGGGTGAAGGGAATTGTTTGAAGAGGTTATTTTTGTCCTCTAGGGAAGGGCGAACGGAAGTGTTTGAGTAGGTCAAATTTTTTCCTCCTGGGGTCGACCGACGGAATTGTTCGATGAGGTTAATTTTGTCCCCCCGGGCTTGGCAAGGGATTTGTTTGAAGAGGTTAAATTTTGTGCTCCCGTCGTGGGTGAAGGGAATTGTTTGAAGAGGTTATTTTTGTCCTTGAGGGCTGGGTGAATGGAAGTATTTGAGGAGATTAAATTTTGTCCTACAAAGGTCGGCGAACGGAATTTTTTGAAGAGGTAAAGTTTTGTCCTCCCGGGGTTGGCCAACCGAATTGTCTGAGGAGGTTACGTTTTGTCTCCACGGGGCGACGAACGGAATTGTTTGATGAGGGTAAGGTTTGTCCTCCCGCGGTTGGTGAACGCAATTGTTCGATGAGGTTAATTTTGTCCTCGAGGTCTGGGCGAACGGAAGTGTTTGAGGAGGTTAAATTTTGTCCTACAGGGGTCGGCGAACGGAATTGTTTGAAGAGGTTATTTTTTCCCCTCCGTCTGTGCGGGTGGGTGAATAGAATTGTTTGAAGGTTATTTTTTTCTTCCTGAGTTGGATGAAGGGAATTATTTGAAGAGGTTAAATTTTTTCCTCCTGTGGTGGGTGAACGGAATTGTTTTAAAATGTTAAATTTTGTACTCTCAGGGTGGGTGGAGAGAATTGTTTGAAGAGGCTATTTTTGTCCTCTTGTCTGGAGGAAAGGAATTGTTTGAAGATAAGTTTTGGCCCATCGGGGTGGGTTAAGAGAATTGTTTGAAGAGGTTAAATTTTTCCTCTCGTGGTCGGTGAACGGAATTGTTTGAAGAGGTTAAATTTTGTCATTACGGGGTTGGTGAAGAGAATTATTTGAAGATGTTAAGTTGTGTCCTCTCGGGGTGTGCGAAGAGAAATCTTTGAAGAGGTTATTTTTCTCCCCCCCGGCTGGTTGAATGGAATTGTATGAAAAGGTTATGTGTTGTCCTCCCGGGGTCGACGAACGGAATTATTTGATGAGGTTAATTTTTGCCCTCCCCGGGTGGGTGAAGGGAATTGTTTGAAGAGGTTATTTTTGTCCTCCAGGACTGGGTGAACGGAAGTGTTTGAGGAGGTTAAGTTTTTTTTTACTGGGGTGGGCGAACGGAATGTTTTGAAGAGGTTAAGTTTTGTCCTCCCATGGTCGGCGAACCGAATTGTTTGAAGAGGTAAAGTTTTGTTCTCCCGGGGTCCACGAACGGAATTCTCTGAAGAGGTTACGTTTTGTGCCCACGGGGTGGGTGAAGGGAGTTTTTTGAAGATGCGTTAAGTTTTTCCTCTCGGGGTGGGTGGAGGGAATGGTTTGAAGAGGTTAAATTTTGCGCTCCTCTGTTGGGTGAACGGAATTGTTAGAAGAGGTTAAGTTTTTCCTCCCGAGGTTGGTGAACGTAATTGTTTAAAGATGTTAAATTTTTTCCTCTTGGGGTGGTTGAAGAGAATTGTTTGAAGAGGTTATTTTTGTCCTCCTGTCTGGCCGAAGGGAATTGTTTGAAGATGTTAAGTTTTGTCCTATCGGGGTAGGTGAATATAATTGTTTGAAGAGGTTATTTTTATCCTCTCGGGCTGGGTGAATGTAATTGTTTGAAGATTTTATGTGTTGTCCTCCCGAGGTCGGCGAACGGAATTATTTGATGAGGTTAAGTTTTGCCCTCCTGGGGTGGGTAAAGGGAATTGTTTGAAGATGTTATTTTTGTCCTCCAGAACTGGGTGAACGGAAGTGTTTGAAGATTTTAATTTTTTTCCTCTCGGGGTGAGTGAAGACAATTGTTTGAAGACGTTATTTTTGTCCTCCTGTCTGGCCGAAGGCAATTGTTTAAAGATGTTAAGTTTTTTCCTATCGGGGTGGGTGAATAGAATTGTTTGAAGAGGTTATTTTTGTCCTCATGTCTGGCTGAAGGGAATTATTTGAATATGTTAAGTTTTGTCCTATCGGCGTGGGTGAATAGAATTGTTTGAAGAGGTTTTTTTTATCCTCCCGGGCTGGGGGAATGGAGTTTTTTGAAGATGTTATGTGTTGTCCGCCGAGGTCGGCGAACGGAATTATTTGATGAGGTTAAGTTTTGCTGTCCTCGAGTGGGCGAAGGGAGTTGTATGAAGATGTTATTTTTGTCCGTCAGAACTATGTGAACGGAAGTGTTTTAAGAGGTTAAGTTTTTTCCTACAGGTGTCGGCGAACGGAATTGTTTGATGAGGTTAACTTTTGTCCTCCTGGGTTGGGCGAAGGTAATTCTTTGAAGATGTTAAGTTTGTCCTCTCGGCCTGGGTAAAGAGAATTGTTTGAATATGTCAGCTTTTGTCATCGGAGGAGCGAGGGATTGTGATACAGAAGTGCACAAATGTATTTTGTTTCCTCGATTGGTGTGATTTGTTTGAGGAGGCTTTGTCCTACCCAGTGTGTGGCGAGGAGATATTTTGGTTTTATTTAGTTTAGTTTTAGTATGATTTTTTTTGTTATTTTCAGAAAAGTGATATACTTTTTATTGTTGAATTTTCATTATCTGTTTTGTTTCAGTTTATCACTTTTGCTTATTTTTTTGACCAGACTTTTGTTTTCATCTGCGCTCCCAAAACAAACTTTGCTTTTGTTTTCTTTCCAAAATAAAACTTAGTGTGTGAAAGAGATGTTTATCATTATGTTGTAGAGTGAAGGAAATGAAATAGTAAAGGTGTTTTGGTCGGTGGGAAAGAAAAACATAATATTTTTTTCTTGAACTGCGCGTATACTCGTATGTGTGAATGCGAATTTGAATCATTCATGTTTTTCCTTGTATTGTGGGATGCAAGAATGGTGATACATGATATATAGATGTATTTTAAAGGCCCAAAAGAAATGAAAACTAGGGACCCACCTCGGAAAAACGCTAAGGAAGTTAATATTACGTGTACCATTAAAGCTTAAGAAGGAAAATGGGAGATATAACAACAGAAAAATAGGGGCAAACTATTTTCACTGTTATAAATAAATGAATAAAGGAGTTGGATTCGAACCTGTGTCATTAATCGCTCTTCGCTAAAATGACCACGACGATCAACGCCAGAGCTTTAATGGTACACGTAATAATGATTTCCTTAGCGGTTTCCAGGTTGTGTTACCAGTTTTCATTTTGAGGGGCCTATAAAATACATTTATTATATATATATATATATATATATATATATATATATATATATATATATATATATATATATATATATATATATATATGTATATATATATATATATATATATATATATATATATGTATATATATATATATATATATATATATATATATATATATATATATATATATATATATATGTATATATATATATATATATATATATATATATATATATATATATATATATATATATATATATATATATATATATATATCACGTGTCATGTGATTTTCAAATATTATGATATGTAGATGTGTATGTGTGTGAGTTTGAGTGACTGTATGATGATACAGTATGTGTAGATGTGTGTGCTTGTATGTAATTGAGGGGTTCCATGTTTCCGTTGCTAAGTGTATTTCCGAGAGGTGAAATAGATGTTTTGTTAGGAGTTCGAATGGGTGTTTGGTAGGTAACTTTGGAGGAAGTAGATAAGTGATTTACCAGAAAGTTTTGTCTATGACTAAAATAATGTTTTGGTGGATACCTAGCGAAAAAATTACAAGTGCTTTGGTAGATGTATTTGAACTCTTTTAAAAGGACATTTCTTCTGACTGGTGCTCTGTCCCACCTATAGTATATTTGCATGAATTCCGTAGATTTGTAGATTCGTTCAAACTTGTGTAGCCTTCATAAGAGAAAGAAAATAATAATGGAATAATAGAAACACACAGATGATAAAAAACCTCTAAATTTCGGTATAATAAATCCCAATTATCCTAATTTATAGTAGATGACTATACAAGGAGACCAGGTCTTTGAAAACAGTAATAAATGGTTCTTATAAATGATGTGTACTAAAATATATGAATTTTATCTCGAAATGGAGTTAAAATTGTTCGCGTGGTTCTCCTCCGTTTGATTGAAAAATTACGTGTCTTGGAAACTCCTCTGAATGACCCCTTTCATTCACGCAAAGGAATTATGCCACCAATTAATAGCGTTAACTAATGGTTTATTATTAGGTTGTCTTCGGGATATGAGTTTGGTAAATTACCGGCTCCCAGCAAAATGACGGCGGGTAATTAATAGGATCGCGTCCTGTTATATTTGATGATGACGGATTAGAGGAGGAAAGAGTGTTTTTGTTGTTGTTTGGAGAAGGGGACGGAGCGCCCATCTGGCGACTGACACCAAAGGAATAAGTTATTGTAAATTAAGCTTTTTGTTAGGCTACATTGAAGGCACCGAACATAACATAGGTTAGGTTGTTATGTTAGGTACTCTGGTTTTTTTAATGATGTTAACGTTGTTATTCGCTAAATATTGAAAATTATTTTTTATTGTGTTTTTATTTTCAACAGTTCATAGACATGCAGTCTCTGAGCTGGAGGTCCGTCCTGAATTCACCAAAGCCTATTGAATTGATTGCCGTACATACGGAGGAGTACTGGGATGATCCGTTCGTTGATTAAGTTCAGGTAGGCAGCTCAGTAAAACAATGAGCCGATGAGATGGTCATTCACACATATCCTGATACAAAGAGACGCAGACCAATAGGTCTCTCCAAGTTGAATTCTGGGAAATTGTTCAGCGGCGCTTACTCTCAGCTATTATGGCAATTTAACACCTTCCCATTCATGAAAAAGGCTGCTTAGTCACCAGTCAAAATGTTGTCCAAGGAAAGAGCAAGTTTAGTTGTGGAGAAGCCATTCTACAAATTGCCTACAACAGTGGGTTTTGACCTTTTTCTGAAATTTGCACCCTAATTGTTATCTAGAAGCAGCCGCTGCACCCCGATATAAAATAATTTACATATAAATACTAAATAAGTTAAAAACACTTCAAAATTAATCACCATTCAAATTTAACCTAATTTAAACAAAAAAAGACATAAAAATTAGAAAATAAATAAATTTTACCTTTAAAAGTTTGATGGGAAATTTGAGCTTGAAGAGTATCATAAATTCTTTGATATTGGGACGCATAATGGACAAGGCAACGCACGCTTATTTCTCCATTCAGCTTGCAATCTTTCTCTCTTCCTTGTTTTTATATTGCACAATGCTGAGAAGATAGTTTCAAAATACTTTTAAGTGTCGGGAGATTTTTTATAGATGTTTAAAATACATTTTTTGCAATTTAGGGATTTTAAAAAAATGATTTCTTGGTCGCTCTCGCGAAACCCCGGTTGAAAACCATTCGTCAACGACGAAGAAAATCAGTTTCAAGGAGTTGGTGCCTTGCATGCATTTTATAGGGATGCCACTTGAAGTCGTGTTCAATAATGCGGTTAAATGTTAACCTTAACAATTGTAAGCCATTCTTTCTGATTGGCACGTTTGGATTTTGAAGAAGTGCCATCCGCACATCTTCATTTTTTTTTCCTGCTCTTATGATTTGCATATGACCCGAACGACCTTTGCTTAGATTTGATCTTTTTCCTTCTTCTTGGTACTTTCGGACAGTTTTCCTAATAGCGGGCAATGCTTGGTGGATGTTTATCAGGAAAACGTTGCTGAAATTAATGTTATACTTGTTTAATTCTGCCGTTCTTAATAAAGTTTGTGATAACAAATACTTGTTGATTCTTTTCGTTAATTGCATGATATAAGAGGTCTTCTAGAGTAGGTTTTTTCTCTGTGCTGCATAGAAAACATAGAGAGAACATACTATTTTATGCATTCTATTGGTATCAACGAATACACGTGTCAAAGAATGTCACGTGTAAAAGAATGCCACGTGTAAAAGAATGCCACTTGTAAAAGAATGTCACGTGTAAAAGAATGTCGTGTAAAAGGATGTCACGTGTCAAAGAATGTCACGTGTTGAATTATTTTTCTTATTTTTGCATTTTCGTTATTTCACTTCTTGCAACACTATATTTGCCCCCACCCAAACCATTTGTGTATCAAAATATCCTAAAAGAAAATTATAGTTGTTAGACAGAACATTTTACAGGGCCAAAACAGCTCTAAGAAATTGAGTAATGCTAATTCAAAGTTAGATTAACTTTTTCTGGGTCACCCTGTATATATATATATATATATATATATATATATATATATATATATATATATATATATATATATATATATATATATACGAGGGGCGATCAATAAGTTTTGCAATTCGGATATAAGGAAACGAGATATGAGGAAAAGATCATTATTATTTTTCAATATAACTACCCTCGACTTCAATGCACTTGCGCCACTTGTCCCTGGGGCTTCGAATTCCCGACAACCAGAAATCTCCCGACTGCTGTTCAATCCACTTCTGGACGGCAAGCTGGACATCTTCATCGTCCCCAAACCGGTGTCCACGCAGTGCAGCCTTGAGTGTCGGAATAAAAAGTACTCGCTAGGGGCCAGATCTGGACTGATGGGGGGATGGTTGAACTCCTCGAATCCGCACTCGCGTAGGGCAGCTTGTGCAACTCTGGCCTTGTGGACTTTGACGACGTTGAAGTCGATCATGGGGCGTGAGGTTTCTAGGGACCCAACGGGCAGAGACCTTGGTCATGGCCAAATTGTCGTGTATGATGTTGATAACACTTCCATGTGATATTCCAAGTTCTCGCTCGATTTCTTCGACCTTCACCCGTCGATTTTCGAGGATCATCCTCTCCACACGGGCCACATTGTTCTCTTTGGTCACGTCTGACGGGCGTCCTGGACCGGTTCATCTTCAAGGGACTCACGACCATGGCGGAACTCCCTATTCCAGTTAGCAATGGTTGCATAGGAAGGGGCGGTGTCGGTGGATCTTTTTTGCATTCTTGCCTTCCTTGGTCATAAATGTGATCACTGCGCGGTTCTCAACCTTCTCCATTGTTGAAAAATTTGTGACTGACGATCTGCGATCAGCTACTGCTTCTTAAATAGACGAGGCAGGAGCGTGCGGCTGCAGGTCCTGACTCGTCATAAGTTGTCTTAACACCCCCACAAACAGCCATCCCCCTTCCTCTGTTTTGCCCAACCGATTCGCAAAACTTATTGACCGCCCCTCGTATATCTTCGATATAAATATATCATTCAGCATCATATGGACGCAAACGTTAGTTTACGACGCAGAAGGTTAAGGTCGGTAAAATATTTAAACAAGGTTAGATTTTAAATATTTTATTTAAATGGTTCGTGCTCCCTTGTCGTATAATTCCAAGTTTCGAGAGAGGAAACAAAACAGCACTGAGTCGATATAGATGGCACGCGCCAAAGTTTTGGTTAAGTAATCTATACCTGTAATATTTGGAGTCGGGGTCTTTCGGAATCCAAAATCGAGATTGAATCTGATTTCGACAGATTCGGATTCAATTTATATCTTGCCCCATTTCGTCCTCCGACCGCCAAACAAGAACATTTGGGCAAATCACACAAACATAGTACAAGAAGTAATATAATGTACTAAAAGAGTGATTACGGTTAAGTAAATAATAACCATAATACTGGCAAGTAAAATTGTGGAGTTAGGAAACTAGGGACAAAATATTAGATTTCTAATAATGTTTACAAAGTCCCTCAAGAGCGCGCCTAAATAGTCGATCCCATGCTGAGTATACCTAAGGTATGTGTATATGTTGTTACGGCAGAGTAAAGATGACAAATGGAAAAAAAGTGAAAAAGAGAGGAATTAAAGGAAAACAGAAGCTTAGCGCTAGAAAATTTGCTAAGAGAGCCTTCCCCCCCCCCCCCCATCTATGAGAAAAAAAAGGGAGAACCTTAGAAACTAGAGACTCATCTCGCGATAAACGGCGGGATTAATAAACCAGAAATAACCTCCCGAGAACAAAAGAAAACGCTGTAAAAATCTTCCGACTCAAAAAGGCACAGAATAAAAAGAAGAAAAATATTTTCAATGATTTTTAATTACGAAATAAATCGCACTCTTCGTTCTTGTCAAAATTCCTTTATTTATTTTCCCTAATAGGCTCGTCGAGTCCTAGTTACTAACCTAACTATTCCAGTCTATTTCTAGTTAATAATCTAACCAGGCTAGCCTACTCCTAGCTAATAACCTAACTATTCTAGTCTATTTTTAGTTAATAATCTAACCAGGCTAGCCTACTCCTAGTTGATAACCTAACTATTGTAGTCTATTCTATTTCTAGTTAATAATCTAACCAGGCTAGCCTACTCCTAGCTAATAACCTAACTATTCTAGTCTATTTCTAGTTAATAATCTAACCAGGCTAGCCTACTCCTAGTTGATAACCTAACTATTGTAGTCTATTTCTAGTTAATAATCTAACCAGGCTAGCCTACTCCTAGCTAATAACCTAACTATTCTAGTCTATTTCTAGTTAATAATCTAGCCAGGCTAGCCTACTCCTAGCTAATAACCTAACTAGGCTAGCCTAGTCCTCATTTGTCGCTCAATAAGAAGAAAAAACTATTAATGTCCCAACATTCTGTTTGGTCGCGTGTCGCTGCGGAAGAGTTGGGTGGTTCTCCTTTTCAACGCTAAAAGGACGAAAAAGAGGAGCAGCGATAGTTTATTCCATCTTCCCCACCACCACCTCTCAAAGAGTCCTCCTCCACCTTTTTGGATCTATTCGGAATAGGTCTTGATTTTAAAGTTCTTCCTTTTTCTTTTTTCTTTATTCTCTTCTTTTTTTCTAAATTTGATTAAAGATATTGATATTTTTAAGGCATTTAACTAGTGAGTCTATTACCGGACTCTTGTGGGCAAGGATATTATAGGGGGTAAGGTTGGGCCTTAGATATCGGGTCCTTTGTTGAAGGTTATTTAGGTGATGTATTAGTTCAATAGTTAGAATGGTATTACATTATATTGCATTGTGGAGGTAGGGAGTTAGAAAAAGGGCGAGTGTGCACTAGTCATTTATGTCCCAGATGCAGTCTCGCCAACACAATTTCTTCATTTCGATCTTTTCTGAAGGAAGATAAACATATTTCTATTATTTTCTTTTATTTTTAGTAGTTGATAGTATTTTGGTTCGTCACGTATTATTCCAATGCGGACGTTTGCTTTTCGCGAAGCTTTGGAACTAGTCTTTGAAATGGGTTGGCTTCAATGGTATAGAAGGGGTGTGTGACACCGATTTCTCTTCCTTATTTGCTTTCATTGCCTGGTATCCTCGCATGTCTTGGGTACCAACAAAATTGTATTTTATGGGGAGTTTTCTTACTTGGTTTAATATGACGGCCTTCATTAGATGGTCTGTGCGGCTAGATTCTAGTCGTGCAAGTGCACTAGCAGAGTTAGAGAAACCTGCAAAGCGATTTGGAGGCTGTCGAAAGATGGTTTAAAGAGCGAGGTGAATTGCCGTGAATTCGGAGAGAGAGTAGGGAGGAGCTTGACGGTAGGTGGGTGGATGTGTTACAATGGGAAATGACAGCTGTGCTGCCCACGCCATCAGTGGATTTGGAGCCACTGTGAATGTTTGTATGATTCCTCTGTGCTTCTCTTGGTGACAATGGAAGAGTTGTGGTATCACTATTGTAGAGAGGATGATTTTGAAGCTTGTTAAGATGGGAAGGAGTATAGCTGTTGTTTCTGAAGAAGCCAAGGGGGTTTAGGGGGGAGGATGTTTAGTTGTGGAAGTTGGAGGTGATTTGGGAGGGCGATAACTCTTGTGGTGTATAGATAGTAGACGCTGGGACGTATGATTTCCGATGGGTCAGTTGTTGATAGGATACACCGGATTGTGGAGCTGATGTGGTGGTGTCTGGCATAAATACTTAGGCTGTATTTTTCTCTTCGTTGCTTTAGTGGGAGGAAAGCAGTTTCTGCAGACAAAGAGCTTCTAGGGGTAGATTTTAAGGCCCAGGTTGCGATTCGGAGAGCTTAGGTGGTGAAGTGAATCCAAAGCTCTGGTGTGTGTGGTATTTGCTGCATCATGGCTTTCATAATCAGTCTTTGGCAGGAGGAGGCTTTGATGGAGCAGTAGCAAGGTCTTTCGGTCTACTGCCCAGTGTTGGTGGGGGAGTTTCGACAGGAGGCTTAGTACTGGGATAAAGCGTCTTGGCAGGTCTATAATATGTGGCCCCCATCTTATTTTGTGGTCAAAAGTTAGGCCTAGGAATCTGACCTTTTTTTTAATTGGACAATCTCTGCTTGTATTTTGAGTGAGATAGTGGAGTTCCACTTTTACCTGCGGCAAAGCATGTCTATGGGTGATGCAAATGTCGCGTTGTTTTCATCTTCTGTCCGCAACGAGTCGCTGGCTCAATGTAGCCAGCTAAAACCAATTCTACCAAAGGTAAATGAAGTCAATGAGTTCAAATATAATATAAGTTGACCACCAGGTGGCGCAACCTAGTGGCTAGAGGTGCTAAATTAGCCATTTTCGCCGTAGGTCCACTTGATTAAGTCCCTCTAGTTCCTGGAAAATGTTGTTGTATTCTCTTTGGGTGATATTATGAAGCCATGGTTGCCACTGTAGGTGCTATTGTGTGGATGGTTGTTCGGAGTTGTTCAATGACCATGATTACATTTTTACTTGCGAGCCAGATGGCAAAATCGTCCACTTAGATTGAAGATCTAATGGATGGGGAACTTGGAGAGCGGAATCATTTCTCACAATTATGAAGAGAGTTGTGCACAATACACAACATTGCGGGACTCTTTCATGCTATGCGAATGTTTGGGAGTTGGTACCATGGAGATGTACATAAAACCTTTTGAAAAGGAAGTTGAGCATAAAAATTGCCAGGGAGCCTTGAAAGCTCATCCTGTGCAGTTGCCCTAAGATGTGCTGTGGCCATAGAGAGTCCTATGTTTTTTTTAGATCGAACAAGAATGCAGTTAATTTTTTTTTTCCTCCGCGAACGCCCGGCCAATATCGTTTTCCAAGATAGTTGAAGAGTTAAGGGTTGATCGGTGGTGTTTGTATTCATATTGGATCGCGAAGAGGCGATTGCGTGATTCAAAGTGCCATTTGAGTGATGAGTTGATCATTATTTCTAGTAGTTTGCACAGATATGATGCGAGGGCTATTGACTCGTAGTTCTTTGGACTGGATGGATTCCTTTTCGGTTTTAAAATTGGTAGCACTTTTGCGGAAATATGCCTTTTTCCGGTTGTTGTACAGTCGGAGGAGGTAGCATAGGTACTTCGGATGTGTATGACTTAGGATTTGATATGTAATTTGGTCATCACCAGGCGAGGTATTAGGGCATTATACCAGTGCAGTCGGTAGCTCTTCCATGGTTTAGGAATGATTGTATGGGAGATGTTGGTTGGTAAAGAAGTCTAGAGGATAATTTAATTTCCCCTTTCCATCTTTCTTCGAATAAAATGTGTTATTTTGGGATCCTTTAGATATATTGTATAATGAGGTGCTGATGGTGTTATCAACTTCTATTGTATGGCTTATGAGGTGGTCGTTGACTTTAGGTATTGGCAGGTGTATGGGACTTGTTTCCTGACATCTTTTTATTCGCTTCTAGACCATAGGTGTTTCAGAAGTTATGGTAAATACATATGTCTGTCATAACTCACGGCGTAGGGTTTTAAAGGTGCGCCGGACAGCTGCTCTAAGTCTTTTGTATGATAGTTAGTCGGTTGGGGATTTATAGGCTTTGAAATATCGCTGGGCTCTGTTGCGTTCTCTTCTAGCTATTTGGCATCTTTCGTTCCACCATAGGCTGGAGTTTCAGTGCTTTAAAAGATTCGATTCGGGATATGTTGAGCAGCGATTGCGTGTAGCTCTTGGGTATCTGCTTGGTTAGAAGGTGTGTCAAAAATGTTGGGTATATTGAAGGTGGCTGATTCAAAGGCTGGCCAGTTTGCTTTGTTGTAGATCAAACGTCGTTGTGGTACTACTCTAGTTAGGGGAAGGTCCTCTATTAAGACAGGGTAATGATGGCCCCCACAGAGCTATGGATGAACCTGCCAGAACAATTATGTTGGAAAAGTAAACGAACAGAGAGATTGGTCTATATGGGAGGAGGTGTTACTTTGCTAATGGTAATGGGTGGCTTCGGTGAAATTTAGAACCTCTAGATAGTGACATTCTACGAGATTATACTGTCTCGGCTGTTATTTCTGGTGTCGTGCCAAAAGGTATTTCGAGCGTTGAAATCTCCCGACAGTAGAAACGGCTGAGGAAGATGGCTGATGAGTTGTTCAAATCTCTCGGTGAGAAGAGGGGTTTAGGGACAGATAAATCAAACAGATAGTAAGAAGTTCTCTAACGAGAGTTTGACTGCAAGGGCGTTGACTTAGGCATTAAGCTGGCGGGATATAAATGGAGTATTTTAATTTATAAAGCAGGTGTTACCTTTACGTGGTTAAAGGAGTGAAAGTAGCAATTTTAATTTGATTGAAGGAGTTGGCTTGCATGGTCTCATTAAGGCATATGCATTGTCGTAGAATGGACTCTCGACGATATACCATATATAACTATTTGTTGAGGGAACTTACTTAATTATCTTTAGAGTGCGTGGATGTCTAGGCTGGCCGATATTATGTATCTTCGATATGCTTAAGAAGTGGAACTGAGCTCAAGGATAATAATATTGCTATCATTAATAAAATAGAGTTTTATTAATAATAACTATCAACAACACACAAAACGGAAAATATTGACATAAACAGAGAATGGAAAGGGTCGTGGGGAATCGAGCTAATGCGAGAATTAAAAGATTTAAAAAGGTAAAACAAATATAAAGTTAAAGGGATGGGATGGTTCGCTAAACCATTTAAAGCACAGGATAGAGTTGACAAAAGGGTTAAATACTCAAAGGTAACGTTCGGCTTACGTAAATATACTTGTTGTGCAGAGGAAGGCGGCGTGAAGGAATTTTCGGTCCGCTGGCGAGTTCCAGCCGAAGGGGGGGGGGATTAAATGATCCTGACGTGGCGTCTTGGGAATGGGAACCGTTTCTTGACGAACGGCTTGAAGAACAATGGCTGTTCTACGTTGTTCTCTTCTGAACAACAGGGGGGGTGAGAACCGTCTCTTGTCTACGGGTTCGAGAACAATGGCTGTTCTAATGTTGTTCTCTTCTGAACAACAAGGGGGAAGGGTGAGAACCCTTTCTTGGCGAACGGGCTCAAAAGAACAATTGCTGTTCTACGTTGTTCTCTTCGGAACAACAGGGGGGGGGGGGTGAGAACCGTTTCTTGTCAACGGGCTCGAACGAACAATGGCTGTTCTAACGTTGTTCTCTTTCTGAACAACAGGGGAAGCCTTGTGGACTTGGCGTCACGAAGGCTCAAACCTTGGCACTCAAGGGATATTGTCCTTCTTCTGGACAAGTGATGGTGGGTCTCGAGGTCGAGGGCCCTTTGGTGCACAAGGTGAGACTGGACCGTCGTGATGTCTCGCGAAGAAAATCTAAATCTCTAATCCTGAATCTTAGTGGTTAAGTTTCCATATAAATAGTCAGGACATCCCCTTGGCGTTGGGGACAATGGAGTGGGTGCTTCGAGGGAATGCACAGCCGAGCCTGGGAACAATCCATTATCTGCCCATAAGCCTAACTCAATCTGGCGAGGTCGGCGCATGGGGCAAACGGGGGAAGATAAACCTCCTTGTTTAAACATTGACTCAGGTGGCTGCGATAAGGCCCTAGTCTTTAAAGCGAAGATGCACGTGGGTTGCATCGTGGTTTTAAATAACCTGTGATAGTGGTTGAAATTAACGCGGCCTCAACCCGTTCTATCACATGCATATTGGTTGGTATTTTTTTGACGAGGTTTTGTAGATTCTCCTAGCTAGTTTTCAGGCCGCATATATTCTATTGCAGTAATCTGGCGGCGATAGTTGTGTGATCGAAGTCTATGTTGAGTAGCTCTTCGTTACATATTTGACGGACCTGCCTGGGAGTTAACTTTAGTGGCGGTCTTGCTTGGTGTTTTGGGCACTTTTTTAGCTGTGGCGGTTAGATTTTCGTAGATGTAGAACTTTTATTTACTACTTTTGGTGGTTATAGTCTGGGTTATCTTTAGTCAATGATGGGGTTAGTGTTGATTCTTGAACTATCGGGACTCTAATCGTAGGGAATGTCTTTGGTTGTGGCAGTCGTTTTGGGAGAAATGTTTCCGATGTTTAGGTACTTGTGTAGTTGTTGAAATCTGTTCCGTTCTTAGAGGGTTCAGCAGGGGCTTATTTTTTTATGTTTGTCGGTGTGATGGTAAAGTCATGGCAGGTGAGAGGTTTTCAATCTCAATGAGACTGTCTCCAGGCTGGATGTGCTGACTGATTTATGGTAGCTTTCTTCTGGGCTATTAGGAGGGGATAAAGGTGGCAGAGAGTTGGGAGTCTTGGTGAGTCTTCTTGTTGGCGAATTTCGGCTGTGCAGTTGGTGAAGAAGGGGATGATTTGGTAGAGTCTTGATGGGTTCTTTTTTGAGTGGTGGGTCTTAGCTTGTTCTAAGGTGTTGCTGGTTGGGGATTGGCTTTAGGTGTTTTCGGAAGGTTTGGATCGGTCTTTTTTGTGTACCGTGAGCTTGCTTGTATGGCAGTATGTTTCTCTATGGAGAGCAGTTGAGGTTTTAATAGGCTCATATTTGTTGAGCAGTTTCAGTGGGGGCTGGGGAAGGAAGTATGGCGTTTGTGGCTTCGTCGGCGTTTCTAATTTGTTACCTTTCTCTGACATGTCCTTTACTGCCTGACATGTATGGATGCCAAAACGGAGCATTCGTATTGTTACTTCTGGATTGTATTCGTAATGTTGGCGAGTTTTACTGAAGGTATGGTTGGGTTTACTGCAGTTGCGCCATCTTTCTGGGTTTTTGCATTGGGCACTGCTCTTCTTATCGGAAGCATCGGGTGTTTTAGGTTATTTGTTCCTTTGCAGTTTGACGAGCTTTCATTATATTTTTGAAATATTTAGCCGGGTACCTATATATTAGTCAAGAGCGTCATTGCATAGGAGTTAGAAATTCCTATTAATGTGGATGATAGTTCCGGCAAACAGGATTGTGCGACTTATCGTTTGTTGTTTGAAAATATTTTTTAGGATCTTGAGAGGTGCTTGTTTGAATGTGGTCTTTTTTTTCGAAGATTGACACAGATTCAATCTGATGAACATCTTCGAATACTTTTCTTATTCCTTTACAAATAAATTATTATGTGCTGTTTAGTCATGGCATGAATATGTAGAGCAACAGTGTGCCTTTCCAAGTATTATACTCATTGTGTTGCTTGTAGGCTGTAATTGCCTAGTGAGGTGAGCGAGAGTTTTTTTTTCGATATTCTTTCTGTTTTAGCTTTGACGACGACTTCGGTTCGACTGTGGTTTAGATTAAATTCCGGTTGAGCTTCCTCTGTCAAGGACTACAGGCGTTCGCGGAAGTTTTATGGTGCAGGATGGGTGGTTTTCATCCGTTTTCAGCATGACCTAGCGTGACCAGCATGATAGACTGAAGGAATCTTTTAGGTTATTTGTTCTTTCGTAGTTTGACGAGCTTTCATTATATTTTTCTTTGTTAGAATATTGATATGTAGGATCTTTTGAAGCATTCATGACCGTATGAAAAAGGATTCGGCACCCCTGCCCGTGACGGCCAACACGTCAGCGGCCCACTTTTGAGTCCTCCCGGCCGTTATCACTGGGTGGGATGAGATACGCCTTCTACGCCACCCCTTGGGAAGACCCGGAGCAAATCCTACATGTAGCGTTGTAGGCAGGTCGGGATGACGGATCCGGTTTGATGACTGGTTTCAGAGCGGTTAGGGTCATGTGCAGGTCCTTTGGGTCGCCAGTGGGTGATCAAGGGGGTCCATAGGCAGTAAAAGGGGCTGACGAAAGAGTAGAGAAAGTGATGGAGTAAATAGGGTGAATGGAATGAGAGTTGATACTGAGAAGAAGAGGTAGGGGGTTAGCGAAAAGCGAAGCAGGCTAAGCTGGGGCTGGACGGGGTGGTAAGTCACGGTAGCCATTACGACAAGAAAAACACATAGCCTTGTCATTTACGGGGTCTCAAAGAGATTCACACCCCCTTATCAATAGTTCCGGGCTCCCTCCCGCGCGTGGACATCCGTACACCACGGCAATCAAGGACCCCCCTTTCCTTCCCCAACCAACTTATTAGCGTCTTTGTTGGGATCCTTGATGAAAAGAACCATGCACACGACCTTGTCGAATAGGGTGATCTACGCCAATGTCTTTATCTCCAACCAAACTGAGGTCGTCAACCCCGAGCAACCGGGATCAGTCGCTTGCGGCACGGCTGAGAGCCAGGGTCAGATATCTTCTCAAATACCTTTTTTTTTAATTTTATTTAGATATCTCAAAGCCGGTTACCATAACAAACCTAGCTTTCAAAGATGGTGGAGGTTTTGAATCCTCACTTGGGCTTACAATGCAATAGAGAATGACTATTTCTTAGCCCTATCCAAAAGAAAATAATGCTAAATGACAAGGCCATGATCAACACATGCAAAGATAACAGCTAGAACATTATGAACCCTCATTAAATACAAGTGAAAGTTAAATATTAAACTATACAATGTATGGAACCCTACTTCACCCCCACCCCTACATATCTGCACACGTATGTGGCGATATCAAATGGTAGAAGGCTCTCACTTCCTATTACACAAATTCTGCGAGGGCATATTCAATCGAAGTGGGGTCACCTTGCCTTTCCTCGTTACCTTAACCCTTTGCCTGCGGCTGGCCCATATATGGACTCTCTCAGAAAGAGCGGTTGACTGCTGCTGTTCCAAATATGGTTTCTGCCAGCTGCCTCTCTTTAATTAGTCCATGTTTGTGATATTCGGCTAGTTCCTCTTTATGGTAACTAGCTATATGTTGCCATAGATTAAATAGTAATATTTTAGCTTTGTTCAGTTAGTTACAATTTTGCGAATCCTATTCAACCATCCGTCAGGTCGATGGGAAGCTATCGAAGTATTTGAGGGAAGAAACTGAAGTGTCCTGAGGATTAGTGGAAAGGGAAGAGTCCGAAGTATTAATAGGATATGAGGAAGATTCCATCCCGTCACACTCTACACACCCATTCTTAACATTAAACATTACCGTGCACGTTTAGCTTCCTACATCTACATTATCTCGAGGTTTCCACCTCCGCAAACCTTGAAATACTCCAATCCCCGCTCGGGCAGTGTGAGGTAACTATCGATTTCCCTCACGGAAACTTTTACAAGTGTAATTATATATTGACCAGATTACCTTCTTCGTTACTACCATCCTCCCTTGTCCCACGTTTCTCATATTTCACGTTTATCCTAAGCTTACATTAAAAGGCTTCGTGATACCACCCATACTCTTCACTAAGTTTGATATACTCAGGAGTCTTAAACAACGTACCCATCTTAAAGTGATGCATTAACTTTTCTATTTGGGTATCCCAATCCACGTCACATATGGGACTCCATCCCAATTGCATTTTATTGCCTTTAAAGGTCACACATAGAGCGGTCTCGACGGATGGCTAGCAGTGTAATACTTACGCACTAGTCTCAACTAACCAACTTGGTTAGAACAGTACTTTGAATGCCCTTGCGTTCACACATCTCAATATTCCGGAGATGTGAGTCCCCAGGGATTAAATGCACCTTTGTTAGAAGAAAATACAATAGGAACATTCCCATCTTATTCTGCCCTAATCTCATTTTAAACAAGAATAACGTCCTGAAACCTATCTACCAAGTACATTTCTCTCAATTACATCGGAGTTACCCTCCTATTTATAACCCCATTCATTCTGTCAATTTTAACCGCACTCTGGGGTCGATATGAGGTGACATGAGTATGCTTATCCTACTTTCGTTGAGATCACCGGGTTTTCCAGAAGTTCTGTTACCCCCGGGGGGGTATATTTCGAGTGGTTTACCTGTGTTATAGAAAAAGGTCCGACAAACAATCTTAAAGGTTTATTTTTCCAGCAACTGTCATTAAATAACTTCTTTTCCATCGTTGCAGGTGTGGCGAGATGGAAATGAAAAGAATTGAGATCTTTGCTCTCCTGCGCGAGGGTCACAACACGTTCATCATCGCCAAGCGGCTAACGACGTCAGCTAAATGACCGTCCACAAAGTCGCGGAGAGGCTCGAGAACGGGAAAGACCTCAGAGATCGAACTCGTTCAAGCAGACCTCAAGTTGTCAACCGTTTGACTGTGAGAAAGGCCTTCGAAGGTGCTCCGAAACTCAAAATGACTGCGCTCGAGAAGAAGAAGAACATGTCAGTGGCCATGGTGTCTAGGGGCGTCAAGGAGGGGGGGATGGGCAAGAGCTTGAGGTGCCTCTGCTCACTGACCATGTGCGAGAACAACGTCGGGAGTGCTGTCGTCGTCTTTTCAACGACTTGAAGAGTCATGGCATTTGAATTCTCATTTTTATCTGATGAAAAAAAAATCTTCACGGTCAACTTGGTCATCAAAAAGCAGAACGACTGCGTAAGTAAGCTTCAGTTAGGGCGTCTCAGAGGTACGCTACGTGTCCACGACTACAGCGTGTGAACGCAGGTCAAGGGCAAGGCCTGAAAAGTCCGCCACAGCAGCGTCGACAAGCTGAAGTCCTCCGTAAACCGCCTGTGAGGCAGTATGAGGAAGGACTTGGTTCGCAACGTGTGCGTGGTCTTCAGATCTCGCCTGGAGGGCATACTGGCCTCTGAGGGTGGCCACATTGATTAATATTACAATTTAAACACGTATTTATATCTTAAAACAAACTATCATTGTGTCCTTTGTTGAGGCAGTGGCAACAAGTTTAACAGGACTTGTACAATACCCGGTGAAGCTAAAACGATGCCTCTAAATTCAGAGACATTGTCCCTCACGAATATCTCCACCCTTCCCATAACTGAAGGCAAACCCTTCTCCTTTAATGCCTTTACTACTCCCATCAGTACCCTTAAGAATATCACCCAAACCAACTAGGAATAGTAATTTTTAACTGTGTGAATGACTAAGAAGCGCCTCGGTATCCATTCCTAAGACTTCAAAAGGATAATTCTCTTAGACCTGAAGAGTAATGTAGATGATATTGTGTCGTACCGAGAAGTGCAAGTGAGTGGTTTAAAAGCAGCGCTTGAATTCGTCTTTTTTCAGACTCAAGATGGTGCAGTCGATACACCGCAAGCCCACAGTGATCAGTCAATGCAGGAATCTATTCGCAACTAGCCTACCTTACTTTCTTTATTTATTTTTTCTTTCGTCCTTTCCATACACCCTTCTTTCTACAATATCGTAGATTCAAGATCTTCCGAAGGTTGTCCCACGGGACAAGAAAGAATACCGTTCTCCGGCAATCTTGGGCAAATGCTCTCCAATCACTTGTCTCAACGTAATCGATAAATGGCTTCCGCGACCCACATGGAAAACATTGCGTTAAACTTCCAACGCCAAAGAAATCATAAAGGATTCGGGGGTGGAAGGAATACTAGGACTTACAATTTACGATATCCTTCCTCCCCATCAACTTACTATGAAGCCATTCACGCCCTTTTAAATTACCCCATCAACCACTCCTCTCTACCAATAACATCTGAGGTTATCTTTCTATCCCCATCTAAAAACCTCGAAACTCAGACCTATTTCAATGTTTCGCGGACGCCTACCCCACCCCACCACACACGACACGCTACTCCATAATCTATCTGTAACCTCCCATAGGAAGAACGTCAATAGACATAAGTCGCCTGCTTTCAATTATTTTGACTTATGACCTTACGACCTTCAAAACTTTTAATAATTCCAGGGCTAACCTTGGGAGGACCTTGGCAATTATATCATTCGTAGGACATTGTAAAACAACATAAGGGTTTTAAATTTTGTTAGAATCAGCCGAATAGTTATGATGTTATTGCACAAAAAACTCATTGAAAAGTAAAATGGTTCACAACCGACCGACCGACATAGTAACTTATAGATTCGCTACAGGCGACTAAAACTCCCTCTACATACTCCCTTGATTCTTGATATCCTCTCTCACTCGTGCATATAAGTCACCCATGAGTAAACACATTTGTTCTTGTATCCAGGAAGTTCATAAGCTCTACCCCCCGCCTATCTCAATCCCCGTTTTCCTGCCTCTAATATCCTTCTCCGTGATAACTTCAAAACCATTCACTACCATTCACTGATCCAATATAGACATGTAAACTGTACCCACCACTTTCCAGAATTACGCGAAACATTGATACATTAGTAATAAAATCCCCAAATGTAACCCTTAAACAAGTTAACCTCTAAACCGTTAATCCTAACTCGCCCCGAAATAACGGCCTCCTTTGCCTCATAAGACATACATAAAACCAATTCCAAATTATCCTATTTAAACTAACACCCAAATCAACCAAAGAAGGACAATGACCTACTTACCTCCAAAATGAAAATACAGGTCCGTCTATTAAACTTGTTATCTCCGTTAGTGCGATTTCGTGTACACCAATTCTCAAAACCACAACACGGCACCATGTATATACCTTCATTTACCTCCTCAAAGGCTGTAAAACATTGCGTTTCACGCATTTCATGATTGTGAGTCCCGCTCAAGGAAGTGGTTTCATTTAATAGTGTTACCCCCCCCCCCCCCCGAAACGGTAGCGTATGGAGACCTGTTTTTTTCCCCGCTAGATAAAGTGGTCCGAAATCTTTCAAATTACGTTTTAATTTCCAGTGAGAAATAATTGCTTTCATTAAGATTTTAATTTCAATTCCCAGGTTTAAAGATTAACTCTTGTTATTATTATCTTTGTTTTGAAAAGTTTCTTCATGACAATTGTAAACTTCTAATTTAAGGTAATTTCAATAGATTGAAGTTGGAATTTTCCAAGTTGGCTCATGACTTTTATCGTAGATTTAAGGAAATAACATTTTCATTTTTCATTTTAACAAAAAAAAATGATAGCGCTATCTTAAAAAAAATATCTCTCATAACAAAGCGGGATCATTGAAACCTAATAAAGGTAGTGGAGTAGTTAAAATGAATCAAACGGAATATGTAAACAAAATGTTTAACATTCTTAACGATCACGATAAGTTTAGTTCTCTTCAGAATACTTTCCCTAAGTTAACAATTCAACTTGAAGATGAAGTTGATAGATTCCTTTCCAACTTCAGGTCCTCAAAAGTCATAGACCAATGACTTTATGAATCTCTTTATTATTAGTGGTTGTGGTCCTGGTTTGCTTTATGACTTACAAAAACTTAAGCCCAACCTTTCCCCTTAGACCTATTAAGGCCTCTTACTTCCAACTTATAAGGTGGCAAAATAATTAGTTAATATGCTCTAGTCCTTAGCCTAGAACCAGTTTAACATAGGAAGTAATTACTCCTTTGTTCAAGAACTCCAACAACAATTTGGTTCATTTCAATTCGTTTTGAGTTAAAATGTATCTTCTTTGTTTACCAACGTACCAGTTGATCTATCCTGGAGTCGATTTTTCACAATTGTAAAAAAAATCATAATTTTTTCAAGTGTTAAATTAAAAAAAACTTTTACAAATAGGGTATAAAGGTATATTTTCTTTTAACCGGAAATTATATCAACTACATAGCATAGCTATGGGTTCTCCCATTGTTCTCGTTACCGCAGATATTTTTAGGATGGACTTTGAAAAAAAAACACTATTCCAAAATTGTCTTCATTTAGAGTCTTTTTTACCGAAGCTTCGTAGATGATTCATTTGCAGTATTTAACAACCAGGATCAAGCAACACAGTTGCTCATTTACCTGAATTCCATTCGTCCAAAAAGACCAACCAAGGTTTATCAAAATTAGTACATAGAAAACCGACTTTTACTGGACTAGATACCATTTAATTTAGCTTCTGTTATTTTTACTATAAATTGAACTCTGTTAAAACTCATTACTCGCACCTTCCATCTTTCTTCCTCCTTCTTATTTATGCACAAAGAATTGTAAATTAAAAGAACCTTTTATAAGAATAATTCTGATTTAAAAATGCTCATTTCTAATTTTTGAAATAACCAATATTCACCCGCTCATCGATCGTACAATGTTTAGAAAGATTCTAAATATTTTATTCCACCAGAAATGGGCCCCCTTAACCATGAAATCCGAATAAAGTTTTCTAAATTATTAAAACGCTATTTTTTCTCACAAATTTTAAATTAGCATTTGTTAATAAATTGAAAAATTGTGAATTACTTCAGTCAGAAGAATAAGTTTTCCCTTGAGATATTTAGGCGTGTTGTGTACAAATTTACTTGTCCCCTGTGTCTCCAAGAAACTTATATAGTCAACACGATTCGCCCCATATTAGGGCAAAGTTTTCCTCACACATGTGCATTAGTGAACATACTGGAAAGCCTCTTAATCCTAAAGAAAATTGCGCTATTAGAAATCAAAAAATGTTAGTGCAAAGCTGACATAAACATTAATAACTTTCTAATAATTGATGCCACGCCAATGAATATAGATAGGAATTAGTGAGTCTTTGTACATTAAAACTTCGGCCCCAACTCTTAATTGTGACACTTTTGCTGATTCTTTCTTTGTTCATTTCTCTAACTCTATATTATTTAACTGTATAACCAACCCAATCTTCCCTCTAACTCCATTATTCCCTTCGCTTCATTTTTCTCTGGAGTCAGATATACGAGGGGCAGTCAATAAGTTTTACGAATCAGTAGGGCAAAACAGAGGAAGGGGGTTTGGCTGTTTGTGGGGGTGTTAAGACAAGTTAGACAACTCAACACCTGCAGCCGCACGCTCCTGCCTCGCCTATTTAAGAAGCAGTAGCTGATCGCAGATCGTCAGTCACAAATTCTTCAACAATGGAGAAGGTTGAGCACCGCGCAGTGATCAAATTTTTGATCAAGGAAGGCAAGAATGCAAAAGAGATCCATGAACGCATGGTTGCAGTGTACACCGACACCGACCCTTCCTATGCAACCATTGCTCGCTGGAATAGGGAGTTCCGCCATGGTCATGAGCTCCTTGAAGATGACCCCCGTCTAGGACGCCCGTCAGACATGACCAACGAGGACAATGTGGCCCGTGTGGAAAGGATGATCCTAGAAAATCGACGGGTGAAGGCCGAAGAAATCGAGCGAGAACTTGAAATATCACAATGAAGTGTTATCAACATCATCCACCACAATTTGGCCATGACCAAGGTTTCTTCTGCCCGTTGGGTCCCTAGAAACCTCACGAAACCTCACGTCCCATGATCGACTTCAACGTCGTCAAAGTTTGGAGGAGCTGCTGCTCCTGTGTGACCCGGCGGGATTCGAGTCACGCATAGTGACAGGTGATAAAACGTGGGTCCATCACTGGGATCTCGAGACCAAGCTCGAAAGCATGGCCTGGAAGCACAGGGGCTCTTCGATCCCCATCAAGTTCCGGACCCAACCCTCAGCCGGGAAGATCATGGCCACTATCTTCCGGGATTCTGAGTGAGTGTTGATGGCGGACTATGCGCCTCGTGGAAGGACCATCACAGGCCAATATTACGCCGATGAACTGGCTGGGTTAAAGAAGTGCATCCGTCAGAAGCGGGGTGGCAAGTTGACACGCGGTGTCCTGCTCCTCCACGACAATGCCCCTGTCCACAAGGCCAGAGTTGCACAAGCTGCCCTACGCGAGTGCGGATTCGAGGAGTTCAATCATCCCCCCTACAGTCCAGATCTGGCCCCTAGTCACTACTTTTTATTCCGTCAGCTCAAGGCTGCATTGCGTGGACACCGGTTTGGATACGATGAAGATGTCCAGCTCGCCGTCCAGGAGTGGATTGAACGGCAGTCGGGAGATTTCTGGTTGTCGGGAATTCGAAGCCTCAGGGACAAGTGGCGCAAGTGCATTGAAGTTAAATGCCTTTGGTTGATTTAGGGCCATGAATTAAATGGCACTTATGTGACTCTCTTACGGTTGCCAGGGCAATGGTTAAATGCCTTTGGATGATTTAGGGCCATGAATTAAATGGCACTTATGTGACTCTCTTACGGTTGCCACGGCAATGGTTAAATGCCTTTGGTTGATTTAGGACCATGAATTAAATGACACTTATGTGACTCTCTTATGGTTGCTACGGCAATGGTTAAATGCCTTTGGATGATTTAGGGCCATGAATTAAATGGCACTTATGTGACTCTCTTACGGTTGCCAGGGCAATGGTTAAATGCCTTTGGATGATTTAGGGCCATGAATTAAATGGCACTTATGTGACTCTTTTATGGTTGCCACGGCAATGGTTGAATGCCTTTGGTTGATTTAGGGCCATGAATTAAATGGCACTTATGTGACTCTTTTATGGTTGCCACGGCAATAGTTAAATACCTTTGGTTGATTTAGGGCCATGGATCCAATGGCACTTATGTGACTCTCTTACGGTTGCCACGGCAATGGTTGAATGCCTTTAGATGATTTAGGGCCATGAATTAAATGTCACTTATGTGATACTCTTACAGTTGCCATGACAATGGTTAAATGCCTGAAAAATAATAAAACACTTTTCCTCATATTTCGTTTTCTCATATCCGAATTGCAAAACTTATTGACCACCCCTCGTATTAGGGTGATTTTTTGACATGTCAGTTTTATTTCCAATATTTGGGAAGTCCATCGAAGTCGATGATGACGGATGTTCTCATATTGAGGGCATCAAACCCGCACTAGGTTTAAGCGTGTGCAGTCTTCGGACCCGTATCTTTACCGTGGGGAGAAGGACCCTGGTGGCTGGAGAGACTCTAGACGACCAGGCTTCATCCTCGGCTGTAGGGAGCTGCCGAGTCACTGGTCCGTTGGTGCTTGTCTATAGGCACTCCCGATCCTGGGTTGTGAGCGAGGTATCTTTCCTCTTGCCTTTGCTTAAAAAGGCAGATCTTTTTTTTCTTCAAATACAGTTCTTATTTATCTGGCATTGATGAGACTAAGTTCTTAAAACGTTTCTTCGGGAATTTTACGCCAATCGCTTCCCGATAAACACCCTGTATGTTTGCAATGACCCTTTTTTATATGAATCTTGTATTAATCTTCCCCTAGCTATTTACTATTAATTATATAGAAACACCAAAAAGAATAATGTTTTTCTAATTGCAACACAGTGTTTCTTTCAACTTGATATTTATTATAATCATCTTTCGGGCGAGGAATTAGCTCTTATTTCTGTTTCTGTCTGACCTCTTCCTCTACAGTTGGGATGTAATGCTTCCAGTAATCATACGACCGCAAAATATGCTTACATAATGGGGAACAAAAAGATCTACATACACACATAGTAAAGAAATGCTCCATAAAATCATGAGACTAAAGATATAGATAACCAGCAGGAAATTAAAAAAACGGTGATTCAAAGACTTCCACCAGGACAGCGTTATAAATAAAAACGAAGACACTTGGAATCCTACTTTTCTTTTATTTGTGGGTTGTCTTCATGAATAGGGCATTTTAATGTTCATTTGCCGTCCATTTAATTTGCATTCGTTTCACCTTTGATGTGCCCATTTTGTGCAATAAATGCCTGTTTGTCGTAAAATTTGCCCATTTATTCTACAGAAAAAATTAGATTCTGCCCTAAATTACCTGATGGAAACTTATTTTACTATGATATTTTGAAGGTTACTTATTTCCAAGTTGATTCAAGTTAAGTTTCTCTTCTGCAGTGGTTATAATATACACTTATTTGATATAAATGACCTTATTGGTTAGTTCATAACAAAGTATCAATAATCTTCAAGGTTTCAGCATCTTATAATAAAGTTCTTAAATTATGTTTGTTGGAAACATATCCTAAAATTATGGATCGATAATCCAATAGTAAGACACAGCTCGCTACGAGTAACGTGACGTCACACCTTGATGACGTCCATGTGTGACGTCACCACTCATGTGTCATACTACTTAGCAAGATAATTATTACACCAATTTTAGCCGAAGTATACGTGGATGTCAAAGGTATCTTTTAATTTGCAAGGTTGTATACAAAGTTTTGGCTGATAAATAATCTTTATTCAAGAAAACCAAACATAATTATTCTTTAGTGGTAGAAAGATGTTCAAACTAACTGCCTTTCATAGTAATACTTTTTTTTCTATTTCCTAGCAATTGATTTATATTAAATAAATAAATCCAATTCCCGTTACCATAGATACATAATTACAAGAATATCTGTATGTATTCCCCAGACAAAACGTTGGATTACAACCTTGTATATTTTCGGGAATCTTTTGAAAGAGAAATAAGAAACTCTTTTCATTTTTTCTGCGAGACAATTGATACTCAATATCAATTCAACTCATTTTTTTTTTTACCAAGTTGCCTTTTAAAGATGTTATTCTTTTTTTAATGTTATTTTTTTGTGGTGTTCGTTTAAATATATTCAATTTTCTCTCCTACAAATAGAGTTCTTTTGGGGTAGCTTATCTTTACCATCTTTACCAATTACGAAAAATAAAACAATCCTATTTGGGGACTTGGCTAAAGCCAGCCTATTTATGGGCATTAAAAAGAACCTCCCACTTAAAACAAAGACCATATTTTGGTGGTTAGCTAAAGACCACACCTAAACCCTAATTGGCTCATTATAGCATAAACCAATTAACGAAACTTTACTGCCTGCACAAACCTTTTGTGCCACCCTTCCCCGTAATATAGAACTAGTACCTACCATACATTTACACCAGAACAAACTTGTAATTTGTTATTGAAAACGACTTTAATTTATTTTTAATGAGCTTATTTAGCTTCTTCCAATTTTCGCTTTCGCGATGCTGATTTGAGCCATAAGGAAGTTTTCTCCTAAAATCACCTTTATTATACAAAATACTAAGGTTCATTTTCCAATGTTCTTTGATCGGGTTACATAAATCGGAGTTTTCAAGTACGGTATGAATTGATGGTCAATGGGGAAGGTGCGGTTGGGGGTTTATTAGAGTAGGGGGGTGATGGAGATGTGGGTGAGGGGAAGGAAAAGTTAATTGTGAGGAAGATAATGGAAAGAGGGCGGGGAGCTTTTGTAAACAGGGGAAAGGTAAAGAGAATGAAGAAGAGCAAAGAAGTGTTATGGCGGGTATGAGTGAGGTCCTTTTTTTTTGTTACAAAAGACCTTTTCCAGCCTTTTTTTCGACAACTAACGAGGGCATCTCACGCAGAATATTTATGAGGAGAGATGGGTAAAAAAAAGTGAAGATGAAATATAATTGTGTGGGAGACCTAGAGCCGTAGATTCACCTTTCCTGTGGTGGGGTAGGTAGGGCACGTAGCTGCGGGAGTTAAAGCATGGATGGCAAGTGAGTGCGAGCGTTATGGTAGGGGTGGCATCAATCCTCCAGATGTCCGCTGTAGCATGATTGAGGCACCTTCTTGAGGGGGCGGCAGGATATTTGTCTCGTGGGCTTCCGATTTCCTGTGCGCGCGCGCGCGTGCGTGTCACATGGGGCTCCATGTTCCTGTGTGCGTATGTATGTGTGTTCATTACACGGCATCCGGTATTCCATGTATGTATGTGTGTGAAGGTGTCGAGTGTGAAGATGTGAGAAAGAGAGCAAAAAAACAATTAAAAGCGAAGAAGAATATATTTTACGAAAGAGTGAAAGGAATCAACGAGGGCATCTACACCGGATAGTTGAGAAGTTTGGGGAAAAGTGTGGTGAAGTTATGGTAAATGTAAATGTGGAAGTTCCATAACCCGCGTAGAGAAAAGAAAGCGGAAACTACTTAGAGCGCTGTGGATCTGGAATAGATTCAAAAGTAGGAGGGTCTTTCGAAAGTGCGGAAATGAGTAGTGTTTTGTTTAAGGGTAAGAGGTCAAATAACCCCCCCCCCTTCCCCTTCTCCTTCTCTTTCTGTAGTTTAGGTAAATTAGGGTTTCACCGTCTGTGGTTGAGTTAGGGCTATGAATCTAATGGCACTTATGTGACTCTCTTACGGTTGCCACGGCAATGGAATGGCACTTATGTGATTCTCTTACGGTTGCTACGACAATGGATAAATGTCTTTGGTTGATTTAGGGCCATGGATACAATGGCACTTATGTGACACTCTTACGGTTGCCACGGCAATGGTTAAATGCCTTTGGATGATTTAGGGCCATGAATTAAATGGCACTTATGTGACTCTCTTACGGTTACCCCGGAAATGGTTAAATGCCTTTGGTTGATTTAAGGCCATGAATTAAATGGCACTTATGTGACTCTCTTACGGTTGCTACGGCAATGGTTAAATGCCTATAGTTGATTTAAGGCCATGAATTAAATGGCACTTATGTGACTCTCTCACGGTTGCTACGGCAATGGTTAAATGCATTCGGTTGATTTAGGGTCATGAATTAAATGGCACTTATGTGACTCTCTTACGGTTGCTACGGCAATGGTTAAATGCCTATAGTTGATTTAAGGCCATGAATTAAATGGCACTTATGTGTCTCTCTTACGGTTGCTACGGCAATGGATAAATGCCTTTGGTTGATTTAAGGCTATAAATTAAATGGCACTTATGTGACTCTCTTACGGTTGCCACGGCAATGGTTAAATGCCTTTGGTTGATTTAGGACCATGAATTAAATGCCACTTATGTGACTCTCTTACGGTTGCCACGGCAATGTTTATATGCCTTTGGATGATTTAGGGCATGAATTAAATGGCACTTATGTGACTCTCTTACGGTTGCTACGGCAATGGTTAAATGCCTTTGGTTGATTTAGGGCCATGAATTAAATGACACTTATGTGACTCTCTTACGGTTGCTTTGGCAATGGTTAAATGCCTTTGTTTGATTTAGGGTCATAAATTAAATGACACTTATGTGACTCTCTTACGGTTGCTATGGCAATGGTTAAATGCCTTTGGTTGATTTAAGGCCATGAATTAAATGGCACTTATGTGACTCTCTTACGGTTGCTACGGCAATAGATAAATGCCTTTGGTTGATTTAAGGTTATGAATTAAATGGCACTTATGTGACTCTCTTACGTTTGCTTTGGCAATGGTTAAATGCCTTTGTTTGATTTAGGGTCATAAATTAAATGACACTTATGTGACTCTCTTACGGTTGCTACGGCAATGGTTAAATGCCTTTGGTTGATTTAAGGCCATTAATTAAATGGCACTTATGTGACTCTCTTACGGTTGCTACGGCAATGGATAAATGTCTTTGGTTGATTTAGGGCCATGGATACAATGGCACTTATGTGACACTCTTACGGTTGCTTTGGCAATGGTTAAATGCCTTTGGATGATTTAGGGCCATGAATTAAATGGCAGTTATGTGACTCTCTTACGGTTGCCCCGGCAATGGTTAAATGCCTTTGGTTGATTCAGGACCATGAATTAAATGGCACTTATTTGACTCTCTTACGGTTGCCACGGAAATGGTTAAATGCCTTTGGTTGATTTAGGGCCATGAATTAAATGGCACTTATGTGACTCTCAAACGGTTGCTACGGCATTGGTTTTATGCCTTTGGTTGATTTAGGGTCATGAATTAAATGGCACTTATGTGACTCTCTTACGGTTGCTACGGCAATGGTTAAATGCCTTTGGTTGATTTTAGGCCATTAATTAAATTGCACTTATGTGACTCTCTCACAGATGCTACGGCAATAGATAATTGCCTTTGGTTGATTTAGGGCCATGGATACAATGGCACTTATGTGACACTCTTAAGGTTGCCACGACAATGGTTAAATGCCTTTGGGTGATTTAGGGCCATGAACTAAATGGCACTTATGTGACTCTCTCACGGTTGCCATGGCAATGGTTAAATGCCTTTGGATGATTTAGGGCCATGAATTAAATGGCACTTATGTGACTCTCTTACGGTTGCCAGGGCATTGGTTAAATGCCTTTGGATGATTAAGGGCCATGAATTAAATGGCACTTATGTGACTCTCTTACGGTTGCTACGGCAATGGTTAAATTCCTTTGGTTGATTTAGGACCATGAATTAAATGGCACTTATGTGACTCTCTTACGGTTGCCACGGAAATGGTTAAATGCCTTTGGTTGATTTAGGACCATGAATTAAATGGCACTTATGTGACTCTCTTACGGTTGCCATGGCAATGGTTAGATGCCTTTGGTTGATTTAGGGCCATGAATTAAATGGCGCTTATGTGACTCTCTTACGGTTGCCAGGGCCATGGTTAAATGCCTTTGGATGATTAAGGGCTATGAATTAAATGGTACTTATGTGAATCTCTTACGGTTGCTACGGCAATGGTTAAATGCCTTTGGTTGATTTAGGACCATGAATTAAATGGCACTTATTTGACTCTCTTACGGTTGCCACGGCAATGTTTATATGCCTTTGGATGATTTAGGGCATGAATTAAATGGCACTTATGTGACTCTCTTACGGTTGCTACGGCAATGGTTAAATGCCTTTGGTTGATTTAGGACCATGAATTAAATGACACTTATGTGACTCTCTTACGGTTGCTTTGGCAATGGTTAAATGCCTTTGTTTGATTTAGGGTCATAAATTAAATGACACTTATGTGACTCTCTTACGGTTGCTATGGCAATGGTTAAATGCCTTTGGTTGATTTAAGGCCATGAATTAAATGGCACTTATGTGACTCTCTTACGGTTGCTACGGCAATAGATAAATCCCTTTGGTTGATTTAAGGTTATGAATTAAATGGCACTTATGTGACTCTCTTACGGTTGCTTTGGCAATGGTTAAATGCCTTTGTTTGATTTAGGGTCATAAATTAAATGACACTTATGTGACTCTCTTACGGTTGCTACGGCAATGGTTAAATGCCTTTGGTTGATTTAAGGCCATTAATTAAATGGCACTTATGTGACTCTCTTACGGTTGCTACGGCAATGGATAAATGTCTTTGGTTGATTTAGGGCCATGGATACAATGGCACTTATGTGACACTCTTACGGTTGCTTTGGCAATGGTTAAATGCCTTTGGATGATTTAGGGCCATGAATTAAATGGCAGTTATGTGACTCTCTTACGGTTGCCCCGGCAATGGTTAAATGCCTTTGGTTGATTCAGGACCATGAATTAAATGGCACTTATTTGACTCTCTTACGGTTGCCACGGAAATGGTTAAATGCCTTTGGTTGATTTAGGGCCATGAATTAAATGGCACTTATGTGACTCTCAGACGGTTGCTACGGCATTGGTTTTATGCCTTTGGTTGATTTAGGGTCATGAATTAAATGGCACTTATGTGACTCTCTTACGGTTGCTACGGCAATGGTTAAATGCCTTTGGTTGATTTTAGGCCATTAATTAAATTGCACTTATGTGACTCTCTCACAGATGCTACGGCAATAGATAATTGCCTTTGGTTGATTTAGGGCCATGGATACAATGGCACTTATGTGACACTCTTAAGGTTGCCACGACAATGGTTAAATGCCTTTGGGTGATTTAGGGCCATGAACTAAATGGCACTTATGTGACTCTCTCACGGTTGCCATGGCAATGGTTAAATGCCTTTGGATGATTTAGGGCCATGAATTAAATGGCACTTATGTGACTCTCTTACGGTTGCCAGGGCATTGGTTAAATGCCTTTGGATGATTAAGGGCCATGAATTAAATGGCACTTATGTGACTCTCTTACGGTTGCTACGGCAATGGTTAAATTCCTTTGGTTGATTTAGGACCATGAATTAAATGGCACTTATGTGACTCTCTTACGGTTGCCACGGAAATGGTTAAATGCCTTTGGTTGATTTAGGACCATGAATTAAATGGCACTTATGTGACTCTCTTACGGTTGCCATGGCAATGGTTAGATGCCTTTGGTTGATTTAGGGCCATGAATTAAATGGCGCTTATGTGACTCTCTTACGGTTGCCAGGGCCATGGTTAAATGCCTTTGGATGATTAAGGGCTATGAATTAAATGGTACTTATGTGAATCTCTTACGGTTGCTACGGCAATGGTTAAATGCCTTTGGTTGATTTAGGACCATGAATTAAATGGCACTTATTTGACTCTCTTACGGTTGCCACGGCAATGTTTATATGCCTTTGGATGATTTAGGGCCATGAATTTAATGGCAGGTATTTGACTCTCTTACGGTTGCTTTGGCAATGGTTAAATGCCTTTGTTTGATTTAGGGTTATAAATTAAATGACACTTATGTGACTCTCTTACGGTTGCTATGGCAATGGTTAAATGCCTTTGGATGATTTAGGGCCATGAATTAAATGGCACTTATGTGACTCTCTTAAGGTTGCCACGGAAATGGTTAAATGCCTTTGGTTGATTTAGGACCATGAATTAAATGGCACTTATGTGACTTTCTTACGGTTGCCATGGCAATGGTTAAATGCCTTTGGATGATTTAGGGCCATCAATTAAATGGCACTTATGTGACTCTCTTACGGTTGCCAGGGCAATGGTTAAATGCATTTGGATGATTAAGGGCCATGAATTAAATGGCACTTATATGACTCTCTTACGGTTGCTACGGCAATGGTTAAATGCCTTTGGTTGATTTAGGACCATGAATTAAATGGCACTTATTTGACTCTCTTACGGTTGCCACGGCAATGTTTATATGCCTTTGGATTATTTAGGGCTATGAATTAAATGGCACTTATTTGATTCTCTTACGGTTGCCACGGCAATAGTTAAATGCCTTTGGTTGATTTAGGACCATAAATTAATGGCACTTATGTGACTGTGGAGAAATGAATATAACAAGGACAAGCTGACGCTAGTTTTTTATACAGCGTCAACCGTTACCCTTCGCATGGGCCAAGGCGCCCCCCACCTTCTTCGCTGCCCTAAGACCCTTCGAAGTCGCACAGAAAACACAAAGACGGATTTCGGTCAGCAGATTTTCGTAATTTACGAGACTGGTGGGGTAAACTTTTATCTCGGAGTCAAGTAAGCAAGACTTGCTCCATTCGCCTGTTAATATAAACATAGGAGTTATGTGAGAACCTGTATAATGAAAATATTGCTGACTAAGACCTTGTCAGCAGAAAATCTATGAACAGGCTCACTGTCCCTTCCGATTGTTTATGTCTATTTTTCGCCAAATAGACGAAATCTCACCTCCCCCGTGCGTAAACATGAAGGGGCGAAGTGTCACAGCTTTGAAATTCATGCCATAGGAGAGGGGGCATAACGGTTAGTTATTAAGGGTTAGTCCCCTCCTAAACTCTCTCGTCTCCCCTCCACTCAGTGGATAATCGACGTATATATTTCGATGTGGAAAAATTTAGGAGAGAATTCGAGTAGCCATCGAGACAAGAAGACGAGTCACTGAGTTAAACAGGAAATAAAGAAGATAGGGGAATCAAGCGGGACTTATACTCCCGAGGCTGTTTCTTTGGTCGCTTAGAAGAGCAAACCAGTAGTATCGAGACCAACTCTCTTACAATTCTCGTCCAGAGAAAATCACGTATCTCAGTTTGCTGAAAAGGCAGGGATACACCTCACCATTAAGGAAGACCAAAGTTAATTCCCATTCGAGAAGAGATTCAAATCTTGGTTAAGTATCATCATCGAAAAGCCAGAATTGGTAACACAGGGATCGGGATAACTTCCATTCATCCAAGATCCCCTCACTTGCATTTTCAAGACGAGAGAAGCATCGTCACTCGCCTCAACCACCCCGTAAGAAGCATTAGCTGTTTTCCCAACCCACCTCGCCTCGGCGAGGACTTCAGTCGTCAAACTGGCCCAGGCCAACTCATCGAGGATACTCACATTCAAGATGACCTAACTGTCGACGCTCCCGAGTTAAAGGTAAAACGAATACAAGGAAAATTCATTTTGTTATTTTCTATTCCGTGCGATAGTGTGTTCCTAACAAAACCATTTTAATCTGGTAGTCGTAATCAACCTGTTTCAATTTCAATGACTTAAGAACTCGCATTAATTGAGCTTAAATCTCGTGTATTAGAAGGGATTTTTGCGTCAACGATCTCGTATTATTTATTTGTAGTGTTATTTTTTTATTAGACCCTTTTACTATAGAATTAGTGTATTTAAAGATTTAGTATTTCTTTATTTTATGTGATTAAAAGTATATTTTGTCGGAGTTCTTTAATTAGATCCTCGAACGCAGCATTGGCAATAGATATATCATATTACGAAGGCTCTCTGGTTAAAGAATTAAATCAGAGCACTCTTAGAGAAAAGTGGAAGGGATTAACTCATGTACGAATCAAACGTACATACGAACTCGGCCGTAACCCACGGCATTAATTTGGTGACAGGGTTGTGGGGTATTTAGAAGAACTCAATAATAGTTGCTTGTGTTGCATCCCCTTGATTATTAACAAATTTGTGCCTAAGCATTCGAGGAAAATTAAACATAATAAGAGGATAAATTCGGTCTGTAAATTATTTAATTTGTTTGTGGTTAGCCCGTTAATAGTGTTAATTTGTTTTTTGGTAGTGGTATTCCAAGTAACAGAAAGTGTTGGTGATAAGGTTGGATTAGGCAGAGCGCTACTTGTTTCGTGGTCGCATAAGTACCATTGGCGTACATTGGTGGGTTTTTGACGGACATAGGTAAAATGTCGTCTTTCGAAAGGTTTCACCAACAATGCCAAATTATTAGGCTAGCAGGCAAAGAACTAATTGCCTACGTCCATGAACAAGAAACGACGGAAAGAGAGGAAAAGAGAGAACAGGCGCAAACGGAAAGAGAAACAGAAGAAATAAGAATACAGATGGAAATAGAAGCAGAAGAGAGAGAGAGAGAGAAGGAATACGCTCACATGAAAGGCCATTGAGCATGGAACAGGTGGAAATCAATTCCGTTGGATCCTGGCCTGGAGCTAGGCAAGTACCTACGATGAAACTCTCAGCATATAAAGATAACGAAGACCTGTGTTCGTACCTGACACACTTCGAGAAAATCTTTGAGGTGAATCATTGGGATATAGAAACAGAGGGAATCGACCGATTACTGCCTCTGCTTAACACCCGTCTCCGTGATATATTCATCTCGCTACCATCAGAGGCATCAGTGGATTATTCTACCCTTAAGTCCGAGATACTAGCCGCCATCAATCTAAATCACGAGGAGTATAGAATGAAATTCAGACATACTAGAATTCAGCCAAACATAGGGTCAATTTGGCTTTATACTTCGGAGACATCCTTAATTCTGGGCAATGAGTTCGAGAGTCTCTCGACGACTTCATTCTTAAGGACCAATTATTGTGTACCCTGCCCCCAGAGATACGAGCATTCGTCAAGGACAGGCGAGCCACTACGTTCAATGGGTGCGTGGAGGAAGTGGATCTACATGCTTCCAATCACAAACTATATCATCGAGAGGTTAAAAAGAACCAGCCATCGTCTCCAAAGAAAGGTGGGTATCTCCAGAAACCCCAGCAAAAGAACCCTCCTAAATTTGTCAAGACCTCCGGACCCTGCAAACCCAAATTCTTTCCATCTAAGGATCAGAGAGAAATTAAGCCCCTAAGCAATCTAACCCCCTCGTCCTCGTCATACCCCAGAAATCACGTTACGTGTTTATATTGTGGCACCCCAGGTCACATTAGCTTCCATTGCCCTTATATTTCGAGGCTTAGGTCATCCTTGACTCAATAAGTGCACAACATCACCGCATCTCTCCCTCAAGAACAACCTTCTGTTTTAGCGCCTCCTTCGTCCACATCGAATTACCCTGACCAACAGGTGAGCTTTATGTTTAATAAGAGTTCTCCCTGAGGACTAAAGTTCGAGACTGGATCGATACAGGATGCACCTGTATCGTCAAATCAGATTGACGTTGACTTGGTATAGCAAGGACCGAGTGGTGGTGTACGTACGTATCGGTTTGTAACGTACTTCAAAAACTCCTTGATTAAGTTTTCTCTAAGGGTGCTACAGTATTATTTTATTACGTTACTTTTAATCTTTGAGGGTTTCTAGTGCCATGCACAGCGTTTCAGGATTGAATTAAATACTTCTAAGAAAATAGACCTTTAATTACAACATGAACAAAAAATGAAATCTAACGAAACAAACTACACAGTTATAAATTAAACGAGTTTAGGTGAGACTTACTAAATTACACAAATGAATATACATTAATTGTTTACCCCAAAGCTCACTTTAATATTGACCTACAAAAAAATAATGGAATTTATTTACCTTTAAAAACAACCACAATGGAATCTGGTTGGAGACTGACCTTGGCCTCATTTTTTATGTAAACGCAAGAATGTTGTTTGCGGCCAGGCGCGTGGACGTTTTTACAGCCAATCCAGCTGTTTGTTTGGCGCGGGGATAGGTTTGAAGCCACAGATGAATTCGGTGTGGGGGACCGATGGCGTTAAACGCGTTGTCTTGGTAAGATGATTTCACCAACGGGACAGGGAAAGTATGCTTCTTACAATCTTCTTGTTAATCTTGGAATAATTCGCACTGACGAGCGGTGAGCAAACGAGTGAATCCTTTGACGAATGGGGAGTGTTTTATGAAGTTCACTTTTGGGTATTTCTCAATGGCGAGGACTATCTCTGGGTTTTGTTGTAAACCGGAATAGGGGGTTTCTCTGACGAGAGATATTTGAGCTTGTTTCTCAATACAAGCTAACTTAAATTTCGGTGTGACCACCAGGAACTGGCTCAGCATGAGCTTCTTCTGTGTTCCTTTTGTAGAGTTGCCGGGCACATAGCCGGACTTCGTCGTCTCGATTGCAAACTCGAGCTCCTGAGACAAGATGCTAATTTTCGGTGTGACCATCAGGAATTGACTCAGAATGAGCTTCTTCTATGTTCCTTTCGTTGGTTGCCGGGCCTCTAGCCGGACTTCGTCATCTCGATGACTAACTCGATCTTCCTCGTCCTTCTACAATTATCTGCATATATACTTCACCACCTCACTGGGGGTAGGGGAACGAGAGGGAGAGTTCTTTGGAATTAAGCCTCCTCCTCTAACGGTTCTTCTCCGAGCATCTTTCACTTAGCCCTAGAGGCACCTCCTGGCTTTTGGTCGACTCTCCTCTAATTTCGTCAATGAAGTGAAATTAAATACAGACTCCTAGGGTAAGTATTTCCGGTTTAAACAATGTTAGGCTCGCTGAAACTTGATGATTCGAGTATTATGTGGCTGTAGGAGACCTTTCTAGTGATCCCCAAGGCGAGGGGAGCGGGAGGGGGGGGAGGTAAGTAATCGAGTTACGCCGTCAAATGCTAGGACGTTGCGGTTAACGAACAAGGCCTCAGTTTTGAGGATGGGATATCGATTTCCCTACATAGATAAATTGCCTCCCTCAGTCAGCCCCCAGCACAAGAGGTTCGCGGTCGTCCAGGATTTCCTGAGTAGATCAAACAAGTTCTCCGTAGTCAGCTGCGACATCCAGTGTCAGTATTTCACTGGCTGGACTGAGGTAGGCCAGAGCACGCAACTCTCAACAAATCCAGTGGCTCAGCTAGTAGTCACTCGGATTCAAGCAACTAAGAGGGAGGCGACCCCGACCCCTTTATCTCCTCTTGAGAACCCGGAATAGGAAGAGCTTAATTCGCAAGCCTTCGCTACCGCCCAGAAGGACTGTCCGGCTCTCCAACCTCTGTGGGAGAAGGCAGCGGAAATGAAATAGAAGCTGTTCACGCGAACAAACAAATAAGATACTTGGTAGAGAATTTACTACTATTCCGGACGATGGCTAAAGTAACCTCCCCATCGGATAAAGCTTTGTGCATTTCCCGGTGTTACTCCCAACGGGTATTAAAAATCGCACATGATGGCTTATTGGAAGGGCATTTCAGCCACAATAAAACCTCTCTACGGATTTTTTAAATACTTCTTTTGGCCCGACGCCGCCGTCTAGTGAAGGGCACTCTTATATCCTTACTTTGGTAGACTGCGCTACTCATTTCCCCAACGCAGTTGCCCTTAGGAAAATTGAAAGTATTTCCTGTGCAGAAGCCTTCATCTCCATTTTTTTCCGAGTCGGCATCCCTAAAGAAATCCTCTCAGATCGAGGTCGTCAGTTCACGTCGGAACTGATGGAATACGTGGTCAAGTTACTCCTCGCCAAACCCCTCTTTGCGACCCCTTTTCACCCCTCTGCAAACGGGATGTGTGAGAAATTAAATGGTACCATAAGGGCAGTGTTAAGAAAGCTCTGTCAGTCTCAGCCTCGAGAATGGCATCGGTACCTACTAGTCGCCCTCTTCGCGTGCCGAGAGATTTCTCACAGAACTCTGGGTTTCGCCCCCTTTGAATTGGCATATGGACGTAACGTCCGAGGACCTATGAACATCCTTAAGGAGCTCTTCACTAATCCACAATTAGATGAAGAACTTAAATCCTTCTACGCATATGTGATCGAGCTGCGCGAACACTTGGAGAAATGTGCAGAGTTGGCTCGCTCAAACGCGGAGTGCCACCTAGAAAAATACCGAACTTATTTCGACTTAAAAGCAAAAGCCCCAAAATTAAAGCCTGGCGACGAAGTGTTGTTATTACTGTCTACAGAGACAAAAAAAGTTGCTCTCCCAATGGAAGGGTTCCTTCCCGGTCATAGAAGCTCGTGACCCCGTTGATTATTTGATTGAAACTCCCTCAGGCCATAGAATGTATCACATAAACATGCTCAAGAAGTATCACCACCGAGCGTCTATTAATAATATTGTGACGCTGGACGAAGAAGGAACCATGGAAGCTTTATATTTATGTTAAACTCTTCAGGTGGTAAACACAGTATGTGTAGAGACTGATAACAAATATCATCTACCCTCATTATCCTTCGCCCAGGACGACCCGTCCACGGAGTTAGATTTGAACCCCCACCTTTGCCCGCTCAGAAATTTACAATTATCCGTGCTATTGAAGGAATTCCCCGATGTAATTTCCAAGAAACCAGGGTGCTTCAAACAGTTTGTTCATGAAATCAAATTGAAGACACAAGAACCCATTAGATCTAAACCTTATTCCCTCCCAATTCATCTTCGATCCACCTTTAACGCATAAGTGAAGAATCTGCTACACTTGGGGATTATTGAGCCTTGGTGTTCCGATTATTGCTCGCCGATAGTGATGGTCCGAAAACCTGACCATACTTTTGGAATGTGTGTAGTTTTTAGGAAACTTAACTCAGTTACCGTTTTTGACACTGAGCCTATTCTACTAAGTAAACAAAGCCTACACCTGTTTGAGGACGCCAACTATATCTCCGAAATGGATTTGTGCAAGGCCTATCACCAAATCCCGTTAGCCGACTCGTCTAAGAGGCTAACCACGTTTACAGCTGATAAAGGCCTGATGCAATTCACTCGATTGCCATTTGGTTTGGTCACGGCTGGGAGCAATTATAATCGGATGATGCGTCGAATTGTGGATGGTTTGAGCGACGTGTCGTTCTATTTCGACAATGTGTGCGTGGATACACGTACATAGGAGCGACACATACGCTTACTCTGAGCTTTGTTAGATCGGCTCCGCGAGCGCGGATTAACTGTCAGACCATCTAAATGCCACTTCGCCTATGAGTTAATCTCGCATCTGGGATTTGAAATAGGTAAAAATCGTTTAACCACTCAACAGGAAAAGGTCGAGGCCATTGCTAAGATGCCTCGTGTACGGACAAAGAAGAGGTTGCGTTCTTTCTTGGGTTCTACGTCGTTCTACAGAAGATTTGTCTCCTAATTTGCCGTGATAGCCGAGCCCATTAATGACATCTTAATGAAAAAATCCCCCGATCTCGTTAGGTGGAATCCTAATGCAATCTCCCAGTTTAACTTGTTGAAGAAAAAATTAATTTCAGCACCATCCTTCGACTACCAAATCCCCCAAAGAAGTTTGGGATCCGCACCGATGCCTGTGGTGAAGGAATAGGTTGTGCCCTACTGCAATATGAAGACGATGGTACCCTTTTTCCCATAGCTTATGTGAGCCAAAACCTATTAAGTCGAGAAAGAGCTTATGCAACTATAGAACAGGAAGCGCTAGCCATAATTTGGGGGCATACAGAAATTCAGGTTGTATTTAATAGGTCGTGAGTTTAACGTCGAATCCGATCACCGGCCTCTGTCATATTTGCGTAAAAGCAAAAGCCAGAATGGCAGACTCATGCGATGGAGTCTATTGTTAATGGAGTACCAATTTTCCATAACCTATATAAAAGGCTCCGATTATTGTATAGTTGATAAACTAAGCCGAAACCCCAGAGATGGCTAATTAAACTCCCGTTAGTCTTAAGACCAATTTTTCCTATATATTAATGAGTCAAGTGTTTAGTTGGTGTAAGGATTACCCACCTAAGTGCGGATTAATAGTCAGTTTCTTTTTCTATTTCATTTTTTTGTAATTAATAGTTTTTTTAAGGAGTTTAAATTGGGTTGTGTGCTCCAGACTTCTAGGCCTTACGAGGCAAGGTTAAAGGCCGCCTTTTACCTATCTATGTACGTGTTCGCGTGTGCGTAAAATTTCATTAAGTCTTATTTTTGTATGATAGTTGATCACAGTATTTTTACTGTAACAGTCGGACATGGAATTGCGCTCCAAGACATGTGTCCTTTTTGTTTTGTATTGTCTGTTATTTTGCACTTGAGTGCAAAATTATCTTCCTTAGGATGGAGGAAATGTGGACGAATGAATATTATAAGGACAAGCAGACGCTAGTTTTTTATACAGCGTCAACCGTTACGCTCTGCATGGGCCAAGACTCCCCTCCCCTTTCCCCGTTGCTCTAAGACCCTTCGAAGTCGCAAACAAAACGCAAAGACGGATTTCGGTCAGCAGATTTTCGTAATTTACGAGACTGGTGGGGTAAACTTTTATCCCAGAGTCAAGTAACCAAGACTTACTTCCTTCGCCTGTTAATATAAACATAGGGTGGTGTGAGAGCCTTTATAATGAAAATATTGAAAATCTATGAACAGGCTCACTGTCCCTTTTGATTGTTTATGTCTATTTTTCGCCAAATAGACGAAATCTCACATTCCCCGTGCGTAAACATGAAAGGGCGAAGTTTCACAGCTTTCAAATTTTATGCCCTAGGAGAGGGGCATAGCTGTTGGCTATTGATGGTTAGCCCTTTTCCTAAATTCCCTCGTCTCCCCTCCCCCCGGTGGATAATCGACGTATATATTGCGATCTGGAAATATTTAGGAGAGAATTTTCGTAGCCACCGAGAGAAAAAGACGTCCCTGAGTCAAACAGGGAATAAAGAAGATAGTTCGAACCAAGTGGGACTTACCATCCCGAGGCTGTTCTTTCGGTCGCTTATTCGTAACAAAACCATTTCATTCTGATAGTCGTAACCAAACTATTTAAATTTCAAATGACGTTAGAACTCGCATTAATTGAGCTTATATCTCATGTATTAGAAGGGATTTTTGCGTCAACCATCTCGTATTACTCATTTGTAGTGTTAATATTTTATTAGCCCCTCTTACTATAGAATTAGTGTATTTAAAGATTTAATATTTCGTTCTTTTATCTGATTAAAAGTATATTTTGTCGGAGTTGTATAATTAGATTCTCGAACGACAGTGACTCTCTTGCGCTTTCCATGGCAATGGTTAAATACATTGGGTTGATTTAGCTAAGGCCATGAATCCAATGGCACTTATGTGACTCTCTTATGTGTTGTCGCAACATCATTGAAAACTAGCTCTATTTTTATTCAGTAAGACAATTTAGGTTTGAAAATAAAACAAAGAAAAAAGAAAAGATATGATTTTAAACTTTATTGAGAGAAGAAAAGTTAATGTGCTGAGAAATCGCAGTAGCCAAGCTATTACTTTGTTTTCTTAAGTCAAAATTAGACTTTTTTAAATCTTAGCTGGATGTTACTTTCTCAGAAGAGGACGACGCACTTGTAGCGCGTCCGGGGAGACACCAGGCAAAGGCATCGCGTTCGTTGGGTGTCACCTTAGAAGCGCAAAGAAAATGCGGCTCTAAAATAAAGAAAACCCCGAGCAATATTTTTCTCTTTTAGGAGAGTTAATGATAAATGTGTCTAAAAGAGTTTGCAATCGCCTAATGATTCTATCGCAATAAAGGTGTAATGTAAATATGAGTCACGATGCCAAAGAAAGAAAGGGGGGAGTTTAGTTGATTTTTTTTTACATGTACTTAACTCTATAAATTATTATGTTGATTCGTAGTTCGTCGGTCGGATGGTAGCCATTTTACTTTTCAATGAGTTTTTTGGCAATCAGATCATAACTATTCGGCCGATTCTAACAAAATTTGAAACTCTTTCGAATGATATGATTGTCAAGATCCTCCCAAGGTTAGCCCGGGAATTATTTTGTTTTGGCAATAAGATCATAACTATTCGGCTGATTCTAACGAAATTTGAAACCCTTATGTTGTTTAACATTCTCTTTCGAATTATATAATTATCAAGGTCCTCCCAAGGTTGGTCCTGGAATTATTGAAATTTTGATGGTCGTAAGGTCATAAGTAGGTATAATTGAGAGCACGCGACTTAGGTATGTTAACCTTGTCATGAGTCTACTCACCTATTGTGATTTTTAGGGTGTTTGTATTTTGCAAGTTAATTAGTTATGGCTACATTAGGTTAGGGTTGTTTTTCTTTACGTAATTGACCGTTTTCAACAAAAGTCTAAACTATTTAACATTTAGAACTATTTTTTTTAATAGTTTTGAACGCAACCAGCGGCTAAATGGTTGTGCCTTCCTGCTTCCGTTTCCTCTGAAAACCCACCTCCTCTGTCAGGCCTCTCCTAGTCAGTGGATGGGCGCCTTACTAGGGCTTCAAGGCATTGAAGGGCGCCATGGAAAACTTCTGTTATTATGATTATTTATATTATTTTCATTATTATTATTATTATTATTATCATTATTATTATTGTCGTACAATTGCTCATAGTCTGGTCCAATAATTATTCTAGTCCTTGATCTGGACACACCGCTTTTGTTTAAGTCGATGGTATTGACCCTATGACTCAATCTACGATCATATATATATATATATATATATATATATATATATATATATATATATATATATATATATATATATATATATATATATATATATATAGGCCTTAATTCCTACTGAACGTGCGAAAGCTGGTTAGAGGTGAGTTGTGCCACGGCCAGGATTCTCACTATAAAAGTCCCACTTGTTACTGGGGGGAGGTTTGTGATTGTTAAATTCTAAGAGTGCATAATACAGGTTGAATAAATTAGCCAAAGGGATTCTTAATTAAAGTCTTGCCAAGGGTACGTCAAAAAGGAGGAGCCACAAATAAACTCACGTACAAAAATAAACTTTACTTTACACAAAAATAATAATTAGAAGCAAAAGTTAAACGGGCATTTAGGTAAATAAGGATTAAATATTAAACACTGACGTTAAGCGTCTAGATTTATAATGACTTAATGGGAGTATCAATCACTGTTAATTAAATAGGTAATTTAAGAAAAGAAGGACACTGGGTTAACAGATTACCATTAATTGTGATGGATAGGAGAGACGACTACTCAGGTCCAGACGGGGTGGTTCGGGTGGCGTTAACACGAGTTCTCGGGGAGAGGGGGGATAAGACGACAGGTTCGGGGCTGCTGACTGCAGTTCCGGTTAGTTCACTCTTAACTGCATGTGACACTAACAAATAGTAACTTCCAGTAACTATTTGGATGTTTCTTTTCTTTCTCAAGTTACGTTGAGCAACAGAGCGTATTCTTCTAGTCACAGACTCTGCGGGGCGGGATTTGCCTCAGGAACACTTTGAGACAGCAACCAAGTTAACTCAGCGGCGCGTTGGCAGTCGATACGTTACGGCAACGACTCTCGTTTAACGTGAGGGTTACGTGAGTAGGTTTGGGACACTGCTCTAGAGGGATGAACGGCGTTGTCATTTAAACTGCGGACTGTGTGAAATCGAGAGAGAGATTCCATTCACGACAATTCGCTTATCGCAGTGCCTTCTGGACAATCTCCATGGTATCATAAAGAAGGCAAATAGAATTTGGGCTTCTCTGTGAGATAGGCCTTCTTTCGTCAGACTTCCTGTTGCCTGTTGGGGAAGGGTGGGAGGGGGGGGGAGATGGTCAACTCAAACTACAAATTTCTTTCGTTCCCACGATTGTCTGGCGGTATGCGAGTATGTACGTTCCATACCCTCACATGCCTACCTATTTCGAGGAACATTATTCCGCCATGAAATAAGTAATGATGTGAAAATTAACTTCACCGGGGGAATTTGTAATTATCTTCCTCGACTCGAACAATTGATTCGGTAATTTTATCAAAACCGTTAGGAATTTACCTTAGTATCTAATGGCTACAAAATACTACTGCTACGTCAGTTTCTCTAATTTACATATACAAACCAAAACAAAACACATACATAGTACAGGCAAGAAATAATTATTTATACAAAGAGATACACACAAAAAATAAATAATTGACTATTAATCGCTATCTGAAATTGGGTTTCTCGAAAGGCTATCTGCGAGTACATTGTCAGACCCATTTAGATACCTGATTTCATAATGGTACTCCGCTAACAATAATGACCAGCGTATTAGCCTGCTGTTTCGGTTTTTACAAGTTTTTAAGTACGCTAGCGGTCTATGATCAGTCTCTATGAGGAATGGACAACTTACCAGATACATTCTAAATTTTGTTATCCCAAAAACAATCGCTAGAGCTTCCAGTTCTACCGTAGCGTACGCCCTTTCGCGAGCCGTCAGTCGGCGACTCGCATAGCTTATAGGAACGGGTTCTTGGTCCTCGTCGTATTGGAGTGATACACAGCCAATACCCAGTTGGGAGGCATCTGTCCTTACGCCAAATTTTTTTTGAGGGTTCGGCCTTTTTAAGATCGGGGCGGAGACTAGCTTCTCTTTGAGCTCTTCAAATTGCGCTTCGGCGTCGGAGTTCCACTGGAGGGGGTCCGGGAGTTTCTTTTTTTAGCAGATCGTTTAAGGGAGCCGCTACAGAAGCAAATTGGGGTACGAAACGGCGGTAAAACGAAGCATCACCGAGGAAAGACCGTAATTGCTTCTTGGTGCGCGGTAGGGGGATATTTACAATAGCCTTTACCTTCTCTTTCTGTGGGGACAGATGACTTTCGCCTATTTTAAATCCAAGGTATTCTATGGAGTTATAAGATATATGGCATTTTGAGGGTTTAATCGTTAAGCCATGATGCTTTAAGCGTTCTAAAAGCGGGCAGCTGGCGTAGGGAAAAGATATGGTCGTTCCATGAACGTGTAGCCACATACACCTAATCAAAATAAAAATAAAGTTTTTTAAACCGTCTATTACACGGCGCATTATGCGGTTGTAGCTACTGCAGGCAGTGACTAGGCCAAAAAGAAGACGAGTGAATTCCATTAAACCTTTGTCCGTAGGAAAGGCTGTTAGTTTCCTCGCTGATGCCTTTAGGGGGATCTGATAATAGGCCTTACATAGGTCTATCTCAGTGATGTAGGCAGGCCCTTCGAAGAGATGTAAATTTTGGTCAATTAGGGGGAGAGGCCTCGGCGTCGAACACGGTGACGGTGTTTAGCTTCCGAAAATCGACGCAATTCCTAAAGGACTGCTCTGGCTTGCGGACCATGACTATTGGGGAACAGTATCGGACGTAGATGGCTCGATAATCCCTAATTGCAAAAGATTTTCGACTTTCTCATTGAAAGCGTCTCTTAGGTGCACCGGTACGGGATAGGGCTTACATCGCACAGGTTTGAGCGTAGTGAGAGCGATATCATGTTCGATCTGAGTCGAGCATCCTGGTGACTCGGAAATGACGTCACTAAATTCTTCCAAAAGCGCCATCATTTTGTTCTTTTGGGCAGTGGTAAAAGTGTGTTTGATTTGGAGCAGGGTGTTCACGTGTTCCATGAGCTCAGAGGTAAACTGGCGGCCGCTATCTGACAAGATTTCTTTGGGCAATCCTACTTTAGAAAAAAATGGAAATAAGGGCTTCAGAGCAAGAGATACTATCAATCCTTTTAAGAGCGACAGCGTCTGAGAATCGGGTAGCGCAGTCTATCAATGTTAGTACATGCGTATGACCTTCGGCGGAAGGGGGTGAATTGGTCCGATGAGGTCAATGGCGACTCTCGAGAAGGGCTCTGAGATGACTAGGGTTCTTTGCAGGGAAGCTGGGGCTATTCGACCTTTTGAAGTGGTTTTCTGGCACAAATGGCACGTTTTGCAGAATTCTGCAATATCTTTGGCTGCACCGGTCCAAAAAAAGTATTTAAATACTCGCTGAGAAGTCTTGTTATGAACGAAATGACCGGCCATGGAACTTTCATGTGCTACTCGCAGGATTTGGTCTACATGTGTGCACGGAATACATATAACCTTGGAAGGTGTGTCAGACTCATCCCGCGAGGTGCGAAACAGAAGGGAGTCGTTAATGAAGTACCTTATGGGACGGTTCCCTCGAACGATCACCCTTTCGTTCTTTTGGGCTTTTCCCAAAGGGATTGAAGTAAAGGGCAGCTCTGCTGAGCTCTGAGGAATTGTGCATTACTCGTTAGAACCTCTAAAGGTGCCTCTGGGGTGGAAAGGCGCGTTGGGGGAGAGGCCTCGTGGCTAGCTTGCGCTCGAGTGAAGACAGCTTGAGTCACTTCACTCGGGAAGAGTAGTGCGCTCTGGCCAATGAGTACCGCGCAAAATTTGATGGAGGCTGCCACTACGTCGGCCCAACCAGTGAAATATTTACACTGTACATGGCAGCGGATTACCGGGAATCTATTTTCTCGACCCAAGAAGTCGTGTACAATTGCGTATTTCTTATGTTGGGGGTCGACAGGGGGAAGCAATTTGTCTGACACCACAATGCATGTGCACCCTGTGTCTCTCACGATGGTGGACACTTTACAACCATTGATTGAGCGGGTTTCGAAATTTAGTCCTCCGGGGGAACTCTTGTTGAACAGGAAGTTCACTTGAAATTCCTGTGGGGATGGAGACGAGGGGGGTGAAGTAAGCGCGGCCGGCTGTTCCGGGGGAAGGGTATCAGTTACTTTGTGGACTTGTTGGCTCTGGGTGGGACGTAGGCTTGAATTCTGTACACATTGGGACTTATAATGGCCGGGAGAACCGCGAGAGTAGCATATAACCTGCTTATTCTGGTGCTGGTTATTGTAGGGGGTATTGAAGACTGGGGGTTTTCTGTCTTCGTGGGCTACAAAAGGCTTATTCTTTGGCCTGAACGGGCCTGTGGTCTTTATCAATGGAGGGAGTTTCCTTTGTTGGGACTTCCATTGACTAAATTTATTCTTCGGAGACGGGGGACTATTCTTCCGGGTATCCTGTGGGTATAGGCGATGATTTGTCACATGGAGATCAGCTTCCTCGAGGCATTCTTGAAAGGTAGTCGCTCGGCGGTCTTGCAAGAATGCTCAGATCTCCTGAAGGAGGGTGGACAATACCTGGTATTTTAACATAAGGTCAATCAGGGCCTCATACTCCGATTCGACTTTGGAGGATTCTAGCCAGAACTGGAGGTTTCGCTTCAGGATATATCCAAAATGTCGGTAAGTTTGACCGGGCTGGATTTTAGCCGATCTAAACTTAGCGCGGTAGAACTGGGGGTTCAAGTTGAAGGCGGATAGCAATTCGGCCTTCAAGGTGCTGTAGTCTATTGTAGCTTCATGTGGTAACGAGATGAAAATTTCTCTTAAGCGTGGACTAAGCAATGGGAGCAATATACTGACTCCTTCGGATTCTATGGCCCATCCGTTTACCTCGAAGATCTTTTCAAAATGTGTTAAGTAAGTATGAGCACAAATCTTCTTCGTCTTTATATTGGGGAAGTTTCATAGTGGGGGCCTGGGGTTGATGATCACGGGATCCAACAGAACTGACTTCAACTTGGTCTCTGCTTAATTCCCTTTCATGTTTTCGAATTCTTTCTCTTTATTCAAATTCTAACTTTTCTTTTCTTCTCCATTCTTCCATTTCTAACACTTCTTTTCTTCTCCTTTCTTCCAATTTTAACTCTTCTTTTCTTCTCCTTTCTTCCAACTCTAACTCTTCTTTTCCTCTCCTTCCTTCCAATTCTAACCCTTCTTTTCTTACTTTCATTTCACGTGCTCTTTCTTCTCGCTGTTCGCTTTGGACGAATTCCTTTAGTTCCTCTCATGTGAGACCGAGAGCTTGTCCTTGAGTGACGAAAACTTCAAACGATTGTGAAGCCATTGCTGCTCTTGCTGACGCAACTGTTGACTCATGAAAGAACTTACGCACCTGGTAAGAGAATTAGAAGCTGCGATTGTTCCTAACCGATACAATCTAATAATTAACCGCAAAAATAATGAATATTTTCCTAGCTTTGTTTTTGTTATCTGGAAAGAGTTATTAATGGTTATTATTTATATTCCTTCGGGGAATAGACTCTAATTATTAAAATTTAGGTTAGTTTATTTGGGCTTCCTTGAACGTTGGCAAGTTTTAGGCTATATGAGTTCGCTTCCTCAAAAATTTAACCCCTTAAAGCTGACACCACTTTTATATACGTCGTAGAATTGCTCATAGTCTGGTCCAATAATTATTCTAGTCCTTGATCTGGACATACCGCTTTTGTTTAAGTCGATGGTATTGACCCTATGACTCAATCTACGATCATATATATATATATATATATATATATATATATATATATATGCTTTAATTCCTAATGAACGTGCGAAAGCTGGTTAGAGGCGAGTTGTGCCACGGCCAGGATTCTCACTATAAAAGTCCCACTTGTTACTGGGGGGAGGTTTGTGATTGTTAAATTCTAAGAGTGCATAATACAGGTTGAATAAATTAGCCAAAGGGATTCTTAATTAAAGTCTTGCCAAGGGAACGTCAAAAAGGAGGAGCCACAAATAAACACACGTACAAAAATAAACTTTACTTTACACAAAAATAATAATTAGAAGCAAAAGTTAAACGGGCATTTAGGTAAATAAGGATCAAATATTAAACACTGACGTTAAGCGTCTAGATTTATAATGACTCAATGGGAGTATCAATCACTGTTAATTAAATAGGTAATTTAAGAAAAGAGGAACACTGGGTTTACAGATTACCATTAATTGTGATGGATTGGAGAGACGACTACTTAGGTCCAGACGGGGTGGTTCGGGTGGCGTTAACACGAGTTCTCGGGAAGAGGGGGGATAAGACGACGGGTTAGAGGCTGCTGACTGCAGTTCCGGTTAGTTCACTCTTAACTGGATGTGACACTAACAAATAGTAACTTCCAGTAACTATTTGGATGATCCTTTTCTTTCTCAAGTTACGTTGAGCAACAGAGCGTATTCTTCTAGTCACAGACTCTGAGGGGCGGGATTTGCCTCAGGAACACTTTGAGACAGCGACCAAGTTAACTCGGCGGCGCGTTGGCAGTCGATACGTTACGGCAACGACTCTCGTTCAACGTGAGGGTTACGTGAGTAGGTTTGGGACACTGCTCTAGAGGGATGAACGGCGTTGTCATTTATACCACGGACTGTGTGAAATCGAGAGAGAGATTCCATTTACGACAATTCGCTTATCGCAGCGCCTTCTGGACAATCTATATGGTATCATAAAGAAGGCAAATAGAATTTGGGCTTCTCTGTGAGATAGGCCTTCTTTCGTCAGACTTCCTGTCGCCAGTTGAGGAAGGGTGGAAGGGGGGGAGGAGACGATGGTCAACTCAAACGACAAATTTCTTTCGTTCCCACGATTGTCTGGCGGCATGCGAGTATGTACGTTCCATACCCTCACAATTATTATCATAATTATTATTATTATTACTATTATTATCATTATTATTATTATTATCATTATTATTATTTAGCATTCTTATTATATTTATTATTATTATTATTACTATTATTATTAATGCAAACCCCTGACAAATCTCGATAAACAAAGAGGCGTGTAGAGAAATTATGGACGACTCACCGAAGCCCCATTGGCTCGAAGATGAAAGTGTGATATAATGCTACAGTTATGTTTTGATCTTTCACTCTTTTATCTATCTACCCGCATTCGTCTGTCTATTTCAACGTACGCTTTCAAGATTTCGCTTTGAACATTCTTTTTGGTCTCGACTGACCAGGTCTTGTGGCTTCTTTTTTTTAAACTCACCAGAGGCTTAAGTTTTATTGCTCCCTTCGCTGGAGGGTGGTTCTTTAATGGGGGGGGGGCTGAATAATGGTTTATTCCCCTTATGATGCTAAACCCCACTTTCTAGTAACGGCAGGGGTTTAGGGTTAGGGGACCTGTTTCACCATAGCGTTTTTAGTGAATTTTACAACCCCTCTCCCTGCATATTTAGGGTGATAGGACATAGAAAGCCATTATGGTTGAGAAAAGTTGAGAAGTTGTTTTCATTTTTAACATTAGAACACTTCTAGAGATTCTAAAGAGAACATTCTCTCCACTCTCGCATTCGATTGACTTCACGTTGAGCACGACTTACAAATCTACTTATCACTCCTTTCCATTCAAACTAATGTCTCAATCATTCATAATTTCCCCTATATGTTTAATTTGTATTGGTGGTGTGTTTTTTTTAGGTAAGTAATCCTTCTAATTTCATCGGTGTGGTATGGCTTAATTTTTATTTTAGTAACAGTCACCTTTAAACCCCACTTCAAATTCTTCAAACGCCCTTTCAATTTCCTTACTCTTTAATCAACCACTAATTCAAACCTACCGACGAATCTAAGGGCAGAAAACGTCTCCGGAATTTATCTGAGATAACCAACAATAATTCTCGATTTAACGAAACTTTCTAACATTTCAAATTCCAATCAATACGTTGGTTCTGCTCCTTCACCCAGGCAATTAGAGCTAAAACGACCGTCTGGGTCTTGACATGACAGAAAAGGTGTCAGTGAAAAAGTCACACAAACGCCACTCTAAAACCCTCCCCATTTATACTAAACACTTAGTCCATCCCTTTGTGTGTGGCAAACCTGACAAATAAATTAGCAGACGAACTTTAGCGTTCCAATGGCAACAATATACCACTTTCGTGCGCTGTTTAAGAATATAATAAAAAAAAAATCACGTTTAATGTCTTACCAATTAGGTACACTGTCTCACTACACCATATAAGAACAATTTATTCGTAAACTATTTGTGAACTACCCGTAAAGTACATGCCACTCAACGTGTTGCTACGTGACCCCTAGACAAGACGAAAACATCATCATTTAACCAATAAAACTTGATTATTCAGCCAGAAAATCAAACGAAACGAAAAAATAATATAAATATTTTTCTTACTAAAAATAAATAGGGCATTGATAACTCGTAGTTTAAACTAAAATATAATAAAAAAAAATAACGAATTTCCGCGAACAATCACGAAACACGTCCGAACGCAATCTTTACTCTATACTGCATACTAGGACTTCCGAAATCCCAGAATTACGATAAACCTACTATTAAATTTAATTTCAACATCTGTAGAACATTTAGATAATCCTCATTACGTCATTTACTGAGACTTTAATTTGCTACCTTTTATAAATATCCTGGTAGACAGGTCCCCAAACTCCAGGTGAAACCACATCACCGAGCTAAGGTCTGGAGCAAGCGGCAATCCAAATGTAAGAAAGGTTATCTTATGATGTCTGCTATTTTTACTTTCACCTTATAGCATTGATGCATGCCAACCACATTCCGTAGATGATGGTGATAAGTACAGTAGAACTAATTTTAGTTCTAGGCGGACACATAGAATTCAGTAAGAAATCATTTGAGTGGAGAAGTACATTTGATGTGCAATTCACCCACGGAAGAACAAATGTGGTCTTGTCCTGGTTTGATTTCATTATTTTGAGATCAATCATGAAATTTGGACATGAAATCTAAACACGAATTCTTAACATGTCTAATGGAGTGAATTCGCAATCTCATTCATCACTAAGGGTGAAAAATGAAGTAATTTTAATTTCAGTTTGTTGAAAGTAAAGCAGGTGGGAGAGAACAACTCATTGCCCGTTTACTTTCATAAATCTATCAGCGCCAAGATGGCAAGAAACGTAATAATGCTATTGATTCTTTGGTGGTCGCAAGTCTGAGAACAAGATTGGATTTGTAAATCGCTCTTTGACGAACGGTACTCGTAGATTACTGAAAACAATACAACTTTTGTAGAATGTCAAAATTTGGGGAAAAATGTCAAATTCCGAAATGTTAATATTTTGAGTTTTAACTATAAGGTTACCTCCATACTATTTTGAGTTTTGTATTATTTTAACCAAAGACAAGAATAAGCCATAGCAGATTCCATTAAAACAGTAAATTACAAGAGACAGAATTAGGTAATTATCGGACTAATAAAAATAACACTAGAACCCCTTTTCTTTGGATCTGATACAAATAAACAGGAAGAATAAAGTGAGTAATAAGATTAATGGAACAAAAGAACGTGAAAATAAATGCCACTTTATACTGCGAGAATAATTACGCGAGTGAGAGCCACAGAATAATACATCTAGACATAATGTAATTTCCAGAAAGCGCATCTTGTACAATCAGCTTCTGTTAATTTGCATAATTAGTGAGACGTATTCAGGAATTGCGCATTTCAAACTAAATTACTTAATCCCTTCTCGTTACGACCCAATGGATATCAATCCCTTTAGAACGCAAGGGTTTCATTAGTCCCTCGCGACCTCATAGATTAAATGAGTTTATTTCGTGACAAGGAAGAAAATCTGGTGATTGCAGCAACTTAAAAGTGGTAATGCCGAAGAATTACAGAATGAAGACCGTTAAAGACCCTAGAATCCACATACCACCAGTAAAGACCATATAATCCACATTAAACCAGTAAAGACCATAGAATATACATAAGACCAGTAAAGACATAAGATCAGCCTGGAAAGAAAAAGAAAAAGTAGGTGACAACTTTAGCACAAACAAACGAGAACTAAGGAATAACGAGATTTATAATTATGCATTTGAGAAAACTACAGAGAGTGGAGGATAATAATGCTCTTTTTTCCACGTATTAAACTTCCTATGTGAAATCAAGGTACATGAAGGAATCGAATTAAAAAACGCCTTTATCTACATAGAATCTGGGTTACTATTTATAACTATACATCACAGTGAATAAAATAATGCTTAGATTACAATTAACCGCCTGCCTTTTGAGGGGATTATGTCAAGATTAGCGAACCCAACACCTTTGGGTTCGCTAATCTTAACATGGTAAAATTGAGGGACGACACTTTACAGACTGTCGTTTTTCATCTACTTGTGGAGAATCTATTCCCGGTTGTGCTGAAAAAGATGAACTTGTCCAAATACACAAAGAAGCCCAGTTCAGTTTGCTTGGAAATTAAAAGAACAACAAACAAAAATCGCTACCTCCATAAGAACCAGGTCTGTTCTGGCCTAAATCAAGAACTATTAAGGCGCTAGATTCAGGTTATGTATTGATGGAATAAGAATTTAAAAAAAAACAAAACAGTAAATTGGCAAGTGGAATTTATGGGTAGGTTAGGTTAGGTTAGGTTAGGGCATAATCTAACCAGAATCTTTGTAGGAGGATGTTTAATTGGCAAAAATTTAAGAGGAGGATGTTAAAATGGGCTTGTGATAGAACGGTCTGAGTCCGCTTAAATTCAGCCGCTATCACATGTTAGAAACAAACACATGCTACCCACGTGCATCTGCGAGAGGAAGCAGAGCACGTTATCGCCACCATAGCAAATATTTAATCAAGGAGGTTCTATACCCCGTTTCGCCTCCATACGTTGATCTCGCCAGATTGAGTTAGGCTTATGGGCAGATAAGGTATTTTCCCAGGCGCGACCGGGGCATTCCCCCGAAGTCCCCCACTCAATTATCCCCTACGCCATGGAGACGGCTCTGGGTACTTATACAATAGCTCTTCCCAATTGAAGCAGATCCCGATTATCTTCGCGAGGCATCACGCCGATCCGGTCTCCCTTGTGCACCTAGGAACTCTCTACCTCGAGAATCCCCTTATTGTCCAGAAGAGGACAATATCCCTTGAGTGCCAAGGTTCGTGCCTTCAAGGCGCCAAGTCAGCAAGGCCTCCCTGTTGTTCAGAAAGAGAACAACGTTAGAACAGCCATTGTTCTTTGAGCCCGTTGGCAAGAAACGGTTCTCACCCCACCCCCCATACCCCTGTTGTTCAGAAAGAGAACAACGTTAGAACAGCCATTGTTCTTCAAGCCCGTTCGTCAAGAAACGGTTCTCGTTCCCAAGACATCACGTCAGAATAATTTAATTTCCCCCCTTTTTAACGTTCTTCAAGAGAACGCTTGGTTTCAACAATAACCTCCATTGTTCATCTAGAACATCCCCGATTTGCTGTCACAAAGATCGCTCGTACTTCCGAGCCTCACTTCGCTCTCACTCTTCGAAGACAGTCCTTTCCCTTCGCTAAGGACAACCCCCCGAAGAACCCTTCTGCTGGAAATTGCCAGTGCACCGAAGATTCCTTCGCATCGTCTTCCTCTGCACAACAACTTTGTAATTACGTAAGCTGAGCATTACCTTTAATCATCTAACCTTTTGTCAACGCTACCATGTGCTTTAAATGGTTTATTTTTTATTTGTTTACCTTTTTAAATCTCTCCAAATCTTAATCCTCAGATTAGTCAGATATTCCCACGACCCTTTTTCATTCCCCGTTTATGTAAACATTTTCTTCGTGTGTTGTTGATAGCTTAATTAATAAAACTCTATTTTATTAATGATAGGCATATTATTTATCCTTGTGCTCCGTTCCACTTCTTAAGCATATTGAAGATAAATAAGCCTCTCCAGGCCCCCCCTTCCTTTTGGACTAACCTCGGTCAATCAGATTATCACGCACTTGAAATATTAGAATAATTCCCTCAACGAATAGTTATATATGGTATATCGTCGAGAGCCTATTCTACGACAGGGTTGATTAGGAGGGGGGGGGGGTATTAAAGTGAACAGTCTAACCTAGCCTATTATTTAGCATTAAAATAAACATTGTATATATTTAGCATTAACTTTTCTGTGATATTTACCTTGGGTTCGCGATTCTTTATATAGATAATTGGTGGTTCGCTATTCTTGACCTGACTAATTTGAGGTTCGCTATTCTTGATCTGAGTAATTTGGGTTTCGCTATTTTAGACATGAGTAATTTTAAGATCGCTATTCTGGACATTAGCAATTTGAGGTTCGCTACTTTGGCACTAGTAATTTGGGTTTCTCTATTCGTGAGATGAGTAATTTGGGGGGCGCTATTCTTGACATGAGTAATTTGGAATTCGCTAGTTTTGACATATGTAATTTGAGGTTCGCTATTCATGACCTGACTAATTTGGGATTCGCTATTTTTCACATGAGTAATTTTGAGTTCGCTATTCTGTACATGAGTAATTTGATGTTTGCTACTTTGACACTAGTAATTTGGGTCTCTATTCGTGACATGAATAATTTGGAATTCGCTATTGTTGAATTAGTAATTTGAGGTTCGTTCTTCACGACATGAGTAATTTGAGATTCGCTATTTTTAACATCTGTAATATGAGATTCGCTATTTTTGACATCTGTAATATGAAATTCGCTATTTTTGACATCTGTAATTTGAAATTCACAATTCTTTACATGAGTAATTTGACATGCGCTATTCTTGACATAAGTAATTTGAGGTCCGCTATTTTTTACACGAGTAATTTGTGGTCCGATAGTTTTGATATGAGTAATTTGAGGTTCGCTATTATTGACCTGACTAATTTGGGATTCGCTATTCTTGACATGACTAATTTTAAGTTCGCTATTCTGGCCATGAGTAATTTGAAGTTCGCTACTTTGACACTAGTAATTTGTCTGTCTCTATTCGTGACATGAGTAATTTGGGGTTCGCTATTCTTGATATGAGTAATTTGGAATTTGCTATTTTTGAATTAGTAAGTTCAGGTATTTTTGACATCTGTAATTTTAGTTTCACAATTCTTGACATGAGTAATCTGACGTGCGCTATTCTTGACATGAGTAATTTGAGGTCCGCTATTTTTTACATGAGTAATTTGTGGTCCACTAGTTTTGAGTAATTTGAGGTTTGCTATTCTTGACCTGAATAATTTGGGATTCGCTATTCTTAACATGAGTAATTTGAGGAGCGTTATTTTGGACGTGATGAATTTGAGGTCCGCTATTTTTTACATGAGTAATTTGAGGTCCGCTATTTTAGATGCGAAGAATTTGAAGTCCGCTATTTTTGACATGAGTAATTTGAGGTTCGTAATTCTTAACATGAGTAATTTGGGGGGGGGCCACTATTTTTATTAGGACTACTTTTTTGTCCTTCTTATAAGAGTTCGATCGTTTACGGGTAAACATTAACTTGTATATGACCTTAAGATTATTGGTCATGGCTGGTAACGGAGGAATTGCTTTCTCTTTGAACATGATTTTTATTTAGTGCTAAACCTAATTCACTAATTCGACACGGCAAAATATTTTACTTTTGAATCCTTATACAATAATGTCCCAAATATCAGAATGCTCGCATATCTATTAGTATATCTATTACATCATCATAACTTTTGCCAAATGAATTCTAAGGTTACCCAAATTTAGTTTACCATAACCTACTGGCATTAATTAATTATGTACGGCTAAAGGGTATTTACATTTGGATGAATAAAACGAATGTTATCAGCAAGTAAAAAAGTTTAAAATGTATCTGTTCACAATGAACCGAACGACGGCGCAAACAGGTTTCCTTTGGAATCTAACGATTAAATTATAAGTGGAAAACATTTGTGAAAGTTCGAAGTATTTAATGTAGAGCCCTTTGTAGGAGAATCGTCGCTCTCCCAGGGATCATCTCTCAGTTGAGACACGGGACGTTGACCACAAAACATCCTGGCCGTGTAGACGCCTTGGTTAAATCTCGTAACCACAGCCCCTCACCCCTCATCCCTATGAAAAGCAGAATGGTTAAAACTGCAAGATCTCCCTTAAGAGTGTGTATTCAATTTCCCTTCAAGTGCAAAATTGGAGACGCGTTTCCCTCAAGCTCGAAGGCCCATCAGGACAAGAGGTAAGACGTCCTGAGAAAAACCGTTGGAGTAGGAACCCTCATGCGGCCCGTCCACACACCCCCCATCCTCCTACCCCTAACCCGGTGGGTTGACGATGTATATATACCAAAAACTTGGGAAAAAACGAGGTAGAATACGTGAGTCAACAAGGCTACGAAGTCCCCGGAAAGAGGCCGGGCTATCAAAAGAAGGGACTAAGAAGCAGCTTATCCTCAAGCTAGTTCCTGGTTACCAAACCGAACTTTAAGTTAACTTGTCCAAGTTCAACTTATTCTCGTCAGAGAAACCCCTCCCCCTATCCTGGTGTAGCACAAAACACCGAGATAGTCCTCGCCCTTGAGGAATACCGAAACGAAGAAGAAAAAGCTCCTCCTCGAGCCCGTTTCCCGGTGGTCACCCCGAACGTCAAGTTAACTTGGTTTAAGAACCAAGTTCAACTTACTCTCATCAGAGAGAGCCCTACTATCCTAGTGCATCCTAAAGCACAGTGGTAGTCCTCACCCTTGAAGAAGACCCCCCGAGTCCACTCCTTCCAGCACTCCCCTGAGTCAAAGTATTCAAGTCTTAGCGCATCCCTAGACAGTGCGAATTACTCCCCAGAGTAATCCGAAGAGGAGAAAGGAACATTCTTTCCCTATCCCGTGTTGATATCCCTTCTTGCCGAAGGCGTGTGGCTCCCCATCTGCCACACTCGCCAAAGTACCTTGTGGCTTTCAAGTTATTCGTTCGCAGCATCCATCTGGCCGGGCGGCACGCGTCATCGAGACAATAACATTCCTGAGGTAAAGTAGCTCATTGAGTTCAAGGTCAGACTCAAACCCCTTCCAAGGGGTATCCACAAAGGTATTTGCGGCTGGTAAAGGCGGTTAGCATTTGTTTTTATATTGAAGTGAGTGGTGGGTCAACCATCACTATAATGTCAAGTAGGTCAAGTTAGAAAGCCTTACTCAAAATTATTGAAGTCCTTAATGTGTATTTAGTTCGTAATATTTCGGTGGTTCATTGTTTATTTGTTTTTTGTGCTTTAATTAAAGTTTTAGTTTGTTTTAACAATTTTTTTTATTCTATCCTCGAATCGCTACGTATGGCACAAGGAACCCTTAAAGTTTAAAGAAGTCAATAATCAAGATAATAATAATCAAACATATATATCACTCTTAGAGAGATATAAGGTCAATTAAAGTCTTTTTTTGTGTAGTAGGTAAACAACTCGTAAGTACCAACTTCTTCCATCACTCGGTTCTAACTATACCACGACATAAATATTTGGTGTCAGGTGTGAGGTGCTTCCTATACCACAACACCATTTATTACATCTGCTACAGGAAAGAATCAACTGTTGACACTCTTGCGTAGTAATCTTACATCTGCTACAGGAAAGAATCAACTGTTGACACTCTTGCGTAGTAATCTTACATCTGCTACAGGAAAGAATCAACTGTTGACACTCTTGCGTAGTAATCTTACATCTGCTACAGGAAAGAATCAACTGTTGACACTCTTGCGTAGTAATCTTACATCTGCTACAGGAAAGAATCAACTGTTGACACTCTTGCGTAGTAATCTTACATCTGCTTCAATGTAGCCATCCCCCGCCCCGAGACATCACATATCCCATTCGAGGTACCTTTTTTACCTAATGCCGGCGAACCAGCATCCGTTGAGGAAGAGAGGATGGGGGGGAAGGGGAACGTACAGTGGCGCCCTGTAGGCTCTTAGCGCAAGAGTGGAGGGTGTTAGGGACAAGGACCGACGGGCCTTGCCATTCCTTGCCCCCCTGAAAGGGTTGGCCCTATCGACGCGCTCCAACCTGGAGCGGTCAATTTTCAGCCCCCTGCGTGCTTTCTTGGCACGCTTTCTTGTGAAAGAAAAGGAGGGAGGCACCTAAGGGCGCCTCTAGAGAAGTGGGTGAGGGGGAGTCGCATACACCCGTAGGCAGAGGAGAGGAGTAAGCCTCCTCTCCGGTAGAAGAAATTTAGAGGGTGCTCAGGGGTGAGAGAGCCTTGTCCCCTCCCATCTCAACCCCGATCTGGGATGGTTGAATGAGAAAAAACTGTTTGGCATCTACCCTCTGAAATTAGAGGCAGACCAGAGAAAGTTGTAGTAGAGAATGTATGCAAACTGAGGAAGTAAGGTAAGAGGACAGGGTGTCAGAAAGAAAGAGAAGAGGCTAAGATGGGGCCGGAGGGGGCGCTAAGTTCCTTCAGTACGGGGGCTATGAAGGCAAATCGCCAGGCCCCTTACGGGGGAGAAGAGCGCCAGATTTCGTAGAGAATAACCTAACGTGCACAAAATTAAACTAAAGTTAGCTGCTATGTCAACAATGCCGGTTATCTCTACAAGAAACCTCATCGTTCGATTATTTTGGACACTTCAATTTTTCTAGAAAATTGCTTATCTGCTAATAAATTTAGTTTTGTTCATCAAAATTTGCATAACCTTTACCTATGCCTAGTTTATACCTGTTGAGACCGGACATTTCAGAGTTCAACCAGGACCATCATCAGCGACTAAGGAGAGAGTCACAAGGAATAATAGTATCTTAAATTCACCAACATTTTCTACATCCAGAATCCTTTAACCTTTTAACATCTGCCTCAACATCATCAGAGTTAAACCCTAATTTAAATAATTAGACCTCTCCAATTAAATTATTCACCGTATAACCAACCAATCTATCAACCTGCCAACAGAACAACCGAACATTTTTTATGATTAGTGAGTTGCTCTCATAATTTCAACGATACAGTTTAGTCCCCACCTTGGTAATTTTTTTACATTTGTGTCTTTTGCTTATAATATTTAATGGATTATTTTATTCTTTCAACTTCTTTCAGTTTGCTTGACTGAAATTAGTGTGTATTGAATTTTTTTTTATTCCCCCTTATTTTTTCAAAATTACCCTAGAGTTTTTTTTAAGTACTTTTACGTATTGTATCATCAATATTTTACATTCCGCTCAATAATTATGTCCATTTTGATAGTTTACCTTTCGTTCACCCATTCTTTTTAATTCAAACAATTATTAAATGTATTTAATACTTTTAGCATTAATATTTTTTATCCTGTTTCTTTAGTCGTTGATGATGGTCCTGGATGAGGGCCGAATATAGGTACGAGCGAGCTAGAATCATTTATTGGCTAAGGTTTCAAATCTAGGATTCGTCCTTAGAGCGCACTAGAAAATCAGTGTGAGTCCGGCTTTATATACGACAAATTGGAAGAGGCCAATTAAATCTGAAAGGGGGCGATTGGGGGCTAAATGACAATTATTTGAAATAACAAGGATTTCATAAATGAGAAATATATGTGAATGGTAATGTAAATAATATGGAAATATAGAATTGTCATTTAACTAAGATTCACCGCCTTCGCCGTCCCCCTTTTCCGGGTCAATATGCCTCCTCCATAGTGTCGTATATAAAGCCCGATTCACAGACATAATAAAAGAGGCAAAATGCCCAATGATAAAACTACAAAAATGAATAAACAGCAAAAGATAAAAAGAGGCAAAGTGCCCAAGTTAAAATTTAAACTAAAATAAGAAAAATAATAAAGAAACAACAAAGATAACAAACTTAAATAACAGAGGCGAAATGCCCAACGATAAAGTTACAAACATAAACGGAGAGACAACCAGGTAGCAAATTACGACTTGACAGGCTTGAAAGCTACGTCGGAGGAACATACATAAGAGATAATCAAAGATTTAACCCTATGGAAGAACCTGACCCTCATGGACGGTCAGCAAAATTCTCGACGGAGGAGAGATAAAATACTAAATCTAGAAACAGAGAAATGCTAGAGATGCCTTCAACACCAGGGCAACCTGGAAAACCACTTCACACCTATAAAACCTACCACACATTTCATCACTTTCATCATCGCATCGCATCTTGGTTTTCAAGAGACTCACACTTACTTGGAAGCTTAATTGCTCTTTCCCTCCTTTCCGGTTTAGGAGGCAAGAGATTCGGCAAGTCACCAATATCGCTATTAGCCTCCAAACCTCTGTAAAGCATGGACTGCAGAGAGGAACACGTGGCAACACCTTCTGCAGCCAGTCGACCTCGACTCTCCCCTCATCAGAGAGTAATAATACTGTATTTGGGCCGTCATAAAAAAAATGATGGCGGCCTAAATCCCCCCCACCACCTCAATTCACACCTCCCCGGATTTTGTGCCGTAAATGAGACTCTACACATAACGGTTTGCGGTCTAGCCCACTGCGGAACCAGAAGTTAAGAGGCATCGTGGATTGGACTAGAGTTACAACCTTCGTGGAGTAAGGATTTCACACCTGTCTCTGTATGCTGGGAGAAACTTCGAAATAACAACAAACCTGTTCGAGGGGGCGGCATCCTCAGGTGGCTACCGTTGATTCAGACACCACCAATCATTATTTCCGACATGTTTTTACACCCTCTGAAGAGCCCAACAAGGTCCACACGTTTTTTTTTTTACTCTATACCCGAGTCTCAGTTTGCGGGGCGTGTTCGGTGGTGGGGCGTTAGACCTTTTTACAAGTACCCCCCCAAAACACTGCTTTGAATATGCACACAGCATGGGTGGCGAGACCACCTACGTCTACGACACACAACAAACACAAAACCCACACTACCACACGCCGAAATATTACGGCTCTCAGCAACACTACACACCCCATCACCAACATTATAGACACACACTGGACAAACTTTGATTTTCAGGTCAAAAAATGATGCCCAGGCCTTCCATACACACACACAAGATACCTTTACAAAAAATAACACTTCACCACACTCCCAGACCCCATAGCCAACAGACACCAGCTACGCACATGACGCATCAGCCCTCTCTGGCTGGAACTCACCCCAGAGGAGATACTCTTCTAAATCCAAAAAGAGTACAACGAGCACACGGTCCAGGATTTAGATTACAATAGAAACAAGTCCTGGGCCTTATTAACAGTTGAAGACGATAGACAGAAAAATAAACTGCTAGACCATGGCAATAAGGTACTCGGTACACTCACTCAAACGCAACATATGGAACAAAAATACAACTTACGCCCACACCCATGCTACAGAACAAGGCACCAGACTGTAAATCCGAGTTTGACTGTTCAGATGCGGTGTAAAAGGACACTTTTACACCACATGCAAAACACTACACTATATTGTGTAAACTGCGATGGAAGCCACGTTCCTGTAAGCTTGAGGTTCCCATACCTCAAGAAGAAGCGCGTGGACGCTATCACAGAGCTCAGGAAGTCACGATTCAACACCTCAAAAGATATCACCGCTACCCACTCCAACCTCATCTTACCTCGTCCTATCCTTACTCACAAAAGCATACGCCGCTGCTGTCAGCACTCCTGAGACCACACGATCCACCACACTACGCGACGTGACGTCCCAGGCCACCCACCACCAGACACGTTACAACAACCCCAAAACACATCTGGCCATCGTGCTTTCCGCGGTGGCAAAGGACACATCCGGGGTGACCCCCGATTACACGCCAAGGCACTTAACTAGCTTTACGCTGAGAACGGTCTGGGGCAAATTGTCTTTCCCGAGACAATATTTGCCCTTATAACACGAACACCGAAACCCACAACCACCGCAGCTCCTACCCCTTTCCGTAGATCCCGCCCAATCTTCTGTAGATCACACCCCTTTCCCCTTAGATCCTACCCATTCTACCTTTGATCCTACACCTTCTCTCGTAGATCCTATTCCTCTTCCCGTAGATCCTATCCCTCCTCATGTAGATCCCAGCCCTTCTCCTGAAGACGCCATCCCTTATCCCTTAGTATATGCTCCCCCTAGATCCTACTCCTTCTCTCGCAGCTCCTATCGCGCCCCAAGCATCTTCCACCCTTCCTTTCGCTCATACCCTCCCCTCCACGACTCCCACCCAATCTCTCAACACTCTCTCCACTACATTTACATCACCCTCCTACCCCTTGACCTCACTAACACACGCAAACCATCCAACACCTGGACATTTACAAATCACACCAAACACCCTCCCTCCCACCAACATTTATTTTACTGTTCTTTCCATGTCCTTTACCTCTAACCCTCCTCATCCTACCACTTCTCCCATTCTCCACACACTTCCTCTAGTCCCTATCCCCTCTTCCGCATCTCCTACGCCTTCTCATACATCCCCTACCATTTCTCACGCAGCACCTACAACTTCTCCCGTATCTTCACCCCTACTCAAACACAACACAGCACTTTCCACACTAAACAAACCTATATAAACACTTACACTACATACACTCTTAACACGTGCACAAGCGGTGGAGGAGCCCTCGCAGCCAGAGCGTAGAGCTTCAAGGCCCAAAACCACCGCTCCTGCTCTACACTGAGTCAGAGCACCACATGGCACAATTAAGACCTGACCACCAGCCAACACGACCTACACGCAACACTCGGAGATAATACCACACACTGACACAGACCCAAACTCCAGTTACCAAACCACAATCGCATAAACGACAGCAACACCAAGAACGTCTCCGCTTGGTGAAAGCCTCTCCACGTCACCTTTCCGCTTGCCGCCCCAGTCAAACCAAAACGCCAAATAACACCTCGCCTCGGTGTATAGCCACCGACCTATTATCTCTCTATCGCATCTTAAATTTTTCTGCACCATTTCCTCTACGACTACATCTTCTACCGTGGCATCCACGGTGATCCCTCTCTGTTTTTTCTATTCACAGACTTATTTACTTACTAGTTTTCCAGTCTGCTCTGAGGTAGAATCCTAGGTTGGATTTGAAAGCTTAGCCAATAAACGATTATAGCTCGCTTTTGCTTTCCGCGCATTATGTATTATGAGCTACAAGTATTTCGTTATATATAATCATAGTTGGGTGGTGCACTTTATTTGTGGTTGAACCAATACATTATTAAGAGTAATAATATCCTTAGATTTATAGTCTAAGTTACGACGGATTAGGCCAAGAGTTCTTTTCGTCGTTTTTGTTGCGGCAACTCACTCTTTGGAAAGGTTAGGAATGTCAGAAATGTTAAGACCCAAGTCTTGCTCTTAGGCAACGGTATCTAAAGTTACTCCACTTATGGTCTGATTTTTTCTACAATTATGACGGCCAAGAGACATAATTTTGCATTTCGTAACATTAAACTTTAGTTCTCATTTAACAGGACTTAGTTATTATGTTAAAATAATGTATTAGTTCTTCAAAATCTAATCTACTTATTGCTTTATGTTTAATTTCTATGTCGATGTCATTTACAAATATAATCATTATTACGAGACCCAAAACGGAACCATAGGGAAGAACGCTGGTAACCGGAGTCCATTATTAGTACTTGACCTACGAAACTACTTGGATTCTTTTCGCTTAACCAAATTTCAATCCATCTCAAACTTTTTCCTTTAATATTGTGAGTATTTCATTTTATTAAGATTAATAACAATAGCCAAGTCATTATATTGAGATATCAAATCAAATGCTTCATTAAATTCGAAAAAGCCATATTGGCAGTTTGTTTACATAGGTATTAAATGTTTGTCACAATATTAAAATAGAACTAAACTAATTATACATATTTGAAATTATGTTAGAACATAAAATTATTCTCAAAAAATCCTCTAGCTTATCACTAGTAAACAACTTCTATATTTTGTTTACATTCATTTCGTCTTTCTTTCGACATTCTATAAACTTCAGTATAGATACAATAGGGTGATGGCGAGCGATTCAAGGTAATTGTTATTCCCTGTAAACCTTCCCGAACTTTATGATAATCACGCCACATCTGCGTAAACTAGGGAGATTGAGTTTTTAGTGTATGGATTTCTTATCCCTGTCTTTGATGTTGATTAAGCACGATCAGGATAGATATTCTTATCCTACGTTCAAGTGCAGGTGGGAACAAGGTACCAGGTGCAAATTCTAAAGCAGACAAATAAAAGAGAATCAAAGCGAAATTTGCATTTATTTCAAATCTTTGGGTCTGCTTGTTCATATCGCGCAAAAAGGCGAAAACAAAAAAACAACAAGAAAATACCATATTATATTTTTGGATATATATTTTAGATTAAAAATGAATAACAATTTTTAGTGGAATGAGCAATGACGAAATATCACTGCCCTAAAGGTGTATTAAAGGATTCTTCCAATTTATTTTGGCAATACCTCTTAGATTAGTAGTAATAAAATAGATTTATATAATGGATGTTACTTATATAGATACTAGAAGAACAAGAGAACGGCTTTAAATGTTCCACATCAAATCAGTCGTCGCTCCGTGTCGTCTGAGAGTCATCAATTGCAGAGGTATGCGATTCTCAGCAGGCACAGAATCAGGTGCCTGCAAGTTCTGTTGGTAAGAATTTCGCACCCCAAGAAATATTCTGGTAGTAATAAGTTCACCTCCTACAAGATTCAGGTGGAAAGAAGTTCCCACCCCTCCAAGTTTTTGTGGTAAGAAGTTCCCACCCCTGCAAGTTCTTGTGATAAGAATTTCGCACCCCCTGCAAGATTCTGGTGGTAAGATGTTCGCCTCCTGCAAGATTCAGGTGGGAAGAAGTTCCCACCCTCCAAGTTTTTGTGGTAAGAAGTTCCCATCCCTGCAAGTTCTTGTGATAAGAATTTCGCACCCCCTGCAAGATTCTGGTGGTAAGATGTTCGCCTCCTGCAAGATTCAGGTGGGAAGAAGTTCCCACCCTCCAAGTTTTTGTGGTAAGAAGTTCCCATCCCTGCAAGTTCTTGTGATAAGAATTTCGCACCCCCTGCAAGATTCTGGTGGTAAGATGTTCGCCTCCTGCAAGATTCAGGTGGGAAGAAGTTCCCACCCTCCAAGTTTTTGTGGTAAGAAGTTCCCACCCCTGCAAGTTCTTGTGATAAGAATTTCGCACCCCCTGCAAGATTCTGGTGGTAAGATGTTCGCCTCCTGCAAGATTCAGGTGGGAAGAAGTTCCCACCCTCCAAGTTTTTGTGGTAAGAAGTTCCCACCCCTGCAAGTTCTTGTGATAAGAATTTCGCACCCCCTGCAAGATTCTGGTGGTAAGATGTTCGCCTCCTGCAAGATTCAGGTGGGAAGAAGTTCCCACCCCTCCAAGTTCTTGTGATAAGAATTTCGCACCCCCTGCAAGATTCAGATAGTATGAATTTTGCACCAACTGCAATATCCAGGTGCAAAGAAGTTTACACCCCCGCAAGTTTTTGTGGCAAGAAGTTCGCCCCCTGCAAGATTTGGGTGATGAAAAGTTCGGAACCCAGCAAGTTTCTGGCGGTAGAAAGTTCGCACCCATGCAAGACGAAGTTGTATTTTTACTTTACTAATTTTATTTTAGAACGTTCTTAATGGCACAAAAAATTCGTATCTGGCTGGAGATTAAAAATCAAGTGAGAAAGATCCATTTTCTTTGGTCGTATCTAAAAATAATTCAAATTTTGGCCCCAACTTTACCACCCAATGCCTCAGCTCGAAGCGAGTATTGCATCTTTTCTGCTAAAAGTGAACTGTATTCTGACTCCGACCTGCAAAAGCATCAAAGAAGGACAACGAATATTCTTTGTTGTTCACATCCATCATATAACTACCTCGCCGCTAAAGGAGGAAAAGCGATTGGTAAACGCTCCATCAATGTCGTCTCAACTATATTGAAGACTTCCTTCCAGTGATGCCCGAAGAAAGGAGAAAACTCACGGCCAAAATTTGAATTAGTTTTTAAATAGGACCAAATAAAATGGTTATCCCTCAGCTGATTTTTAATTATAATTCAAAAATTTATTTTTACCCCCCAAAATACCAATAAAGCGGCTGCTGCCCCGAGAAAAATCTGAATAAAACTTTGACGCTTCGTTTTATGTTCCTTCTTCTCCTCTCTGTATCTCTGCCTGTCTGCCTCTCTCTGTGGGTAGGGATATTGGTGTTGTGTGGGTAGGGGTCCTTATGATGGGCAGGTGCGGTGGTGCTGGTGCTGGGCAAGGGCGGTGGTGCTGATGGGTAGGGGTCCTGTTTTTTTGCCATATGCGATTCTTGCTGGTGATGGGCAGGAGCGGGGGTGGTGGTAGGCAGCGGCGGCGGTGATGGGCAGGGGTGGGGGTGGTAGTGGTGGGGGGCAGGGACATTTGTTTTATACCATTATATTTGGTATTAAGTTTCCTTTCAAATCATATATGGCAACGTTCCTATTTTATTAAATCTCATCACTCAAATTGGCATAAATTTGATAGTTGTAAGTTTAATTTAAAAGCGGTTAATTTACTCCAGTCTAAGAGAAAATAGCGGCGAAATTTCCCTCTAATCGATTCTATTCTTGAGATCATTCGGTGGATGGGAGTTTTATTTCTTACGCAAAGGTCAGAAATGCGGCCATATACTCGAATTAATCTACATAGTGGATCTAAAATTACGAATTTCGTTCATCTATCGTTCATTTATCAATTATCATCATTCGTACCATTAGTATATGGCCTCCTCTTTTTATTGGTATAAGAGTAAAAGTGCTGAGATTAATAGCTAATTTTTAATGAATTTTTAGTTAAAGTGAAAAAAGCAAAAATTGATTATTCTCTTCCATCTCTGAGCTTTGGGGAAAATTCTACTGGATTCTGAATCATTAAATTTTTTTTTTTAAATCCTCACGGCTAAACTATTTAAGCTAAAGCCTTGTGCTTGGTCTCATTAGATAGCAAATTGTCTATTTTTTGTATTAGTGCCGTAGATTGGATCATTAGAATCTCACGATTTCCTCGAGATTTCCCAAACTCCTCAAACAAAAAAGGAAAACCTGATTTCTCCACGGGAGCAAATATTGGCCGATTTTTCCGATAATTAACATCATTCATTTAATCTATATTTGTCATCATTTTACCCTTTTGATCGTTTAGCAAATCTCTAGTGATTGAAACTCACTTTTTACAGGAACAGCACCAGTTGGCGATTTGGATTTAGCGAAGGAATGCATTTTTTTCTTAGCATTTTTGAAATGCCGACTTTTTAATAAACCCTCAATAATTACTGAATTTAAAGTTCTTTTATCCTTATATATACACTCCTTAGCTTATATTATAAATATATATATATATATATATATATATATATATATATATATATATATATATATATATATATATATATATATATATATACAGTTGTGTGCAAATTAGTTCAGACAGTATCAAATCTTTGTATATTTCATAATAAGTCTTAATTTTTGGCAGCACTAATGAAGTTTTTTTTGTTTTCCGTGCAGAATAGTGTACTAGTAACAAACATCTGGCAACTGTTTTGTTTTGCTCTAGTTACACTAAGCCCGGCACTGCTACACCAGAGCTTGTCGTGGATGATTATTGCTGGAAGTGCGCTCCATGGTGTACTTGGTTGTGCCAGAATATTCACCTTAGACTATAAATATATTATGGATATCTCACCCAAGAAGCGTGCAAGTATAAAGGTAGCAAAATCAACTGTTGGCGACATTGTGAAAAGAGCTGAATACACTGGTGAACATTCAACACTGCGACAAGGAAAATATGTAAGAATACGAAAGACAACACTTCACGATGACAAGGCTCTCATCAGAAATAGTGTGAAGGATCCGAAGAAAACCCTTAAAGGCCTCCAGAGAGATTTGTCTTTAGCTGGTGTAAATGTTTCTTCTCCAACCGTCCGGCGACGGTTCATTGAAGTTGCTGGTACGTAAACAGTTATTGACTTCTGCTATTAAGACAAAACGTTTTTGCTGGGCACGTAAGTATGCTGGATGGAAGGTAAATGACTGGAAGAAAGTTATGTTTTCAGAAGAATCGCATTTTGAAGTACATGGGCATAGGTCAGTGGTAGTAAGACGAAGTAAAGATGAATCACTTCCGCCAGGACACATTCAACAGGCGCCAAAATACCCACCTAAGAAGATGTTTTGGGGTTGTTTTAGCGTTAAAGGCCAAGGGCGGCTTGTTACTATTGAGGGAATGATGAACCGCTTTAAATACAAGGCAATCCTGCAGATTCACTTGCTTCGGGCGATGCAGTAAGACTTTCCTGATGGAGGCGGCATTTTCCATCAGGATCTGGCCACGTGCCATACTTCCCAAATAATTTACACATTCTTCGAAAAAGTGGACTTACTGTTATAGATTAACCTGGGAATTCCCCTGACCTAAACCCCATCAAGAATCTATGGGCTATAATTAAACGTAGAATTGAGAAAACTGGCTGTTCGACGATACAGATGATTTGTGCTGTTATCAATGCCTGGTGCCATAAAGAAGGACTGGTAGAAATGTGTTCAAATTTGGTTTAATCTATGCCAGAACGAGCGAAGCAGGTTCTAAAAGCAAAGGGCGGTCATATTTCATATTAAATGTACCATTTATTTTATCATTGACATATTCTTTTTAAATATAAACAACAATTATCAAATAATTGTATTATTTCGTCACTGTCCGAACTAATTTTCACACTACCGTATAATATATATATATATATATATATATATATATATATATATATATATATATATATATATATATATATATATATATATATGTATATTGGTAATGGAATCGTTCCTTGGGAACCTTATTCGTAGCAGGAATATGAAGACATATGCGATGGTTTTGAACATTCAATTTTCCAGACGTTTCGGTCATTAACGATGACCATCATTAGCGAATTCTTAAGCGGAATAGAAGAAATTCACTATAAACCACAGCAAGAAAGAATTATAAGGGCAGGGCGAACAATCAAAATAAAGTAGGATTACCTCTCCGTCCAATATTATCTGCCATTAACACCCTTAGCTTTAAATTAACCAAGTTTCTAGTCCCCATAATTGAACCTCTCACTCGCAACGAATTCACTTTGAAAGATTCATTCGAATTTGTCAGTTACGATTCTCAATTAGATTTAAACCACTCGTTTATGACTTCAATCGATGTAGAGCCTTTATTTACAAATGTACCTGTCATGGAAACTTGCAAAATCATAACCGATACCCTTTTTCAATCAAATGATAGCATTTTAGGTCTAACCAAGTCTCTTTTATCTACTTTATTAAAATTGTCCGTTGAAAATACAGTGTTCTTTTTTAATGAGATTTTGTACATTCAACACGATGGAATGGCCATGGGCTCTCCATTGGGTCCCAGCTTCGCTAATGCTTTTTTATCCTCCACGAAAAAAACTGGTTAAGGGACTGTCTCGTTGAATATAAACCGTTAGTGTTTAAAAGATTTATTGATGACTGCTTCCTTATTTTTAAACACAAAGACCATGCCCCATTATTTTTAAATTATTTAAATCAACAACACCCTAATATTAAATTTTCCATGGAGAGGGAATTATACAATAAAATCTCTTTTCTGGATGTCACCGTTTCAAAAATTGGTTCGAAATTTAACACATCAGTTTACAGGAAACCCACTACCACCAAACTTGGCACCCACTTCTTTAGTTGTACTCCTACTAATTTCAAACATTCCGCCATCATAATCAGTATACACAGAGCTTACAAAATCAGTTCAAATTGGTTTCACTTTCATTCCGAAATAGAATATCTTAGGAGCTTTTTTCCTTTTAATTTTTTCCCAAACCACCTTTTTGACAGACTTACTTCCAATTTCTTATCTAAAAAGTTCTCTCGCAAAACCCCTCTAATAACTGTCCCTAAACAAAAAATATTCTTAAAATTGCCTTATCTTCCACTTGATAACACCAAATTCAACAAAGCTTTACTCTCGACTCTTAATAGATACTTTCCCCAATGCAAGTTTCTCCTAATTAATTCTAATCCTCTTGGTGTCTATACTTTCCTTCGACACAAAGAATCACTCCCATTATGCCTGCGTTCCTCCATCATTTATCAATTCACTTGTGCGACCTGCCAAAGTCGCTATGTAGGCCAAACAAGTCCACAATTAAGATCTAGGATCGCTAAGCATATCGGAGTATCATACAGAACAAACATTCCTATCTCCAAACCCGAACACTCCTCTATACGAGAACATTCACTAAAACATAACCACCCGCTTGACCCTGACCCTGCCTCCTCTTCTCTGGATTTAAAAATTCTTGAATCACTTTACATCAAACAAATAAACCCGAACTCAATGATTATTCATCATCCCTCAAATTATTCACTACATAGACAAAGGTACAACCAACCACACCCCCTTTAATAGTTTTCTTTCTGCCTAATTCTGTCCGTAATATCAGTTGATACTCCCAGCAACACCGAAAGAAGGTCAGTACTCGTGCAGAGAAATTTTTATTTCTATTTTAGTTTGTCCCATTTATAGCAAAATGATCTGGTTTATGATTGATTTTCCTCAATTTAATGTTTTAGTCGTCCTCTTTGGCCCCTACATTATTGATTATTTAATATTTAAACTTTCGTGCCTTAGTCTACTCGTATTATTTAATACTTAAACACTTAAAATTTCATTTTAAAAATCGACGCTGAACATACAGCGATCGAATTTCTACGTGAGCTCTACAACCTAAGAGAAGTCTTAGCCAGCAAAGGAGGTAACGTTGAGGGGAAGTCACCTCCAGGACACTCCCGCTCACCAACGAATTTTTCTCGAGGACGAGATTTCACCATCTACGAGATACCCCCGGACCTAAATAGGACCTTAAGTCACCCCCTGCCCCCCACCCCCCACCCCCGAATAAAAATACCTTTATTTCCTAGGCACGTCATTCTGATATGACGTGCTAACCCCCCCCCCATCCCTGCTCCACCGTGATGTCTGGCTCCGTGAACGTGACTCTACACATATAGCTTCGTTGCAACTATGCCGTTCTACTTAGAAAAGGCATAATTGAAAACTCTGGGGAAAGGAGGTCTGAGGCTTACCCCGCTGCGGAACCCAGAGGAAGAAGCAACCTAGTTTGGGATTCAGTTACAAACGTGGGGAGGCATAACAACCTACCCTGCGACCACCATCCAGGACCACAGAGGAAGACTCTTCCGTCTCTGTGAGATGTCGGACGTAACTGTTAAATAACCAAAACCCAATAGAGGGGGCGGCACCCCGACTGGAGTCAGTTGATTCTGGCTTCAGTCATCATTAAGTCCGCCATGTTTTTACACCCTCTGAGGGGCCCAACCAGGTCCATAAAATCATCCATCACCCTTCACCACATCCGAGTCATGTTCACGGGGTCCTCATCGGCGGGGAGGGGGCCTTCCCATCTAAGTAAAAAGCGTATAGACCACAAAAATGGCAAACACTTCACACCTTATCCTAACGAGCACCACAGAACCAGCACCCGACACAATCGACCACCACACATTGCTCACGCTAGCCTCCACCCACGACACACCAATAACCAACATAATCAAACTACGCACAGGCCACAAGCTCGTCTTCCGCTCACAGGAGGACGCGCTAACTTTCCACCAAAATGCCACCACTACACTAAACACACGCAACCTGCAGACGAGACTCGCTGACGGTATCATGAAACGATACCAAATACGTGTCACAAGGACCAACCCTTTGTGGTTGGCCTTCACTAATGAGGACCTTCGCTCGCACCTCCGTCAGGAGTACGGGGAGGAGGTCATCAAGGACCTGTACTTCAACAGGTCTAAAAACTGGGCAGTAATTACACTGTCCAGTGACAACACCAAAAACATGCTGCTAGACCAAGGCATCAAGGTCTGCGGCACCCTCACAAACCCCACACACATTGAAGAACAGCACAACATAAGACCCACACAATGCCACCGGTGCTATAAAACCGGTCACAGTACCAACACCTGCACTGCAGACCTAATCTGCTCCAAGTGCAGTGTAGTGGGGCACCACTACACGACCTGCACCTCCACCACAGCCCGCTGTGCAAACTGTGGCGGCGACCACGTCGCCGTCAACCCCAGGTGCCCTTACCTAGGCAAGGCACGCCACGACGCCGTGGAGGCCATCCGGCACCCACAACCAAACACACGCACAACCACCCCCCCGCCCCCGCCCCCCCTCCCCTCACCATGTCATTCGCCGCTGCTGCCAGCCCTACGCTGCCGGCTCCCCCTGCTCTACCCCCGACGCCCCCCCCCCCTGCCCCCCCCCCCCACACACACACATCCCCCCCCCACCCCAGCTCATAACACTCAGAGACCCCCACTAGTACCAACACCCACACACCCCACTACCACCCCCACACCACTCTACACGCCCCTCCCCACCCCCACCCCCACCCCACCCCACCCCACCCCACCCCTGCGACAACACAAAAACCAAACTACACCTGGCCACCCTTCTCTCAGCGGTGGCAAAAGACATGTCGAGGGGTGACCCCCGACTATACGCGAATATACTAAACACGCTATTCGCCTCCAACGGCATAGAGCAAATCACCTTCCCCGAGAAGGTGTTCGCTCTAATAGACGCACACACATCCAGACCTGCACTCCTCCCCACCCCGACGGGTACACACCCCTGCCCGCAGGGAACCACCGCCCCCCACTCTCACCACGCTCTCCCCGCCGTCTTTCCTGTCCCTGCACCTTCCTTAGCCACTGCTCCAGCCCCCATTCACACAACCTATTCTCCTCGCGCTTCTTCCACCCCTCTATCCAAACCCCGCCTACCTCCCACTGCCACCACCCCCCTCGCACCCATCTCAGCCTCCTCTCCCACAGCCTCCACTGTCACTCCAACCCCCTCGCATTCCACTACACCCCGTGCCAACCCCCAAAACCCCACCCCAAGCCCCATCCGCGTAGACAGGCACGGGACAAACAAACCCCCCTCTCTCCTGTCTCCACTCCTTCTTCACTCCCTACTGCTTCCCCCTCCACTCCTTCTCAATCCTCCCCTTCTCAACACACCCCTTCTCACTCTACTCCTTCTCACTCCACTCCTCCTCCGCCTTCCGCCCCTTCACCTAAGACTCCTTCCCCTCCAACCCCCCTTCCTTCAACTCCTTCTCCTCCGACTCCTACCCCTTCTCCCTCCACCACCTCTCCGCCGTCCCTACCTCCTCTCTCCCCCGACACCCCTCCTCTCATAATCTGTACCTCCCCAACCATTTCCAGCCCTTCATCCTCCAGCTCTACACCGCCCACCTCCGTCACGAACTCTCCCCACCAAGACACCACCCTACCCAAAGCCACCACCTCTACAGAACACACTCCTCCACCCACTACGGCTCCCCCACCCAATAACACGGCCGTGCCTCACAAACACGCATCAACACGAGTCAAGGTACTCGCCCCTCACGCCTCCTGGGCAATAACCAAGGAGAAGGGGACGATTCCTGGCAAATCAGCCTCCCGCGCACTAAGACCACGACAATAGGTCGTATTAGTGTAATACAATTAAACGTACGCAGTTGGTACGGTATTCGCCATACGGTCGCCAACTGGGTACTCAACACACAAAGACCCGACATCATACTTCTGAACTCCACCAGCCTACACCCTCCCAACAACAGACTCCGCATTGCAGGCTATCACACATACTTATCCCCACAGGCACGGCACCTAGGATCTGCGATCCTAGTAAAGTGCAACATACACCACTCCCTCGTCAACACACGCGACACCTCCTTTCTAGCCTGCAAAATAGACACAAGCTCTGGCCCCATAATAGTGGCCACACATTACAGACCACCACGAATACAGCTAAACTTAGAAGTCCCACTCCGGGCCCTTTCAAACTACAACCTACCTATCTTCTTTGCGGGGGACCTCAACGCTTTTCACCCGACACTCCTTTCCAACAATACGAACGATGCGGGTAGTTACTTGGCCGGTGCCTTGCGGCGTTTCCGCTGCGAACACATCGGCCCTGCCTTCCCCACGTTCTTCGGCCCGCGCGGGGGCACCACATCCTCGGATGTGGTCTTCCGTAACGACCACGCCACACGATTCTACACTCACATTGCACCCGGTCCCCACGTACTATCAGACCACATACCAATATGCCTTCTCATATCCACATCCCCCATACTCATCCCCCCATCACCTATATACGATTACAAAAACACAAACTGGGCTGAATTCAGGAGCCACATATCCACAAACACACCACATAACCTCGACCTGGAGAACACCAATCCAGGACAAATAGACCACCACTGGTGCTCACTCTTAGACACCATCACCACCGCACGTAATCTACACTCACCACGCAAAAACTACACCTGCTTAAAACACTTCACATTTTCAATACACACACAGAGAATTATCACACAGTACAACAACCACTACACCAGAGGCCCACGAAAACAGAACATCAACCAACTACGTGCCGGCATCCTTCAATGCGTGCAGCTAGATAGGAACCGGCAGTGGCATGAGGTCGTCCGCATCGCGGACGACACCCGTTGCATGGACCCTTCCTTCTTCTGGCGGCACGTGAAAAGGATGCTGGGTACGGAACCATCCAAACCAATAACACTGAAAATAAACAACCACACACTCACAGACACCAATGACATCCTCGACGCATTCAGGTCCCACTGGGACACAGTACACACCCACAACCCACCAAAACCACATGCGCAGGAGCACTTCCAGGACATTCAGGAATGGTGCCGGACTCATGCTCACGAGCTGAGGCCTGCCCCCCCTGATACGTATGGAGGTGCTCGACTATACGTCCACACTTACCACTCCAATCACCATCGAGGAAACAAAACACTACATAAAATCGACACCAAAAGGCGCCCCCGGCCCCTCCGGCCTACCAGCCACACTAATACATAACCTCCCCGCAGACATATACCCCACACTCACACATCTATTCAATGCCTCTCTAGCCTCAGGCCACTTCCCTAAAATATTCAAAGTCTCTCACAATATACTCCTTCATAAACAACACAAAGACCCAAAACACCCAAACAATTACAGGCCTATTGCTCTATTAGAGCACCTAGGCAAAATACTCGAACGAATGGTCAACTGCCGCCTACGGGAGTTCCTGGAAGAGAGGGACTGGTTCTCCCCCCATCAATACGGGTTCAGGAGAGGCAGGTCCACTCAGGCGGCCGTGACCATCGTACACGACAGAATACAGAAGAAACGACAGATACACCAAAAGACTCTTTCCGTCAGTAAGGACGTGGAGAAAGCCTTTGACAAGGTGTGGCACGAGGGACTCCGTTGGAAACTCGCCAACAACACGAAGTTACCTCTCTGCACCAGAAGGCTCCTCTCACACTACCTCACTGGACGGCGCTGCCACATCAGATACAACAACACCCTTTCAAGACCCTTCACACCACGCTCAGGCGTCCCCCAAGGAAGCGTTCTGGCACCCACACTCTACATTATGTTCACAAACGACACCCCACGCCCACCAGAAAACTGCGTTCACACATACATAGTGGCCTACGCCGACGACGAGACCATTCTCGTCAGCGGCCGGGCCCCCGAAGAAATCGCGCTCCACGCACAAAGAATACTTGACGAGAAGACAGACTACGAGGACAAATGGCTGATTGCCACGAATCCTCAGAAGACACAGATGACACTCTACGGCGCTAGAGATCACTTCATGCACAACCTGCAAATCTACTCACACACACCAAACATGATCCACCAAAACCCAACAAGGCTCGCATACACACAGGGCACCAAAATCCTGGGGGTAACATTCGACAAATCCCTCAGGTTCAACTTACACCAGAACATAATACAAGCAAGAGCCTCACGTACAAACGCATCGCTGGGTAGGTTCTACCCAGCGAGTAAAAAACTAAAACTACACTTATACAAAGCACTCGTGCGTCCCATTCTCACGTACGCCCCACTGTCACTCGTTGCTTCGAGCGACAGCTGGAAGCGAAAGGCTCAGCGCCTTCAGAACTCTGCTCTGAAGCGCGCTTGCCGTTCGCCGTTGTACTCGAGAATGGAAGCACTACACAACAACAACAAACTAATTCCTCTCAACACCTACGCTCACACCAGACTTACAAAACAACATGGAAAACTCACCACAGACCCACTTTACACCTCGCTACATGTAAGAAGGTACGCGATGGCGCCGCGATATCCCGCGGCCCACGAACACCTGCCACCCGTACCATTCTTCGCATAAAAACCAATAAGGCATCGTGAATAACGCGTTTCCGGATGGACTGTCAGCCTCCCCCCCCCCTGACTTGCCCCCAACCCTCGCCCAGTCAATTACCACATAACCTACACCCTCATTACAACACCTCGCTTCGGTGTATAGCCACCGACCTATCTACTCTCACTGTCCCTTTCTTAATTATTTTCCGCAACGCTCCTCTCTGACTACCCGACTGCCGTGTTACAGCAGTCCCTCTCTGTTCTTTCTATACACAAAACTAACTAACTAACGACGCTGAAGAGATCTCACTTTGGATAAAGGATGAAAAGGTTAAAGTAGGGAGGCTCAAAACGCCAAGTTTTTTTGCCTCATCAACCCTACTGGGAGAATTCGCCACAGAATTTTACATCGGCACCAAGACGACTTGATGTCGTGCTAATCCTCCCTCCTCCCTCTACGGAGCCGCGAAGCTGAAATGAACTGATCTGCCACTCATCTAGTCTCACTTCAACTATGTCGGTCCACTTTAATAGACATAATTGGGGACGTAAAGGAAAGCAGGTTTGAGGATTAGCCCACTGTGGAACTCTACGGAAGAGACCACGAGGAATAGGTGCATCTTATTGAGCAACAGCCAATTACCCACAACGAGAGCATCTGTGATAACCAAAAAATAGTGCTGAGGGGCCACTCTCAAGAAGAGATGGCCCAAGACCGCACGACCCGGATTCCTCTGCCGGTTGTCGACGGGCAACCCAAGCCCAGCAGGGAATCCACTTTCGAGGCCGTGTACGGCAAACTGGAAATTGCCATGGTGAGGCTCCTTGACATATCGTCGGGCTATATTGCGATATGCGAAAAGGAGAAGGATATTGAAGATATATCCAAGGAAAAGGCAATCGAAGTCCTTTGAGCCATAGGACTGCAGCCAGCAGTGCCACCCCAGATCCTGGCGCACAGAAGCGTAGTATGCCGCCGGATCGATCCATGGATTGGGCAGCATACCGCGGAAGAAATAAAAGAAGAGATAAAGCTACGGCAGGCCTGGGCTAAGGTAGCCGAAATCATAAAATTTAAAAATAGGAGGGACGGTGGCGACTACACTCACGTGTTCAAGGTGGTCTTCTCGGAGACTACCATGGCACAGAAGGCGAAAGAGCATGGACTATTAATGTTCAACGCCAAAATTAGCGGAGAGCAGGTGGAAAAGGGAGAGTTCACTCCGGTCCAGTACTGCTTCAAGTGCTATAGGATGGAGTCCCACGCCACCAAGGACTGCAAGGAGCCACAAGAGACGTGCTCCAAATGCAGCCAGCTTGGCCACAATTTGGCGCAATTGCGTCAGCACCACGGAGAAATGCGTGAGCTGCGGGCAGGGTCACCGAACAATGGCCATGTCATGCCCTGCAAAAAAAAACGTTATGAGGAAGAAACAGGACGCCAAAAAGAACGAAGCAACGGGCAGGGCGAACACGTCCTACGCCCAGGCAGCAAAGGCAGCCATCTCAGAGGTGGACGCCAGAAAAACATACCTTAAAATTGAGAACGAGATGCTGGCGAAAAACGGGATGGAACAAATGTGGTTCCCGGATAACCCCCCTTCTGGGGATGTACTGCATTTGCAGATGGCCCCAAAGGCCCAGCAGTCAGCGGAGCAAGCTAAAGCTTGCAAACAGCCAATCAAAAAAGCGAATAATGAAGCAGTCGAGGCGAAAACTCCTGCTCCCACCCAAATCAAGTCAAGCACGGTGAAACACTCGAACTCGGAAACAAGCCGTTCATCGGAATCTTCAGACTCCTCGGACGCTGAAGCAACTAAACCCCAGGAAAAGAAGGGACAAAAGAAAATAGCGAAGAGATTGCGGGTGAATTATATCAACCTGAGAATATACGCCTGCGATCAATTCCCCTTCCCGGAGGAAATGGAGTCCAGAAGTATCTTCCAAGGTATTAAAGCAAAGATCTAAAAATGGGAGTACGACTCTGAGGTAGACCCTGGAACAGTGGAAGAGGCCCTGCTCGCACAAAATGTTATCCTTCATCATAACACATGCGAGCAAATCTCTAACGCTGAGTTCAGAAAGAAGAAGAATGGGAGGAAGAAGAACGTCACCCAGAAACACTAAGTGACAGAAGATGGAGAGAGTAAACAACAGAATGAGGATTCTGACACTCAATGTGAATGGATGGGAGGAGAAGGCCACGGCATATGGTAACATATTCCGTGTGCTTGACCCCGACATCATTCTCATCACAGAGCACGGTATCGACACTACAGCTGGTCGTATTAAAATACCGGGCTACAGAGTAGTCATGAAGAACCATTCCCAGGAAAGGTTCGATGGTGCTGCAATAGCTGTCAAGAGGAACATCTCCTTTAAACAACTTTCAGAACTCGATGAGTCCTTTGTGGCAATCGAAGTACACACCCTGGTAGGGGACCTCGTGATAGCTGCAGCATATCAACCCCCTCGACGAGCATATCTCCCGTTATGCAACTTCTACACACTGTTCGGGCACCGCAGAATGGCATTCTTAGGGGGAGACCTCAATGCCAGATGCCGTGCGGCGGGCTATGGTAGCGCCAACGATAGAGGCCGAAACTTGGAACTGATTATGGGAAGAAAAAACATTCAAAGGATAGGGCCGGATTTTCCGACCTATATCACTTCCAGATCAGCAACCAAGCCTGACATAATCTTAACAAGTGAAGGCTTCCCTTTCAACTACCATAGTAAGCCATACCCAGCAGTTCCTAGTGATCACATAGCGATTCTCACAACAGTATCTCTCGCACCAATCCAGCTCCCAGCCCCTCTCCGGAAAAATTACGCCCTGGCCAACTGGGAACGTTACAAGCAACGACTCAGTGACTATGCGCCAGCTGACCTCAGCACGGCGTCATTAGAGGAGATTGACAGGGAGTTGGAAAGGATTACAACGTCCATACTAAATGCGGACCGCGAGAACATACCCATAACAGGGTATAAAACACCTCCTCAGCCCAGATGGACAGAGGAGATGAGAGATATCGCTCGCGTTCACAGGGAAGTGTACGAAGAAGTACGACGGGAGGGTCCCAACCGGTAAAGGAGCTTGCTGCTTCGACGCCTAAGCTCAGAGCTTAGAGAGGCCATCAACCTCCAACAGGGCGAAATTTGGAACAACCTGATAGCCAAAGTCGACAGCGAACTTAGCCCGGCGAAGTTCTGGCGCCAAGTCCAGAACTTAAAGGGACTTACACCAAGACCAAAAGCTCGGATAAAGGAGAACGGAAACTACATAGAGAACCCGGTTGTTCTTGAGGACATGTTCAGGAACTTCTGGAAAAACGTTTTCAGGATTACCCCTGAGGAAAACGATGAGTTCGACCAGGAATTCGAAGGCCGACTGATTGAAGAACTAAATCAGGAAAGGCATCGCACGCACCCACTACATCAAGTCAACGAAGGCAGGGAGATGGAGGGCCATGGACGTCCCATAACATCAGAAGACATCATGGCCACTGTGAAAGCCTTTCGACAAAAGGCACCAGGCTGGACGGGTATCACCAGAAACAACTTGGTTAACGCCCCACAGCAGATCATTCAGGGAATCGTTAACATCTACAACGCTTCCCCGAACACGGGCTACTTCCCGGAAGGTTTCAAGATTGCTAAGGTGATCTTCATACCTAAGGGAGGTAAACTCCCTGATCAACTGGTAAATTACAGGCCAATCGCCCTGCTGGAGTTCGTTGCGAAAGTCTATGAGAGACTCCTAGCTGACAGGCTTCAAGAACAACTAGCCGAGCTGGAAGCCCACAACCCTCAGCAGCACGGGTTCCGCAAGGGACGAGGAACGGAAACAGCCCTCGCCCTCCTTGCGGAGAAACTCGCTTGCAGTAAAGCTGAGAGGAGGTACGTAGCCGTGGTGCTGCGTGATGTAAAGAAGGCCTTCGATAAGGTTTGGCTGAGAGGATTGCAGTACAAGATCCTCAACCTCCAGCTTAACCCACTCCTGGAAAGGATCCTTTGCAACTATGTCTCCGATAGGAGAGCCCGAATTGAAATCGAGGGCTGCAAAGGACCCGAATTCGAACTCGAGGCGGGAGTTCCACAAGGCAGCTGTCTCATCCCTCTGCTGTACCTCCTGTACACGATCGACCTGCCTGCTCCAGTGAGGTACGACTCGATGTATCTGCAATACGCAGATGACATCACCCAAATTGTCCTCAGTCCATTCAGGAACTCTGGAAGTCAGTCGAGGGCGACAGCTGTCGAAATTGAGAATATCAATAGATATGAGAGAAAGTGGAAAATAAGGACCAACCGCCAGAAGTTCACTATCATTCCAATGAACCGCCGGAAAGTAGACGACGTCATCGTCAATAATGAGATCTATCCGTACTCCAACGAGGGTAAAGTCCTGGGCTTACGACTCTTCAAATCGGGATACAAGACGCACATAAATACCAGAGTCTCCCTAGCCAAACGAGAGCTGAGGAAACTTTACCGTTTCCGAGGCCTCAGCGTGCCAAACATCAAAAAGCTGTACATGGCCTTGGTACGCTCAGTCCTAGTGTACCCGGCCATGATCACGCAGATGGCAAGCTGTACCTCTCTCAGAATGATGCAGAGAGTACAGAATAAAGCCACGCTGCTGATTACTGGCACGCGAAGGATCGACCATATCCGGCAAACGATTCTACACCAAAGAATCGGTTTAAAGCCGATCAATACGGAGATCCAAAGGCTAGGGAGAAAGACTTGGGACAAGATTGAGCAAGCAATACACCCGAACATCAACCTAAATATGAATATACGTGCAAACCGTAGACGCGCTATAGGCAGAACTGCTTTGTTCCCTAGTAGTAGAGCCTGCGCAAGAGAAGAGGTGCAACCTATATTTACGTAGTTGTAGTCCACTACTCCGGTGCACTATGACTAAGACTTCTGAACTCAACAAATTAGTCAAACTTAACTAATCCAACAGTTCAATGATTATTAAAAATAACGTAGAAAAAAGAGGCGAAGTGCCCACAATATAGATTCCCCCCCTTCCCCTCCCCCACCCCAACTCAACATAGCATAAAGTTAAGAATTAAAACCTACTTTAAATACAAAAGAGGCGAAGTGCCCAATCAAATAACCATAAAATAAATATTAGTTATCAACTCAGAATAAAAAGAGGCTAAGTGCCCAACTCCCAATCCCCACTAGTAAGAATAACCATATAAATTATAAATAAACAATAAATGATAAACAAATAAGTTACAATAATTAATTAATAAACGTTAAAAAGAGGCGAAGTGCCCAAAGATAATAGACAATCTAATACTCAAAACTTGAGATTCAGCATGAGAGAACCTTGAAAGGCTTGAATGCTTCAACGATATGACAGAAGATAAACAAATAGAAACAAATATATATTATTACGGAGGAAACTGGCTGTCAAAGACAGCCAGCTACTTATTGACGGTGGAATTTTACAATAAGAATTACATAAGAAGAACGCTAGTGATGCCCTAACATCAGGGCAAACTAGGAAACTTATTCACACCTTTATATACCTACCACACAATTTCATCACTTTAACCTAAATTAAATTAAATTAAAATTAACTTAATTCAATTGCTTGCTTCGCTCCATTTATTAATATCCGCTTCGATTACATACCCCCTGATCTAACTTTTTTTCGATTGTTCGCCCTCCCCTTATAATTCTCTCTTGCTGTGGTTTATAGTGAATTTCTTGTATTCCGCTTAAGAATTCGCTGATGATGGTCACCGTTAATGACCGAAACGTCCGGAAAATTAAATGTTCGTAACCATCGCATATGTCTTCATATTCCTGCTATATATATATATATATATATATATATATATATATATATATATATATATATATATATATATATATATATATATATATATATATATATATATATATATATATATATATATATATATATATATATATATATATATATATATATATATATATATATATATATATATATATAGAAAAAGCCAATCACGAAAAATAGTCCAATCATTTTTCAAAATCCATTTATTCAAAACAACGTTTCGAGCTTGTGCGCTCATCTTCTGGTTCTTAGGAATATATTACAATTCATTAACAATTTAACAATAATGAGAAATATAGCTTTAGAAGTGATTGTAATAACTGTGGAACTTAGGGTGAATGCTTAATTCACTCTATCAGTTTAAATAAATAATACTGCAAAGTTATGATATACAAAATGTTTTTGGTAACTATAGTGAAGAACACACCTTATTTACAAACGTTCCTGTTTCCGAAACTATAGACCTAATCATAAAGAGAGTATATAACCAAAGTGATAGCCCCCCCCCCCTCCTCTTAACATACCAAGGGACGACTTCAGAGAACTTCCTTTGCTCTGCACTACGGAAGCCCCCTTTTATGGACCTAGAGGCGACCTATACGTGCAAACCGACGGGGTTGCAATGGGATGTCCCCTCGGAGTACTCTTCGAAAACTTTTACATGGGAAGCGTGGAAGAACGAGTTTTTATAAATCTGCCAAAACCACATATTTACTGCAGATATATAGACGACATATATATAAATATACAAACCGATGAGGAAATCGAGGAATTATTAAGAGAACTCAAGAACTGTTCCTCACTTAACTATACCATAGAAAAATAGCCAAGATAACAAACTCCCGTTCTTAGACACCTTAACCACTAAGCACGACGGCAAAATAACTACCAAAGTTTAAGTAAAAAAGACAAATCCAGGCCTCTGTATGAACGCTAAAAGCGAATGTCCCAACCGATACAAAAGAAGTGTAATTAATAAATATATCAACCGCGCTTTCACCCACTGCTCCACATGGAAAGACACACACGAAGAGCTTGAGAGGTCTACCCAAGTAATCATAAATAATGGATTTACAAACAGCTATAAAGAAGAAGATGGAAAAATGGTACACGTCACCTACAGTCAGCACCAATCAGGAAGCAAAAGGAAATATTATTTAACTATTTTAGAGAATATTATGAGTACAGCATACAAAACGGACGAAAGAGTAATCAAGGATATCAGAAACAGAGTGAAACCAACCCAAAACGAAAACAACGTATCACTCACAATTTATTACAATAATAAACGGACATCCAACCTTATCAAAAATAACCCTACACCCATCATAACACCTAAACAAAGAAGTCATTTAATGTATGAATACACTTGCAAAATGGGAGACTGTGAGCTCCTACCTCATTCATATATCGGAATGACACAAACAAAATTAACACGAAGAATGGGCTACCATTTAAACAACGGTGCACCCAAAACACATACATTTGAAAAACATGGAAGACAAATGGAACGGAAGACACTCGAAGATAACACCGAAATTCTTGCGTATGCTCCAAATCGCCAACAATTACTCATATTAGAAGCTCTCTATATAAAAGAAAAACAGCCCAAATTAAATACACAAACAAACATACACTTCATCCGGCTTTCCTCGCGTCCTCGTGCGCCAAGTAATAATCCCCGCTTATCTTAATCTTGTGCCCATTTTAAACTAGCCTCTTTAAGCCGTCTTAATCTTTTGTTTTTAATAATTTCCATTCCCTATAAATATGTTCGTATAATCGTTAACCTTCAAATCCCGATATATATATATATATATAGCCATGTTTTTATTTCCTTATATTATTCCTACCTTCCTTTGATAATGATACAGGAGTGTATCGAAACGCGTTAGGCCAATAAATGTTTCGTTTTATCCAGTGAAATATTTTACTGCCCTCGTTCATCAGTGCTTTTGTAATGAATTTTGGCGAGCTTATACACGGGTTAACCAACGACCAAAAGCGGAATATTAGAGAAATCGAGACTCGAAAGGAAAATTATTAATGCTGAATTCGCAGTCGCCTTCAACAAAATATGTCACGAAGATAATCTTCTGCCCAAATATACGAATATATATATATATATATATATATATATATATATATATATATATATATATATATATATATATATATATATATATATATATATATATATTTGAGGAACCGTCGTTACAAAACCTGGAGAATTAAAAAGAAAAGCATAAAAATATTAGGTTATCAAGAAATTAAAGTCGTGTTTAAAGGGCAGAAAGTGGTTCTTAGAGTTGTTTAAATGGTTCCAAATTTGCTACAAGCAATTTAAAAATAAATGTAGCAATTCCTAGACCATTTGTAAGTTGTTATAATTACAAGGCCTGTTTTAAATTGTAATGCTTTGGCTTTTTTAAAGATGTAGTAATGCGTAGGCCTTTTTAAGCTATAATAATGCTTAGGTCTTTCTAACCTGTATTAATACCTAGGACCTTTTAAGCTCTAGTAATAATGTCTAGGCCTTTTTAAACTGTAGTAATAAAGCCTAGGCTTTCTTAAAACTGTATTAATGCCTAGGTCTTTTGAAGCTGTAGTAATAAAGCCTATGCTTTCTTAAAACTGTATTAATGCCTAGACCTTTTGAAGCTGTAGTATGCCTGGGTCTTGTGAGGTAGCAGCAATGCCTAGGACTTCTGAAACTGTGTTAATACCTGGGCCTTTTGAAGTTATAGTAATACCTAGGCCTTTTAAAGCTGTAGTATGCCTTGGCCTTGTGAGGTGGTAGCAAGAATTATGTTTTTTTTAGCTGTTTTTAATGACTATTCATTTTTAAGCTGTGGTAATGACTAGGACTTTTTAAGCTGTAATAATGCCTAGGCCTTTTAAAGCTGTAGTTATTCCTAAGCATTTTTAAGCTAGTAATACCTCTGGCTTTAGAATCAGTAGTAATGCCTAGATATATTTTTTTAATTCGTAGTAATGCCTAGGTCTTTTTTAAGCTGTAGTAGTGCCTAGGGCTTCTTGTGAAGCTGTATTAATGCTTGGGCCTTTTGAAGCTGTAGTAATGTCTAGGCTTTTTTAGCTGTTTAGGCTCTTTTTAAACTCTTGTAATGCCTAGGCATTTTTAATCATAGTCATGCCTAGCTATTTTTCAAGCTGTAGGAATGCCTAGCCTATTTTAAACTGTATTGATTCCTAAGACTGTATAAACTAAGCTGCAGTAATGAATACGCCTTTTTAAGATTTAGTAATGCCTCGGCATTTTAAATATGTTGCAATGCCTAGGTATTTTTAAAGCTGTTGTAATGCTTAGGCATTTTTTAAGCTATTGTAATGCCCATTCGTTTTTTAAAACTGCTGCAATGCCTAGCATTTTTTAAGCTGCTGTAAAGCCTAGGCCTTTTTTAAGCTGTTGTAATGTCTAAGCATTATTATGCTGTTGTAATGCCTAGGCCTTTTTTTAAGCCGTTGTGAAGCCTATGGCTTTTTTAAGCTGTTGTAAAGTCTAGGCATTTTAAGCTGTTGTAATGCCTAGGCCTTTTTAAGCTGTCGTAATGCCTCGGCATTCTTTTAAGCCGTTGTAATGTCTAGGCCTTTTTTAAGCTGTTGTAATGGCTGGGCATTTTTTAAGACGTTGTAAAGCCTAGGGCTTTTTTAAGCTGTTGTAATGCCTCGGCATTTTTTTTATCCTGTATTAACCTTTAAGCCGTTTTAAGTTACAAAATTGATGTTTGGATGCTCCGCGAACCCTCTGAAGGACAACTCTTACAACGTGGGAATACTGCTTCTTCTCTCCCGGCTCAAAATGCCAGCGTAAAGTCATTTCTGAACGGGAATTGAAACCGGAGATGAAAATCGGGGTTCTTCATCGCAATATTAAGCAGCCAGAACGATGGTTCGATTGCAAATCAAAAAGATTCCTAGGCCTAAACGTGGGCTCGAACAACAGAAGGATATGGAGGGATTATTCATTATTAGCTCCTCAGAAGAGCAATAATAGAAAGTAAAAGCCAGAGGAAACTGGACTCTAGCAACCAACCAAGGATAGAGTTATCACCCGGGTTGGACTGCTGAGTTTGCCACAGAATGTTCAGGGGCCGGGTGTGGCTCTACAGTCAATACCGAGCACTACATTAAACACATCAGTCATGGACGTCGGACCCCAATCTTCTAGAAAGAAGTGGACCCCACGACGCATAAGCAAACAGTTGCTGTACGTGTGCCTGTGGCCCTATTGGTCCACACATATTAAAGAGAAAAAAACAGTTATTGCACACATACATATATATATATATATATGTTCAAGGGCTGGAATGTTTACATGAATATCTGAACATATGCCTCCTTTACTGGCCAACTGAGAGGGGACCTACTGAGGTTTAAATGAGGGCCGAAAATTAGGAACCGGGACTGATACCAAGAAATATTTTCGGAACCGGGAAATACCAGTTCTTCAAACTAACCGGGATTGATACTAATAAATATTTTAAAAACCGGGAAATACCGGTTCCTCAAACTAAATATTTTTAACCAATGTTTATTTTTCTAAATGGCCTAAAAAAATCTAACCATTGAGATCAATTATGTTTAAAATCTCCTGTTAAATAACTTAGGAAGATTGAAAGAAAGTTTAAAAACATCATATATTTGAAAAAAAAAGAACAGGCTTTTGAACAAATAATATCTTTGAAAGAAATTTAACTAATAAACATACTTTGAAAGAAATTTAACTAATAAACATTCTTTGAAAGAAATTAATCAAATTGATAAACATACTTTGGCCTGAAATTTTAGCTGTAAAAATTTAGTATTAGAATTTTGGACTTAATTAGTTTAATGATCTTTACCTCGCAATCTTTTAAAGTAATATTTCAGCAAAATCTGAGAATTTAAGGTTGAATCAGATAGGCGAGACCTTAAAGGAAAAAGTCGAGAAGCTGAAAAGGCTCCTGCACTTTCATTGCTTGTAGACTTGATTGTAAGAAGTGCAGGTCGCAGTTTTTTTTCTGTGCGTTTGGCAATCGCTTCAGAAAGTTTGAATTCTTTGTTAGCATCAAATTTTCTTGATTACTTATATTTGAGGTGTTGGGAGATGCAAGTTTATTTACTTCAATTTAATATTCTTCAAACAAAGAATGATCGATTAATTTAGCTTCATTTTGATTTACTTCATTACCAGACCCAGTAGTTTCTTCATTGGTTTCTGGATAAGGACGTTTGTAAATTACTTCAGCACATTTCTTTAAAGAAGCTCGTGAAGTCGCTGGTAATTCAGGCGACTCTAGAGCCAAATAATTTGGATAATGAATATACTGAAGCAGACTTGAAATTTCCTTTTGCATTCGACATTTGTATCGATCGATCAAAGGTCTTAGGTTTACATATGTGATTTTCTTTATCCTTTAACTGATTCAAAATAAAAATAAATGAAGACTCTACTTTAAGTAGTGATAGTTCTTTGATCACAATATCCAGTGGCATAAAAGCTTGAACAATTTTTTAAAATTTGTTGCTATTCAATATCTGATACCGAATCTTCAGATCTTATTGCTCTCAAAGCTTTCGGGATGCAATCTTTTAATTTCCTTAATCTTTCTAACATTTGGAAAAGGCTATTCCAGCATGTTTTAACATCAATTATCTGATTCAAACGCTCTCTTTGAAACTGTTGTTGAGACAAAATCTTGTAAATGATTATTTTTGAGTGGCGATTTACGAAATGTTCGACACATTTTTCGAACCTTGCGTTTCATTGAATCAAAGTCTTCATGAATTTCTGGACGAATGTCCGGAGATTCTAAATCGACCAGGTTTTCTCTTCGACTTCTTCGATGTCATGATCTTCACCATTGCAAGTAGAAAATTCATTTGCTGTTTTCTGTATATTGTATGACTAAGGCTGCGTTCACACCAAACGAATCGAATCGAATTCATTCATGGAGAATCATTCACCCCGAGTCATTTTGAATCAGCACCATTCACAGTGACTGAGTCAAGTTGTCAGAATCAACCGGCAGCAGTGATGCCAGTGCTGGGCGTTTCCACCCAGAGCTGGGCGCTTTCAATAATTTGGGGCTTATGTGCGTTCTTTGGCTAAATTGGTCCAAATCTGGGCTTTTTTTAAATATTCCATCAAATTATCAAATTTTATATCTAGTTGTTAATTTTACATTAAAACCTTTCATTTAACTGTCGCTGTCAGACTTGCAATGAATTTAATAAAATGTGACTCTCTGTTTTCTCCGGTTTTCTCTTCTTCCATTTTTGGCAACACTTCATTAAGTATGTAATGAACATTCACAAATCACAATTATTCACTGCTCAATGCTCACATGTGTTTTTGTTTGCCTAGTATCTGCGGTTGTTGCTTGAGTGTATAGATATATAATAAATCTATACTTAAAGATGCCTGAAAAAATTCTAAGTGAAGATGAAAGTTGTAAAAAGCGTAAAATTAATTATGAACAAAAATTTAGAAATGAGTGGCTAAGTGATCCTGAATTTAAAAATTGGCGGAAAACGGAAGAATAATAACGCATTTTTTCCAGTGTGTGATCAAGTACTGAAGCAATGTAAGAAGTCTCATCTTTTAGAACATAATAAAACTGCCAAGCATGTAACAGTATACAATGCTAAGAGAGGTACTCTTTCAGTTATTTCTTAGTATAAAAAGAATGAAGAAACAACTATAGCTGCAAAGGCGTCGAAATCGGAGTTATATCTGGCTGCATATATTGCAGAACATTCCGTACTATTTAAACAAGCTGATCATTTAGTTGAAATTGTAAAGAAGGTTTGTCTTGATAGTGACCATAAAGTATATAACTTTTAAAAGAACTATGTGTAAAAAAACAACCTCTGACCTCCTCACGTTATTTCGAGACCGCGTGCGATTGTATCCCGCCATGGAAAACGTCCCTTCCTGTTCGAGATTATTCGAGAAGTTTCGACTCCTGAGCGTATTGAGGAATTATCCCCCAATCCTGCGAATTTGTCCAGAGCGCTTCCCCCGGTGACGATGAGAAAACGAGCCGCTTATTTTTTTCGCGCCTTACCGCTAAAAACTGAATTTTCGTCTGCCTCACTGATCAAGATGTCTGGAGCTCTCCACCCTTGGCTCCGAATCCACCCTTCTGCCTTCCGGATCACTCGTACAGATACGCGGTTTTGACTTGTGATCGGAGAGTCTCCCACGCACCTCAAAGTCGTCATTATCGTTCATCAGACAGCAAGACTTTCTCCGCCGTGATTCTACTCCAGTCAATTGGTAGCTTCTGTGAACGGCAATCCTTTGAAATTGTGCGACAGTTTCCCTTCGTTTAATCGATCCGAAGAAAATCTCTCTCGATTACCTTTGAGGAAAAGAAGTTTCCTCTTTCAGTCGAATTACGAGTAATCCCATATTTCCCCGTCGAACGTCATCCTTGAAGATGGCTATCTTCATCGCTATTCCTCGGAAGGTTGGTCCGGATCGTGCCCCACGAGCCTCATCTGGAGCGTGCTCCAATTGCCTCATCCAGATCGTGACCCACTTGCCTCATCGGATCGTGCCCCACTCGCCTCATCCTAAGCAGGACCTTCCTCGAAGTCACCGACCTGTAAGATTGAAGCCCCCTCAATTATTAGTATTGTCAAGTTTCCCCTTTTGATCTGAGCATAGTAACGCTAATTGCTAAAAAAAATTTTGAGAATTCATCCTTATCATAATTATCAAGAGACTATTTCATTTTAAATAATTCTTTTTTGCCTATTTTTATTTTTATTTTGATATTTGTAAATAAAATTATACCTTTATTGTTTCATCTTTTACTAACCTTGAACGATACTCTCGGCTTACTCAAGTAAATCTCGCCAGCTATTTTTGCACTCTGTTTGATTATTAAGGATTTGAAACCCAACGTCTCGAGTTTGACCTCCTGGTCGATCGTTAATCCCTGCGAACAGTCCTTAAACGGTTCGCGTTGCAGTAGGTGACTGAGTCACCCCCCCCTACATAATATAGGAGTAGTGTATGGTATAGAGTGGTGTACCACGACACTATGTAAAGCTTCTTATATTTTGCAAGAAGGTATTGCGTGGGAAGAATGACAAAATTTAGTCAGAATATGTCAACAAAACAATTTTCCATTGATCATAGATGAAAGCACTGACATTTCAGTGTCCCAAATATTAGCCGTTATTGTAAGATTTTATGAAGAAGAAAAAGGCAATATAAGAGATATGTTGCTAAATCCTTTTGAGGTTCATGACGAAACAGCTAAAGGACTTTTTGAAAGTTAAAAAAAAATAATGAGGAAAATATCCCATTAAAAAATATGATTTGTTTTTAGGCTGACAACTGTTCAACTATGCTAGGCAAATATAATGGTGTTCAGGCATTACTTAGGAATGAAAATCCAAATATATTTGTATTAGGGTGTGTTTGTCATGAAGTCATTAACAAAGAAAAGTTATCAGACATTAATCCAATGAATTGTCGAAAATATTCCTTCCGACATACAGGAATCTTATAATAAATTCAAACTAATTAGTGTTAAGCCTCGCCGAGTATATTATTGTTTCCCATTGACAATTAATTATTGTATTTTCTTCTTCTTTTTGTCTGTAACGGTTGGTCAATCGTAAATGTAAATATAGTAATTTATGTCGGGGAAATTTCGCCTAGATATCATCACTTCTTGGTTCGCTAGCGCCCTCCACGGTTTACGATAAATTTGCTCCTGCCCTAAAGACGCTGTGCTTCTTATAGGATTTAATTTATAATCCTTTCCCGTGTTTATTAACTGTCGCTTGTTATATCCTCGGCATTCGATTGTTTGCCCCCTCTTGTAAATATTGAAAGTGTATATACCGAAGCTCATTCGCCTCTAAGTAATGTACATACGTATATAGGTAGTGATCATTATAATCTTTAATGTCAAACTCCTATGGCTGCCTCCTAATAATTTCAGGACTGTAAATTCTCCGCTTGGTGTGTAAAATAAGGCAACGAATTATTCATGAATGTTGCCATGTATAAATCATTAGAAGAAGTTTCATTAGGTGGAAGATGTGAAGCTTTGCTGATGGAAGAGTCATTAGGACCAAAAGAGGGAATGTTCAGGACCAACTGTTAAAAGTTTCTATCACATCTTCGTTTCAAATAAAATTGAGATTTCCACTTGAAGAAGACATTATTTTGGCTATGCTAAATATTTTGGACTCGCAAATTCCTTTATACAAAGACAGGAAAATGTCATCAATCATTAAATTAGCGAGGAATTTTCCAAATATAGTTGATGTAAAGAATTTAGACGATTTAGAAGATCAGTGGAGAGATGTACTATACCATCATCAGGAAGATAAATTTGAATTCATTGATATTTTGGAGAGAATTAGAAAGAATAAAAGATGGAAATGATGAACCCAAGTTTGGGATGATTGGAAATTTTATGTGATTCCTTTGTCCCTTTCACATTTTTCAGCATGTGTGGAAAGAGTATTTTCGAAAATTAACCGGATAAAAACGAAAGATACAAATATGCTGCACACAACAACTGTAAAAAAGTAAATTATTAGGGCAACAACATGCGATCTTGAAGAAAACATCTGGTTATGGATAATTATTTTTTCAATCTTCTCGATTTGTCTTATATTCACCTTTTCTTCATTGTTTAACCTGTGGATAAGCGTACCGAAGTTCTTCGGGGACTGATGTTTGTTATTTAGCCAAAGGTAGAAGTAAATTAATGTAATTTAGCACTTTCTCTAATTTAACTGACGCGTTTCGATACATCGAGTATCATCTTCAGAGTTACAATGGGGAATTATTACAAAGTATTCAGTTTATATATGTTACAAAATGTATTAAAAAAATTACGAACGAAGCTATACACGTATAGGCAGGTTGGGTCCAGGTGATAAAAGGTCGGAGAAGTAGGTAGCCAAAGAGGAAGGCAGGATTAAGCTGCTTGCCAGATGGGATTAGTCGCTAGGGGCAGCTCTAAGTACACCTGTCCCTCTGTTTGCTTTTCTTGCGCTGGGCAGGATTTCATTGGAGTTAGACTATGTTGAGATTCGGTTGCTTCTCTTGGATATATATAGCTTTAAGGAAGAGTGGTTGGCACCTGTTGGGAGCATAGTCTAAAATTATGGTATTTTCTTCTATCATTTTTTGGTTGAGGCATTTTTTCGTGTACTTCCTCTGTATGTTTTTTAGGTGCACCGTTCTTCAGATGGTAGTGACAGGTGATGAAACGTGGATCCATCACTGGGATCCCGAGACCAAGCTCGAAAGCATGGCCTGGAAGCACAGGGGCTCTCCGACCCCCATCAAGTTCCGGACCTAACCCTCAGCCGGGAAGATCATGGCCACCATCTTCTGGGATTCTGAGGGAGTGTTGATGGTGGATTATGCGCCTCGTGGAAGGACCATCACAGGCTAATATTACGCCGAGGAGCTGGCTGGGTTGAAGAAGTGCATCCGTCAGAAGCAGCGCGGTAAGTTGACACGCGGTGTCCTGCTCCTCCACGACAATGCCCCTGTCCACAAGGCCAGAGTTGCACAAGCTGCCCTGCGTGAGTACGGATTTGAGGAGCTCAACCATCCCCCCTACAGTCAAGATCTGGCCCCTAGCGACTACTTTTTATTCTGCCACCTCAAGGCTGCACTGCGTGGACGCCGGTTTGAGGACGATGCAGATGTCCAGCTCGCCGTCCAGGAATGGATTGAAGAGCAGTCGGGAGATTTCTGGTTGTCGGGAATTCGAAGCCTCAGGGGCAAGTGGCGCAAGTGCATTGAAGTCGAGGGTAGTTATATTGAAAAATAATAAAACACTTTTCCTCATATCTCATTTCCTTATATCCGAATTTCAAAACTTATTGACCGCCCCTCGTATATAAACTGAATACTTTGCAATAATTCCCCATTGTAACTCTGAAGATGATACTCGATGTATCGAAACGCGTCAGTTAAATTTAAGAAAGTGCTAAATCACATTAATTTGCTTCTACCTTTGGCAAAATAACAAGCATCAGTCCCCGATGAACTTCGGTACGCTTATCAACAATGGAGAAAAGGCGAATATAAGACAAATCGAGAAGATTGAAAAAATAATTATTAATTCGAAACTACCGTTCGCTTTTAATTTAAAATGCTATAATGAAAATATACTGCCCAAATTCACACACACGCACACACACACACACATATATATATATATATATATATATATATATATATATATATATATATGGGCTTTTTTGTTCAAGTCTGGGCTTTTTTCACTATAAAATCTGGAAATTCTTTTTCTTTTGCACTACCAACGCTGACAGGCAGTAGTGACAGGCTGCCGTTAAGGAGTATGAACGTAGACGCTCTCGCTGGAATAGCGGGGTTGCTGTGGCTGAGGCTTCGTTGGGTAGTCGTCAAAGACTATGGGTGCATGAAATTAATGCTAGAAGAACTGAATTTGGGAGCTTTTGGCATTTATTCACAGATTTGGTAAACAATCCAGAGAAATTTTATACTTTCTTCAGGATGAGAACAGAACAATTTAAAATGCTAATGGAGTTGATTGCACTCTATAAGAAAGCAGAAGACTAATTACCGATGTGCAGTTGGACCTGAAGAAATGGTGGCCATTTTTCTAAGGTAAGAACTGGATTATTGAATAAAAGGGCAAGTAGAGGGGTCTCGTATTTCAGGCAAGTTTAAAGCAAACAAAAAATACAGACATCCTTGAACTAAATTGATCAGGACGTTCGGCATCATCGTGCTCACTCCTTGGCAGACTCACCGTAACTGATGAAAAAATAGGACCGCGCGAATCACTGACATAGATTCGCCATGATTATCCATGAATTGATTCGATTCAATTTGTTTAGTGTAAACGATTCAAAATAAAAAATTAAAAAATTCTTTAGAGCATTGCAAAATCTATTGTATGCAGTATGCAAGCAATCAATTCAAACACAAACAAATTGGGGAAGTTCGCAACTCACCAGAGCGAGTTGTCAGTTGTCACCTTTTTTTTAAAGGCCAAAATATTTGGATTTCATTTATTCTTGCTAAAAAAATTAATTTTCATATTTAGATCCTTTTCTAACCCAACCATGTTATAATTAAAAAAATAAATTTATAGGATGCAAAAATATCAATCTAGATTTCAATAATTATAACTAACTTCTAATTTTTAAAAATCGAATTTAGTCTTCACTTTTCGCGCTGCGACCTGCAACAAACATGTTCAAAACGACGGTTTGGGACTTTTACCTTTGGCTGGCATTGAAATATTGTAGTTTTTTATGTTTGATTAAAAATTATTTTACGACTGTCTTTTAGGACCCGGGATTTTTTTCGGTTCTCGGTTCGGCTCCTAGGATCATAGAACCGGGAGCAAACCCTAGGACCTAACTATTTCAAGACAATGCACTCACACACGGGGTACGTTTGACCCAAGGAAAGTAATTAATGCTTTAGGTTGGGGAGTTCTTTCTCATTCCTCCATATTCATCGACCTTAACACCATCTGATTACCATTTACGTCATCGCGACATCACATAAATGGCAGAGTTCACTTTGATATGGAGGTGGAAATGGATATTAAATCATGTCATCAAAACGGGAGACTATCGTCCATAATAATGGAAACTACTCTGATGAATGAATGTATTTGAGTTATTTTGTAAATATAAATTATTTTATTTTCCTTTGAAAGAAAATTGCATATATTTAAACAACCAAATATGCCAAGAAGAGCAATTAAAATGCTCTCCGAATTAAATTTGCTAAGAAAGGTAGTTGGTTTGAGCATTAAATTACAAACTTCAGAACCAATTAAGTGGACTAATAAAGAGAGTCGACCGGACAAAAACCTTACAACTGTGGTAGTGGGTCGGGAATCATTAAGCGTATGTCGCAATTATATGACAAAGAGATATTTTACGGCGCGACTCTTGTTGCCTTCAACCTATTGCACACAAGACTGGTGGCGGTGAATTGAAACGAAAACGTTACGAATTGTTTGCCTCTGTGTGATTCAGCCCTGTAAATAAGTTGATATAAGTACTTGTATGATTCAACCCTGTAAATAAGTTGTTATTATGACTTGTGTGATTCAACCTTGTAAATAAGTTGTTATTAGGACTTGTGTGATTCAACACTGTAAATAAGTTGTTATTAGGACTTGTGTGATTCAACACTGTAAATAAGTTGTTATTAGTACTTGTGTGATTCAACCCTGTAAATAAGTTGTTATTAGTACTTGTGTGATTCAACCCTTTAAATAAGTTGTTATTAGTACGTGTGTGATTCAACCCTGTAAATAAGTTGTTATTCGTAATTGTGTGATTTAACCCTGTAAATAAGTTGTTATTAGTACTTGCGTGCTTCACCCCTGTAAATAAATTGTTATTAATACCTGTGTGATTCAACCCTGTAAATAAGTTGTTATTAGTACTTGTGTGATTCAACCATTTAAATAAGTTGTTATAGTACTTGTGTGCTTCAACCATGTAAATGAGTTGTTATTAGTACGTGTGTGCTGCAATCGTGTAAACGATTTTGTGTTCGTGTGTTTCAAGCATGTAAACAATGGAGTGGTTTATGTTTGTGTGCTTCTGGTATGCTAATAATGCTATTTAGATTAGTAGGCATCAACCATGCAAACTGTAATTTGTGACTGTATGCTTCGTTCATATGAACAATGTGTTGTTTGTATCCTTAAATCTCAACCATCTAAAACAAATATTTGTATTTGTTTTCGTTAGCCAGGTAAACAATGTAAACAGACTATTATTTGTATCAGTGTGCTTCAACCATGTAATCAGTGTTATTCTTACTTGTACACTTCAGTCGCACAAAAGAATGCATTAGTTTTTGTGCTTCAAGTGTAATCAATATAATATATGTTTATCTCAACCATGTAAACAATGTGATATTTGTACATGTAGCCATCTACAATGTGAACGAGCAATATATGTATATGTGGGCTTCAACTGAAAAAAACTGTGTATTATTTATATGAGTGATTAAGTCATGCAAATAATGTTATTTATACATGTGTACTTTAGCCAGGTAAATAATGTTAAGTGTTATTTGTACGTGCCTCAGTTATGCCAGCCAGTATTTTATTTGTATATGTATGTTTCTGACATGTAAACAATGTGTCAGTATATTCGTGTACTTCAGCCCTGCAAACAATGTTATTTGTACTTGTGTTTCAACCACCTAAAGGAAAAATATGCTATTTTTATGTGCTTCAATCATGTTGACAATTTTTTATTTGTATATGTACTCTTCAGTAATGCAAACAATGTTTTATTTCTATTTGTGTGCATCAGTCATGAACACAATGAAAAATGTTGCGTTTGTGTGATTCAACTAACCAAGCAATGCCTTATGTGTATGTGATTCTAACACGAAAACAATGTTATTTATATCTGTGAGTAACCAATGTGCTATTTGTATTTTAGTGTTTCGGACATGTAAACTGTGTGTAAGTTTTTATATACTTTGACCATGTAAACACTGTGTTAGGTATATATGTGCACTTTAAACATTAAAAGAATGTGTCAGTTATATTCATGTACCTTAAGCGTGCAAACAATGTTTTATTTGTGTGCTGTACGCATGTAAACAATGTTATTTGTATCTGTCGAGGATACGGTTGTAAACAGCATAGCACCGTTATTGAAGCACCACTCTCTCTTGTGTAGGGGTTGTTGGCAGCAAAATTCTGTGAGAGATCGTCGGGATTGCTATTGCATCTGCGTTGGAAATGCAGGAGTTGATAGCAGTCAATTCGTCGTCGAGGTCTTCCTCGATTGCGACTTCCAGATCATGAGATCATGGAGGTCCAATGGTAACGCCATCCCGTATGCATCCCAGTCGGCTCTTGATAAGTCCTTCCTGGGAGTGGCGGGAATCGGTATGGGAGCAGCCGCTACTGTGATCAGCATCGGGATGTGATGATTGGAGTTAGTGTCTCTTGATGGACTAGATGGTGGAACGGGAAATTGGAATTCGTGAGAACGACATCCGTCTTGGTAGCTGAACCTGGATACAAGAATGTAGGGTAATCCGGCCCGATGCGCTCAGCGATATCCCTTCTTAGTAAGAGGTCAAGGTTCCTGCCTCTTGCGTTTGCCCTTGTGTAGCTCGCTACTCTGTTCCTGGCGTTCAGGTGGTTCCCGGCGATCAATACTGGGCGCTCTTTCTTGAAAAAGGTGAACAGGTCATGGGTGGGCAGATATGGATGGCGGGGAGGTTGGTAGCCCGCGCCTCTCTCGATGTCCCCCAGAGAGCATCTCAGTATGATCAACAGAAACGATTCATCCATTGGTTTGCCTGGTCTGTTCTGCAGATCTTTCTTGACTGCTATCATAGCTCCGTCAAATCTCTCTCCTGTGGCGCTCGTTTGGAGAACTTTGTATCCAAAGATCTTCTGCTTGTCGTCGGCCTTAACTCCAGTTTCTGACAGCAGCAGAATGTCCGGATCCAGTTCTCAATAAACCTTACACAGCTGTTGTTTGTGTATCTGCCACCCCTGCACGTTATGCGCTAGTATAGTTAGCCTATTTCTACTTATCGTGTGAATCTGAGCTGATCGAGGGCTCTTGGCTGTACAGTCTACTCGAGCGAAGCTTCTTATAGAGGGATGGTTCGTAGAGCTTGAATTTGTCGTCGTACAGTTTTACCTTGTTTTTCAGTAAGGCTGCCTTGGCCGACTCTTCGTCTACGGGTGAGTCGTAGCACCACTTGAAGTGGCTTCTTTTCTGCTATGGATGTTCCTCTTTGGTTCTCTTTTCGGATTTTTTATGTCTGGGTGAGGCAGGCAGAGATACTTGGCCGGCTGCAGACTTTTGACCGGTCTCTCCAGTTTCCTCCTCCTGGGTTTTTGCCTCTGTTACTTGTTGTAGCGGTTCTGCTCCATTGGTGTACGTTGCCGAGAGAACTCTGGCTGACTGCGGGTTGTGCGGAAACTTAACTGGTTCCAGACCATTAACAGCCAACATCTTGTTCATTTCGGCAATGAATGGGCCCGGGCAGGCTAGGTTCATCACATGCGCGTGAAGAATGCATGCTAGCATTTTGGGAGGAGTCGCATCTGTGAGTTGTATGACTATTTGGGGTTGAGCCGGTTTCACGCATGTTTGTGATGGGGCCTTGGTGGCTGCAGCGTAGGAGGTATTCCGTCTGTCAGCTGCTTTTGTTTTCTTTTTAGTCATTTATTTCTATCTGGGCACTGCATGCTCAGAGTCCGGTGGGGACCTGCGGAGTTGATACACTTTTTCGTATCATTGACGCAGTGCAGCCAGTCGTGAACAGTTTGCGCGTACTCGGAGCAGAACTTGGGGCTCTCCTTGTTTGGGCAAGCACTGGTAGGGTGTTCTTTAACCTTGTAGCAAGAGAAGCAGGTTAGTAGCTCGAAGAATCTCTCCATTTCGATCTTATCAGGAGTTATTATTATTGAGAATAGCTTGAAACCTGCTTCTTTAGCTTTTTCTGCCCTCTCTATTTCGTTGAACACGACTGAAGCCGTGCGTGAGGTTTCGAAATTTGATCACTTCGGCAACCTTTGCCCATTCTTGATTCTTTTCGATTTCTTTCTTGATGTCTTCTGTCGTCCTCCTGTTCGCCTACTCAAGGATCGACTAACCTGCACAGAATAGCTTTCATTTCTGCTATGGCTGGTGAACGTTTAGGCTCGAGAACGATGGAGCCTAGCTCGTTCGTGACGGTTGTAGAGGCCAGCTTCACCAGAGACGCCCGAGTGTGGCAGATCGTGGTGTATCCTCTGGCGACCTCGATTAGCTTTTTGAGTCTGATCTCCAGTTTCCCAAGTTCGTCTCGAATACCTTCATTTTGTCGGTTTTTTGACTCCCGATGAACCTCAGTGGGGTCCGAAAATTCAGAGGCTTTCCCGCTCCATTCATGGCGGGGACGTCTTTTCATTGGTGTGGGGATACCCCACTCCAATTCCGTTTGATAGATCTCTCCTTCCCTACAGGCGAGATAGAAACATGAGGAATCTCAAATCAGTCTATCTCAACCTGTTTAGTCTTGCCAGGGTCGTCAGGAGCAGGAGGAATCTCCTATCAGACCGACGACGTTTTGAGCAGGTCCCGAAAGGTAGAGCTGACTGAAACCTCGGTGTCTGGACGTAGCTTCTCCCCCAAGTCAGGTAGAAACAAGAGATCTCCAATCAGTCCACCTTGGCTTGGTAACGCCCCAGCTTAGAACGGCAGAAACAGGAGGTATCTCCAATCAGTCTGCCGCTCAGTAGCAGGCGATTGTGGTAGAAGCAGCTACAAAGCCGTCTCGGTCTCCTTCAGCAGCTAATGGAAAAGAGTAGACCTATATTTTCGCTGAGGGTTGAATCGGCACCAGCGTGTGGGGTGTGAGTTGTAGGGATCCCTAGGGGAATGCTCTTGTTGAAAAGCCTCTGATGGAGGTCTCTCTGGGAAATCTTGTGGTGGCTTTACTGGGTGTCTTTAGGGAGTCATGAAGTCGCAGATGAGGCTGGTCATTTTGGGGGTCTCCAGGTAAACCGAGAGGCGGAGGGCACTCGGCAATGCTCCAACGTTGCGGCATACTATCGTATAGGGTAGAGCACGTTAATTGTTAACGCTCGAAAAGGCTTTTTCACGGTTTGGGAGTCCTCTTTCACTTGGCTTTGCCTCTTTTACCGGTTTGATGCTCCTCTTGAAGATATATTCGACGATCTGATCACATCCACCGAATGACCGATCGATCGATGATTCAGGGATCATCTTTTTTTTATTCAAGCTTTGCAACCTTTAGAAGAGGGTTTATAGTGGGAGACGGAAATTTTGAAAATTAAAAGAGAACAGATTAGTGAGGAGGCAGATTGATCAACCTTCGTAGTCAAAGGTAAAAAGGGAATACCTATGGGGGACCTACTGATTAACGTGGATTCCGAACCACCGTCCTGCATTTACTCATCATCCTTTCTTCCTTTCTCACACTTTTAATCTCTATGTTCCTCTTACATTGGAGGACCGCCTAATCTCTCTTTCCTAGCAGCCATCGCTGTTGATTTGAGCAAATATATATATATATATATATATATATATATATATATATATATATATATATATATATATATATATATATATATATATATATATATATATATATATATATATATATATACTGGTGATGGATTCGCTCCTTGGGAACCTGATCTGTAGTAGGAATATGAAGATCCATGCGATAGTTTTAAACATTATAATTTCCGGACGTTTCGGTCCTTAACAACAACCATCTTCAGCGAATTAGCATCTAATAGGAATAGAAAGCAGTTGAAACTATTACCATGACATACAATTGTAAAAGCAGAGCAAACAGATAAATCAAAATCAATTAAATTACAAAGAGTTGAGATGATTCAAAGCAATCAATAAATATGAGTTTGACCAAGAAAGGCAAAGGTAATTAATTAAACAATAGGAAAGTAACTATTAAAAGTAATAAACATGAAATTAAGGGGAAAAAAATCTATATTTAAAATCATTTGGATTGAAAGGGTGACAAAAAAATCTAAATTAAGATAAAAATTAAAAACGAAACCAAAATATTTTAGACAGAAACTGACCTTATTTCGTTGGAGCTGATAAGGCAACTGATTATTATGGAGTGAACGAGCCAAGAGGAAAGGTACGTTGGGGGGATTTGGTTGGTTGTTTATTTGCTTATATATGAAACAATTTGAGTGAAGATGAGTAATCATTAAGCTCTGGATTTATTTGTTTTATGAAAAGAGATTCCATAATTTTTAATTCATGCGAAGAGGAAGCGGAAGGTAATAAACTTTAAAGACTCAGGCTTAAACGGGTGCTTATGTTTTTGTGTGTTTTCTTATCGAAGAGAATTCAGGTTTAGAAATAGGAATGTTAGTTCTATGTATGTGATAGTCCCAAGTGCTTAGAAATCCTACATTTTATTTGTAGACTGGTTTGGCCTACATAGTGATTTTAGCAGGTCGCACATGTAAATTTATAAACAATGAAGGATCATAAGCATATTTTTTTATTCTTTGCGACAAAAATATGAATTAATGGAACGAGGATTAGAATTAATAGGAAAGAACTGACATTGAGGGAAGTACCTATTAAGAACCGAGAGTAAAATTTTATTGAATTTACTAGTAAATTGTTCTAGATATGGTAGTTTAAGTAACACTTTTTGTTTAGGGACTGTTATTGTATTGGCTCAGTTTGGCAGGAGAACTGTTCTGATAAGAAATTTGAGGTTAACTTCTTAAATAAATGATCTGGGAGAAAATAAAATGAAAAAGGCGTAACCAATCTGAACAAATTTTGTATGATGCTGGCAAATTTAAAATGTGTAGGAGTGCAAATGAAGAAATGGGCGCCAAGTTTGGTGGCAGTAGGTTTCTGTAGACTAAGGTACTAAATTTAGAGGCAATCTTTGTAACAATGACGTCAAAAAAAAGAGATTGTATTGTTTGCTTCTGTTTCCATTGAAAATTTAATATTAGGGTGTTGATGATTTAAGTAACTTGAAAATAAAGGGGGGGTGGTCTTTGTGTTTACACAGGAGAAAGCAGTCATCAACGTATCTTTTAAACATTAACGGTTTAAATTCTATAAGAAAATTACTTAACCAGTTTTTTTCGTGGTTAGAAAGAAAAGCGTTTACAAGGCTGAGACCTAATGGGGAGCACATGGCCATCCCTTCGTATTGAAGATAAAGAATTTCTTAAAAAAAAAAGAAACAGTCTTTTCTATAGTGTGGAGGAATTAATATAACGAGGACAAGCAGACGCTAGTTTTTTATACAGCGTCAACCGTTACACTCCGCATGGGCCAAGACCTCCCCCCCCTCCCTTTTACCACTGCACCAAAACCCTTTAAAGTCGCACGCAAAGGCGGATTTCGGTCAGCAGATTTCGTAATTTACGAGACTGGTGGGGTAAACTTTCATCCCGGAGTTAGGTAATCAAGACTTGCTCCCTTCGTCCGTTAATATAAACATAGGAGGGTGTGAGAACCTTTATAATGAAAATATTGCTGCCTAAGGCTTCGTCGGCAGAAAATCTATAAACAGGCTCATTGTCCCCTCCGATTGTTTATGTCTATTTTTCGCCAAATAGACGAAATCTCACCTTTCCCGTGCGTAGACATGAAGGGGCGAAGTGCCACAGCTTTGAAAGTCTATGCCCTAGGGTAGGGGGCATAAAGGTTGGCTATTGAGGGTTCACCCCCTCCTAAACTCCCTCGTCTCCCCTCCTCCACAGTGGATAATCGACGTATATATTTCGATCTTGAGAAATTTTGAGGAAAATTTGCCTAGCCATCCTGAATCAAACAGGGAATAAAGAAGATAGTTGGAACCAAGTGGGACTTACCATCCCGAGGCTATTCCTTTGGTCGCTTAGAAGAGCAGACCAGTGGTATCAAGACCAACTCTCCTACCATTCTCGTCCAGAGAAAATCATGTATCTCAGTTTTCTGAAAAAGCATAGAGATACCCTTCACCATTGAGGAAGACCAAACTGAATTCCCGGCCCATCTCACCTCAGCGAGGACGTCCGCAGTCAAACTCGCCCAGACCAACTCATCGAGGCGGCTCACTTTCAAGGTCACCCAACTGTCGACACACTCCGAGTTAAAGGTAAAACGAATACCCCCAAAATATTCAGTTTGTTATTTCCCATTCCGTGCGAAAGTGTATTTGTAACCATACCATTTCAAGCTGGTAGTCGTAACCAAACTATTTTAATTTTAAATGACTTAAGAACTCGCATTAATTGAACTTATATCTCATGTATTAGAAGGGATTTTTGCGTCAACCATCTTGTATTACTCATTTGTAGTATTAATTTTTATTAGACCCTCTTACTATAGAATTAGTGTATTTAAAGATTTAAGATTTCGTTCTTTTATCTGATTAAAAGTATATTTTGTGGGAGTTGTTTAATTAGATCCTCGGACGCAGTATTGGCAATATATATATATATATATATATATATATATATATATATATATATATATATATATATATATATATCATAATACGCATCCTCTCTGGTTAAAGAATTAAGTTAGACCACTCTTAGAGAAAGGTGGAACGGATTAACTCATGTAAGAATCAAACGTACATCCGTACTCGGCCGTAAACCACGACATATAGCCAACTTGAAGTGAGTGAAGAGAGATTTGGTTAAACCTAGAACATTATCTTTGGATTGGTAAAGGATATCTGTTATTATGTTACAAGTTTCCAAGACAGGTACTTTTGTAAATAGTGACTCCACTTCAATAGAAGTCATAAATGTGTTATTTAAATCCAATTGCAAAACAAAGTTAAGAAATTCAAACGAATATTGCAAGGTGAAATCGTTGTGAGTGAGTGGTTCAATGATGGAGACTAAACTTGGCTGGGTTAAAGCTGGTGGATAAGATTGGACGGAGAGGTATTCCTACCTTGTGAATTTTCGGTAAACCATAGATAACCTCAGGGGATGAACCAGAGGCTAACAATTGGTTGTAAAAGTCACGGAGAATATTTCTCTTTTTTTAAGAATGCCTAAAATTTTTATGTCTTGAATTTTCAGGATATATTTAAAAGGATCTGTAGCAAGTATATAATATTTGGAAGTGTCCGAAAGAATAGCTTGCATTTTAGAAATACGTAGGTGAGTCAAAAAGTTCTCAGACAAATGCCAGATTATTGAAATGTTCGATTTTGTACAAGTAAATACAGGGTCAAACACGACTTTCATGTTTTCTGAACAATTCCTACAAAATTCGTCATTCAATTTGTCGAGACTCTTTGTATTAGATGTGCTTCAAAAAGGTTACTTTTTTGAACCCATAAAATGGCAAATTTTGAGATAAGAGCGAACATTAAATTCCTGACTAAACTTGATTGGAAGCCTGTTAAGATTATTGACGCTCTACAACAGGTTTATGGTGACTCTTCGCCATGTAGAGCGGTAGTTTACGACTGGATTAAGCGCTTCAAGGGGGGCAGAGAAGAAGTTGAAGATGATCCACGTGAAGGGAGACCCTCCACCTCCATTAACCCAGAAAATGTCGAGCTTGTGAGGAATCTAGTGGATAAAGATCGCCGTATTACTATTGATGAAGTTGCCAATGCATGTGAAATCTCTCATGGCTCAGCATTTGGAATTCTAACTGAAAATTTTGGCCTGAGCAAGCTTTCAGCACGTTGGGTCCCAAAAGCGTTGCGAGAAGACCAGCTGAATCATAGGGCCAACCTTTCTTTGGCTATTTTGACCAAGATTGAAGCAAACGAGGATAGTTTTTTTGAGCGCCTCGTAACGGGAGATGAAACTTGGGTGTATCAGTTTGATCCTGAAAGTAAAAATCAATCAAAAGAGTGGCACCCAAGGGGGGCAGCAGGGCCTATCAAGTTCAAGACAGAGAGGTCCGTTAAGAAGATAATGGCTACAGTTTTGGGGGATTCGGAGGGAATTATTTTAATAGACTTCTTAGAAGGACAAAAAACTGTTACATCCAGCTATTACGAAGGAGTTTTAAGGAAGCTGAAAACTTCAATAGCCAAAAAACGACGAGGAAAGCTCCACAAGCAAATCTTGTTCCACCATGACAATGCCCCTGCACATTCGTCCAAAGCTGTGAGATCTCAGCTACGGGAATTTCGATGGGAAACTCTTGCTCATCCCCCTTATAGCCCTGATTTAGCACCCTCTGACTTTTTTCTGTTTCCAAATTTAAAGGGACACCTAAAAGGAACCCGGTTTCAATCATTAGATGAAGCAAAAAAGCAGGTCATTACTTGGTGCCAGAGACAACCCCGTGAATTCTACAAAGATGGTCTTTACCGTTGGATTCATAGATTAAGAAAGTGTATAGATGTTAATGGAGCTTATGTAGAAAAATGATTACAGTATTATTACAAATAAAAATTTTATGCCATTTATCTGAGAACTTTTTGACTCCCCCTCGTATAATCAGTCTGATTCAAAAGGACTACCCTTTGACTTTTATCAGTTTTGCATATCACAATAGAACGATCTTTACGAAGGTTGGATAGGATTTTAAAATCTTTAAACCTAAATACAGGGCCGAGAAGTTTAAAGCTATTGCATTTGTAATGAAAACTGTTGGCTAAATATTTGATATCATCTATGAAATTAGAGGCTGATATTAACATCGGGAGGGGATTAATTTGGTGACAAAGTTTTCGAAATGTAAAATATAACGGATAAAGCCTAATTAAAAGACAGGGGGACTAAATTCTAATCACAAGGACAAGATTCGTGTTTCTTAAGGAGCAGACCCTTGTATTCAATTTTAAGGATTTTAAAATCTTATCCAACCTTCGTAAAGATCGTTCTATCGTAATCAAAAGCGCGATCAGTTTACAGGGAATCCATACGTTCAGTTTGCTGACTTTGCCCATTTCCTCTAAATGAGGGGTGGGGAAAACTTTTTGGAGCCGAGGGCGAAAATTTCTAATGAAAGAAGTCGGCAGGCGATAAATAAAATTTTACTCTTTTATCTTTGTAAATGTTATTTAAATTTATTACACGGTGCGATAGACTCATGCATGAATATCTTCTAAAAAAAAATAATACGCAACATTATTATTGACTGCCACCACGAAAATTAGACATGCAAATATTATTTAAATTTCTGTATTGAAAATTTGTGCAAACAAATATATCACTCAGGGGCCAATGAAAATTCAGCCCGCGGGCGAGGTTTTCCCCACCCCTACTCTAAATGATGCAAAATGGGTGTATAACTGACGCTAAACTTTTCAGGCAACTCGCGTGATGTCAGGTGCTGATTAGCTTTCACACAGGCGCACAAAAGTTCATTGTCAATAAGTGAGGGTTGACCATTTCGGGGCTAATCTTGGAGATCGAATTGACCATCCGGAAACTTCTTAAATCAATCGTAGGCTGCGCGACGACTTATTGTGACTTCTCCAAATTCTTGGGTGCTACGACGTTGCGATTGGTCAGCGTTTAGGCCGGACATGTAATCATGCAGTAAAAGAGTTCGTTGCTGTTGACGAGAAAGAGTCATTTGATGGGTCACTGTGCACTTTCAAGCGAGGCGTAGGAAAGACGGTCACTACACATTAACTAGTCGCACACCCTGTATAAATCTATAAATAAATAAACTTTTTTAAAAGAGTTGTGTGGGAACTTTGTTTCCAACCTAATAACATCAATAATGGTGTATCCCATACTGTAAGATACGTTGCCATAATAACTGGAAATCTAAAATTAAAATTTGGGAAGAAGCGATAATGTCGTAGGCCATGAATGTGAGAAACGTTTCCATAGTAACTCGAAAGTTAGAATTGACATTTGGGAAGAAGCGATAATGTTGCAGCCCATGGATATGATAAACGTTGCTATACTAACTGGAAAGTTAAAATTGACATTTGGGAAGAAGCGATAATGTCGTAGGCCATGAATGTGAGAAACGTTTCCATAGTAACTCGAAAGTTAAAATTGACATTTGGGAAGAAGCGATAATGTTGCAGCCCATGGATATGATAAACGTTGCTATACTAACTGGAAAGTTAAAATTGACATTTGGGAAGAAGCGATAATGTCGTAGGCCATGAATGTGAGAAACGTTGCCATAGTAACTGGAAACCTAAAATTAAAATTTGTGAAGAAGCGGTAATCGGTTTCGTAAATGATCAAACCTAAGTAGACTGACTTGAGGGGCCCTCTTAGTTGGCATAGGAATAACAAAGCAACCACTAGTCTATCCACAGCAGATCATTATTTTAAATATACACAATTCGCTAGAAGGTCGTCCTAATCCTATGCAAGCAAATATTAGCCCGCATCATCCCTACATAGGAAAATTCCTTTCCATTTGAAAGATATCACAGCCGCTGAATACCGTTACAATCACCTACACAATGGTCATCGACGACCTGCGGAAAAATAAAGAAATGCTAAGCTAACTTGAGGAGGAATTTTAGCTATGATCAAAGACTGAAATTTGTGTAGTTCATTTTTTGTTAGGTGGCATCGCTTATAATGTTAAAATTTAATTAATTTTAATTCAAAGTTTATGCATTATTTAAAACAATGTTTAATCTAAATCATAAATTTGAATACAGTATAGCAGTTGTCCTACGAGGCCAGTTGTCCTATGTTAGCAAACTATGTGATAGTTGTATGTGCGCGTTTCAACTAAGAGAACAATTTGCTATGTGCATCAGTATGCACAATGTGTTATTTGTATCTGCTGCGTGTTTCCACTATGTAAACGATGTTATATGTACCTATGTAAACAATGTGTTATATTCACACGTGTAAACAATATTATTTGTGAGTTTCAACGATGCAACCACTTGGAATTGGTACTTGTATGCTTCAGTAATATAAGCAATGCGTCATTTCTTTCTGTGCCCTTCAACCATGTAAACAATGCATTATTTGTTCTGTGAGCGCCTCATCCATATCTCCGAAATATTTCTATTTATTTTCTTCAACCACGTAAATCATGCTATTTGCATATGTGTACTTTAAGAAAGTAAACAATGCGTTAATCGTATATGATTGTTTCAACCATGCAAGCAATGAATTAGTTGCACCTATGTGCTTGAGCAATATGTAAACAATGTATCATTTGTACCTGTCCTCTCCACGTTGAGAAGCACCACCTCAAACACCACGAGTGACCAGCAAAACCTGAACAGGAACCACCTTCATATAATATTTGATGTCATCTTCTATCTAACCCACAACATATTCTACTTCCACCATTACGAATCAAACTTCAACTGCTGAAGAATTTTTGTCAAACACTTCAACAAAGAATGGCCAAGTTTTCACTTTTCGAAAACAGATTTTCCACGTTTCAACATGACGTTTAATTCAACAAATGCACGGGGGACAATGAGAGCCATGGTCGGCTTTCATTTTTAAATCCATCGTTGAAAACCTACTTGGGCAATCGCCATTCTTAGACTATGAACGGAGTTTCTGCACAGTTCCCAGTCTATCGGTGTACATGTGTCTGTAAAGAACGAATTTTTTCAGCTTTCTTCTAGCCAACCTTTCAGACAGCTGGTGTAATTATAGTGAGGTGTAAGTAGAGCATTTGCATCAAGATGTTCTAGTAATGGAAGGCTGGTAGCCGGTTTGCTGGGGTGTGAAAATGCTTGCAGACTACTGATGTTATATTAACGGAGAAATTCCATGTGTAAAACGTTGGAAAAGTCATTTCTTTCTCACTTATTATATATTTTTTATCATTCACACATTTATAATATAGGTTAATTCTCTTTTGGTTAAATAAAAGTGCT